>CM061257.1:169422767-170096934 GCA_030848825.1 Tadarida brasiliensis | reverse complement strand
TGTAGCTACATATTTATGCTCATTCTGCCCCTTGCTCTATTGTTTATGAACTTGTTTTTGGTGCTGGCCTACGACGTTGATTCTACTTTTGTTTCTGGTCTAAATATCTGCTCTAGAATATCACACAGAGCTGTTCATGGTTACTCATTAACTTGATTTCAAAGGTTATATGGCACTCCCTTCAAAAATTGATATATAGGGAAAAACATATAAAAAAGTTAGAAAATAACTATTCTCAATTCATCAATGCCTCTGTAAAACTGACTTTGGGAAACCCTGTCTTTTCTTCATTTTCTTTATACTGCATACAATCCCTGAGGAGTTGCTGAGGGCCCCGGTAAATGTCAATTTCTGCCAAAGTCTACTGAGGAAAGACCAAGTATGAGATGCGACAGTGACACGTCTCCTGATGTTCCTGCTGAGCCCTTACTCTGTGGAAGTGACTTGGAGCCTTGGTTTCACAGGAGAAGCACCTGGGAGGGAATTTTGCTTCCACCTAGAATGCAGAAAGCTACAGGAGACATTGTTCCCATCCTGACCGTGAAAGAGCTGGATAATGTATATACAGTCACACTTTTCCTCGAGCAGGACAGCCAGGGTCACATGGCAGCTAAGCGAACTGCATCCTGAAGACGGACGGGCCTTTGCACCCAGAGGCTAAGGCACGCCAGGACCACAACGTCAATGCTGTGGGCTTCCTACAGGCTAGATTCATATGCCTGCAGCTAAGTCAAACCAATTCAGGATGCAGGCCACAGAAGACTGAAGAAGTACAATGTCTTGATTATTTCGACATTGAGTATTTCATTGATTCGTGGTGCACAAGGCAGAATACACTGAAATCAGCAGGAAGCTTATATAAGAGAAGTGCTGCCATTTTTGACCATAGGAATGAACTACACCATCAAGAGATAAGTGAGACACTGAGCAAGTGAGGCAGATAGAGCGTTCAGGCTGTTTTACACTTCTTGTCACTCTCGGGAACACCCATATTTTAGGGCAATGTTTTCCAACTGTCTTCCAAAGAGACTTCACATTCAGCAAAGATGTTTCAGGGACAGGAGGAAGAAGAGTTAGGGAACCCTCTAGACCCCTAACATCTGCAAGTCCTACTTCAACCAGAAGAGCTTTATTTTATCTGTTTTATATATTGGGGCTTCACGTATGTTTTCATTTGGACAAAAAGAGCTCTTTTTTAAAAATAAAAAGTTGGAAAAGCCTTGTGTGTGGAATTCAACAGAATGCATTAAAACTCCTAGGGGGGCCCTGGCTGGTTTGGCTCAGCGGTTGGAGCGCCGGCCTGCAGACCAGAGAGTCCCGGGTTCGGTTCCCGCTAGGGGCACGTACCAAAAAAAAAACACACACAAAAAAACTTCTAGGGGGGAAGAAAAAAAATAAACACCCTTCATCTTCAGGAGAATGATAGCCAACAGAAGTCTTTTTCCTAAAGAATTATCCAGAGATATTGTGGAGATGGGCAGCTAATCAAGAAGACAAGACTTTTTGAACGGATGAGTCTTCTGATAGCCAGAGCCACTAGATTCGAGTTTTGAAGCTCTAATAAAATATCAAATGTTGTAAAAAAAAGTGTAATATAATGAACAAAACAAACTGATGAACAAAATAGACCCAAAGACACAGAAGTAGGGTACAGACTAACAAACCTCAGAAGTGAGGGTGGGGGGGAGAGGGAAGAGATAAACCACAGCTTATATGCATGTATGTGTAACCATGGACATAGACAACAATGCTGGGGACAGGGAAGGGTGGAGGAGGGGTCGGGAGGAAGGTGTCAATGGGGGAAAAAGGAGAAACATCTGTAACAAAAATAAATTAATAAAATAAAAAACAAACAAACAAAAAAGCATGGCCACTGGTACCACTCTTCCCAGCTTGTTTCTTTCCAGATATGTTTTAATTCTGAGAGATCAACAGTCCCTGGCAGATACACACAGGCCCTGTGGGGACAGATTCAGATGAGCTGAAAAGTGGGGGCACCCACTTACTTCCTGTTCCTAAAGACAGGAATCACCTCGTGTTTCAGCATTTCAACATGACTCACTTTCTTTACGGTCTTGCTTGGAATTTTGCACGATCTTCCTGGTCTTGGCCCTACTCTACTTTCCAATGTCTATTTGCTTCCTATGCTTATAATAACCCTGGGATAAAAATGAAATGGCTCCATCTGATTACATCCTGCCTGAGGTTCCTCGCAATTTAATTCTGTGACTGTAATTCTCTCGCTCTCTCTGTGTTTTTTTGGTCATCTGTTCTTTCCCTTTTCCTTTCTTTCCCATTCTGAAGAGCTTTCTGAATTGTAACAAGACTGTCAGCCTATTAACTTCTGAATAACTCAAGTATGAAGCCATGTCATATTTTTAATTAAAAGTATCACATAGGCAATTAATTGGTGTCTGGACATAACTCATCTCAAATCATGCCTTGGGGTGGGGTTTATACCGTAAACAATGGGGTTAGTTTTAGTGTTTAAAAATGAGTACATGTTGTGGACAAGGCAAAACGATGCAGACAACAAAAAGATCAGTGGTTGTGAAGCACCAGGGAGAGGTGACTAGGCAGAGCAGAGAGGAATTTCAGGGCAGCAGAAATGCTCTGCATGATATAACAACGGTGGACACAAGTCACTTTCATCTGTCCGAACACCCAGAGTGAACCACAGATAAACTATGGAGTTTGGGTGATTACGATGCATCAATATAGGTTCATTCTTGTTATTCTTTTAAAGGTTGCATTCTGATGAGTAATGCTGATACTGGGGAAGGCTATGCATGCCTGGGGACAGGGCGTATATGGGAAATCTTTGTACCTCTCTCCTTTTGGTTGTAAACCTAAAACTGCTCTAAAAAAAAAGAAAGTCTTTTAAAAAAAAAAGACTCTGGCCCAGGTGGCTCAGTTGGTTGGAGCATCATCCCATACGACAAAAAAAAAAAAAAAGAAAGAAAAGGTGTGGGTTCTATTCTCAGTCAGGGCACATGCCCAGGCGGCAGGTTTGATCCCCTGTAGGGGTGTGTGCGGGAGACAACTGATTGATGTTTCTCTCACACATCGATGCTTCTATCTTTCTCCCTCCCTTCCTCTCTTTAAAATCAATAAAAACATCGCCCTGGCCGGTTTGGCTCAGCGGTTAGAGCATCGGCCTGCGGTACAGAGAGACCTGGGTTCAGTTCCCACTAAGGGCATGTACCTCAGTTGCAGTTTGTCCCCGGCCCTGGTTGGTCGTGCGGGTGGCAACCACTCGATGTGTCCCTTTCACGTCGATGTTTCTCTCTCTCTCTCCCTTCCACTCTATCTGAACAAAAAATGAAAAAATGTCCTCAGGTGAGAATAAAAAAAAAAAAAATAAATAAATAAATAAAAATAAAATCAATAAAAACATATCCTCAGGTGAGGATGAAAAAGAAATTTTAAAAAGGGGTAAAGGGCCCCCACAAACTACTATTATGTTTTAAATACCTATTGGTAATATTTATTAGAAATTCTCTTAAATGATAATGGCCAATTCACTACAACAAGCAGAAAAATATACAATCTGGTAATATTCCCAAGGCATACTTGTTAATTAGCCATTCACTTCTGTAATGCAGACAACAGGACCAAGGAAGTGACGTCAGGAGTACTGACGTGTTTGCCTACAGTGCTACCAGCTTCAGACATCGGTACCATGTGATCTAAAAACATCAATCATGGCATGACCCAGACCATGGACACATCTTTACTGAAGACACTGAAAGTCACATTGGTGGATACAGGCAAAGAAAAGGGAGGCATTGTGGGGAAGAGGGTTCATGAAGTGCATGGTGGTAAAAACATGAAATCTGACCAGCTGTCATGTGAATCTCTTCAAAGAAGACTTACTATCACTCATCACTGAAGAGGAGAGGTCAGAATAGTCTAGAAGAGGAAAAGGCAGGCTCTGTGCACCGGCAGGTGCAGTAGTGGGCCTCTAAGCCAGCATACCACGGGCAATGCCTAAAAGGGTCCCTAAAAAGCAGGATAATAAAAGCTGAAGGTCCAAACCACTATACCACTAGACGAATCCTAACATTTAAAGACATGTTAACCTGAATCTCTCTAACCAGGACAAGAACTCTTCATTCTGGGACTATTCCGAAATGCATGGAGAAACATGATCAACAAAGGCACATGAGAAAAACATGCTTCTGTCACTGGCCCAGTAAATTCTGGCCTCAGACCCTTTGAATAGTGGATGAAATTTTGGTGGGATGGACAAGGCATTGGCAGCTACTGGAGATCACACTTGTAAAGTAAATAACTTACCAGTCTGACTACCCAGTGTGGGTTGGCTTTAGAGAGAGTGTCTTCTAACAGCAAATGATGGTATTTTTATGGTCTCCCTTTAGCAGAAATAGTCGGAGAAGAGATAGAAGAAGCTGCAAAGGTGAAATACCAACTGGCTATTCACTCCTTTGCCATGATCTCCTTGCAGCCTTGAAGGAAATGGCGTCAGGCCAAGGAACAGAGAATACCATACAAAGGGGCTTTGGAAAGGTGGGGAAGGGGCCTACTTAATTAAGAAAGCTCAATACCACATGAGTTATGCCACTTTAGATGGAGAAGATTCAGGGTAATATCCCCCCTCCTCCAAATAGTATTTTTTATGACACTGCTAAGTCTGAATCTTAAACAGATTCTTGGACTGGGGGCTCATATCCTTCAGTCCGTTCAACTTAGGCGCCTGTCTCATCCCCAGTAGCTTTTCCAGAACTGACTGCTACTTCCCCCAGGAAGCTCCGTGAGTTTTCCCAATTCCAACTTGGGCTTCTTCAGCACTTTGACTTTTCTAACAAAGTCGTCAAGGAGTGGATAAATAGATTGGCAAGCCTCTCTGTGTCTTTTCCAATGCTGTCTGGAATCAGTTCATTGACCACTTCTTTCAAGTCATTTGTCTGCCTCTCGGGTCATGATTTCCATCACCTTCGGGATTTGGTGGACCCGTTGATGCTGAGCATAAGAGGTCTTCTGAGTCTGACTGTTGTATTTTTATAGTAAAACCCACACAGAACAGACGAAGCAAACAACCATCGGTGTCCTGACACCAACATGGGCTTCAGTCATGCTCTGCCAGTTTTGACCACGGAGCACTTTCTGTCACGGGTAAGATCCATGCCATGGAAATCAGTCAGGCAGTTTTGGCCCTGAAATCCTCAGTAATTATCTTGAATTTTCTACATGCAACTTCACCATTCTGCAGATCAGCTAGGCTCACTCCAAAAGCACGACCCTTGAGACCATCAGATACGAAATTGGTTCCTTGAGTTTGCATGACTAGTATTTTCCCAATAATTCTTATATTGAACATAGCTGGTACCCATCTTCCTTAGACAATGGATTGACCATTTTCTTCTTGGCTCCCTTTTTGCCGCCTTTTGTAAGGTGCTTGTTCTTGCCCACGACCGTGGTGCTGCCCAGAGAGCCCAGAGGGAGGCCAATGTCTTAGCCGTTTCCTCAGGAGGTTTACCTGGAGCACCGATGGCATTAACATCACAGGGTGGTTTTCAATGTTGTGCTTTTGGAAGGATATAGTGACGTTAGGGCATGCTTCCCCGCCATCGTCTGGCTCTGTGTGCTCTCTAGGGTTTGCGCTGAGTCTTTTGACAATCCTCAGCTCTCCACCAGGTACTGTCCTCAGTTCGCTGAGTCAGGTTGTTTCTCCAAAGCCTGGGAATGGGGGCTGATGTCCCACATTGGTTCTAGATTACTGGGTGCAATCATGGAGACCTGCCAGGGGGTGGGAACCTCCCTCATTTCTATCCTCCTGGGAAAACAACTCCCTCACTGGGTATTTCTGAATTCTTGGTACAACTATTACACATGGGTAATGATGATGAAGGTGAATGAAATCAGTCTTCACTGTCAGTAAAAAACAAACACCACAAAGACCAAATGCATTCATTCCTCGGTGTAAAGAGAAATTTCTTCCTCACTGCAGCAGCTGATGAAACATTATTGACTGGTTTATGTTTCCAAAGGGCAAGAAAATAAAACGGAAAGAAGAGAGCCACGGACAATGTGAAATGATGAGTAACCCCACAATCGTTCGTCTCAGACAGACCAACAGGACGACATGCTTGAACAGACACACTCCTCTGTGCGCATTCTCTCTTCAGAGTCTGACCCTTGACCCTGACTGCCCCTCCTTCCCGTGTTTCTCCCCAGGTCAGCTTCAAGCAGGTCTTAGATGAAAAGACTTAGCTCCTTGCACAGCAGAATCTAGTCTCCGAAAGTCAGCCCATGATAAATCAGCCCATCACTTCTACTTCCTAAAGTTGACAAATTTCTCTATCCCATTCTTAAGATATGTTTTCTAATTACAACGATGGAAGTCTTCTCACAGAGCAAGTTTCACTTACGCAGTCAGCCCCTTCGTGGTTTTAGCGGGCTATCCCTTGTAGCACCCAAACACATTTTGACTGCAAATGATTAATTGCAGAACAAAAGCCGCTTCCGTTTGCAGAGCTTCTCCCCCAGGCCACAGGGGAGTGGAAGTGAGGAGGGGCGGGGGTCCCTGGACTTGCCCTGGAATGCACGATCAGTTAAAGCCGATCACTCCGCACTTGGTAGACGAAACACCCCGAGCCGCCCGGCGCTTTAGGTGCGGAGTGAAAGGTAACAGCATTGTATTTCCTTGTGCAGGGAGTGGTAGGTGTCTGGGAGACAGATTGGAAACTGAAGCCGGCCCTGTGTCATAAATCTGCACGTTTAATTGCAACGCACGGCGAGTCTTTGGAAGGCCTTTCCAACCCTGATAATGAAGACATGCAAGTGCTTGTAGACGCCAGCTCCCCCCGCTTGGATTTTGAAACTTGCACCACCTACCGAGTCTCACCCCAAACTAGAACTGATCAGAGGCTGTTTGCACGGGGACTGAAACAAAAGGGTGAGGGAACAGGGGGGACTGTGTGGAGCAGGCAGCCTTGCTGGCGCCCCTTAAATCATACTTCCCGGGCAGACCCCTATTCCATCTAGTCTATGCCCAAGGCCGGAGCTGTCAGGAGGCCCGCAGATAAGCAATTTAGAAATAGTCTAGCTGAATGAAGGAGACTTACTTGGGGTTTCCATTGCTGTCTGCCAAGCTAGGGGAATCGAGTGCAGACAGATGCTCTCTTAGGTTCCTATTTGAGCTCGAAAGAGGTTTGAGGCTTGGCACAGCCACGAACTCCAAGGATCTTCACTTTCTTTCTTTTTTTTTTTTCAAAATTTTTTTTCAAAGACAAATTGAAAGTAATACAGTCAAGAACAGAGAAGGTGATTGTTTTACTCCGTTGACTAATCTTTCTTGTTCTGAACATGTCTATTCTCTTTAACAAAGCTCTTAAGAGTTTAAATCCTTGGAAAAAAAGCAACCCATATGGGATGTATTTAGGGAATTCTACCACCAAAATCCAAATAAATAGGATCTCTCATCTATCAGCAGCAGACAGAAAATTCCATAATCAATTTTAACGTGGCAAAAGAAATCACAGTGATTGTTTATTTGCTCAATCAATGTTAATTGAGCACCTACTATGAACAAGGAAATATAAGGCGTTACAGAGAAAATAAAGAAGTACAAGACTTTGCCCTTGTCTCCTGGGGCTTATGATTTGTTTAAGGGAGGAACTGTCTATAACTAAAAGAATGAAAAATAAATCACTAGTGCTAAAATTGAAGACAGAGCAACACCCCAGAATTTTGGAGGAAAGACAGCTCACAGAGATCGAGGAAAACTACAGGAAGGAGATAGTATGTAATCACTAGCTTAAATTCTTCCAAAATAGGGTCTCAGAGCTTGTACAGCAGTTAAGACATAATAGGTATTTTAAAAGTATGCGTTTTGATAAAGCTAAGTGCTGCAAACATATATCACGGGAATGCAAAATGCAAATGCAGGCGAGGCTGATGTGGAATGAGCACTCAGAGAAGGAAACAGGACACAGGGCAGTTAGGCTGGCCCCGGAAATCACACTCTGTGATTCTTCCAAAGTGTGGGTTGAGCTTCCCCAGTCCAGGTGGGTGCCACGGGATCTGCCAGAATGTTCTCACCCCTCTCTACTCGAAGTAGCTGAATTAATCAGTTCTGTCAGTGCCCGGCTCATTTCCTACCTAAAATCACAGTAAAGTGGGGTTGGAAGAGACCTTCAAGATCACCCAAGTCTAATAGTTCCGAAACTTGGCTGAGCACGCAGCAAGATCCACTGGGGAGGTGTCCTTCTCCCTCCCACCTCCAAAGCTTACCTGATACTATTTAAGGAACGGATGGGTGAAGCCAAGACATTTATTGAGGTGAACAAACACAAAATGTGTTCTTGCTCTGCCTTCTCTGGGGGCAGCTTTCTAAAACTAGAGAACCCTCCACTCCACCCACTGGGATTATGATTTGGTCGATTTGCTTACATTTCTACAAGGCTCTCCAGGTGATCTGGCAGCTGCCTGTCTCCAGCACTGCCCTGCGGCTCTCGAACCCCCTCTCCTGCGTTCTGCCTAGGCTGGTCCCGTTTGTGACTCAGCATCTTCCTAAGACCCTCCCTGGCTTCCACATTCCTTTGGGATCACTTCCTCCTCCAGAGTCTTCCACCACCCAGGATCTTCAATGGTCACTGAAAATCATTTTGTTCTATGTTGTGAAGTCCTTTCTACATCAATACACAATCAGCCGTCTCTGTGCTGAAGAACACACCATAGCAGACAGAACAAGGAATGGGTTTACATTGAACAGGTGGGAAAACACCCGGTTGTTAAAGTAATAAGTTGGACTGAACTGCTAAAGGACGGTGAGTAAAATATGCTGCCAGAGACCAGAAGGAAAGGTAGTTCTACTGAGAGGCAACTCAGAACATTTCTAGAGGAGCTGGTTTTGGAGGCAGTCCTTAAAGCATGACTATATTTGGACCAACACGAGATAACAGGGATAGTGCAATGTAAAGAAATTACCCAGTGAGAATTCACAGCAAGAATGTGCGGGTGTAAGAAACAGTGAGTTGTCATGGTGGGCACACGCAGGATGAGGATATAGAACATGAGATTGGAAAGTGAATGAAGGGCAAGTGTTTGGAGGCTCAAGCTCTAATTTGAGAGAGAATATGGAAGACTCAAAAAAGCTCAGGCTTTAGTGCCAAATAAGACCTAGGTCCTTTTCCCCAGTCCTGTTGCTTACCAATGACACCGTGACATTGCCAATCCGTTCACTCCCCCCCGTGCTTACCTATGAAACAGCAACAGACCTTCTCTTCAGGGCTGTTCCTCAAGGACCCAACAAGTTAATGAATGTAAGTACCAACCTTACACATACATGGCTAATTCTCTTCCCTTCGTTTCATCAGTAATAGACAACAACAGAACATTTTGAAGAAATAGATGTGATCTAACTCAGGTTGTAGAAAGACACTGGATGCAAAAGGATATTGACGAGGAAATAGAAAAACTATAGGGAGAGAGAACAGTTAGGCGGATGTTTCAATAATCCAGGTACGAGACGACGTCCGGAACTAGGGCAAAGCGACTGTGAAAACAGGGTGAAGAAGAATATCCACGGAGGAGGCAAAACTGAGAAGTCAGCAACTGGGGGAAGTGAATCTTATAGCATTAAAGGCGATTCAGGTTTCCAGCCCATCTTTGCTACTAGAAGATAGAGTGCAATTGAAAGTTAGGGAACCTAGGAAGAGCAGGCCTCGGCCGAGAGAGAATCCGGTCTAACTGGGGCGTACTGGATTGCAGGGGAAGGCCGGGCATCCTGGGGGGAGGTCTGGTGTGCTCTAGGAGATCTGAGTCTAAGAATTAGAACTAAGAGGTTGGCTTTGGGTAGGAAGACTCGGGAGGCCTTGGCAAAGCGTTGATAGTGACGCTGTGAAAATAGCTGGGACTAGCTAGGGAGAGAGTATCGAGCAGAAAAGAGGAACACTGAGATCTTAAGAGATCATACTTAAGGAGTAGAAGAAAAAGGGGAGAAAAGGGGAGCTAAGGAAGGAGATGAAGGAGAGGTGGTCACCTTCACAGGAGCAGAGCCAGAATATATCAGCAATGAGGCGTTTCAAGATGGAAGAAACCATCATCAGAGTCAAAAGCGAGTAGCGGTAACAGTTAGAAAGAGCCATTTGAGTTCACAGTTAAGAAAGGTGCCCATGTCTGCTGTGGTCTCAGCGCCCTTTTCTCCTGCTGCCTTTCGTGGTAGAACCCATGAGTCTTTAGCTGGGCACATGGCTCCCAGATAAGCCTCCATCTCCTGGTCTCCCTGTGTATGGCCAGGAGACTACGTTTTGCCCAATGAAATGTGTGCACCTTCCAGGCCACAGGCTTAAAAGGAAAGGGTGTGCCCTCCCCTTCCTGGGCAGGAGCTCAGCAACAGTGGCGCTGGCGGATGTGGTGAGCCACCTTCAACCTTGTGAATAAAGACCATCCCTTAACAGTGGCTGTCATAGGACAAAAGGAACCTGAGGCTCCGACATTCAAACCACTTGTACTCCAATTATTATGCAAAAGTAAAATAAATATGTCTTGTTTAAGCAACATTTAGTTTTGTCTTTTTTATCACAACTGAGACTTTATCCTTCATGATACAGGAAAGAGTATATATGCAAAGGAAAAAGAAGCGAAGAAATGAACATAAACTCTTCTTTTAAGACGGTAGAAGGAGTCTGGCCAGTGTGGCTCAGTGGACTGAGCATCGTCCCATGGACTGAGAGGTCCTGGTTCTATTTCTGATCAAGGCACATGCCCAGGTTCCATCCCCAGTAGGGGGCGTGCAGGAGGCAGTCGATTGATATGTTTCTATCTCTCTCTCCCTTCCTTTCTCTCTAGAAAATCAATAAAAACATAAAAAAAAAAAGAAGCCAGAATGAAAAGGAGAGTGAGAGACAACAATAGTTTCCAGAGGAAAGAGACTCAAAAGAGTTTTTTGTTTTTTTTTTTTTAAATAAACGAGTTTATAATTCTTACCATTTAAAAGTCTACTATCTCCTCTCCTTATTCATGGCATAGTTTTAATTTTGCAGCAGTAATTTAAAATTTATTGCTTGGGAAAGAAGCAGGTTTTATGTTTCGTGATGATGATGATTCTGTTTATAAGTTAGCTCTTTGTGGATTTTACAGAATTGCCTTCAAATGTGACTTAGGAAAATTCGAAGTTTTCCCAGTCAACGAGAGGGTGATTTGTATTATTAAAGGGGTCCCTTGAAATACGAAGCTTCTTAGCAGCTAAGTGTACACAAACCCTTTAACCACATAACACAGGGCCAGGGAAGAGAAAGTTAACTTGTGAGAAGTCACTGCAATGAACATGTGTGCATGTCAGCAGGAAAGATTTCAATAAATACAAATTTTAGTTCATGGAACTTTTTCCAGGAATAACTTTCTCATATAAAGAGAAGAATTCCTACCCTGCAATCAATGCCTCCTTTGTGGGTTGAGTGACAGTCTTGCTAAGTCCCCAACCCCTGTTCCTACAGTGACCTGAGCAATAGGGAGCTCGGACAGCCTCTTTGGGGATCACCCCACAGCACCTCTGAACTAGCTGCTGTCAAGGGATGGCAGTTGCATAATTAACCATAATAGCTGCAAACAATATACTTAAAACAAAACCTCTGTTGGTATTTAGCTGAACTAAAAAAAAAACACAAAAAAAACAAAAAAAACAATGGTGTAAATTATAGCTATGTGTATAATAAAATTTCTTATTTGCATTTCACATAAAACTTACCAAGCTCCTTATTCACTCATTACTTACCCATTATGGGTTTTTAAGTGGCACTTTTAAAGTTTGCTTTGGCTCGGGGTGAATTATTTGCCAAGACTTTATTCCTGGAGTCATGTCTCCTCTGGGACTTCTTTACCTTTTGGCAAATTCATAGCTCATTTTGTGGGTGGTAGTGGTTTGTGGCCTCTATGTATGCCTGTGTGGTCATCTGTGGGGAGCTGTCTTAGGATATTGGTGGAACATTTCATAAGGAAGTGTCCTATATCCCGGAGTAATTAAAAAGGAAACAGCAAAAGCGGAAAGCTAGTGAAGAATAATAATAAACATAGCAGCAAAAATTAGGTTAATTTCTTGCAATAAGGCATGTGCTTGAAGAATCTGCTGATTTAATAAATGGAAGAGATGTGTATTACAAAAATTCATTGAATGTTTGCGAATCAAGAGGCACATACGTTTGTGAAAAGGTAAAATGGAGGCCAAGCTGTTTCTGAGAATAAAAATCTTGATGAACTTTAATAAGCCATAAATGTAACGTTGGATACAGATAAGCAGAGGAAAATATTTTTTTTGTGTGTATGTGTACACTTTCATTAAAAAATGTGGACTTTAAGACCAACATTAGAATTTCAGGGGAAGAACCGGGGCAGAAGGCAAGGTAGCTGTAGACATCTACCAATTCCAAGAGGGCAATGAAAATTCTCCCTGCCCCAAATTTCCCCCACTCACTGCCAAACATTGGCTTGAAATGTCTTCCACTGTAGTCCCTAATGAGCTCGAGACTAAAGGTAAGGAGTGTTTCAGAAACGAAACACACAGTTTTGCAGAATACTAGAAAAGTAGTCTAGATTTACAGAGATTTCAGGCTAGAAGAGATCGTTGTGTATTGAGTTCCTGCTTCCTCCCAATGCATACATTTTGCAGACGTGATATATCGTCAGGTCCCCCAGGTAACAATAAGCGACTGGCTGAAGATCACATAGCAAATTAATGGTGTAAAAATGCTGGTTTCTAAGTCTCTACTTAGAGGTATTTTTCACACCACAGAGCACTCACGTGGGGTGAGAGAGGACCTGGCACCTTTCACTGGAGGATGAGTTGCAGTAGTAGGGGCGGCAGGAGGGCTGATGGGTGACAGAAAGAAGGTCTAGGGAGTGGTGCATTCTGGATTTATGCCTGGACACAGACGTTGGCTATTTTGCCTAACTCTGGCTTAAATGACAAGGAAAGGTTTATGCCATCAATATACCATCATACCGTAGCTTGCTCTTCTCCTGGATATAGTTAATCCGCTGGTAAAGCACATCACCAGTGAAATACCGTCTCTTCTACTCAAACACAGCACGGTGCCCTGACCCCAGCTTAATGCTAGGGTTCATCCCTCGCTCACAAGGCACGAGAACACTGGATGGTTTTTTTTTTAAATCCTCACCAGGGGATATTTTTCTGTTGATTTTCAGATAGAGTGGGAAGGAGGGAGAGAGTGAAGGAGAGAGAGAGAGAAAGAAACTTCGATGTGAGAGAGATGCACCAACTGGTTGCCTCCTGCACGACCCCAACCAAGGTACACGCCCTTGACTGGAATCGAACCTGAGACTCTTTAGTCTGCGGACCATCACTCTAACCACTGAGCCAAACTGGCCACGGCCACTGGACACTTTTATAGTCATTTGTGTGTTTAGAGATTTTTCTGGGTTTCACGCTGGACAGTTGTTACCCTGATATGGAGTGGCACCAACTCAGTTTTGCATCAGGCCAATTTGTTTTCATGGAAACCATACTAAGCAGAGCAAGAAGTATATAATCTCTACCACCTGAAATTGACCTCAAGTGGCTTAAGGTCATTTTCAATACTTTCTTTGCATTTAGAAGTGAATCTGTCCTTTTGAAAAGATTATTATTGATCCTTCATTATCCCTAATATCTGGAGTTTTAGTTGGGCTTCAAATATATCTAAAAATCAGGTGGGTGCAACTTCTTCCAATGAGATCCAAACTATTGTTTTCTTTTTCTTCATAATTACAAGCCATCGGGTTTTCATTTGAATTTTATTTTTGAGGATGATCATGTACTACGTTAAGTTACCTCCTGACATTTAGTGTTAGGATTTATTGGATTTCTGGGAATAGTATAATAAAAAATGATAATATCAAACGTCATTAATTAGGTGTCAAAACAAAGTAACCATATTGTTTCTCACTTTAATTACAATAGAAGAATTCAAGTTAATTTGCTTATTTTACCATAATAATATGTGCTTCCAACCGTTTAAAAGCTAAAATCCTCAGCAGACAGAGGACAATTATTAAAAATCATCACTTCACCAGAAAATCCGGGATATCAATCAATTTGTTTAACTGGCCGAGCAGTAATAAACATAATGTGCTAACATCTCTTAGCAAAGAGATTTCTGTAAACAAGCTGCTTCCAAAAATATTTTATGAGCCGTCCATTAGCTCCCAGGGATGTTGTTGTTGGAGGCTGGAGGCCTCGGTGATCCATCTCGCACAGTGCGGCTGGAAGGAAGAGACCCCTGAGCTCGCTCCGTGAGAAGCAGGACAGGGTCCTGTGGAGTCGTGACCCTTTGGAGGTGTCGGTTTACAGAGTGGCAGCGGGCAGTTCTCAGCTGCACCCAGGAAGCAGCGCTGCAGACGCCTACGGCCAGGAACCGGAGGACGCGTCCCTTTAAAGGTCGCCACCGCCACTGCAGACCCACACTTTGTCTGGTCTAACTTCACTGCCGAGGGGGAAAAACTGCTAAATGTGGACGGACTACCCTTCAGTATTTCAGCAGAAGATATGACGATGAAAAGCAGTTCATGACCCTCTCTGTTTTTTTGGACCATTTTTAGGGCTCCATCCTCAAGGACAAATTCACGAAGAACCGTGCTCAAAATGTGAGGTGCAGCATCTTAGCAAAGGCCCCTGCATTCAGAGCCCACGGCTGGGTGTCCTGGCCTTCAGGTGTGGACGTGGGGAGGGAGAGGAGCTCGTGCTACCACTTTCCTATGAAGCTCACAAAACAGGATTTATTCCGCGGAAGCTGAACGGGTTCATCAAGTGATTGCAGGACAAGAGCCAATGAGTTGGGTGTCAAGGTTTTTCGGATATTTCTCATGCTATTATCAATGACCTCTTATCCTAAAAATGTCACTTAACGATTCCTCTGCTTCAGTGTCCCCGTACAATGGAGGTACTCACCTTAATTCCCAAGTTCCCCGAAAGGTAATGGTGGACAGATACGTTGATAAACATTTTTAAAGCTCTCTGACCTCCTTAGAAAGAAAGCAGGCTTTTGGAAAAAATTCCCTAAGAAAATATTTAGGTACTCAGTAATACGGGGTCAGAAATCTCTCAATTTTGATCACTTAAAAAAAATGGCTTTTTAAGGTGAACGACATTAGCGTATTGTGTGTGGGTGTGCGGATCTATTACGCAACATACCTCTTCTCTGATTACAAAGCAAAGAAGGAAGGTCCTGAGCTAAGGAATTCTAGATCCCAATGCTTCGTGAGATACAGATGCTTTAATCAAACACATCATTTCCCTTAATTTGTAGAATTTTTTTGGTCTCCTTCCCCTCCACTTTGAATGCCACGCTTATGCTTCTGTTCTGCAGGGGTGGTGGCAAGACCGGTGTGGGGTTTAAGTCCATGACACCCTTCGTAGAACAGAGGCAACCTGATCAAAATAGGGATCGAGCAGAAATGCTTCCCCCCCCCCCCCCCGATAACGGGACCGAAGTCAGTCTCTTTCTAAGAACAAACACACACACACACACACCCTCCCTGTGTTCAGAGCTGAGGTTTCCCTCTACCCCCAACTAATAAAACCAGGAGGCTGCAAGGAGGCCAGCGGCAGGCAGTTTGATGTCCTCAGCAGGATGCGGGGAGTCAGCAGCGGCGTTGTAAATCCAGAGCGGGCTTCAACACTGCGTTAAGTGTGGCCCGAGTCTCAGAGACTTCCCTTTGATGCAAGTTCAGTATATTAATGGGAAAAGCATTCACTTTTATTTGTCTGTACTGTCTGCGACAGCAAGGCTGCCTCATTTAGCCTGGGCCAACATGAAAACACACAGAGAAGCAATCTGTTGCGAATTAGCACAGCTCCCCTTTCATTTACTAGCTAGTAATTGGAAGGGGTTAAGAAAGTGTAACTTATCAGACCACGTGAGTGGATCTGCTCGTGTGGACAGCAAGCCTCCCCGAACTTCCCTGAGAGCCCGGCGGCAATAACCCTCCCTCCTGTCCACCGGGCCTGACGGACAGTCCTGATGCGTGTGAAGGTGTACGCTTGGCTGGGTCCGCGGAGGCAGGTTCCGGGACTCCCAAAGGGGGTATCAGTGACTCTGTTAGAACCTTACCTTTCTTTAGATATGTTTTTACTCTCCCGTTTCCAGATCGTCTTGAAGTCACTGCAGAACTCATACCACACCATGAACACATAGTTGGGAGTGATCTCCTTCTCACCAGACTTTGGCTTCATCCCAAAATATCCCACTGTCGTTTCAAAACTGCAAGAGGCAGGGGGAAAAACAGTGAGGTAGAGGGTGAGAAACTG
Source organism: Tadarida brasiliensis (assembly GCA_030848825.1). NCBI lineage: Eukaryota > Metazoa > Chordata > Mammalia > Chiroptera > Molossidae > Tadarida > Tadarida brasiliensis. The sequence goes on along the minus strand of CM061257.1, from coordinate 170,080,667 downwards.
TCAACACCATTAGGGTGAGGAGAGGGGCACTGGGGGGGGGGCTTCCCACACGTCCGTTCTCTGTTATCGTGGCTTAGCCTAAACCCCAGAAAACCCATCTTGTCCCCGTGAACACCGGCATGTATAATTTCAGGGGTACGGAGGTAAAACTTTTTGAGTTTGTTCTTCACCTCAGATCTGAGTCATGTACCTGCTCTTCCTCTGAAGTTTAATGATGACATGGAACACTGCTGACACACTGATTCCGTGGCATTAAGCAGTGGTCAGTGAGAGAGTCCACTGGGAATAATTAATCGGTTGAGTGTTCCAGGAAAAATCAAGACGGCTCTCTCCTTATTCTGGCACCCACTGGCTTGGTGATCTGGGGTCACTCACTCAGCATCGGACTCGATTTTCTCAAGGGTAAAATAAGAGACTGAGCCTCTATGATCTTTAAGAAGGCTACATTTTAAAGCTTTATGTGATACAAGACTACAAACCACCAATGTACAAAAATACATGTATAACTGAGGGCATAGAAAGGTTTGGGTGGAAAATCATCTTTGATCTTAATAAACGATCTCCAGTCTGGTCCAGGTTTTGCAAAGTAGATTCCCAGATATCACCGAGAACTCCTGACCTACCCCACGGAGGCTCGCTGCACACCAGACTACCCGGGCCTCCCAAGCAGCCCTTCTTGGAGGCACCGGCTTTGCAGCAATTTATAGCTCTGCACTCAATCTTTCTACCCCCGCCCCCCAGCCTCACAAGCTCATTTGCCATGAGCAAGAACACTTAAATAAATGGCTCCGTTTTCTAGGGTGTTGGAAACTAATCAAAGCAGGAATGGCTGGCCAGGTTTATTACTCCTCAATGCTCTATCCTCTGTTCAGACACAGCCTTTTTTTGTGGCCATCCTGAAGACCGAGTTCCCAATGGAACTCTATTCACTGGCGATTGTAAAACCCCGAAGCCCCGTTATTATTATGGAGCATACTTTCATCTCGTTCTCAGTTATTGGCCAATATGTATCTCATAAGATTTTATCACATTTCACAGATGAACTGTTAATTGATTCCATGGCTATGATTAGGCGAGATCCAAGCTGGAGCTGCAGCTCTGAGTCCCATAAATTCTTTGTGCTTCTGTAAATAATAAATCTGTTTTTAACGCAAATTAAAACTACTGGTCAGGGAATTTTGGTTCCCAGTTATTAAAAGACTGGAAGTGTCTAAGTGGAGAAAGGCAATAACTGCAGTAATTTCTTAAGGGACTCTCTTATAATACCAAACATACATATTTCGGCGCAAAACCAGCCGTGGAAGGAAGGAGCAAGGTCCACTTCCATCCAGGCAGGACTCCTAATTCTGTGGCAGGCGAGATACTGATAAAACCAAAGCGTACTCGACGGCATATCGTTTTATTTCATTCAAAATGAAAATTATATTTACTGTAGCACAGAAATACATAAGTAGAGAGGCATGCGACCTATAGGAACAGGCCGTGATCTTCTCATAGGGGCTTTCGATATGGAAGAGACTCACACATCAACTTGTCCAACCTTCTCATTTTACAGATGGCAAAGCAGAGACCTGGAAAGACTGAATGCCCCCGTTTAGTGACAGAGTTGGGCCTATACCTTGGGTCCCCTGATTCTCAGGGAAATGCTTTTTCCTCTCTGCCCTCCTGCGGCTCATGCTTGCTGACGCAGGCACTCAAGAAATAAAAATTATTTTTGCCCCCGTTTCCACTTTAGACACAGTTGCCCCTGGATCATACATGACGTGTGTTCCTCCCCGCAGAGCACAGCAGTATTTTTTATTCTTCCTGATGCTCGCCTATACAGAAACGTATTTATCCGTGCATTAAGAGGGAACGCCTTTCACTTTGAGTCTTCGGAGGAACACACAGTCTTCCTATTTTCCGGCAGGATACAGTGAAGGGCACACAAACGCCTGTCACTATGCTTCTTGGATCCCCTGACACCTGTGGCCTTACGCAGAGTCCCGACTGTGAGACCAGGACATGGCACGCACCGGTGCAGACGCAGAGAATGACAGCATTGTCTGGGGCCTTTCACTGAGCTTGAGGAAAGCAGGTCACCATCCTGTGAGCCTCGGTTTCCCCGCTCTAATCTGAAGCTCACTGTACCCCCACCGCCTCTCCTCTGGGGAGCCGTGAGGTGGGGAACTGTGAGGTGGGGAGCTATGAGGTCCTGCTCACGCACCCCAAATGGGGTGAAACGAAAGGAAAGAGAACTTCAGCATTTCCCCCCCGGTGAGTTTTGGGAACTAAGAAGGCTGGCGAACCTCTTTAGAAGAACCAAAGTAAACAGAGTCCCAGAGGACGGCCGGGCTGTGGCCTCTGCAGCTGCGACGGAGAGCAAGCTGCTCTGAGGATGTGCCTCGTTTGATCTCAGCGCTGTTCTCTGTCCAGGAAAACCGAACAGCTAGTCTACGAACCTTCAACTATCCGAGAAAGGAGACTGCTGTCCTCCCCAGACAACCCTCTCTGCCTTTCAAATTCGATTTTGATTCACGGAAGACTGATGATTGAAAACCTTCTGAGATTTGGGCTTGAACATTATTGATATTAACCAGCCAGGAGGAATTTCTCCAACAGACAAAGGGGCGATCGTGCTTTGCGGAACTTCTGTTTGTCAACAATTGGCCCTAAATTCGTTCTCAACTTGGAAAAGTTGACGGATTTCTGACCATGTTTCAGAAGACGTTTTGACTTCACTCTAAACTATTCCCTGGTTCCTTTCCCCCCTGCTACAATTCCTTGTCTGATTTGCATCTTCTCAATTCAGAGGAACAGTTTTAAAGTGCAGACAGTGGTTCTCTCGAAGAGCCTGGGGCCCGCTGAGCAGTCTTCCTTTTGCGGCGTGGGGAGGCCGGAGCGGAACACACCCCCTTGCTGCCTCACATGCGTGCCTTCAGAAACTGCTTAGGAAAAGCAAATACTCCTTCGCCTCAGAGTAAATTGTTTCTCTTGAGAATAGAATGTAAGAATTTCCTCAATCTCACACGAGTATTGCAACACTGACCACCAACCTCCTTAAAGAGTGTAACCAAACAACTGTGGTTTCTACATTAAAGATGGGATCGGACATATTTCATGTATGACATGAAAGCTAGACTACCTTCACCGCAAAGTCACGGAAAACGCTGACAACCAGAATTTATGACCCCCCTCGGCATGGCTAATTCACAGCAGCAGCTTCGGAACCCTCTAGGGTGGGCCCCCTTTTCTTACGCAAGAATCTCGAAGAAGTATTAGACATTTGACATCCACCCCAGAAACTGAATGTCTGCTGGGCCGGATCCCCATGTGCCCTTGTTGAGGGTCTCTTTTACACATGCTGACTATTTCTGTAACCCAGATGAACCACTTTTACACACCAAGGAAGGGAAGCTTACTGCAGGGATAGGGCACAGAATAAAGGGGCGCAGACGTGTAAAAACGCAACCACGTGACTGCCTTGGTTTTCGGAGATCATCACGTGAAGATGATGATCACGATTCACGAACGTGTCTGCGCTCAGGAAAACGCAGGGCTCGCCTCAACCTCGCTCTCATCTGCGTTTGAGTTTTACGGGCAATGACAGCGGAGAGCGGGCCAAGATGCTGGTACCTGTCAAAGCAGAGCAGGCCGCACTGTCTTCAGGCCCCCAGGACCCTCAGGAGGAACACGGCTCCTCTCTGAGTTTGTTCATTTGCGTTTGGTGAACTCCTCTCTGCACACATTTGTGACGCTCATTTTCCCACACGCGCTGTCCCCTGCTCTTATCCTTAATTTTCTAGTACTTTTAGAATCGTACCAGCAAACTCTATCTCAGGTCTCTGCACTGAATATGACAATTATCACATTCTCTCCATATATTCCCCCCTGCCCCCTGACGGAGGGGGGCCAAGCTGACCGACCTGGTCAACGGACACAAAGGAAAACCCCTCTGAGGGCCGCAGCTGGTCACTAGGCCTCCAGCACTCTGATGGCTACTGAGAGACAGAAGAGCCACCAAGAGGCTTGTAGTAGGGGAGAGGATGAACAGGAGACCCCGAGGTCTCACAAATTCTGGGGGGGCTTCTACATACAGAGGTCCGTCTCCTTCTCCCCACCATGTTCTCCAGGCTCTGAGGAAAGGCACAGGACATCTCAGGTGTTGGTGATGAATCTAGCTGTAATACCGAGAAGGGTCACATGGCCCTAACTCTTAGCAGAGTAATGGAGGGGAGGCCGACAGGTGGGAGTCGCGCCTGACAGGTGAGGCAGGTGAGTTACTTGCTAATGATCTCCTGCTTTTTTTTTTTTTTCATCTCCTGCTTCTTGAGGAGAAATATTCCTGGGTCCGGTTAGAGGGCTTTCACTCAGCTCTCCACAGAATGCTACTGTTCATGGAAGCAGAGCCTTGGCAAATGGGGCCAAGAGAGTGGCCAGTCGGACACTCTGCTCATGAAATCAGCCAGTCACAAGAGGGAAAATACTGTATGACTCCGCTTACGTGAGGTGACTAGAGCAGCCAGAGTCACAGAGACGATATCAGAATGGTGGCTGCCAAGGCGGGGGAAGGGAGATGGGGAGTTAGGGTTTAACGGGTCCAGCGTTGCTTCTGAAGACAGTGAAAGAGTTCAGGAAATGGAGAGTGGTTATGGTCGCACAGCAATGGGGAATGCACTTAAAAATATAATAACAGTGCCCTGGCCAGTTTGGCTCAGCAGTTAGAGAGTCAGCCTGCGGACCAGAGAGTCCCTGGTTCGGTTCCTGCTAAGGGCACGTACCTCAGTTGCAGTTTGTCCCCGGCCCCGGTTGGGGTCGTGTGGGTGGCAGCCACTCGATGTGTCTCTCTCTCTCTCTCTCTTCCTCCCTCTCTCCCTCTCGCTCTTTCTGAAGATAAATGCAAAAATGTCCTCGGGTGAGGATAAAAAAAAAATAATTATATATATATATATATATATATATATATATAATAGTGATGATAATAATAATAATAATAAAATGGCTAGTCAAAGAAAGAACAGGCCAAGTCAGAAGTGCTTACCTTTTCTGTGCATTCTCCAAGTGACTTTCTTCCATTTTATGCTCTTTTTTGGCTGTGAAAGAGAAATATTATGATTAACACAGTATTTTCTCCCATCATATTTTGTGTGTGTAATATTCTAACTTTGATTATACCCATTTGTTATCTAAATATGTCTGAATTCAGAGATTGGCAGCCCAACCCAATGTCCTGGAAAAGGCATCCAATTCACTACATCTGCCACTACTGCTTTCTTTTCCTTTTTCTTTTCAATCCTCTCCTGAGGACATGTTCAGAGAGAGGAAGATTGAGACAGAGAGAGAGACATCGATGTGAGAGAGACACATCAATTGGTTGCCTTCCACACATGCCCTGACCAGGGCCCAGGATTGAACCTGCAACCCAGGTGTGTGCCCTTGACCAGGAATCGAACCTGTGACCCTTCGGTGCTCGGGCTGATGCTCTAACCATTGAGCTACACAGGCCAGGGCAGTTATTATTATTTTTAATTCTCACCTGGGGATATGTTTTTTTATTGATTTTAGAGAGAGAGGAATGGGAAGAGAAAGAGAAAAACATTGATGTGAGAGAGAAACACTGATCTATTGCCTCCTGTATGCACCCCAACTGGGGATCAAACCTGCAACCTAAGTATGTACCCTGACCGGGCATAGAACCCACAATCTTTTGGTGTATGGGATGACGTTCCAACCAACTGAGCCACCCGGCCAAGGCTCATCATTGATTTTAAAATGTAAATTTTATCAAGTTACTCCCATGCTTAAAATCTTCCAACAGCTTGCCGTCACCCTTGACATAACCTTTAAAGTCTTCACAATGTCCCCAAAGGTCCTCAAGTCTGCTCCCTGGCTCCTCTGTGACATCACGTCTTCCTCTCCACACTCATTCCTTTCCAGGCTGGCTGGCCCCTCGCTGACGGCTGAGCACACTGAGCATGTGCACTGGGGATCTTTGCACTTGCCCTTCCTCCTGCCTGGGCCACCCTGCCCACAGTCTCTGCACGCCCGGCTCCCTCACTCCGGGAGGTCCCAGCCTAAGTATCGCCTTCTCTGACCGCACTAAATAAAGGATCATCCCTGTTCACCCCTCCTCCCCTCCCCTCCTCTCCCCCCTTCTCCACTCCCTCCTCATGTTACCTTTTCCCCCATAGCCTTTATCTATCTGACACGCGAATTCATTTGCTCATTTCTTATTATATGACAACTGAGTGTAAGCTCCAGGAAAGAAGCAACTTCACCTGGCTTGTTTTCTGTTGTGTCTTAAACATGGAAAGTGCCTACATAGTAAATAAATTATTTTAGCTTAAGAATGTATATATTGGCCCCGGCCGGTGTGGCTCAGTTTTTTGGGTGTGTCCTATGCACCTAGAGGTCGCCAGTTCAATTCCCGGTCAGGGCACATGCCTAGGTTGTGGGCTCGATCCCCAGTGGGGGGCATGCCGGAGGCAGCCGACTGATGTTCCTCTCCCACATCAGTGTTTCTCTCTTCTCCCTTCCTCTCTCTCTAAAAACTCAATAAACTATTCTTTAAAAAACATGTATATATTGGATATAGGTTGCTTAAAAAGAGAGATACTAGGTTTCTGAAACATAAAACGTTACATTTAGAATATAAACATAGGCTAAAGTAGATTGTGAGGATAAAGTCGTGTACTATATTCTCTACGTCCAGTACATTTCATCGAACAAAAATGATTTCTTTTTATAGTAACACGAGTTGGCTTTGATATTACACCATTTCGGTAAAGTCGTAGTTACGGCTATCTTTTGTGGTATAATTTCCCCCATCCTCCCAGCAGGAATCTCTGCAAATTAGTCTGGTTCTTAGCCAGTCAGATACAGAGAAGTGACCTATGTCTCTCATAGGCGATACCAAGTTCCCCAAAATGTGAAACGACCTAGTGGTTTGTTCTTATCCAGTGATTCTAGATTATGTGCAAGGTCAGACAAGAAGGACATTGTCCCGAGGCCTGAGTGACCTTCCTGGAGCACCTCTGCTGTTCTCCGTCACCAAGTGGTTTCTCACTGGCTGCTTCCATGCTGTGTTAAGCAGACTGTGGTCAAGCCGCCATTGCATATAAACTCAGTGACAAGAAATACCCTTCCCAAACGGAATTAAGCATTAGATAAGAATTTTCAAAGGCTCTATGAATACGGTTATCTGGGAAAAAAAACCACAGCATCCACATTTAAAAAGGGGTATTACTAAGACGCAATGCATACAGTGCAATCTCTGAGGGTTTTGGGGGAAAGAGCCCTCAGGAAAGTGAGAAGAACCTAGAGATCTCAATTCTTCCTAAGCAAAGGGTTGGCACAGAAAGAACAGGAAGACCCCTCCATGGTGTGACCTGGAGCTCTCCTGGCCTAACATACTTGTCCTGCCACAATGTGTGAACTTTCTCACCATGTTATTATACATTTTAAAGTCTTCCAAATGTGCCTGGCTGGTGTGGCTCACTGGTTGAGCATCAACCCATGCACTAGGAGGTCGCCGGTTGGATTCCCAGTCAGGGCACATGCCCAGGTTGTGGGCCCAATCCCCAGTGGGGGGCATGCAGGAGGCAGCCAATTGATGTTCTCTCTCATCCATGTTTCTCTCTCTCCCTCTCCCTTCCTTTCTCTCTGAAATTGATTTAAAAAAAAAAATCTTAAAGTCTTTATAATGCTCTAAGCAAAACAAAAAGGCATTACTTGGAAGGAAAATATTTATTTATTTTTTATTTATTTATTTTTTTTTATCCTCACCTGAGGACATTTTTTCATTTTTTGTTTAGATAGAGTGGGAGGGAGAGAGAGGAAGAGAGAGAGAGAGAGAGAAACATCGATGTGAAAGTGACACATCGAGTGGCTGCCACCCGCAAGACCAACCAGGGCCGGGGACAAACTGCAATCGAAGTACATGCCCCTAGCGGGAACCGAACCCGGGTCTCTCTGGACCGCAGGCCGATGCTCTAACCGCTGAGTCAAACCGGCCAGGGTGGAAGGAAAATATTTAAAAACTGGAGACATAACAAATTCTAATTTCTCTAACAAATAGGCCAAGTGCAATATCCTAACGTTCTAAAAACTGGTCCCTAGCTTCTCAGTACTGGAATGGACACAGTCTCAGTGCAGGGCAGCCAGAGGGACGGCAGGGCCATGGGAGGGCCGCACCCCCTTCATGGGAGGGAAGGCACTTGCCCGTGTTACCGGATCTCCTACCTTTTCTAGAGAAGCTAGGAATTTTAAATGGATGTGCTCAACTTAAAAAAGTTTCAAACACTGGGCAGGATGAAGAGTAGATTCCTGTTGGCACTATCCCACCCTGCGGGCTCTGACTTAAGCCTTTAGTAGCTACTGACATCACGACAGAGGGGGTGTGTTCTTCCGTTCCGTGTGCCAGACCCTCTCCTCCGTGGCTGGGATCCCCAGGGAAGAAAGCAGACAAAGGTCCTTATAGAATTTTCATTGTAGTTGGGGAAGACAGACAGTTAGACCCCTGAGAATAAGATCAAATGTGAGTAATTTTGTTGTTGTTGTTAATCCTTACCCAAGGATCTTTTTCCATTGATTTTTTTTTTTTTTTTTTTTTTTAGAGTGGAAAGGAGGGACGGGGAGAGAGAGAAAAACATCTATGTGAGAGAGATACATCCATTGGCTGTCCCCCGCATGACCCCAACTGGGGCTGGGGATCGAACCTGCAACCCAGGTATGTGCCCTTAACCGGGAACCAAACCTGCGACACTTTGGTCTGAGGGCCGACACTCTAACAGCTGAGCCAAACAGGCCAGGGCTAGTGTGAGTAATTTTTTATAAAGGGTAGAAGAAAAAAAAATCCAAAGCATGAATTGTTACCCATAAAAGGAGACACTCTCTGGGTTACTGAGTTAGGGGTACCTGGGCAGCCAGAGCATGCCACATAGGTGCTAGGCACACAAAAAGGGAGAGACAATGTTTAAATTGAAGATGGCAAGTCTTAGATGACAACTGTCCTTACCTACAACTTTGGCTAGCAGTGGCCTGAATCTATGTGTGGGATTTACTTAGACTTCTATTCTACAAAGCCACATGGATAGTATTTAGGTGCTGCCTCTTTTTTCTTTTAAATCCTCACCCAAGGATATTTTTCATTGATTTTCAGATAGAGTGGGAAGGGGGGGGGGGAGGAGAGAGACAGAGAAAAAAAAACATCGATGTGAGAGATATATCGATTGGTTGCCTCCCCCAAGACCCCAACCAGGGCCTGGGATTGAATTGCAACTCAGGTACATGCCCTTGACTGGAATCGAACCCAAGACTCCTTGGTCCGCGGGTGACACTCTAACCACTGAGCCAAACTGGCCAGGGCTAGGTGCTTCTTTTTCAGTTTAAATTTGGTACTATATGTGTGGTGGGGTGGGAGGGTAGGCTTCTGAGAAGTTTGGAGAAGTTGTCAGATACGGACACAGCACCTGGGGAGACAAACAAAAGCCATCCCCAACCTTGTTCTTTTTTTCATAAAAAAGGTGTCTCATTGTCTGTAATGAATTAAATATAATTATTTTCCAAACTGGGGGACTAAAGAAGCTGCTTAGAATGCTGACAGTCTAAGACAATAAAAGTGAAACAAATTAGAGCACTAAAAATGAGCCTTTTTGCTTAACATCAATTCTGTCTTCCAAACTTTATGAAGGCTACGCATGCACTGTGACATGTGAGTTCCTGGAAGTGCTCAGGGAGGGCTGAGGGGTAAGTCTGCATGATGACCTACCTACAGCATAGGATGATATTTCTGTCACTGGTAGAACTGTGCTGCTTTTCTTAAACTTTAATTTTCTCCATTACAGAAAACAGCGATTTTTCATAATTCCATGTCACAGAGAGAAAGCAACATCGCTTCTTCAGAAGGTGTATTTACTTAAGAACTATTTCTGTGGCTTTTATTCAATGCAGCCTTTACTCAATAAAGACCATTTGCTTTTGTGTAAATCTGTAATGCCTTGGAATTTTGTTTCCTGGTTCATTTCACGGCCATTTTCTCATTCGTTATCATAAAATCACCCCACAAAAACAATTCTGAAATTCGTAAGTACTGTGGCCTACCAAGTGAAGCAGAAATGGTCGGTTTTGTTCAATGGCTGTAGGCCCCAGGAATGCAAATCAGAACTCAAGTTAGCTAAATGCCAAGTTTTAAGCCCAGCTCTGCCACTCAGGGCCCATGGACAAGTTGCATGTGTTTTGTGCTCCAGTTTTCTCCTCTGTAAATGAAGACGATAATTCTTACCTCCCACATAGTTATGAGAGCTACACGCAAAGGGAACAGTACTTGGCGGAATCACAATCTTTGTAGTCAGATCTTGGACGGTTCCACATCATACTGAGGCTGGGGGGCGGGGAGTGTTCAAACTTCCAACTGGACAGCTGTTCTGACAAAGTTAAATGCAGCTGTAGTCCAGTGGGAAAAGGTTGGGCTTTGTGTCAGGCAGATGTGGGTGGAATTTCTGCTCTGCCACTTATTGACTGAAAGACCTTGAGGAAGTCACTTCATTCCACTGGAACGTACCCATCAAATTGGAATGATAAGATCTACCTTGCAAGGTGGTTGTGACTATTGAATGTGCTGAATGTGAGAGTAATGCAGTGAATAGCATGCTAGACACTCAAAAATGGCAGCCATGCATCACTGAGAGCAAGTGCTAGTAATCACTATTCCGGCTCTCCAACTTTGGATGGATAACAGACTTTCAAGTGTAATGCTCCTTTCTCTCTTAAGGACGTCCACAGCCACGCTCAGGGGACAATACCTTTGCTTGTGATTGGTTTCGAGTCAGATCAGATGTTTTCTGCTCAAAACCTCAGTTTTTCCACTCCACTCACAAAGCCACTGCTTGACCATGGCTGCTAAGGCTTTTCTACAGAAGGGTGTTCCCTCTGTCCCACCCAAAGTCATTTTACTTGCTGTTTCATTCCATTTTGTTTTATTTAATCCTCAGGAGTGAAAGAGAGAAACTGATGTATAATTTTGCAAATATGTGGGAGTTGAGGGTGGGGGTGTGTGAGGGCGCAGGTGCTTACGATTATTCTCACCTAACTTTTCCCCACGTCGTGATCATTGAGTGATGCAACCTCTGATCTGGTTAAATCAATCACTCTCCCAATACTAAGTGAAAGATAATGATGCAGGGGTCTGTTTTTAAAAGGTAAGTTTTATGAGAGCAAAGAGTCCTTCTTTAAGTCCTAGATTCTAGTGACCGATTATAGGTCCCCTGCATGGCACAATAAATCCGCTTTTCTCTATTGACACCAAGTTGTCAACTTAAAAGGCAAACTGAATGCAATCCCTATCAAATATCAATGGCATTTTTCACATAACTATAATAATTAATCCTAAAATTTATATAGAACCACAAAAAAAAAAAACACACCTCAAAGAGACAAAGTAATCTTTGTTTTTATATATATATTTAAATGTTTTTGTTTTGTTAATCCTCACCTGAGGATATTTTTTCATTTATTTATTTTTTTAGACAGAGTGGTAGAAAGGGAGGGGGAGAGAGAGAGAGAGAAACATCAATGTGAGAGAGACACATCGACTGGCCCCCTGCCGCATGACCTGGGCTGGGGATGGAACCTGCAACCCAGGTACATGCCCTTGACTGGGAATCAAACCTGTGACCCGTTGGTCCACAAGCCGATGCTCTAAGCACTGAACAAAGCTGGCCAGGGCTATAATATTTTTTAAATTGAATTTTAGAGATAAAGGAAGGCAGAGGGAGAGAGAGAGAGAGAGAAACATTGATGTGAGAGCAAAACATTGATCAGCTGCCTCTTGCATGCCCCTCACCAGGGGTCCAGCCCACATCCGCAACCCAGGCATGTGTCTCGACTGTTATTCAAACTGGCAACCCTTTGGTGCATGGGACGATGCCCAACCAGCTGAGCCATACTGGCCAGGGCTAGCCAAAGCAATCTTGAGAAGAAAGAACAAAGTTGGAGGTATTATGTTATCTGCTAGCAAACTCTGCTACACAGCTATAGTGACGAAAACAGCATGGGACTGGCATAAAAACAGACACATAGATCAATGGCACAGAACAGAGAGCCAAGAAATAAACCCACACCTATATGGTCAATAGTCTCTGACAAAGGAGGCAAGAATATACAATGGGTAACAACAGTTTCTTCAATTAATGGTGCTGAGAAAACCAAACAGATACATGCAAAAAAAAAAAAAGCTAAACTACTTTCTTATATCATATACAAAAATGAACTAAAAATGGATTAAAGACTTCAATGTGGGACCTGAAATCATAAAAATTCTATAAGAAAACATAGGCAATAAACTCGTTGGCATTGGTCTTGGCAGCTTTTTCTGGATATGTCTCCAGGGCAAAGACAACAAAAGCAAAAATAAACAAATGGGACTATATCAACTAAAAAGCTTTTGCACAGCAAAGGAAACCATCAACAAACAAAAAGGCAACCTACTCAATGGAGGAAGACATTCACCAATGATACACCTGATAAGGGGTTAATATCCAAAATATATAATGAACTCATACAAGTTAACAAAAACACACACACACAATCCAACTAAGAAATGAACAGGCTGTTGGTGAGACTGTAAACTGGTGCAGCCACTGTGAAAAACAGATGAAGGTTTCTAAAAGAATTTAAAAAAGACCTACCATATGATCCAGCCATTTTATGTCTGGGTATTTATCTGAAGAAATCCAAAACACTAGTTTGAAAATACTAAGCACCCCTCTATTCATTGCAGCATTATTTATAATGGCCAAGATATGAAAGCAACCTAGGTGTCCACTGATAGGTGGATGGATAAAGAAGAGGTGGTACATGTATACAGCGGAATATCATTCAGCCATAAAAAAGAATGAATGACGTCTTGCCGTGCAACAACATAGATGGAATTAAGTAAAATAAATCAGACAGAGAATGACGAATACCATATAATTTCACTTATATGCTGGATCTAAAAAACAAATAAATTAACAAACAAACTCATAGATACAGAGAACAGACTGATGGTTGCCAGATGGGGTTTGAAGAGATGGGTGAAAAAGGTAAGAGGGATTAGGAAGTACAAATTGCCAGTTTATAAAAAGTCACGATGATGTTAAGTAGAGCACAGGGAATAGTCAATAATATTGTAATAACTATGCATGGTCAGATGGGTACTAGACTTGCTGGGTGAACACTTAGTGAAGTATATAAATGTCTTATCACTAGTTGTATACCTAAAATATATAATATAATATAATATAATATAATATAATATAATATAATATAATATAATATAATATAATATAATATTTGTATGCCAACAGTAATTGAAAAAAAAAGGCAAACTGGATTATGCCACTGCTTTGATGATGTGTTCACTAGCCCCCCTCTGTCCATTTGAAGGACACACAAGGCACAGTAAGCCCTTCGCCACCTGGCTCCTGCCCCTTCCCATGAAACCCTCCAGGCTCCTGTCCGCTGGTCCTGGCACTCCACCTGTTTTTTTACGCATTTATTTGGGCACACTGCTTCCCGTACTTTGAATACCTCTTGTCTGTTGCCTTTCTTCTTCCCAAACACCTCTGTTGCAAAAGTCTTTTTTTTTCCTTCAAAACCCAAGTTTTGGAGTCACCTCCTCTATGAAGCCCTCCGCATGGGCCTCTCCTTCAGGAAGGGCGGCTCTTTCGGTGGCACCCAGCAGCACTGTGCTCACGTCCGTGGGACACAGACAGATCAGCGGCTGGCAGGCTGCTCACCCCTCCAGACTCCATGCCTCTTGAGGGCAGTGACCAACATTTACTCCACAGTGATTCTCTCAACTAACACCTACCAGGTACTCCTCTACCTCGACAGGGGGATAAACCGACAGCAAGCAACCCACACCAACAGCACCCAGCCGCGGCTCATTATCTGCCCCCTGGGGGACCAGAGCCCATTTCCCAGCACAGCAATTTCTCATTTTCCATTTTCCTTTTGCAACAAAATAGAAACAAGTCCAGCAGAGAGGACTACTTTTCATCCTCTTATATCGTGTTTTAGATTGATGTACTATTTAGATTGATAGATCACAGGCACAAAGAACACTAACCCTTGAGTTTCTTCTGGTTCAGACTGAATTTTTCAGAAACAGGGTAGGGCAAAAATAGGTTTACAGTTGTTCGTGTGGAAAATAATACAATCATCAATAAATAATAATACAAGAATCAACTCTGTGTTTCGCATACTCACCACTGCAAACCTACTTTTGCCTAACCCTGTATAGTAATGATTAAAAGTGTAAAGTTTTGATAAGTAAAATCACACTTCCTGAACCTATTCAGACTAGGACGATTCATCATCTAAATATACTAAAAATATCCAAATTTTTACCCTCAAGAAGGTGGCATGCACGCATTTGAAAGTGGCTGAAGGAAGCGGTCCCTCTTCAAAAAAGAGTGGAGGCTTTCTGCCAGACATAATTAAGTCATACTTACGGATGCCCGTGTGGGAGTTAGTAAATTGTGAAATGAGGGGAAGGGATAGAGGTTGGAATATCTTCCAAGTATTCTTCCCACAGTCTATTACACTTTAATATACCATGGTTTATAGACCTGACATGGCTGGTATAAACCAACAGGACGCACAGTAAAGAAGCTGTTTTTATTACAGCTCTCCAAACAGAGGAGCCGGGTGATGCTAACAAGGAAACAAAGGGACCGCACTCCGCCTCACGTGGTGTCCACCTGATGAGAACACGGCAGGCATTTCTCATGCCTCGCAGAACGGCCCCGTCACGCACGCTCCAGGAGGGAAGAGTGCTCCTGCTAACACAGGCGACAGCACACTGATGGTGGACACAGGGAGGCCTTTTTGACATTTATCTGAGAGGGGAGAATATAAATATGTGGACCCACCCTTACATTTTGCCCTCTGGGTATTGCCCACGGAGGATGATATCCTCCTAGCTAGTCTTCCAATCTCATTAGTTTTCCTGGTTCTGGTTAAATGAGAAGAACCATCATTGCTAGTCTCGTCAGACTTTACATTTGCAAATGTCTAGTTGGATGGTGAATCGGAAGAGCATAAGGGGCTATTTGTGAGATTTTCCTGTGTAACTTGGTATGAGGTTGTGTAAAGGCGTGATTCCCAATATATGGGTATAATTTGATTTCCAGGTCACCTGTCTAAGGCTAAAGTGGACTAGAAAACTCAGCCTTTTGATGAAAGTACCAAGTAGAAGACATTGTATTAGAAGACTTTGAAGAGGACTTTAGAGTCATAAAATCAAAGGAACCCAGAAAAAAGGAGTCTTAAGAGTCATCTAGTCTCTCAGGCTGATGTTTGAGCCAAGATCCTCTTGGGGTCAATCAGACTTTCCAGATCTCATCTTCTTCATCACTTTTATCTGCCATTTCCAGTTGCCTTTTATAAATGAACCTGAATTATTTTTATGGGCATCAAAGAAAAGCAAAATGCTGGCATCTCCCAACTTGGGCACCTGGGGCCTTTCTCAACCCAAGTTCTTCTGAACAGCAGAACTCGAAAAATGATGCGAACAGCTATGCTATTAGTCTCTTTCCCCCAGGTGCATATAAGTAGCATGCTAGATGCATAGGGGGGTGTTAACTCTTCGACACAATGGCGGCCTCAAAGCATTAGGGCTTAATTCTCTCATAAAGGGTTGAAAACTGTCCTGATGCCGTCAATGACCTATGACTTTAAGTTATTTATATTTTTATATTTCTAAACCAAGGCTTGATAACAGTCAACAACACCTCACAAAATATCTTATTGCTATAATTTGAATGAGAACAGTCTCCCTGATTATGTAATAGAAGGAATTAAACTATTCTTTACTATTCCGTGATGACTATAATCATTATTTGTGTCAGTGATGAATAGAGTTTAAGGGACTACAATAGAATTCTAAGTGTTCATCAGATTATGCATCTGGTTTTTCTCTATAGTAGTACCTATTGCAAAAGTAAACATTTTATCTGTTCACAAGTCTAGGAGGTAACCAGGTTATGAGTATAACTGGAATGTAAATGAAGTAAATGTAGTCACTACTTGTGAATGACATGAGTCAGCCCTCTTTGAAAGCTGTATGGCTCCTTTCTTCAATAGACCTTCACCTTAGATGAGACTTCTGCCCCCACAGGTAAGGTTTTCAAGCACTCACGATAATGACACAGCATCGACCTTTAGACTTCATGAGGAATTATGCTCCTTCTTCTTGAAGGCGACCATCTAACTAGCTGCCAACATTCTGCTCTTTCTCCCTTTGCATCCGCGTAATCCAGTGAAGTCCCTCGATCCTGTACTACGACTGTACACAGCACTTTTTTTTTTTCCTTCAAGGTGATACAGATGCAATGTACTTGAGAAAGTTGCTAGGACAGTATAATCTATAACCGACTATAACCTAGTCCAACAATTTAATTTTATAAAAATGAGACAATGGATATCCAAGTTGATGAAGTGACTTTGCTGGGCCACACTAATAGTTAGTGTCAGGATCCAGGTCTCTGGACTCATAATCCGATATTCTTTCCAATGCCCGATGCTGCTGCCCAGGGGCGGGGCCAGGGTCTGTCTCCGGAATTCTCAGACACGCAGGGGCACCTGGGGGCCGCACTGTACCGCACATTTTCCATAAAAGTATGTACATCAGAGAGAAGGTGCCAAGATGGAATTTCAGCTTTCACTCTACATTTCCTGACTCTTGATGCTTTAAAACAGACCATGGGGGTAACATTTTAGAATGATCCGGTGAGAGGCTCATTAACATTAATGGGAGTCAGGTGGCTGCAGTCTCACCCAGGGCCTGAAATTCCCCCTGTATCTCGTCTTCCAGGCCGACGCTGACCTTTAACTTATCAGCATGAACAGAAGTGACAGGCCGTTGGTAAAAATGATTTTTCATAGTCTTTTTTTTACAATAGATGCTTCTACATAAGTGTATTTATAAGATGGGATTTTGCTTAGAGAAGAGCTGCATGGAAAGGCTGTTTCCTGTGGTGTCTACCTAGTCTCCCAGCCACCTCACCCCCCAGGGGAAGGCTCAGGCCTCCTACCATGCTGTAGGTGGGGGTCATGGAGGAATAGTGAACTTTGTCTGCAGCTTCATTGCTCGGGGAGCAGACACCCAGTGAATCATCATTGAGGAAATATTAGGAATTGCAAAGAAGCTAGATTTCTAAAAGGGGGCTGCCCCCATTTGTTCCATAAAGAACCTCGGGGACATTTCAAAGACAATGGGGTTCAGAGCCATGAGACCCTAAATGACCCTCCGTGATAAACTGCAGGTATACGAACACTGGAGAAGGTCTCCTTTCCCACACACCGCTGTCCTATCTTGGTATTAGCACTAGCCTAACGGTGTCTAATTTTTGGAAGGCATGGGCTGCGTTGTTGTTTTTTAAAACTTTGTAGCATTCAAAATGCTTAGCACTTGAGACTATAATTTTTTTAAATATATATTTTTTAACCTCACCCGAGGACATTTTTTTGCATTTATCTTCAGATAGAGATGGAGGGAGAAAGGGAGGAAGAGAGAGAGAGAGAAACATTGACGTGAGAGAGACACATAAGTGGCTGTCACCCACACGACTCCAACTGGGGCCGGGGACAAACTGCAACCAAGGTATGTGCCCTTAGTGGGACCTGAACCTGGGCCTCTCCGGTCCGTGGGCCGACGCTCTAACCGCTGAACTATACCAGCCAGGGTGAGACTATAATCTTAGTGTTAATAAATTAATAACTTGTTGCTGCATTAATTGGCAAGAATGACTACAAAAGCAGCTGCTAGTATGAATTTGAGGGCAGGTTCACGAGCAAAGTGGTAACAGGATCCATGCCCATTTTTTCTTTCTTATGTAAAGTAGTGCTTTCTAAAAGCAAGGGTCTTGTTTATTTATTTTACTCATGTATTTATTTATTTATTCATTTTTTAATTTCATAGCATTTTAGTACTTGATTTTCAACAAATCTTTCTTTAAGCACCACATTAACAAATCAGGGGGGAATAAAGTTCACCAACTGGCTTCTTTGGGTTTCCCACATTTGCCTCTGATGACTATCCATGTTATTTAGGGCAAACGCTTATTCTTTGTACCTTAACTTGTTCATCTGTATATTGGATAAAATCAAACCTCACACTTGAGAACTTTGGAGCTAGAAGAAATGTAGGAAATTACCTAGTGTAAACCTCTCATGCTACAAATGAGCTAAGTTAAACACTAGGGGACTGAATAAATAAATATTAGATTTATGATAACAGAACAGTGTACTGGACCATGTGTGACCCCACCGGCCAGAGCTGATGGGATCCAAGGAGTGTCAATCCACTGGCTGATCAGTTGCTTACGCAGCAGATTAACACAACTGACTAAAATAATATGATTGATGGTGGGGGCAGCGATGATGATGATGATGATGATGATGATGATGATGGTGACAGACATTCACTGGACGCTAAGGAATTACATAGATCATTCAGCCTTTTCAACACGCACATCAGATGGGGTCTGTACTGTGGGTGATAGCAGAGCCAAAGCTTCACAGTGCTCTATTACTAGCTGCTGGCCTTGGACAAGTTGTTTAACTTGGCTGAGACTGATTTTTCTGATCTACAAATGGTGGCAACAATAAGATCGATATGAGACAGGTGCTGTAATAATTAAATGTGATGTTTGTGAGGTGCTCAACCATTGCACCTGGCACATTAGCTCAGTCACTGTCAATTATTAGAATCGTTCCCACCACCACCACCACAGCAAGGCTTAGTCCTCTAACGACGTCCGCCTGTTCCACTTTTCGTGGGTCCCCATGAGCCATGTCTGAGCAACTGAGCCTCCTGTTTCCCTTTAGCAACGTGTGTCCCTACAACAAATTCCCCAGGACCTGAAGCTTATGTGCTAGATCCAAATGTTCAGATTATGCTTTCCAACGATATCCTGGGAAAATGCTATGGCACAGTTATAAATACAAAAATTTAGACTGCCCTGGCCGGTTTGGCTCAGTGGTAGAGTGTCAGCCCACGGATCATGAGTTGCGGGTTCGATTCTGGTCAAGGGCACGTACCTCGGTTGCAGTTCGGTCCCCGGCCCAGTTTGGGGTCATGCGGGAGGCAACCAGTCGATGTGTCCCTCTCACATCGATGTTTCTCTCTCTCTCCCTCCCTCCCACTCTATTTGAAGATAAATAGAAAAATATCCTTGGGTGAGGATCTAAAAAAAAAATTTTAGACTATAAAGCCGTGGATATGGTGTCACTAAAATTACATGAAAATTTATATTGCAGAAATAAATGATATAACTATTTAAAAAAAAATCAGAAGTTGTACTAAAATATTAAAGTTGCAATTTCTGCTTCTCTGGATAATAGACTTTTTGTTTTTCATATGTTTTTAATTGTGTTCCAAAGAATTAGCCTCATTTAATAGAACAAGAACAAAACAAAATGACAGACCCATGGAAGCTGTAGCAGAACACATGGGAAACGAGTGACTTGCCTAAGGCCATACAACTAGTTTGGGGCCAAAAAGACAGAACTTGTCCCCTTCTGTCTAGTTTTCACCACATCACATCGTTATTCTTTATAGATTCCAGCTTAAAAATTATAAAGTTGTCATATCACTGCACAGTAGAAAATGAGAGAAACAAGAAGTCATAATTGAAAAATGAGCATCTGAATGACAAAGTTAAATCTAAATGTATAGTCACCTATATCAAAGTCCTAAAGTCCTTCGTTTATACCTTCCATATATACACACAAATGTGAAATTCTATGATCTCTATGAAGTAACCATTCACATATTTTTATAAATTGTCCAGAAATATATTCAATATGAAGAATGGTTTTAATCACATTTTAAAGACGAAAACTCAGATAAAAAGCCGTTACGCATGGTCAGAGATCTTAATAGCTTAAGATTGATCTTAACTAATCAAAAACGAAGAGAGGGGGTGGGAAAGCCATACTCACATAGCAGATAAAAGATAATATGGCACCCATACCTTCCCAAAGATTTCTTCTTCGTCTAGGTTTATCTATACTAAACCTCTGACATCTTTGTTCATAAGACATTTGCTCAATAACCGAAGTTCTCCCTCTAGATAATGTGTTCAGATGTGAGTGGTGAACACGAATGGACCACCAGAATGTCCAGGAAGAAATGACACACCCATTGCCACCCTTAAGCCAGTCTTCTTTTCGAACCCGGGCAACATCTAAGGGTAATTATTAGGAAGCCGGATTTACAGAGCCGAGGTAACTGAAAAAAAAGTCCAGCTTCCCTGACATCTGCTAATGCTTTAAACATGAAAATACTTTATTTACTTTTCTTTCATAGGCTCAAGAATTTGTCAGAGCTGGGGATTTAAACTGGTCCACTAGAAATGGTACCCAAGAGTGACCAGAACTTGAGTAGCTGTGATGTTACCAAGAAGCTAGGTGCAGGGAAGGTAGGTCATAAGACATTTCTAGGAGAACTGGGATTCCCAAAGAAGATGCTACAGAAAAGCCCACTTAATTTGTTCCACCAGTAGAAGTTATGCAGAAAGATCATTAGCACAGTGATTCTAATCAGAGTCAGTAAACGACAGTGACAACAAAATGAGGCTTGGTTTTAATATAAGACTGCGGAGGTGAAGGCGCTGAAGGTGTGTTTACTAGAATTCCTCTGGGGTCACCTTCCAACAATAACTTTTTCCTTTTTTCTTTTCCTCCTTTTTGTTTACAAATCTTTATATTTTTAATATACATATATATATATTTAAATTTTTTCTTTATTGATTTTAGAGAGAAGAAGGGAGAGGGAGAGAGAGATAGAAACATCGATGAGAGAACATCGATTGGCTGCCTCCTGCATGTCCCCCACTGGGCCCATAACCTGGACATGTGCCCTGATGGGAATCGAACCGGCAACCTCTTGGTGCATAGGTTGACACTCAACCACTGAGCCACACCGGCCAGGCTATATATATATATTTTTAAAGTAATAAATCCTCATTGTAGAACATTTGGATATTTGAGAAAATAAATAAATAAAACAAGTGTATAGTCTTTCTTAAATAATGGCCTATATTAATATTTTAATTCATTTCATAAATGTAGATGTATATTTATAATCATGTACTCATTTGGTTTTTTTTTTTACATAGTTGAAGTCATGATGAATGTATGATTCAGTTTCTTGCTTTTTCATTTAACATGTCAAGGCATAGGTCAATATTTAAGAATACTTTTATAGATGATTTATAATTTAATTTATAATTCTTGCAATAATTGCTGAAAAATAAGCTTTTATTCTAAAGTGGTTATGAAACCTATCCAAAGAAAACAAAATAATTTTCTAGAATCCCAAAATAAGATTATAACATTTCAAAATAATTTTCTGACAGCATTTCTCTTTCTCTCTTTCCTCCCTTCCTTCCTTCCTCCCTTCCTTCCTTCCTTCCTTCCTTCCTTCCTTCCTTCCTTCCTTCCTTCCTTCCGTTAATCTTCACCCAAGGATATTTTTCCATTGATTTTTGATAGAGTGGAAGAAGGGAGGGGGAGAGAGAGAGAGAAACATTGATGTGAGAGAGACACATCTATTGGTTGCCTCCTGCATGACCCCGACCAGGGCCAGGGATCAAACCTGGAACCCAGGTACGTGTCCTTGACCAGAAATCGAACCCGAGACCCTTTGGTCTGCAGGCTGATGCTCTAACCACTGAGAAAAACCAGCCAGGGCCTGACAGCATTTCTTAAATGAGACCTTGTAGGAGAGAAATGTTTGATTAGAAAGGACTACAGAAATATCAAGTATAATTAAAGCAGATTTTAATCTTTTGATTCAACTTGGAAATAATCCATTGCTTTACCCGTTAGTCTTCCTCGTTTTGTGGCTTAGTAGAGAAATGCTTTAGATGGCCACTTTATTAAAATCATGTCTAACGCTACAAAATAAGTTAAAATATCTGTCCACTATGCTTAAACCTAATATACTTGTTCTGTATTTGAAAAGTACAGGTTAAAAAAAATATCCTGAATAGGAAAAAACATTGAGGGCCAGTATATGCTTGAAAGCAAGTATGAGGCCTGTAAGTGTTTGGCAAGCCACACACACACCTGACTGGAAATAGGTCTCCCTTAAAATCTAGGAGAGGTGGGAATGTTCGAATACTACGTAAGTTGGAGAAGTGTCACCATCTCCTTTAGGCAGGAGCCTGAAGTTAATTGTGCAAATGGCGTGAAGCTGATTTGGCGAATTAAAAAACAAAACAACAGAAAATAAAAACAAAAAACAAAAAACCAGCCCATGAAACCAGAGGCTTGAAATGTTTTACTGGAGAAAAACCATGGCATTACCTCCTCCCGTGGGATGATAACAGTGATTTATGAAGCTGAAGTCATTTCTTGTGATTGTGCTTCGGGGAGATTGGTTTCACATGATCTGTGAAGCCAGGCAATGGGAGCTGGAGAAGAACCCCACATGTTCCACGGAGGCTCGGATCTGCCCTCTTCAAGGGGATTCCAGAGCTCGGAGGAGGGGGAGGAAAAGCTATTGCTTTCTGATCCATGAACCCCTTTCTTCCCTCCCACAAGCTCATTAGGTGGACACACGGCTCTCTTATTCTCTCTTTCCTTTTAAAAGTATTACTACTTCTGCCGTGTGGGAGTAGGAGCTCATTGTAAATGCACAGCAGGATAGTAGCAAAGCCTAGATTAATTCCCCATGGATTTATATGGGTCGTTCTCACCCACGATGACTTGTACCATTTCAAAGGTGCTTATGCTGCTGGTTTTATGGCTGGTCACTAACTTTATTCTGGCATATGGTGGTTGGCGCCATGACACGGAGTGAACATTTTATACCTGAATTAAAGTGGCTATTTGACAGTTTCTGTCAGAAAGTTCAGAGCAAAGAATTTGTGGGACAAGATTTATTGCATATTTTATATGGGACACATCTGTTTCTTTGCTGGCTTTGTTCCTCCCCTTAAAAAAAATTAAAGACGTTTCCTAAAGAAATATAACAACTGATAGAAAAATAAATTTCTGGAGCAGAAGGAAAAAAAAAATGGTCAAAAGTTGTGTATTTAGGACCCAATTAAAGAAATAAAACAAAGCAAAAATCAAAACCCAAAAAAACCCAGTTCTCATTCTGAGACGGGAAAATGACTCACGGTCATGAAGAAAAGCTCCCTTGAAACAATGCAGTTATCATTGGCAATTATTTTATGGTTAGTTTAATGCCATTTATATAACGAAGTTAAAATTTTAAGTGCATAGCCTCCCATTTTCCGCATACTTGAAACAGGGCTGGGAAGGATAACGTGCCTTTGATGTACTTGAAAAGATTTTTGCCATCCCAAATGGTGGACGAAATAAGAAGTCCAACCCCATCAGCATGAAACAAAAACATCACGAATGTTTAAATATTTAAAATGGATAATACTTCAGGATAAACGCAGATGATTTCCCACCAGAATTCATCATCACAATGTGAAGGGATATATAAACTTCACCCTCATCTAAAAACTCTTCCTGTTGCAGCGAGTGAGCACCAGCACAGAGATTCGTGATCCCAGAAACACCGGGCTCAACCAGGAACCTGGCACCATTAACAGACAGGCTACTTTTTAAAAACTGCCACGGGAGAGCTTTTAATTCTGAACACTGAAAAACTGAAAATAAAACTCCCACTCAAAGATTTTGAAGGATTGATTTTTAATTATTTTAGGGAACACTCATTCTCCTTATAAAGATGTTAAACATTACAGGTGAAGTCCTCTTTGATAGGTGTCCACACCCCACCCTCTGCACCCTCAACAACATTCTCACCCTCTCCTGAGACTTGACTACTGTTACGGGTTTGAAGCCTGTTCTTCCAGAACTTTTTTTTTTTTTTTAACCCTCACCCGAGGACATTTTTCCATTTTCTGTTCAGATAGAGTGGGAGGGAGAGAGAGGAAGAGAGAGAGAGAGAGAGAAACATCGATGTGAAAGGGACACATCGAGTGGCTGCCTCCCACATGACCAACCAGGGCCGGGGACAAACTGCAACCGAGGTACATGCCCTTAGCGGGAACCGAACCCGGGTCTCTCTGGACCGCAGGCCGACGCTCTAACCGCTGAGCCAAACCGGCCAGGGCCTTCCAGAACTTTTAAGTGTCCTTGTGCAAATGTGCAAGGTTTTCCTAAGTCAGATGCAGAGGATGAAACTTGCTTGCCCACCAGGTAACATGGTTTTCATTTTAGTTGAGACTGTCCAACTGTCCACAGT
This sequence comes from Tadarida brasiliensis, assembly GCA_030848825.1. Taxonomy (NCBI): domain Eukaryota; kingdom Metazoa; phylum Chordata; class Mammalia; order Chiroptera; family Molossidae; genus Tadarida; species Tadarida brasiliensis. The sequence goes on along the minus strand of CM061257.1, from coordinate 170,056,411 downwards.
TAGAGTATCATGCTACACTCCTAACAACCAGTAAGTGATATTATTAAACGTCAATTTGTGCAAATCACATAGATTTTGGAACAAATCCTTGCTATATGCATTGCAAACATTTCTTCTCATGTCTTTGCTTGCCTTTTGGCTTTGTTTGCAATGTCTTTTACTTATACATTTACTTTTGAAGTAGCCAAAGTAGTAAGTACTTTCTTCATGTCTTGTATTTTTTTAAATTCACTTTTAGAAAGGGCTTTGCTGCTCCCAAGGGCATAAAGATGTCCCATATTTTCTTCTCTATATTTTGTCTTTGGCATTTTATATTTAGTTGATTAATCATTTGGAATTGTGTGGGGCAAGATTCCTTGTTTTTGGAAACGGATAAGCAGTGTTCGAACTGCACTGGTTTTCTAAAAGATGATCAGAGTATGCAAACAATGGCAGTTTTGTTTCCTCTCTCGTAGGTAAACATGTCATTTCTTTTTCCTTCACATTACCCTGGCGAGGGCTTTCAGCCTCTGCGTAGAGTTGACCCTTGGTGTTCCTTGTGGTTACAGATGTATTTGAACTTCCCTCCATCATATTTATTTTTGCACTTTCATTTACCAGTCTTTCTAGCTATTTCCTTTTCCCCCCTCTCCTGACTTTTGTTGGATTCACCAAACCGTCTTTGTTTTCTTTTTCCTTGACTGGTTTGAAAATGATTAATTTTAACGTTTTGATTGGTGAATACATTAAAACTTCAGTACCCATAACACAAACGTCTGTGATTCTGAGTGTCTGGAGCTCACTGTAGCTCCGTACCCTAACTCTGCACAGTACGAGGTGGCCCGGTTTTCCTTCCTCCCTCTGCCAAGTCCCATGGCCACACTCTGTGCCACATCTCACGTTGATATCATCTGCACTTTTACTTTCAGATTACCCAAAATAAGTTTTGGGCAATTAATATTTAATCATCTTATGATTTTATTAGTTCCTTGGACCTCTGGCCACTCCAGGTCTTCCTGGATTCACCTTCGCATGGAAGGACGGCAGCCTCAAGAGCGGACGTCTGAGCAGTAAGCGTCCTAGGCTCTGTCTGTCTCAGAAACGCACTTTGCTCCTTCATTCTGATGGTGGTTTAACTAAATATAGAATTCCAGCTTCAAAATTATTTTCCTCCAGCACTTTAAATTTATGGCTTTATTGTTGTCTTATATCCACTGTTGCTGCTGAGAAGTTTGTTTTCGCACACAGAATTTTAAAAAATCCTTGTTTCTCAAAGTTGATTATAAAGAGTTGAAAGTGTGAATATGCGTGCATTTATTTTTCATTGCCATGAATAGCTTTTTTTTTTCTTTATTGATTTTAGAGAGAAAGGAAGGGAGAGCTAGAGAGAGATAGAAACATCGATGAGAGAGAACATTGATGGGCCGCCTCCTGCATGCCCCCCACTGGGAACTGGGGCCAAAACCTGGGCATGTGCCCTGACCAGGAACCGAACCAGCAACCTCTTGGTGCATGGGTCGATGCTCAACCACTGACCCATACCAGCCAGGCTGAACAGCTCTTTCAATAAAAGTTGCAATGTCTTTCTTCTTTTATAGGAAGAAATCTCATATTGTTTCTTTGAGTATTTCTCTTAACTTATATTAAATAGATTTAATTTCTAAAAACATTTTCTATATCTCAGCATTTCTGCACACTTTCCATTTATTTTTTCTCTTTATGTTCTATTCTAGAACACTTCCCTTGACTTTATCTATCTTTCAACCCTCTAATTTGATTTTCAGTGTTGTCTACTTTACCCTCCTGTGAATTCACTGATTTTTAAAAGTATTTTATCTAACCCCAATTTTTATTTCTATGTTCCTTTTTATGGAGTGGTGCTCTTTTGTAACTCTGGGAGTTTATAAAACACACACGATTGAAGGCCTGTTCTGCCTACAGGTGTATTTTCTCAGGTGTAAGTTCTTCTGCCTGTTGAGTTTGCTGGCTTTCCTCAACTGTTGATTCTGGAGATTGAGCCCGTCCTTGTAGGTGAGTCTCACCACTGGGCGCAGGAGTGAGATGTAATGGTGCAGCTTGTATGCCAGCTGTTTCGGGGAGAGCAGAGGAGGGAAAGAATGCTTAACTAGGCAGGGTGCTCCCTCACATCCTGAGACAGCAGCAGCCACCCAGGGCACTGTTCTCACTCTACCCCAAGAGCCCCATTCATGGCCCTGTCTCGAGGCAGACACTTCCTATTGTGGTTGTCTACTCCAGGGGTGGCCAAAGGGGCTGCCTTTGCAGAATGAGAAAAGTCCCCCAAGAGTTGCCACTGCAAGCAATTGCTTAAACTTCAAAACTCCACCTTTTACGTGTCTTCCTCACCATAGAAGATAGCGTATGCATGCTTTTCTTAGACTTCAAAACCAAATAAATGGCCAAAGTAGCACTCTTACTGTTATGATAAGTAATGATGTGGGGTGTAAACAGCTGTCGTTAATCACTTAAAAACATCTCTTTTAAAGGAGCTACGTGGAAACAAAGCCCCTGAGACACACGCTTCCAACTCACGCTGGAAGTCTAGTCACACACACTCACAGGTGCCGGTCACATTTGCAAAGCATTCTCTACAGAACGGGCCTCTCTGAACTTACACGGGAGAAGGCCCAGAGCCCGCAGCTGAAACATCCCACTGCACAAAAGGTGCAAGGCCATGCCGGAGCGGGTGCCCCTGCCCAAAGCCATGTGCTTCCCTCTTTACAGCTCTATAAAATGACATCTGTGAAGAAGTACGATTTCACTTGAGTGCTGGGAGCCACACACATTTGGAGAACAAGGGGTTGGGGATGGTAGCACACGGCATCGCCAACAAATACCAAATTGCAGTCATGGGGAGCGTCGCGGGTAGAAGAGCAAGCAGGGCTGGGTAAGGAAGGAATTTTAAAAAATCCCTGGCCACTTCATGATGAATTCTATTATTAAATAAATGTGAGCACCGTTTGAAAAGGGACAGGTCCCATTTCCTTCACGCCACGAGGCACACGTCTGCTAGAGCGGGACCTGGGGTCCGACAGGGATGTGCAGAGGTTCGGATCCTCACACGGGTTCCTTAGCTCCAAGCAGATCACACGTTACGGATGCATCAGTTACGTCTAGGTAACGATTTACAGTGGACCATACATTTCCAGAAACAGTGTTTTGTTAACATTATCATGAAAGACAAAGTAGCTACTCCAGCAAGCCAGACAGGTTCATGTTTAATACTGGCCAATATCTCAGCCCTTCTAGTCACTTTCTGGATCCCCTCTGCCGGCTCTTCTTCTGCCTACACTTGCAATGTCAATACATTCAGCCTCCAAGGCTATCTCTTGGCTGTCCCCTTCTCCATCTCTGTGCAATTAGCTCGACATACAGCAGATGAATCTCAAGAGTATACTGTCTACTCCAGTACCAACAACGCAGCTGCATTTCTCATGCCCTGCAGGACGCCATGGGTGAACCGCCGTCCTGGTGTGCACATCGTCCCCGAGTCTCCCACTATAACACACACCTGTTCATTCCAGAGGCTTCCACAAGTCAGTAAATGGCATCACCATCCGCTAAGATGATCAAAATCTGGGAATTACTTTTGGCACCTCTCTTGGCTGCTTCCAAGATATATTTTGAATTCATCCATATCTTCCCACCTGAACCTCCACCACCCTGGTCCAAAGTGCTTTTGTTTTTCACCTGAGTTATTTCAATAATGTCCTAGCTTCTCTTGCCCCCTCTTTCATTTATTTTCTACATAGTAACCAGAACAATCTTTTAAGACATAAATGCAGTCATGTGACTTTCATTTTACTGACTCATCTGGGGCTTCCCATGGAATACTGAATAAAATGCAAACTCCTCCCAGTGGCCTTCAGGGTTCTGCACGGGCACCCGGCCCTACTTCCAGGTGCACCAGCCCATGCTAGTTTCTCCGAATGCCAAGCTCTTACCCAGCCTAGGGCTGCCACCCATGATATTCCTTCCGCTGAATGTCATTTCCCATGACTAGATCCTTCCCTGGCCTAAATGTCATCGCTGCAGAGAGGCCTTCCCACCCTTTGAAAGTAGGTTTCTTAAAAGTGTGCCTCCCCCAGACCTAAACATTCCACAATTTGTAATATACATTGGGTTCATTATTTGCTTTCTTTTTTGTCTCCTTCGCTTGTCAATTGTAAGTTTATCTACCTCGTCCACACCTATATACATGGCGCCTGCACAGACCTGACACACTGTGAGCTCTCAACATGGGCTGAACGACTTTCCTGTTAGTCTCTGCACGGCAGTTACCCTGCTGCACAGGCGTCTGGTCAGGATGGGCTGTCCAGGCTGGGCTGCAAGGTCTGTAAACTGGGGAGCTGTCCCCCACCTTTGCTTGGCACAGCATTCGACACACTGTGGGCCTGTCCATGAGAGATGAGTGGTTACAGTTAGGTTCTCGGTAATCTTTTTTCAAATTGCGTTAGACCTGACACGCACAATCAACTTGGGTGATGTTGTTTAGAGTAAGTAATCTCGAGAGGTTAAAAAAACAACAACAACACAATAAACATTGGCAGTAACCCAGAGGCCAAGGAAATCATGGATGAGGTCTGTTTGGATAACAAAACTTGAATGATGGAGACAAGTTTGAAAGAGTAGTCAGAAATAACTCAGAGGGAGACTCCAGGGAGCTGATTCTCCTTCTGGGTGTCTAAATCCATCACTGATGCGGTGGACGGTCCCTGGAAAAGGACAGTTCCCTTAGAGCATCCTCCCTCCTATGTCAAGAGGCCTGATAACTTTTCTTCACAAGGACAGTGGGAGGACAAATGAGGTGGGAGGACGTGAAGCACTCTGCAGCCCCCTGGAGAAGAGGCGCCCCGAGGAGAATGGAAGACGGGGCCCCCGAGAACCCATATGTCAACAGCGAAGGCACTGAACAAGATCAAAGTTGAATTCCTTAGGAGAAATAATGTTTCCCCGATATTAAAAATTTTTTTGAAAAAAGTTAACAGACCAGGAAGGTATGCTCAGAGACTGAGGGAAAGAGTTGAAGCCAAGAGATCAAACGGGAGGAAGATTTAGTGAAAAGATGCCAGACACAGGATGGAGGGATCCCAGGGGAGCACAGACCGATTTCCCAAGAAACAGGGACGCAGTGGGAGAACGGAGGGTGGTCTCTCTTGACGTTCTTCCTCATCCACTGTGGAGTCCACTGAACTCAACGCTTTGCTCCATTTCTAAGTCATGCCCACCTAGGAGTTTACTTTGGGATTTTGTGGAGGAACCGAGAGAGACCTATCTGCCATGAGAGAACACGAGGTGATACAACACCCAGTCGTTTCATTAAAATGTTCCAGGCGGTTTCCAGATAGCAATAAACTATGGAAATACTATTCCGTATGCCCTTCCCTGTTTGCTTCACGGGCTCTTTCCAAGGTTTCTCCTTCTTATCTCTTTCGACTACTTTCCAGATAAACAAGTTCAGAAAACGCAAATGTCTGCCTACATCTGATGCATTCGCCCTGACCTGAAACTAAATAAAACCGAAGGGGAATTAAAAGTGAGGCCGAAGGGCTCCCATTTCCCTCAGGCTGGTTGCCATGTCTCCATTAGGTTCTGGGTATGTGTTTATTTTTATAGCTCTCTTTCGTGAATAGATGGTGTGAGGCAGAAGTCTTATTTCCAAGGTTCATTTTACAGAGCGGCCTACAGTCAGTCTTTCCAAGAAGAAAGATGGAAAATCATGGTCCAAGAGCATTACTGTCCATCGAAGGACTGAGGAATATTCTGGACCTCATCCACTCAACAGCTTAAAGGATCATTTATGAGCAGCAGAAGGATTGTCTTTGGGTCTAAGCAGCATTACTTTGGGCTGAGTTTATGGCTTAGGGCCCAGCTCATCACAATTATCTAATTTTGGATTCCCACCACTTTCACATATGGATTATCGCTATTGCACTGAAGCAGAAAAAAAAAAGAAATGCTTGAGGAATCTTGTTCTTCTCGATGGAAAACACAACGTGCAGGGAAGCAGAATTAGTTTGAATGCCTGCACCACTTCATAACAAAAGAGTGCTCGTCATCTCTCGGAACCGTCTCGTGTGTCTTTCCAGGTCCCACTGAAGAAGAAAGGGTATGCAGATCCCTGGCTCTCCTCTCCAGTGGAGTTCCCGACTGACGTGACTACATTTCATGACAGAAAGGAAAAGGTGTGTCAATAGAGAGAAACATGGCTTATTCACGCAATGGAATAATCCATAGCAGCTAAAGAATGAGATCCATATGTATCGATAGGGATAGATTTTCAAACGATCTGGGGTGGGAATCAGGCTGCAGAATGAGAAACTCAGTATGCGTGCCCCTTTCTGCACGCATTCACTGTCTTGGTGCGTTCACTGTCTTCCTGAAGACAGTCAGGATTCCTTATTCAAATTTGGTAAATTTTGAGCGCTGAAAGTCACCCAAAGACAATTTCAATTCTCTAAAGGAATGAAGCCAATAATAAAAAAAAAGTGATGTCTTCTCATTTTCTCACGTAGAATTTTCTTTCCACGTGGGGGTTTTTGTGACAGCGCATGGGGTTCGGATGACCTAACAGTTGGGAGGACAGTTCTGCGCAGCATCTATTGCATTCTGCAGAGGACGATCCCAGGAGGCTCCCCACCTCCTCTGAGAATGAACAGTAAATACTTGTGGTTACAACAGTGTCACGATTCTCAGATAAAAGGAGGGATTTAGGTCTACCACTTGGCTCGTGCTCCCTTCTAAGAAAACCATGATTTTTTTCAGCAACCTAATAAAATTACTGGGCAGAGAAAGCATGTTCTCTGACGACGAGGCATGTTGACACAAGAAAGGAACATTTTAGTTATTTCAATGTCTTTTTTTAAGGGTTTCCGAATCCCTCCCCTATGTCACTTTATGGCATTTCCAGGAAACCGGGAGACAGGGAAAGCATAGCCTTTCTTTGGAAGATGACCTAAGGCGCACCTGTTTATCGGCTGGCACCTTCGTACACGTGCCACACCTCAGATGCTTTGTCATCCCTTAGGGCAGTGGTTCTCAACCTTCCTAATGCCGCGACCCTTTAATACAGTTCCTCATTTTGTGGTGACCCCCAACCATAAAATTACTTTTGTTGCTACTTCATAACTGTAATTTTGCTTCTGTTATGTCTTAGGCGACCCCTGTGAAAGGGTCGTTCGACCCCCAAAGGGGTCGCGACCCCCAGGTTGAGAAGCGCTGCCTTAGAGGAAGGGGCAGGTGGATGTGAGTCTGTTAGTGATCACTTTCTTAGAGCAGCAGCTAGCCATTTGGTCACAAACTCAAAACACAATTAGTAAGGACATGGAGTTGGGACAGCAAAACCCCAGCCAAACTGGAGAAAACGTCCTTCTCAGCTTCCTCAAGGTCGACTAATGTAATATGGATGTAACTGGCCAAACAGCCAAGAACAACAATGTGTTATGCAACATCTCGTCTGAGGCTATACAACAATTCACGAGACGAATGAAATCTTCTTTCTATGTTAAAAATAGACACTTGGGCCAGAGCTCTGCCAACCTTACGGCTCCTCAGCGTGAGACACCAGGAGGACGGGACAAGCCATCTTTCCAGCTGCCAGCTGGTGAATAATCCAGGCCCCAGGATAGTCGGGGATAGTTTTCTAAGAGGGAAAGACTTCTTCCAGTTTAATAGTAAGAACTCCGTACACGCTGCTGGGGCAGGATGGTGCCAGTCAGGTCAGCAGCCCGCAGCTTCCCCGGAGGCCCTTCTCCTGGGATTGGCCCTCTGGGCCTATACTGCACGAGCTGGGAGTAGATGGCTGCCATCACATCTCAAGACACCTTATCTGGTGTCGTTATGAACCGGGCCTACTGTCTCAGCTTACGAAAGCAGTAAGGATCCTCAGACCCCTGCCGAACCATGTCAATCACCCTTTCCTGTGTTGAAAGTCTAGGATCCATGGGTGATGGAAACAGTTATGACTCCTCTGTCGTCGGCATATGGAACAGTGTTCCACATCTAGGTACAACTCTGACCAGGAATATAACCCCTCAGAGACCTCAGCGGTGGGAAGGAAGGACAGGGTTAGACAAAGACTCCTGCAGAATGAACAGTAGGGGTGCGTTTCTCCCATGGGACCAAGTGAGGAGGCACTGAATCCAGACTCTGTGTTTATTTAGAGACCTTATCCTGACTGAAAAGAAGAAATAAATAACTAAATACGGATTACCTTGTTCTGCAACTCATTTTAATGTCTTCTTTGTTTTTAAAAAGCAATTGGACAGGTGAAGGGAATGTCTACATTTCTCTGGGGAATACATGCTCCTACATTTAGGTTGTCTAAAATTTCAGGGAACCTGGAAGGCTAGACTTTGGAGGACCTGGAAGGCTAAATTTTGGGGAATGTGGAAGCCTAAGAATGGCCCAAAAGTTATCAGACATGGACTATCTGACAAATGACAAGAGAAGAAAAGCTCAGAATCCTTGCATCTGACTAGACCTTGACTATTAGAGAAGAACAGATTTTTTTTTTCCTTTCTAAACCACCCTGTTGTAGAGCGTAGACCCCCCTGACTCACTGTCTTCCATTCTCCATGAGTTCATTACTTTCCTCTCATTCCTGAACTTGCTCTTTTGGTTGTACAGCGGTAGGGAGACTTTGCTATTCCTTTTTAAATCTCGTTTTCACCTCCAGACACATTTCATGCCATTTATGATGTAAATGAGGAAGAACCAGGTTAAATGTTCCTTTCAATGTGTGTTTACTGAGCTCCCACTAAGCAGCGGGGATTCTAAAGTGAGCAAACAGACACCCTCCCTCTTTTATTAGCGAATGCCCCAAATATTAAAAAACCAAGGGAAAGGCAATAGAGGAGACAGAAGGAGTGACAATTACATTAATAACACGGGGACATACTTTCCACAGGGGCATGTCTAAGGAAAGACCTGCCTCTCTGAGGAGAGGGTTATACCACCCAAATATCCCTTATTTCTATGACCTCTCTTCTTGCTCACCGCTCTAGCCCCAGCCATGAAAACCCCACACTGAAAATTTAATTTACTCTCACTGGCTTTTCCTTTGACATCAAACACATCTAGCCTGTCTGAGTTCAGTTTCCTTGTTTGTAAAATGGACATAGTAATGGTGCTGCCTTCAAGGGTCTTTGTTAAATGAGAATAGGTGAGACTAAATATCAAGCCTGGCTGAGAACAACGACTAAATGCTAGTTCATACTACTTTTATTATTCTTAATAATAAAATATAAATACCAGAGGAGCTTGGGGTTCCTAAGGAAGAGGTGAGACTTGAGTACAATTCTACAGGGTGTTACCTTGGCTAGAAAAGGGGAAGTAGTGCTGGGACTCCAAGGTTCAAGCTGAAGCTTCTATTTCTTCCACATGAGCAAGGGCCTTAGACATGCTGGAGGGATGAGTGGCATGCATGTGTGTGTGTGTGTGTGTGTGTGTGTGTGTGTGGTGGGGGGTGTTGCAGGGGTCAGGAGTCAACAAGGAGACTCACTAGACTAGAGGAAAAATCTTTTGTGGGAGCAGTAAGCTTGGACAAGTAGAAGAGAGACCATGAATACAGCCTCTGAGAGAGGGACACAAATAATCCCCCATGCAAAATAATCCCCAAGAATGCAGCATTCTTTTTGCTACCTTCTCATTCCCTGGGGTGAGGAAGGTGGGCAGAATATATAGGCAGGAGTTCAATGCTTTCCAAAGTGGGGAAAGTTGGCATGACCAGGGATTCCTGTGTACCTGCCTAGAAATACTGGGCTTCAATCTCTGGCCAATTTGAACTTCTGCAACTCTTAAAAACATCATCATTCCCGAGGGACTTCAGGCTCTGTTGAAAGAAGCTTTTCTGTTCCATAGGTTAGCAACAGAGTTCCTGTGACCAACCACTTATGATTTAAAACAAACTCAGCCTTTGCATGTTTTTGCAACATCCCTATAACTATGGGTTGTTTAAAAATAGCTATACCCCAAAGAGTTTATTTCCAACATCTGACATGATTGTAGTTTGCAGCGATTTGTTATGTAAATAATGGTAGCAGAGGAGAAATACAAAAAAACATTGCCCCCTCTCAAAGCCCAGTGGATTTAATGCTTTTGTTAAGTCTGGATTCCCAGTCTGGGGGTTGTTTGTCCGTTTGTGGTGTGTAAAATAAAATACTATATGCCTGCCTCAGCTTTTCTTCTGAGGGAGCAGCAATTCGCTTCCCCTATGGTGTCCCTAACTTTCCCTCTCAGACCATTGTGCTTCAGCATGGAGACAGATTTAATGCCATGGCTGTTGAGATGATGCTGTGAGTATGTTTAAAGCAAAGGGAAGAGCTTTCTGAGATGATGACTCAGGTGGTGTTTGAAACTGCCAGTCATTCAAGGCTTGATGATGGGTCAAGACATGTGCCAAAGCTTCTAGAATTCAACTCTCAGTTCTGTTCCAGCTCTGTTACCTGAGCATGGTATGCTTTGTTTTGGGGTGGGAGACAGGAGCTATGGCAATCATTTGTCAATGGGAGAAAAGCAAGGGACAGATGGTTTTGCCCTAATTCTGTCCTTCTTCGAGAACACAGTGTCACTCTCTCTTCTCTCTCCTCCTCCCCATCATTTATTGAATGCCCACTGCATGCTAGCTTTCTGATTTCCTCATCCCTTATGGCCATATTTTAAGATGTGGTCCTTCTAAATGGCTTCTACCTCTTCTGGTGCAATCCTACTCAAGGATAAGTAGCAAAGACAGACAGAACTGACTGGTTTTCAGTTAGTTTAACTGATGGGGGGAAGGGCTTGGGTGATGGGAATGTCTATTGAAACAATGGTTGTTTTGGAAGGCGCTCATCTGGGTTAGTGAGACGTATCCCATCCTGATGAGGGAGAAGACCCACAGAAAGCCAACCAGCAACAAACACAGTCTTGAAAGCCAAGCGCAGAGAAAGTGAGCCTCTGACTCATCTCATCCAATACTTCCCCCAGATTAGACCAGAGTCGAGATGGAGCAATAGTGCAGGGAATGGTTTGCCACCTATATCATTGACCCAGAAGTGTGATGGGCTTTGCTTTATAATTATAGCTGAGTAAAAGGGGTTAATAAGTCTGAATATTTCTCTGAACTCTGATGAGGTATCTGAGAATCTCTTTTCTGAAGATCTCAAGACCTTCTTCTTCTCCTTCTCCTTCTTTTTTTTTAACCCTCATTCTAGGATATTTTTTCCATTGGTTTTTAAAGAGAGTAGAAGGAAGGGATGGGGTGGGGAGAGAGAGAAACATCAATGTGAGAGAGACACATTGATTGGTTGCCTCTCACAAGACCCTCACCAGGGCCGGGGACTGAACCACAACTGAGGTATGTGCCTTTGACCAGAATCGAACCTGCGACTCTTTTGGTCCATGGGCTGATGCTCTAACCACTGAGCCAAACCGGCCAGGGCTCATCTTTTTCTTATTTCTTACTGATCCTGAAAATGGGAGTGAAAGTTAAAAGGTCGTGGGGGACCAGATCAGCACTGATCACCCAGTTAACTGCAGGAGGGGTGTTTCATAGTCACTGCATAGAGAAATTTGAGGCTTTCACTCATTTAAACCCTTCAAATGCTAACGTTATGATACCCCCCTTTCCCCCCCAAAAAAGAAAAACAAAATCAAAGCTTCGCCGTAAATAAAACTGTCATGCATTTGGCCTTGCGGCTTTTAGGCATTCTTGGGGAAAGGCATTACCTTCCTTACAGTGTGTGAATTTGAATTCTGTAGGGCTGCTTTAGAAGCAGATTTGTAACAGGGAAGCTAGCCCCTTCCTTCCTAAAAGCACAGGGCTGCTCGAAAGGACTTGGGAAAGGACCTGGGAAAGGACTAGAGGAGACAGCAGGGCACAGGGCACATGGATGGTACCCAGCCTGCGGGGGACACATCAGTACCTGACCACGAGGTCACAGATACTCATGTTCAAGGGATAGCAAGTCATTCAGATACAATGAAAATGGACTGACTTTAAATAACAGGCATCCCTTACTCGAGTTTATTTTCTTCTAAATCATAACTCTGAAAAATAAACATAGAATTATTTTCCTCTCCCAAACTGATATATCACTTTCCTTTCTGGCTCGGACCACCAACCAGGTTTCTGCCACAGGAAGTGGGGAAAGTCCTGGAGATCCTGTGCGAAGCCTGATCGAATGCCCTGTTCTCCCAGCTTCCAAACCAGATACCAGGAGATGCAGTCACATTGTTTTCGTGTGGTCTAAGTTGCAACCTCAAAAAACTTGGCCGTTTTCTCGCTGTGGCCTGTGATTTCCATATGTGATGGTTTGCAAGGGTTTTGTTTTCAAAGAGATGTTCTGGGTAATTCCCTGGGAATCCTTTTTCAATCCGCCTGAATTGATAACCTTTCCTTCTTAAGTGTGACCTTGCTGTTCGGATAACCTCGGGACACAGACAAGGAGGACTCCCAGTGGTAAATGTCTGTCTGGTGCAAAGCGGGGAGGAAGAAAGGAAAACTTGTCAGCTCCTGGAAATAAAAACAAACAACTTTGGATGTACTGTCATGCTCACTTCTCTGTTACTGTTTTTTAGGAGTATCACCATGTTCACATCTTCTCCGACTTCACCGGTTCTATTTACTGTAATTCACAGCAATAGTAACTGACATTCTAACTTAGCTTTCATTCAGCAACTCCTTTTCCTCCTGTCTTTGGTTTCAAGACTATAGCTGCCCGGATGCTCTCTCCCCAGAACCAAGTTCTTCACATTTTCCTACCGAAACTACGCATCTCATAAACTTTGCACGTGGTGAATGGAAGATGACCCTCTTCATTTGGTGAAGGTGATATCCCTATTGTTTGACCATGTCTCCCTTGGCCTCTTTATTATATGTTTAATCAACAAGAAAGTCTCAAGCTTCTATCCACCTCAGACATCCTGGTGATAAGGCAAAAGGGCTTCAACTAAGCAACATGAGAACATTAAAAACCATGCAGGCCCTGCTGGGATAGGGCGTCTGGGGACAGAGAGAGAGTGACAAGGTGCAGCTGATGCCCATGATGCAGGGCTCTGCTCCAAACCCTTCAAGCCTTTCCAGTTCCTCTCCTGAGCCCCTCATAAGAGCGCACACCCACACTGAATCAAAATGGCAACTTGGATGTTTCGCCCCCCAGGCTTGATCACAACCTAACAGTAGACAAATACTTTAATGTTGCAAAAATATAGGTTGAGATTTATTTCTCTCTACAAGTGGAAAGATAGTCTTCTGGCAAGCTTGGGTCTGAGATATTAACCTGTGGTTGACCAGGACTCTCGGGCGTGAATGGCTACTGGACTATTAAACAATGATGGGATTTGAACACTGCCTCCTGAGCCCAGAGGTCAGAAGACTCCTCAGGCTACTGTCAGTATTGCACGGGCAAGTCTGTGACCCCAGGGTCACTTCTTATGGCCAGTATCCACTCTCTATATGCATAATTGGGCTTTTGTTGACATTCAACACTCATCTGCTTCAACCATCTGCAATTTTTAACTCTGCTGAGGGCGGCTCCTTGGGATCCTCTTCATTGCTTTCTTCTTCCTCTCCACTCTCTCCACTTTCAGTCTCATTATGGTTCACTCATCATTGCTAGACTCAAATAGTCATCACTTCTGGACACATTGCTCAGGTATCTTCCCAGTATGTTCCAGAATAAAGTCGAGCTGTTCGGGACATGTTCATCTTCCAGTGTTCACTTCTCCTTTCAATGGTAATCTATTCTTCCCGTCAAAGCTTGGAGTCTCCCTGTCACCTTCAACTTCTACTCTCCTACATCCAATTACTCTTATTCATCCATCAGCAAACAGTTAGCGTGCACCCATCATGTGCCAGGCCCTGGGCGTACAGCGGTGAACACAACTGTGGTGTTCTCTGTCTTCATGGAGCTTGCGTCCAGTCAGATGTCTAAATCCTGGAGACCTGGCCTCTGTAATGTCATCCACATTCAACTTCTCATCTCTGTCCCCATAAACACGCACCCTACTTCCGATCTTCATCACCTTTCCCTAATATTACTGCATGGCTTCTTAAATGATCACTCTGGTCATTGTCCCTCCTGCCTCCAGGATCATCTTTTTATTCTACAGGCCTTATCACATCACTTTCCTGCTCAAATCTTCAATGGCTCCCTATTACATCTAGAATAAAATACAAACCTTTTGGCCTAGCCTTCTAGACTCTTCACAATGTATACATATTTGTCCATCTCTTACTACTTTTCAGATTTTTCCAACTTTATTCCCTACTATTCATAGCTACATAGAATGGTGAAGCTAGATGGGACCCTTGGGGTCCTAATACTTTCAGTTTTATCAATAAAGACAGAGGCCCAGAGAAGTAAAGTCCAAAGGGTTCGATGGAAGGAAAGCCCGGTGTGGAATGAAGCCCTCAGTGTGGCATTTACAGGTGGGTAGGACTTAGGCAGACGAAGGCTCCTGATCGATCCAACTATAGAGTGTCATTTAAAGATGTTTAGTTTCTAGAAGTACATCCATACGACTACAGACCACCTCTACCAATTGATTCCATCGTTGCGGCCTCTCTACATCTGCTTCCTCTGTCTTCTTCACACTCTCCCCAAAGCAATTCCATGGTTGTGCCAAGAACACCTCCTAGCTCTGTGAGCAGCCTGCTACCTCGTTATTTCTTATGGCTCTAGCACTGGCTGATCAGAAATCCGATCTATGCAAGACAAGGACATGTAGGTCAGGGAGGTGAGGAGCACGGCTCGAATTGCCTGACTTCCTGCTCTATCCTCCTAGGCAACTGGGACATTGGGTGTATGATGTTCCAGCTACAATAAATATATTTACTGTACTTTGTTTATGTGCCATGGAGTCAATTCAACTCCCTTGGAATATCCTTTACATTCCATACATCAACGCTTAGCTCATAATCCACCTTCATTCCTTACCTCTGAGTTATATGGTACCTTGAGTGCATGCCCTTGAAGGCACTGTTTTTGTTCTTGAATTCGAAAATATTCATCGCGTGCCTACAGGCACTGTTAACAGAACGGAATTCCTGACCTGGAGAAACACGCAGGCAGAAAACAATGAAACAAATACATGGTATGTCTGGCGGAGATGTGTTGAGAAGCCAAGTGAAGCAGGGAAATGAGACGAGAGGAACAGAATCTATAGAGGTGTGGTTTGAGCAGGGTGATCTCTTTGATACTTCATCAAGGACCAGGATGAAGGCGGGAGCAAGCCGGGCGGTATCTGACCAGGGCAGGGCCAGTATCCTCCCTGCAGTGGATACTCCCTAGCCAGGCTCAAAGATCAGCAGGAAGGCTGAGGGTGATCAAGAGAACAAGGCAAGGAGAGGTAAAAATGGAAGACAGCGAGGTGGTTGGAGTCAGATCACAGAGAAACTTGTAGGTTTAATAAGGACTTTGAATTTGATGATTGAAATGGGAAGCATTGGGAGGGTTTTAAGAAAACGAGCAACCAAATCTTACATTCATTATAAAAGGATTTGAGGGGCAAAGCTAGAAGCAGAAAGACCAGTTAGAAGATATTCCAGCAGTCCAACTGAGAAATGACGATGGCTAGAAATCAGTGCAGTGGCAAGAGCCGGGAAGAGGAGTTGCAGGATTCTGGATATATTTTGAAGGAACGGTGACAGGATTTGCTGATGGATGGATTGCGAAGTGAAGATAAAAAAAGAGGTGTGGGTTTCCAAGACGTTTGGCTTGAGCGTGTTGAAGAAAGGCAGTTCCATGTGCCAGGGGAAAACAGATGTGTGAAGGCGGGACGGTGAGTGGGGAAATCAGTTTGGTTTGGGACACCAGGTCTGAGATACTTATTTGGCACCCAAGTGAAGGCACTGAACAAGTAGTAATAGTTGGAGATACAGATCAGGAGTCCAGAGGAGAGGTATGGGCTGGAGATACACACATGGGAGTCCCACGAATAAAGGTGGTTATTGAAAGCCTCGATGAGATCATCTGGTAAGGAAGCAGAGCTAGAGAGAAGAAATCCATGGACTGAGCCCTCCAACGTTTAGAGATCAGAAGACGAGGAGCCGGCATTAAAGACTGAGGAGCATTCATGAGGCAGAAAGAGGACAAAAGAGAATGCTGGCCTACGGGGAAGAGAAGATGTCTAAAGGATGGGTTGATCCCCTCTATCAACTGCCGCCAAAAGGTGGAATAAGACTTTGTGTCACCGCTACAGGGTCCTTGCGGCTAGAACTTGTATGTCATCCATCATTTTTATTTCTCGGGACCTCCCACGCAGTAGAGAGCCTAAAAATGCTGAATGAACAACTGAGAAAGATCGTTGTAATTGGTCACAGAGAACTTGCTGTCTGCTGCTTCCCTGCCCATCAGCAGATGCCTGTCCTGGGCAGAGTGGGGAGAAGATGACTGCCTCCACGGCTGTCGTGCTGGGAGGATCACCGAGCGCTCTTGCCGCATCCGTGCGGCATGACACAGAGACATCGGGACCTGAAGAGCTTCAGAGGTTCTAGGGGTTGGAAGAGGCTGGCTGGGAAAGGAATGAATGCAAGGGAGAACATGGAGGGGTGGGGGGTGGGGGGAAGGACCAAAATGACTGGAATGACCCGGGGCAACAATAATGATTCCTGAATAAGAATGCATCTGGGCAGCACGTTACAAGAAACCAAAAACATAAGTGGCGGAGGGGGCAGCAGAGGGAACACGGAACGCTATGAAAGAAGGCAGAAAGAGGTAAGAGAGACAAGAACATTAAAAGCAGGAGGAGGAAAAGGAGAAACCCTGAGGAGGTGATGCCAACGTCTGAGGAAAGAACCAGAGAAGCGCCACGCCATCAGCTCACGCCGAGAACAGGGACGGGGCTGATCTCTGGCCACCTCAAGGAGAGACCGGCAGTCGGTTGACGGGAGCCCTCCACAAAGCCGCGGGGCATTCTCAATTCAAGAAGAAACACACAGGCCAGGATGAGAGGCTCAGGCATACACCGATGACAGCAGTCCTGGGTCACGAGTGAGCTGACTGAGTTTCTGACGAGGCCCTGGCAGCCGAGCAGCCCAGGAGACTCCAGCCCGGTCCCGGCCCCCAGTCTGAGGACGACACACGTCCGTTTCAAGGGGCAAAGAAAAACCCGTGTCCAACTGAGTGACCTCTTTTGTCAGCATTTGGCTAATTAAGGAAAGATATTACCTACAGATCTCTATGTCTCAGTCCTATTTCCTGCTCGTTAAAAAAAATAAAAAAAAGGTTTAATGAGAAAAAAATCAAGGCAAAGAATCTAAATTATTTTTTTTTCCCCCAAATGAGCTGAGTGGCAGCGGTTGCTGTTGCCAAACATACTGGAACAACAGGATTTTGACACGAAGACTGGAATCTAAACAGCATGGAGAAATCCTGAAAGCCAAGCAGCCCCCATTATCTCATGCCTGCACGACTATGGTCCAGAAGATGAGTGATGAGTCTCCATTGGCGCAGGCAGAGCGGTGGGCCAAGGCCCTGACCGAGTCACTAATTGCCCTCCGCTTGTTTACACAGCCCAGAGATGGTGACGGGACAAACAGCTCATTTCCCTTGAAATTGGACCAAACTTGGGGGTGGGAGGGCCTGTTGTATGTGATGGAAGATGGAAGAGGAGCAGGCAGAATTCTCCCGGGAACGAGACTCCAGATCAAAGCCAGGGACCAGGAGCTGAGCACAGGCTGGTTCGAGCAGCTGGCTGTCCCTAAGTAGCACTGCGCCCACCACTCTCCGCATCCTGTCCACCGACAGCCCTGAGGTCAGAGATGCTGAGAGATGCAGATACGAGGATCGACGGCGGGGAGTTCAACAGCAAGGGAACCGCCGGGGCTTCTGAGGCTAAGACGAATGAATGAACTTCTCGGCCCTTTCGGACCTCATCTAACACGGCGTTGACTATAGTGTGCCACTGCTCACCATTCTAGGGGCCTCCTTGTCTCCTAAACTGCCACGTGGGCTACCCGAGGACGAGGCCTGGAAGTGTCCAGAACCCAGAGCAGGACACTCCCCGGGAAGACACGCTGGCCAAAAATGCCTACGGTGCTTCATGATGACTAGCATCTCCTAACACAGTGTGTGTGTTTTTTCTGCATTGGAAGGTTGGTTTCTTGAGACGAGAGATCCAGACTTCTCAGTTACACCCTTGGCTGACATGGACGCCAGTAATGCCTGGCGCCGACCCGAGTCCTGGAAACAGAACTGAGAGGCCTCTCTTGAAGACCTCTTTTTCCTCAAAATGAGAATGGGCTCAAAAAATAAAAGAGCTATCTCTATACTGCCCAGCCCACAGTTATCGTGCTAATGTGCAGAAACATGGCCATGAAGTGGGAAGAAATAAAAAAGCTGTTGCTTCTAAGGATCCAGAACTCACGGTGGGTCCACTGAAGACTGCAGAAGGGGAGGGAGACCTACGTGGGTAAGTCAACCAAACACACTGCAGATTCTGCCCTCTGAGCACTTAGAGCACCACCTATTAGAAACCTAAGGAACCAGTGCTGATCAAACCCGAGGAGGGACCAGTCCTCCCAGGGCGGAGCACCACGCCCCGAATCCACAGCAGATGGGGTGAGTGACGGCCCGAGGTCGGGGGCAGAACTCGGCAGTCCCAGCCTGTGCACCCTTCACCCATCACCTCAGCTTCCACTTGTCACTGCTGTGTCCCAGCCCTTGGTGAGCGCGTCCCTGTGGCTCTAGAATCTAATTGGAGCAGCTGTGTTAGTAGGAGGGCAGAGAAAAGCTGGAAGAAGAGAGACCTCTTTTATGGAGAGGGCTGAGGACTAGGTCACCTTGAGGACGATCATATTCTCAGGAGGAGCTGGGATACTATTAGGGGGACCGGAAAGTAATGTCGTGTTTTTACAGTACATTCAAACAGATAAATTTTTAACAAGTTTTTATTTTTAATCAATGATGTAATCACCCTCGTTATCAACAACCTTTTGCCATCTAGTGTGCAAATTTTCAATGCGGGATCGATAAAAATCAATTGGTTTTTGAGCAAAATATCTGGAGATGCCATTTTGGACATCATGCAAATTTTCAAATTTTTTGCCACTTAGAAAATGTTGTAGCGATCGGAATAAATGGAAATCCGATGGCGCAATATCGGGCGAGTATGGTGGGTGAGGCAATACCTCCCACCCCAATTCATTAATTTTTTCCAGGGTTCGTCTTGCGCAGTGCGGTCTTGCATTATCGTGTTGCAGAATAACACCTTTTCTGGTGACAATCGCTGGACACTTTTCAATTAAAGATTGATTTACTCTATCCAATTGTTCACAGTTAAGGTCTGCATTCAGTTTGTCTAGGTTTCAGCACTTCAAAATGAACGACCCCGCGAATACTCCACCAAACACACAAAAGTGCCTTTTTGGGGTGTAAACCTGGCTTAGCTGTACTTCGTGGTGATTCCTTCGGAGAGAGCCACTGCTTTTTGCGTTTTGGATTATCATAGAGGACCCATTTTTTATCTCCAGTGATCAAGCGATCAAAAAACTCTTCTGTATTGTGCCGATGAAGCAATAAGTTGCATGTGGTGGACCGGTTAGCTTTGTTTTCTTCGGACAGATTATGCGGGACCCAAACACCTGCTCTGCTTACTGTACCAATCTGCTGCAAATGCTCTTGGATGGTCGACCAAGGTTGGTTAAGAGTGTTTGACAGTTCCTCGATTGTCTGACACGGATTTGCTTCCACTTCCGCCCTTAACATGTCATTGCTTTAACGACATTACTTTCCGGTCCCCCTAATATTTGACTATCTAGCTGGTGGCAGCTCCATTTCCCCCAGATCACTAGTAGAAGATGGGGGGCACTTGGTATCAGCACCTTAGACTACCACTAAGGAGTCAACAGCATGGCTGCAGCCTCTAATCTCTGCAGAGAGCTGTGTGCAGATGATTAAAACCATTTGGCTTCAAAAGGGTAGTAGCTGTTTGAAAGGCATTTTAGATCACGTGGGCTTCTGTGTGCTGTCGGATGACAGGGACCCGGAGGCTTGGTTAGTTCGTTTGCAGGAAGGCACAGGTGGCTGCTGCAGGGACAGGAGTAAATAGAGCAATGCCTGGGACGGCAAGGACAGGACCCAGGAGGGAGCTGGAACGTCCGAGGAGGGCACCCACACAACGGGAAGCTGTGCTAGGTTCGCAGGACCCATTCATACCAACAGTACCTGCACGGTAGCTTCGGACCACTGGCGTGCTGCAAAGAGAATGTGCACATCTGGCAAAGTCTGGAACAGTGTGAGAAACAGTCGTTTAAAGAAGAAAAGATTCGCCCGGCCAGTGTGGCTCAGTGGTTGAGCATCAGCCCATGCACCAAGAGGTCGCTAGTTCGATTCCCAGGCAGGGCACATGCCCAGGTTGTGGGCCTGATCCCCAGTGGGGGCATGCAGGAGGCGGCCAATCGATGTTCTCTCTCATCGATGGTTCTATCTCTCTCTCCCTCTCCCTTCCTCTCTCTAAAATCAATAAAGAAAAAAAACTTAAAAACAAACAAAAAAAAAGACTCCTCACTCCACTCACCCCCGCCCCCCAATCTTTGGAAGACACACACAGATGGGAGTGTCACGCGGTACAAAAGGTTTGCATTCCACAGAAACTGTCGCTCAAAGAGGGATTTACACAGAGGAACAAAATTCAAAACCAAACAAACCACCACCATTTATCACCATTCAGCCATCCAGTGGTTTCTCTATCCCTTTGGCCATCACTTCAGACCTATTTGTTTCGAATTGTTTTTTTTTTTTTCCCTTTTCCCTGACAGCTCATGGATCTTAGCTGCGTTTGGATGATCACAGTTTGTGGGAAACCATCTCGGCCACTTTTCTAGTTTGCTCCTCCTTAGACGCTTCTTGGATGTTGTCCATTTAATATTTTTGAGAAAAAATTAGAGAGAGACACACACAGAGATATATATGATATCCTAATCTTAGAGTAAATGTAGTATGTCCCTGGAGAGAAGTTACATAAATCCAGGGGAACAGAGTCATTACTTTAAATTAAGCCACGTGGTGTTTCAAATCAATCTACCTGAAACATGTAATAAAAACTCATGAACTTTAATATAAGTTCCAGATTCTGGTTTCTTACCTATATTTCCAGGAACAGAAAATTGGTAGGTAAACTTGCAATTAAAAAATATTATATTATTTTCAATGTGATACAGAAGTAGCTCTTAAATCTATATATTCCACTGACCATTCCCTTGGCCCCATCCCAAGAGAGCATTTTATTTTATTTTTGTTAATCTTCACCCAAAGATATTTTTTCCACTGAATTTTAGAGAGAGTGGGAGGGATGGGGAAGGGGGAGGAAAGAGAGAGAGAGACAGAAACATCGAATGGCTGCCTCCCACACACACTTCGACCAGGGCCTGGATTGAACCTGCAACCCAGGTACATGCCCTTGACTGGGACTCAAACCTTCGACCCTTCGGTGCTTGGCCCTCAGCTCATCACAGCAAGCAATGCTCACCTGGCCACCGAGGGCCCAGGTCGGAATCCACTGAACAGGCACGTGAACTTACCCTGGGCTTTAGCGTGAACAACTTCACTGAGGGCTAGATGACACAGAGGTAACACTCTAGTTCCTCATTTTGTCAGTTTTCTGATAACTGACTCCTTTGAAAGTTGTCACAATAGTTAAATCCAGACCTTAAAGCGATTATTGATACTGACAATAAGAATGTTTGTAGCAGCTTAAACTTTCTCTTTTCTCTCATGCCCCGTGTTGGGAAAGTTCACTTCTGTGCTTTTTTTTTTTTTTTTTTTTAATACCCTGAACCATATTTAAAATGAGATTATAAGGTTATTGAAGGCCATCTGTCCTTGGGAAAAGGAGGGAGGAAAGTCTTCATCATGTCAAGTGCACAGAGTATTAAGTTCTGGAGACTAATTTGTTAGGGGTCCAACTCCAAGGAGACTATCTCAAAAGGAATGGAGTAGAAACCACAGCAATTGGACTTCATATTGAGTCCCAGGAAAATGCTGGCTCATGCTGTCTCCGGCTCATGCTGATGGTTCTCATGCGCTAAAATAGGCATGTACCATGTGAATCTCTTGGTGAGGTGGGTTTGTGAGGCTACTCTTTTTGAGGGTTTCTTGCCATGCAGTAACAGACAAATAAGAACTTTCCTTGAGGGAGAGATTGAGGAAAATGATGAAAACTCATTCTCTGGAAACATTTTCTGTCCCGAAGAAGTTTTGAGGACCAGAGCAAACACACTGCTATTTATCTCATCCCTAAAGACGAAATGGATCCACTTCCCAAGGGTAAGCACTCATGCTCAGCTTTGCAAATCCTGTGGACGACATCAAGTAAAAGCCAGAACCTACGAGTTCAGAGTCTAGATGTCAACAGACATGAAACTGAGGGACCATCAGTGACGCACTGTGGCAGCTCCCCTCCAGATGGCCACCATCAATTCTTTCCTTCCCTGTACACAATACTACCCTCCACTGAGAGGTGGAGTCTATCGCTCCACTCGCTTGAAACTTGGCTGGCTTTTGACTTCTTTGACCAAAAGTGACACCATGTTACCATGTTTTATCTCTAGCCTTTAAGGGGATTAGAGGATCAGCAGTGTTTGCTTCCTTGCGGGAGGGGGTAGGGGGCATTTGCTTAGGAAAGAGCCAGCCACTAGTAAGAAGGCTGACTACCCCACAGCCGCTGTGGGGAATCCCAAGCCACGTGGAGAGACTGCACGGACCAGATGTCCAGCCAGCCCTCCCCTGTGCCGTCCAGCCCAGCCCAGGACCCTTAGAGGTGTATGAAGAAGTTTCAGACAATTCCAAATCCAACCGCCTTCTGACTCCAACCTCACGGGAAACCCAAAGCAAGAACCACCCAACTGCATCTGGTCAACCCACAGAACCATAAGAGATCATAGTAAATTGTTGTTTCAAGCTACTAATTGGTTGTGTGGCAACACATAACTGGAATATACCCTAGGGGTTCCTGATGCCAACAGGCTATACTCTCTACTGGCAAATAAAACTTCCAGGGGCAAAGACTGTGTTCATCTTGCTTATCATTGTATCAGTAGCACACAGCACAATCTCTAGAACACAGTAAGATCTTAGTTAATATGTGATGGACAGTTTGTGCAGCTAGATCTGTGCTAGTAGGGCAAAAGAAGGACCCCTGGTCAACAAAGTTTCTCAGATGGAACTACATCTCACTTTGCTTAGGAAATGGAAGTTACACCAAAGCACAGGGGAACACAAGGGGAGGGTAAAGGGAAGGCAGAGAACAAACACTGATGCCTCCGATTATGTTAGCTATTGAACGAGGTGGCTGGCATGTGCTAGCTGATTTGATTATCTAAATATTTGGTATGGGTGTGATGATCTCTGTCATTGAGAGAACTCAGCCTCGTTTAGATGCAGTAAATCTCCCAAGGTCAGATAGTTAGGGAAGGGATTTGAACTCAGGTTTGTGTAATTCTGAAGCCAGCCCTCTTTTCCCTCGAGTCTCCCAGGAGACTAGAACAGAAACACTAAGCAAACAATTTGAAAGAAATACAAAACCCATCCCTTGAATCTTACCCAGGACTATCGAGCTCCATCAATTGTGGTCAACATGCTGGAACCAAATCACCACATGAAGCTCAGACCAACTACAGCCAGTGCCATGGCCATGACTACAGACTGGGAAGCAACGCCAGAGGAAGCTTAAGTTTAAGAAAGCAGAGGATCACGCACATCATATTATGTTAGCAATCAGGCTTAATCCTAGAATCATGGAACCGAAGGGAAGACGTTAAGGAAAGAATACTGCCCTCCTGGGAAGAATAACAATTTCAAACAGATTTTTTTTTATTTTTTTAGTGGATTTCTGCATTACCAACTTGATTATGTTACACTCCCCTAGAATTATTATAATTTCTCACTCCACATTTCATTTATTTCAGCAAGAAACTGGGATGGTGCGATGAGCTCAGTAGGCAGATGGTTTGTTCATTTCAATGAATAATTTGAATGTCAACAAGTCAGTAGATGCTAGGGGGAGAGGGAAAGTGGTAAATAGCAAAGGTCCCCGAGCCAGACGCTGAGGTGGAGTGAGGATGTGGTATCAAGGACCAGCACTTTAAGAGGCTAAGCACTTGGATTTTGCTAAATTTATGAAAGGGTGTGAACTGACACTGTCCATTTCCTCTGGTGGGAAAACCCCGTCACTGTTCATCTCTGTTGAAAATAGTGATGATCTACTCAAATACACATTTTCAAATTTTCAGAAGGTCACTAGTAGAGAGCAATTAAAACTTAAATGTAAATACTGGTCGAGAAAGGTAGCTATATTTCTTTTCGATTCAAAAGGATGATGCAAGGATTAAGGAATTGACTACGTTCTCTGGTTTCAGGTTGCAAACTTTCAGCCTCATCATTCTCCAATCGGCAAGAAAGCAGACTTTGAATATTCTGGTTATTAACAGTTATCAAGGGTAGTTAGAGTCATTTACTCTAGTGGTGTTTACTGTCATTTCTAATCACTTTTAGCCACCGAGGAAAGGCGCTCTGTCTCTGTGGGTCCCAAGGGTCATGTGTTTGCAGTTCATCTTAACGGCCACTAGGTGGTAATATTGTTGATGGGGGTCACCGTGCCGTGAGATCTGTAAGGCCTGCCTTCTTTGAAGGAATTATGTCAACACTTTCTATCATTAAGATGTAAATATATAAATTAAAATTACACCTCAAAATAAAACATTTTAATTGTGGGAGAATACAATCCTGTAGAAAAGCTCCATGCATATCTGGTACCTTTTAACTTAGGCGAACTCTGCCTACCCACTTTTTACTCCAATGCACATCTGATCTACAAATTATAATGAAAAGGAAGCTTCCGGTCCCGGGGAAATCCAGCTGAGAGTCATTGCTTTTGGCTTACTTTATTGGAGGATGAGCATAGTTTTTCCTTCTAGTATCTGAGATGTTTCACCGTAATTATCACTTGCCATTTGAGTTTGGAACCACAGCTATTCACAGGAAAGTAACATGTTCATGATTGACTTCCTGAGCTCCACCCTCTAAGCCATCTGATAAGATTGTGATAAAGCGACTGAGAACATGACAGTAGCAGCAGCTGCTGACATATAGTGCCAGGCTCCGTGCTAAATGCTCCGCACACATGACCTCATTCGGCCCTGGGTTCCTACTGGTGCTGCTGCTGTTCTTCTAAAGCGAAATGAGCTCAGAAGGAACAGGCCTGTATTATTTGAAAGAATAAAGAGGTCTTTCCAGAGTTGTACATTATCTGCAAAACCACGGATTATATGCTATGCATTCTGCAGAATAACTCCCAGAAGGCAGTCTAGGTGCTAAGTTCTTCCGGTATGAGGCAGACAATAACTGAGGGAGTCAAAGAGAAGTCATGTGATACCAACTGCAATCAATCACTGATTAAAACCTCGATGATAGTTGTAAAGAATCCAAAGAGGAAATGATGGCTGAGCCAACAATTATATGAAGCAATTTATCATGAAAACAACTATTATGCAAGAATTCAGAGCTCAATACTGATTCCATAAAATACTTAACTACTTGTCATCGCAGTTATTTTCAAAGTACAAATGAAACTTCTCCGTTGTTACTGTTGGGGAAGGTGGTGTGGAGTCTCTACCAGGACTCGAGGAATGAGAGTCCCTGGGGTTAAGCTATGGTGGCTAAGTCTGCTCTTCTCACATTTTCTCATGTGGATGGTGAGAGTGAAAACTTATTTCCAGTTACACACAAGGGCCTTGGGACAGGGAAAAAGAAGTGATTTTCTAAGTTACCAGGATGGCGGAGTACCAACATTGAGACTGAGATCACACTGACCTTGCAGAAGTTACTGAAATCCTCAGACTCAGTATCCTAATCTGGAAAGTTAGGGAAAACAAAATCAGCTTCAAAGGATTGCTGCAAAGATTAAACGATGAACTATGCTTCAACTGTTGAAGTCAAGAGGCATGCTCCCAACTCCCTATCTGAACTGAAAACTCAAGGGACATTTTCAACCCCTCGGCTTTTCTCACAGAGGGTGACGATGAGATACCAATTATGTTCTAAAAAAACACATTGTGTTTATGACTGCTTTATATAGCTCATACATTGGTTTTACATGTATATTGTCTCATTTAATCTTCATAATGACACTATACAGTAGATAATTACTATTCTTGTTTTGTAGATGGGGAGGGGGGAGGCTCAGAGAAATGTAAAAACCTGCCCAAAGTCACAGAGAGCAGTTACAGTGAGTAAGCTGGGCTTCAAACCCAGGTCTCCTAATTTCAAGCACAATGCCTTTTCTGCTCCATTCAGAATACTTAAAAAGCAAAAATAAAAAACTTCCCTAAGTTCTGGGGAACACAACTTAGTCTACCTTCTAGTTTTTCCCAAATAAGCCAATGAAATGTGGAAAGAGAAATTCACAAGCGGACGAGAAGGCCTATGCACAGAAAGAAAGAGCCTGCCTCACTTGGCTTCACCCCGTACTTCTACCTGGGCGTGTTTCCCCTCCTCAGAAAGGAGTTACTGCAGCTCCGGGATCTCAAAGAATCTTGGATTCTGCCACGATGGAAGGGAAGTACAGGGATCACATCCATACCATCCATATCTTCACGAGGTGGGCTCTAGTCATGCTTAAGTGGTTAACGGCCTCACTCCAAGTTGTAAAAATCAATTTCAGGTACATTCCCCGTTCTACTAAAGCATCCCGGCCTCATGAGCTTGGAGCTGTGGCCGGGCACTTGTCTTAATACCTGCTGCTCCAGAGAAGACTCAGTAAGAGTTAACAATAGTTATCCTACCCTTCCCTTCCTTGCTTAAAAAGAGAAGACAAAGCCTTTCTTTCCAAAAATTAGGGTTAAAGCTTAAAATGCAAATACTCACGGGCAAGGTCAGATCTTGATAATGGTCTTGAGATATAAATGACCAACAACTGGTCCTTTCCTGTGGTGGGGTTTGGAAGGTGGCCTGTGTCCAGGTATTTTAAGATGTAGGCTTTTACTCTCTTGTCCTGTATGTTCAGGAAAGAGTCCACTGAAACACCTAAGACATCTGTGTACTGGAGCGTTAAGAGGATCCGAATGAAATGGAAAACAGGATTATGGTAACAGGGAACAAAAGATGAGGAGAAAGCAGAACACCCTACACATTAGAGCAAGGAGCCCTCTTCATGGGCATTTCAGTTACAGCCATTGTAAGAAAATGATGGAACCATCAGCAAAGAGTGTGTGTGTGTGTGTGTGTGTGTGTGTGTGTGTGTACACATGCTGGGAGGACTCCACTGCCTACAGCAGTTGTGGAGGGGAGCTGAGAAAGAGGACCATAAGGAAAGAAAGGTCCTAGCTCAATGATCTGGTTTGCTACGCACGAGAGAAGGAAAATGCAAGAGGCTCTCAGATTTCCTTCTAAGCGGTCCCGTCCAGCCCCCAAAGGAGGGAAAGAGTCTGTGAATGAGTGCATTTAATTTTCAATCCCTTGGAAACTGAACACGAAGGGCTAGATTCAGTAGCCTAAGGGACTCCAATTGGTGCCACAATGGGGAAGCCTGAAAGGGAAAGCAGCCTTGAAAGGAAAAATTTTAATGCAAAGTGCCATAAAAAGTTGTTTAACAAATTGTTTTTTAGATTTTTTTGAAAAGGTTCACATTAATTAAAAGATTTATGAAAAGTCTGCATACTACCTCTGAACTCCATCCATTCATTTCCTATCTATTACAGCAACAAATCTGTTTGATTATTTTCAGGGATAATATTCTAAATATTATCCCTGATTAACAACAGCCTGGGGTGTCAACTAAACAGAACAGACAACCTGCAGGGCTGGTATGGTAAGGACCAGCGGAATATCAGCCCCAGATTAGTTGCTTATTTGTCCTCAGAGATTTTCATTAAGTAGTATCCATTTTTTCCCTTCTTCTTTACTTAAGTGGTAATATAATATACCCACTCACTCTTCTGACCCTTGCTTTTTCCCACTTAAAATACATCTTAGAGATTCTTCCCTGTCAAAACATAAAGACTTCCCGCACTCTTTCTTTTTGTTAAACAGATGCCTAGTATTCTACCATATGGAAGCACCCAATTTGGCAATTCCATTATTGACGGCCACTAAGGCTGTCTCCAATCTCTTGCTGTTACAAACAATGTCACAATAAGTGACATGGTACACAAATCACTTTGCATGTGGGAGCATACCTGGAGGTACGCATCTAGAAGATGAACTGCCAAGTCCAAAGGCATACACATTTGTAGCTTCAATAGATATTGCTGAATTGACCTCCACATGGATTGCAACAATGTACACGTTCACAAGCCATATAAACAGTGACGTTTACCTTATTGCATTGTTAACACTTTACCAAATTTTTTGTAATTTTGCCTACATTATAGATGAAAAAGAAATTTCAATATAATTTATTTTGCACTTCTATTTTGAAATTGACATCTTTTAATGTGTTTAAAAGCAGTTTCTTCGCTGTTCATATCATCTGCCTGTCTTCCTACTGGATGTCGGTCTTTTTAAAAATGATGTCCAGGAGGTCTTATTTATTAGGTAGATTGAGCTTGTGTCTATGATATGAGTTACAAATTTGGGACTGTGACATATTTATCTTTTATTATATTAATGAAGTTATGTTACTTAATGTTTTATTGAGCTTTTAAAAGAATGGATGTTGACTTTTATCAAGTGACTCCCTTTTTATTTTATATCTAAGGAGATGTTTACATCTATTAGGGCTATTAATAGTGGTGAGTTATATTAATAGACTTCCTAATATCATATCATATCACATTATCCCTAAATTCTGGGAATAAAATCCATTTGGTTGTGAAATGTACATTTTAATTAAAAATTTTAAAACTACAGTGAGTTTGATCCCTGGTTGAGGTGTGTACAAGAAGAGGCAGCCGATTGATGTTTCTCTCTCACATCAATGTTTCTCTCTCTTTCTCTCTCCTTCTCCCTTCCTCTCTAAAAATCAATAAAACAGCATATCCTTGGGTGAGGATTAAAAAAAAAAGCTACAGTGAGATTGATCTGTAGCTTTTTATTTGAGGGGGGCTACCTTTTCTAGGTATTTATGTCAGTATTATACACACACAAAAATAATTTAGGCATTGTTATTCTTTTTGCAAAACTTTTCATTTGAGAGAAAGAAAAAGAAAAAAGAGAACCAGAGTTATAGAGTTATTCAATAGACAACTTATTGTATGTTTGGCCAAAAAAGAAAAACTGAGTAAATTAAAGATATACAGGGAGGTAGTTGGGGGAGGAGAGAGGGAGGGAGAGTGGGGAGTGAGGGGAGAGGGATGGCGGAGAGGGGAGAGAGGAGGGAGAGGGAGAGAGAAGGGGAGAAAGAAACTGATTTCGAGGTGGGTGGGATATGTGTTCTTTGCAGACATTTCTGGGGGGAAAACAAACAAATAAAAACAATTGATTAAATAACAAGTGTCTACTTAATAAACCTCTGATAAGATAGCTTTCTCCATCTTCTAAGCATTATTGCTCTGTTACTTCAGTGACCAAGAAATAACAACAGATTATCTAAGCTCTTGGCCACATGTGATTTGGGGACATCCCTGCCGGTACTTTTTGAGTAATGAGGGATACAAGAATCCGGTTTGGCCCACACAGAGTGTGCATCCCCCTAGCCACAGTCCTTCCTTCCACAGCCTCTTTAAAGAAAGTAAGAATTACTTCCTCTCCTAGGTCACCCGGTCCAGATCCTTGATCTCTGCTGACCTCTGGAACCCAGTGGTTGAATATGCTGACTCAGATGATTTCTTCCTACATTCTGCGGTTTGAAGAGAAGAGATTACCTAATAACCTACTTTTATTCTACAGTTTAGAGTTTCAATTACAGCCCTTATCAATCTAATCTGAGCTAAGTATTTATGAAGAATGGATTGTATGCATATCTATAACACAGATGTTTTGATATCCAAGGAGATTAGAGCAAAGACATGCATTATAGACCAAAAACGCATCTCACCAGATTCTGGCATGAGTTACCAATTCTAAAAGACTCTAAAAAGGGAAAATCACAAAGGGAAAAAAAAAATGCCCTCCAGGAACTTTACACGACTCAGGCTGTTTGTTCACTAATTCAACAAACAATTATCAACACTCTTCATGGGCCAGGCCGATCCTTTATTATGTTGGGATGAGAAAGTGTAGGATAGATAGGCCTGGTCCCAGCTGTCAGGGACTATTCAGCTATTTAGGTCATTCTTTTTGCATTCAATGTGGAAAATCAGAGTTTTGTTTTTTTTTTTTTTTTAGTTTTGTAAATTTATCTATGGACTTTTTACCAGAAAACAGTTTCTTGACATTTAGAATATCTCTGACCTCAGCTGGTCGAAGAACCTCACAGATAGTTTGATTGACCAGGACCAGCATGGCTCATTCCGATTCGTTTAGATTTGGTTAGATGCCCCGTAAAATGAACGGAGACCGAGATAAGGCCAAGTGCGGAGGGTGCTGGTATTAGCCCCGGTTTAGGTCTCAGCCCTCCCTGCCAAAGCAATAAATACAAATGACCAATTTAACAGCATGGAGAGACCACCTACAAGATCCATACTGGGGCCTAATCAGTTGCTCTGCGCCTTCTTTCAATTACAGGATCCCTGCCAGGTTTACGGGGAGGTTTAATGCGAGCATCACAGTTTTGAAGGCCGTATCATTATGAGCATGTTTGATCTGAGGGTGGGAAAACAGGAGCTGAAATAACGCCTTCACAAGGTTACCCTGCACGGAGCTGTACGCTGGAATCAACGAGAGCCTACTGTGGTCAAGAAAAACCACGTAAGCAAGAGGCTCAGCTACTGGGGAGGTCGCAACTCTGATAAGTGGCGCCATGAAAGTTACTTTGGGTTCCATGCTGGAAATGGAATTACTGAGAACAAGTACCACAGGTTTGTCAAAGAATACTATTTAAGGGCATTTTGAGTAGGGAAGGATGACAAAAGACATAAGGATAAACACATCACTTCCACTTGTGTGTGGCAGCAGGATATGATTTACAAGAGAAAAGTTAAATTATCATGATGGTTAGAAGAACTCAATTGCAGCTTATGTAAAAATTAGTCTAACCATGGATTTTCAGCTGAGTCACAACCTATGTATGTGATTTCTCAGGCGTAAAGAAGGCAATTGCTTAAGACTTTATGAGTGATAAGATCCCTAAATAGAAAAGTAGCCACTTCCTGCCAAATTTCCAAATATTACGAAAGTATAGAAGTGTCTTTTCTCAGTTATAGTTATTCTATTACATCCTGTGCTCAAAGACTCCGATACTTCAGGAACTTCTTGTTCTACACCCTTTCTTTGGGCTACGTATCTCATTCATTCCTGCTACCTTCTAAAGTCTCACTCAGTCCTCTCCCACGAGCCCAACATCTCTTCCTCTGTGACTCATACGTATATGAAACCAATGTGTCCCAAGTTTCTGTCATTGTTTTCCTCCCAAATCTGGTCCTCCTCATCGGTATCCAGCCGGTTATCCAAGCAAGTGAAAGGCATTACCCTTTTCTCCCAAACTTTTCTGGAAGTGTTTGTACTTCCAATGGATTATCTAGTCCAGTAACTACTCACAGCTTTATAAATGCCCCTTCCTTCCTTATTTTTACTGTGGTTGCTTTTGTTCAAGTTCTTACCATCATTGGCCTGGACTGCTGTTCAGAAGAAGAGCTTGCTGGGTTGGCTTGCAGTCTTTTACTATTCCCAATCTTCTTTATATTGCTCTGAGGCATAATGTATTTTTCGCAACAAAAAAGCAAAATGATCCCACGTACCAAAACAATACAAGCCCAACGTGAGCATGTCGCTCCCACACGCGCTATTTTTGAGAGGCTCTCTGTTGCTTGTAAGACAATGTTCAGATTCTTTAGCAGGTCATATTGTGACTCCCCTCGCCTTTTTGGTCTGTGTTCTTCCTGTATACCCTGTGATCTAGCTACACCAAGTCTCCTGCCATCCCCCAAACACATCATGCCTTTCAGCCTGAGATTCGCAGTGTTCTCCTCTACCTGGAATATCCTCCAGAACTTGGAGGCTAAGAATTCCTCATCCTCAGTTTCTTTGTCTGTACGACAAGATGATAACAGTGCTTACTTCAGAGGGTTGTCACGAGGACTAAATGGGAAAGAAGATCTCCGCATAGCATCTGGCACACAGCCACACTCACCAAACGTTAGCTATCATCGTCATTGTCTTTTTCCCTCCCAAATCTGAACAAAACATCTCCTTTGCTGAAAGTCTTCCCTGACTTACCTGGAGGTGTTAGGTAGGCATTCCTCCTCTCTAATTCTATATGCCTAATTAACCATATTGCATCAACTTCAAAATCGACAGAATTTTCATATTTTAGCATCTCTGTTATTACATCGTACAATCTATGACACACCATGGTTTAATGCCAGCAATGTTTCTTTCTCAGTAGTACTTGTAATCATGATGTTTCTTACAATGACTGGCATATTAGATGAGATACTATACTTTTTTTTTTTTTTATTATTATTATTGATTTTTTAGAGAGAGACAGAAACACCAATGTGAGAGAGATACATCAATCGGCTGCCTCCTGCATGCCCCCCACTGGGGATTGAGCCCACAACCTGGGCATGTGCCCTGACTGGGAATTGAACCGGGACCTCTCAGTCCATGGGATGATGCTCAATCCACTGAGCCACACCAGCTGGGCAAGATACTATACTTAAACTGCATGATAACTGCCATTAAAATTTGATTATCCAGGGTGGATAATGCGTATTTACTGTGGATGGAAAATCCTACATTTTCTATGAATCAATGAAACATCAACATAAGAAAAGGGACCACTCGTTAGAACAGTAGCCATGGAATATTCCATTTGTATATCTTGCAGCTTGGCCAGACCCCAGCCCTGAACCACGGAGGAGAAGTCTGATGACAATGCACGCTGACATCTCCTTCCGTTAAGCACCCCTATTCGAGAGCCACACGATGGCCAGACCCAGAGTAAAAGTGGGGGAGGGGCTAGCTTATGGAACTGCACTCCAGCCACCTAGGATTCGCACTGAAGGTAGAGTAAAACAGTGAAGAGGAGAGTGAAGGAATGAGATGAGAAAGGTCAAGGGACCGTGTCTTCTAGACTAGGGCTTTCCAATAGAAATATAATGTGACCCACATATATAATTTTAAGTTCTCTAGTAGCCATGCTTAAAAGAAATAGGTAAATGAATGTTAGCACTTTATGTCTTTTACTCAATATATTTAAAATATTATCATTTTTATCATGTCACCAGCCCAAAAATAAGAAATGTAACATGCGCTTTTTTTTTTTTTTTTGCACTGAGTCTTCAAAATCTGCTGTTTTACCCTTACACACTCTTAAGTTGGATTGGCCTCATTTCAATTGCTCAGCGGTTGCATGTGGCTAGTTCTTGCCATATGTATTGGGCAGTACAAGTCTACACTGATTTTTGAACAACTCAGTTAAGTAATGAGATAATAATAAGCTGTTTCAACAGTGGCTCTTTTCGTCACACAATATCGGGCAGGTTTAAGATTCCTACAGTATTTATTTATATATTTTAACATTCCTTATAGAATGGTAATTTTCCTTTAGATTCTTTTCTGTGCTTCGTTTTGGCTGATTCTGTTTTGACTATGATTTTAGGTTATTCTAAATGTCCTTTCCATATTCTCTTCGCTATATTGGTTAAAGGAGAGTTGACTCCTTCATTCAATTAGATCTCCCGACAAGATAGTCCTTGGGAGGGGGGCAAGAAGTATATGATTCATCTCAGTATTCGGAGCATTTATCAAAGCCCCTAATGGGTAGTGGGCTCTGAATAAACATCTTTGAATACACATTGAAAGGTGAACTAAGCTCTTGCTGGGTTGGCTCAGCAGTTAGAGCATCCCTGTGGACCCAAGGGTCCCGGATTTGATTCCCAGTCAAGGGCACATACCTGGGTGGCAGGTTTGATCCCCAGCCCCGTTGGGGTCGTATGGGAGGCAACCAATCGATGTGCGACACATCAATGTTTTTCTCTCCCTTCTTCCCTCCCTTCCGCTCTATCTAAAAAATACAAAAGAAAGGTGAACTAAGCTAGACTAGAATGGTTTTGTTTTCAACCTGGGCTGCACACTGGAATCACCTGGGAAGTAAAAATGCTGATGATGGGTCCCACCCCCAGAGAGGCTGCCTGGTGTCATAATTAAAAAAAATTTCCCCAGGTGGTTCTAGGGTGTAGCCAGGGTTGAGAACCACTATTCTAGGGCTTTCTTAGAACATCCATCTGTGGCCGCGTCCTTGCCTCTCTGACACATGGTCCACTTCGCCTCAAGTCGATTTCCTCTCTCAGAACAGACCAGGTGTTTCTTGAGAAACCTAGTAACAAAGAGACTAACATAAAACCCCAAAATGAATTTGCAAATTCCTTTTCCAAGGCACCAAAGAAGATATTCAAGGGTCTAAACCTTTTCATATTTATCTTTTTCTAACAAAAACCAATACAATTCACAACTTAAGTTTTAAGATGCTAGCTGGTTTAAGGAGAAAGAATTAAGGCCACTACAGCACATAGGCAGATAATACCCAGATACAAATATTGCAATTTTTCCAGGTATAGACTAATAGCAATTAAAAATAAAAATGGAATCTAAGTACACATGAGCCTCATTTCAAGTTAATCCCATACGTGTCAAAAGCAGAAGTTCTTAATTGG
This sequence comes from Tadarida brasiliensis, assembly GCA_030848825.1. NCBI lineage: Eukaryota > Metazoa > Chordata > Mammalia > Chiroptera > Molossidae > Tadarida > Tadarida brasiliensis. The sequence goes on along the minus strand of CM061257.1, from coordinate 170,021,742 downwards.
GGGTCAGCAAACAGAAGTATTTCATGCTTTTCTTCAGCTCCTTGAGGTTATATTTACATGGAATAGTTACAAAGCAATACATCTACTTTGATAAATCTCATATAAAACCCACCTAATTGTAGTCACATGACACACAAGTGTTGGTATCACTGTTTGCTCTCAAGATGGTGCTCTGCCTGACTTCCATCCTGTATGAGGATCAGCAGCGTCCCAGGGAGAACTCTGCGTCCACTCCAACACAAACAAGCTCTCACTCAGGGGGAGGGGGGAGAGTCATATCTGTACCAAGGGAGCTCGGAAACGGAGTTCCTCTGAATCATGGACTGAGAATTTCCCTGCCAATCCCCAAGGTGGTTTGGCCATACTGTGTGGATTCACCCTACGTAATGGTCTTTTCTTGATGGTGTGGCATCATGTGACCTTATTAATAAATAGAAACAGCATGTTGATTTATCCCCAAATGTTCCTACATGCATTTCCTCTGGCTTTCTAGCAAACACAAAAGCTCCCTCTAACTACACCACACGTATTTTTTTCCTTATTGAAATATAATTGGCATATAATGTGATATTAGTTCCAGGTGTACAACATAATGATTCGATATATGTATATATTGTGAAATGATCATCATAATAAGTCTAGTTAACATCCATCACCACATAGTTATAATTCTTTTTTTTTTTTCCGGAGATGAGAGCTATTAAGATCTACTCTCTCAGCAACTCTCAAATAGACAATACAGTATTATCAAGTATAGTTACCACGCTGTATATTATATCCCGAGGACTTACTTATTTTATAACTGGAAATTGTGTGTCATACTTATTTTTGATTCACTTCTTAAGTTGAATTTGAGAAATTAGACTAGGAAATATCCAAAATACATTAAACTTCCACATTCACTAACAGTGGTCGACAAAAGTTCGCTACTCCTGCCAAAACCACGGGGGAAGAAACATAAGTCGGTAAGCTTTCTACAGAGGTACTGGGTCTCGTGCGTATCACTTCCATCTACTGATCTGATCCCAACAGGCTGATGGGTGTCCAGTGATTGGATGTGTGACATTCACCTGGCCCCAATTTTCCTTTCTGGAAAGTAATGGAAAATTTATAACACAAGTTTTCCAATTGCTACACTCATAAAACCAGGAAGATCATCACCATCCATCTGTCCACGCTGACAGTAAACCTGAAATGCATGACTGCATGTGCCTTGCATGTATGTCATTTGTCAGTTAACATGTACTGGGGATCCTCTTGGGTTCCATGAAAAGACAAAGAAAAAATCTTCTCCCCAAAGTTTACAAAAACAGGAGTAACATTAAACATTAAAACGTGAAAACAGATTTGAAAGGTGATATGAAAGCTATGGGACAACTCCTCTACCCTGAGTATGTGACTACCGTGGGGAGTTGGACTCATGGAATCACCGAAGCTGTCGGTGGTCAGCCGGATGCATGTGGCAGGGGGTCCCAGAGAAAGATCGTGGGATGAAGGATGTTTCAGAGCTTCCTACCTTTCTGGAAGAACTCCTCTAGTCTGTCCTTGAAAGGTTGGAGATACTCCTTTGGCGACTCCTTGCACACCACCGCCATCTGTTTTTCACTTGCTGTGAAGAGAAGTGTGGAGTTAGATTTCCCAAAACACATATTTGCTGAACTGGGGCTCTGAGCCATGCACTTGGGGGTTAATTGTGCAAAATACTTATCAATCACTGTTTATTCAAATTCAAGGGATAAAAGCAACAACCAAAACAACACAAACAAACAAAAGTAATTAGTGCCCTCTACACCCTTCTTCGGGAACAGGGACATGCACCTGCAACCTTCCTTTTAGAGATGCTGCAAAACCTCTGACTGGGGACAGGTGAGGTGCTCTGCTTTCGGTCTTTCGTAAACAGAGGCAACAACTATTGAAGGACTAGTCCCAGGGAATTGGGGGCCCCAACTCTCTTTAGATCACACTTCAAAAGCGGAGTTTGAAATTGATTTTGCAGAAACTCCCAGGCATTCAAGTTGCTTTGAACCACCCAACTGGCCATTTCTCAGGGTGACACCCAGCACAAGCCTGAGCCCAATGTGAGAGAGATACATTGAGCCTCATGCTTCCCATTCACCTACCCTGCTCATTTATATTCTGCTAACACACATGAAATCATTTTATTTGTGACTATGCCCCCAGATTCAGAATTCTTAGAAAGGGAATGATTGTTATTGGAAATAAAAATCTGATAAATTCTTGGAAGCAAACATCCCACCCCCTGCAAATGAGGACCTGGGTGGGTGTTATCTGACATTCTGGCTCCAGGAAAATGGTACGTTGTCTTTCATAACAGAGGAAGAAGAATTTTGATCTCTTTGAGGAGAAGAGATGGACATAGAGAGACGAGGGTAGCAAGAGAGAACAGCTGAACTGGAGGATGGCCTCTGGGGCATCCCCATAGCTTTAGCAAAGCCTCCTGAGTGAATGTGAGCTGCGAACACTAGACGAGGGGATGTATTTTACACCAAGTCTGGAACTAGTGCAGGACAAAGCTACCTCTCAAGGAGGCAGAGGTGCCTCCTTCCATGTACCTCTCGAATCCCCTTCCCTTCAAATCTTATGGATAGCTCTATTTCCCTAAAGAGATGGGATTTCTGCATAAATTGTTCTTAGATCACAGGAGACAGGTTGATTTCTAGCCCTACTATGCATATATATGGGTTACACAAATACTCATACATTTAAAGTGTTTATTGAGTATCTGAACTATGTTGGGGGAAAAACAAATCTAACCAGACCTATTGGTCATCTCTTCTCTAAAAATGTTCACAAGAATCTAGTAACAGAGAGACAAGGAAATCAACAAATTGTAATATAGTGTGGTGTCAAGGGATACTGGGTAGTGGCTTCCAAGTCAGATTGGGGTTGGGTGGTGGCCAGGGAATGTTCTCCAGAAAAGATAACATGAGTGGAATTGGAAAGGTCAAGGAGGAGTTCGCCAGCCAGCCAAGGAGAATAAAGAAAGTGGGGAGTAGTTTCAGAAAGAGGAACCACAAGGAGTAAGAGTAAAGCACTATGGGAACACACGGATCTTTTGGGATAGGCTAAATGGTAACAGTATGATTGGACCTCAGGACATGGACCTCCTTTCTTTCCCAGGTCTACAGTATCCTGTGTCTAGATTTTGATTCAAAGTAACAAGATTCAAGGAACTGGACCTACTGGAATTGGAACTACCCTGCTTAGGGAAGAGCGGTCAGATAAGGCCACAGAGGTAGGAGGCTTGTATAATTCTACATAACGTGATCAGGAAAAGTGTCACTGTGGAGACATTTGTAGAGACTTGACCAGAGTAAAGAAGGGAGCCGTGAGTAAGTTTGAGGGCAAACATCAAGAGTCATTTAGGACATGTTGAGTTTGAGATGCCAACTAGACATTCATTATATACAAAAATCTGCAGCTTCGGCTGCGTGAGTGGGACAGAAATACACATCAGGAAGTCACAGGCGTAGCACTGGTATTTAAAGCCACGGAAGTAGATAAATTGGTAGGGAAGAATGTAGCCAAAGAAAAGAAGGGGTGCAGGACAAACCCTGGGGCATGCAAGCAGCAGAGGAGAGGCCAGGAAAGGATGGAGAGTGAGCACAAGAACAGAACAGTAGAAGTATGGAGTCACGTGATCCGCGAGGAACCCAGAATTGCAAGGAAGAAAGAGCAGTCAGCTCCGTGCAGTACTGCTGAAGGGTCAGGAGGAAGACAGAGAAGTGACCCCTGATTCTAGCGGCATGGATGCCACCGGTCATCTCAAAAGCCATCTCAGGGAGTGAGGGGCAGAGGCGGGACACCAAATTGGAGAGGGGTAAGGTAAGTGGAGACAGATTCTTTAGCCCCTTGTTTAAAAAGTTAAGCCGGAGGAAGAAGAGCAAAATGAGGAACATCCTTCCACCCCAGAAGATGTCCTCCGGGGTTACTCCAATCAAGAGTGGGTGCCCCTTTCCCCAGAGGAATGTTGTGTAAAAATAAACCCACCAGGGAGCTTGAGCCCAGGGGAATCCCGTGATGCTGATTCACTTTGCAGAGGGAGGCTGCCCAGGATGAAATTCACCTTAATGTCCCATGATCATGAGTATCCTCCATGAAAAAACTTAAGCAGAAGTGACAGGGCCAAGTGAGGACATGCCAACATGCTGTAGGACTTTTGGAAAGACTTGCAAAGCCGGGCCACCGACTCCAGCCTTTGCACGGAATCATCTACAGCACTATTCAGAGTCGCCTCCTATCACACATCACAGCTGAATCAGAATTTCCACTGTGATGGTTATGTGGTTATAGACGCAGCCTTGGTCTGCGAGACATTAGCATGAAAAATATTCATTAATCACCTACGCATGACTGGGCCTAAATATAGATGGATTGGGCATGATTTGATTTACAGGGTGCTAAGCGATCATCTATTTATTTGAAAACATCCCTTCCATGGTTCCCATGAAAATTGCCACTATTAGAAGCCTTCCCTTGAACAAAAGATGCTAATTCCAGAAAACCTCCTTAGCAATGTATAGATAGGTATATAGAAGTTGTGTTAGAAAGGAACGTTCATGAAGATTCCGATCTCTAGGTAGACTGTGCAACAGGAAATTGTAGGCAGGCAGCCCCAAACGTGAAGTTCTTGAGCATCTGAAGAAAAAGGCCACTCATCTTTGGGAGGAGAACAGCAATTAATTTCTTTTTTAAAAATCCTCATTAGAGGATATTTTTCTATTTATCTTCAGATAGAGTGGTAGGGGGAGAGAGAGAGAGAGAGAGAGAGAGAGAGAGAGAGAGAGAGAGAGAGAGAGAGAGAGAAACATCAAGAGAAACATCGACGTGAGAGGGACACATTGACAGGTTGCCTCCCACACAACCCTGCTCAGGGCTGGGGACGAATCGCAACCGAGGTACGTGCCCTTGGTCGGAATCGAACCCGCAGCTCATTGCTCCATGGGCCGACGCTCTTAACGGCTGAGCCAAACTGGCCAGGGCAGCAATTAATTTCTTAAAAGTATTATAGAAGTAACACACAAAAAGAAATGTGATAAACATTTACAAAAAATAGTAGGGAAAAAAAATCATTCATGATATCATGACCAGAACAAGTTACCATTTCCACTTTGGTACCTGTTTTTTTAGTGTCTCGGCCTCTGCATCACACCACCCCCTTCCATAATTTTATAGGAATTAGCTTTATATGTTATTTTTTATATACTTCCATTTAACAGAGAAATTTGTGTACCTCATTCTTTCTATTAAACGTATCACACACACTTTCTCATATTGTTTCACCAAATTCACAAGCACTGTGTTTAATGGCCATGTAACATTTCATCCAGAGGATGTGTCCCCGTTCACTTAGAAACCCCCCTGCAGTGAGCAGGAAAGTCCTTTCCACGTTTTTCTTACAGTGACTCATTCAGGCTTGAAGCAACATCGGGGCCCATGAACACGCATTCTGAGTTTAAGATGACTTCTTTGGGATAGATTTCAGAAGTGGGACGATGGGTAAAATAGGGAAAACATTTTTAGAGTTCTTGCCACATCGTGGATGCAAACTGCTTTTGGTATAACATGGACTGCACCGAAACGAGGGAAACAAAGGAGAGTGATCTTGAAAATAAAACTGCGTCTTCTCTACTGCTTTGCGGAGGCGCTGGCTATGTGTAAGCTGGGACGGGCCTGTCACTGCAACACAGGGCCCGTGTCCTTGCACTGAAGCCCTCACACCCTACAGCAGCCAACACTGAGATGCCATCCACGCACTGAGGCAATGTGCCCAAAGGAGAAGATAACTGTGACATTCAAAAGTGGATATAAGATAATCTAGGGTGAATGACAGTGTAAGACTAGGTTTGAGGCCTGTCACTGAAGGCGGCTTTTTTGAAAAGTCCTAAGGGTCACGTTTAATTTGAATGTAAAATACGCTGTCAACAGCAGTGGAGTCAGCTGAATGTTGAGAGGGTCTCCGGTCAGATTTAAAATTTACATCAAATGTACAGATTTTTAAAAATACATACACATTGCCCTGGCCATTGTGGCTCAGTTGGCTGGGCATTGTCCTGTGCACTGAAAGGTTGCCAGTTCGAGTCCCAGTCAGGGCACATGCCCAGGTTGCGGGCTCAGTCCCTGGTAGGGTGCGTGCAAGAGGCAGCCCATCGATGTTTCCCTCTCACATCGGTGTTTCTCTTTCTCTCCTTCTCCCTTTCCAAATCTCTAAAAATCAATTTAAAAAATCATAAAAATAAATAAAAAAGAGATGGTGCTATATTAAAAAATACATATACATTTATATAATTATAAACACCTAATTCTAAGATGCTCAGATCTGTGGATCAATAATATCAAATAAAGATCTGGACATGTGATTACAATTCAAGCCATTTTGTGAAGAACAGGTAGAGCCTACACTTTGGGGCAACCAAGTGAGTATTCCTTTAAGAAGCACTTCTAGTAAAAATCCGTGGGTGAAAATTAAGAGGTTGCTGATGGAATCGGCAAAGGCAGAGAGCGCGGAGCCCTGTTGGCTGAGATGTCTCATTCCCACAGACAGCATATTAGAGGTCAAGCAATACATCCTACCCATTGCTCAAATCAGGAAAATGGTCTTCCTGTTTACAGGAATGCTTAAATAAAGACGACTTCCCCTGGAGTCAAAATGCTCATTGCCTGGCAGTTTTTACTAAAACCAAGTGATGACTTTTCTCATACATGTAAATCCCGAAGGTGACAGGCCTGTCTCTTTGTGATCCGAGGACGTCAGTACGTGGAAGAGGATTTGAGGATTGTTTCCTTGCAGCGGTGCAGCAGCTGGCTACAGAGGCCAGTGCTGAGGAAACATGAGCCCGTTACCCAAAAGCAACCTGTTTCCACATGGCTCAAGCAGGACAGCTGCAAGCCCTCCGCAGCGTCTCTGACCTCGGCCTGGGCTCGCGTCCCCATCTCAGCCTTCCCTGGTTAGTCACCACGGACCGTAATCATCTACTCTGGAAAGTGTTTACATCTAAATAAAACACGTAGGAATAAAAGAGAAAAGATGGAAAGGCACAGGGAGGAGAGGGAAAAGGAAAGGATGGAAAGTTATTTTAAAACACACGCCCTCAACCGGTGGATGAATTCTGGTGTCTAGTCTTGGCGACGGGAATCTCTGGCACAGCACGGAGCTGGCAGCTACTGCTAATCAGTTTGCCACCGTCTTCGGATTTAATGCAATATTTGGCTCAGGCGTTTTAAAAAATCCCCTCTTCCAGCTAAAATATTTACACAGTTCTCCGTGTCTCACTTAATGCCTGTGAAGCAATCGTCTTTTAGAACTCCGCAGACACTTGTAAATCTGTCGGGAGAACTGTGGCCTATAAACAAAGCTGCATATAAAGAGGCTGCATTGTCAATTTGCGGGGAGTTGGGATTTCTTAGATGTGTTGGAAAATCAAGCTGAAAATCAGAACTAGTTTGGAGCGGGGTAACAGAGTGGCCGATCGTCTCGCTGGCGGGATGCTGTTAGTGGCATTAACGGGAAACCTCCAGACACTGACCTTGGCTATTTAAAGCCCCACTCTCCTGTAAAGCTGTCATTGATCCCGCCTCTGTTGAGTTATGGCACAGGGAAAGTTACTGGTCCAGCAGCCCCAGAAGTCTGCATCCCAGGGCCTGGCAGGTTAGAGAAGGTGAGTTGGTGAGGGTGTAACAGAAGGCTCCATGCCACGTGACTAGGTGTACATGTTTTAGGAAGGATGGGGATTCTTAGAGGAAAGGGGAAGAACTCCCCTGGGAGAGGCTAGGCATAACAGATTCTGAAATGCTTATTAAACTCCCTAAAGTCTTCAGCTCTGATGCTAATGAGCCCAAGTGATTAAGTTTCAAGGCAAAGGAGGCCCATCAAAGCTATCTCCTGCTGGTCCCCGGAGCCCCAGGAACCCGTCCCTGTCTTCAAGATGAGTCAGGTACTTGTGATAGGACCTTGGGCAACTCATTCCATTGTTTAATTAATTCCTATTAGATTAGCTGTCTTTTTATTTTTACTCCATGTCACTGACTTGAACATGCTGAGTATGATTCACATTAATTTTCTAACAGCTTTAAGGACGAAAAACAATTTAGAAACTCTTCCCCAGCTTAAAACAATCAATTTTTGGTAGGGGGATAATGAGAGGTATGTCCTGGATTGAAAAAAAAACAAACCAGGTATTTTTAATTCGGTAGCAAGAGATTTGTTCCTTCTCTTTATACGATCGCCACCAGAAAGGACTTTGCCAATGATTTTGTGAATCTGCAGAATCCACAAAACTCTGCTCACCTGCCCACCTACCAGACAGACAGCAAGTTTAATCACTGTTCTTAGAGTCAGGCTGCTGTTCCTGCCCGAAGAGAGATCAGAAAAGAAAGGAGGAATGTGTTTCTCCCCTAGAAAATCAGGGTAACGCGTGCTCTTAAAATGGGTTTACAAATGACTTAATATTTCAGTGAGTTTATTTAAAATTAGCAGCTAACTCAGTGCTTTGAATAAATATTTGCTGAACAAATAAACTGATTGAAAAGGTCAAACAAGGTCCTCCTGGTATTTTGGAGATTTTTTTGGCTACGTGGAGACTTGATGGTGTTTTTAATTTAAAGGCCCTCAAAATAGTCAGGAAAAAACAGTTTTAAAACACAGCCAGATTAGCAGTTGTAGAACATGAGCCCTTCCAGATTTTCCTTGGGCTTTCTTCTGTGCGTTATGGCACCTGGAAAGTTACTGGTCTAGCAGAATTGTACATACTGCCCTCCACCTCTGTAATCAACAACTTCTTGAAAACGATACCATGTTCTCAACCTGTATGATTGAAGACGAATGACTTTTAATGACCAAGGGTGCCTTGGACCTCAGCCTGCTTCACTCCTCAGGAGAACCCTATGATCTGGGTCCTGCTTCCATCCCGATTTGTAGGTGAGTCAAGTCACACAGGTCCTAAGTGACTGAGTCAGAATCTGAACTCAGGGATGTCAGACCCGCTGGCCTTGTGCTGTCCTGCTTCCTACTCTAACCGTCCACAGGGAAGTGCTAGAAATAATGGAGAGTGAGTATGAAAGTGCTTTGCAAAAGGTAAGGAACGCGGCAATGGAAGCTAAAAATCACCAAGCATCACCACTGGGACCCCTTCATTTTAAACAGGAGAACAGAAGGCCAGGGAGGTTAGGTGAAGGTTAGGGGAAGGCTTGGTCGTTCCATGGCACAGAGGACACCTGAACCAGGGCTGCGATCCTAGGCAGGTCAATGACCTTTCCATAGGTACCTAAAAAGTAGAGTCAAAATCCATGACCTCTGTCCGTCTAAGCCATGCTGCAGCCAAGAAATCTGCGAGAAATAAAGATACTGGCAAAAACTCCAATCCCCTTTGCTGGGGGGCTTAACAGGTTTCCCTCTAACTTCATTTGGTTGTCGGACACAAAAAGAATCCATTTGTGACTTGTGAATCCTCCATCGGGTCCAAGATACACAATTTGCTTGGGCAAGAAGATGTTTTAATATTCACAAAACCACCCACAAATCTATTTCTGTGAAGAAAATATCTTGACCTGACACAAATTTATAGTAACATAGGTTTGGCAATCCAAAGAGCCAAGTTCGGTGCCAGGCTACGCAATCCCAGCCATGTTGCTTCCCATGTTGGAGACCCGTTTTCTCCACTGTGTATGCCTGCTCGACCCACTTCAAAGGATGAAGTTCTACTTATATGCATATACGCACAACCAGTCGACACAGACACTAGGTTGGGGAAAGCAGGAGGGGGGTTGGAGCGGGGAAGAGGTGGTCAATGGGGAAAAAAGGGAGATGTCTGTAATACTTTCAACAATTAAAAAAAAAGGATGAAGTTCTAGATACAGGTACGTTAGCACCATTATAACTACATTAATACCTTTTTCTTTTTGTGAATGAGACATATAGAAGACTTGCCAAATTAATGTAATTTTTCATTCCTTCTGCTTGTATTTTCTATTCCTTCTACCGTATGCTGAACGTTTGCAGCTGGAAGGCTACTCTCTGATTTCCCTGGGCAATTCTTCCCACAGCTGAGTGGAATCCTTATCCAGGATAGTGTGTTGCTTCTAAACAACGCAAGTGGAAGAAGTTATAATGTTGCTGTTAAATCTAGGGGGGAGAGATCAGTGAAGACTGGGGAGACACGGCCACCCAACGCAGTGTGGCACTCAGGGCTGGATCCTGGAACCAAAACGGGGCATTAATGGAAACACTGGTGAAATCCAAACAAACACTAGTACGTTTAGTTAACAGAAATGAACCAGTGCCAGTTCTTTGTTTTGATGAATATATCACAACAATGTAAGATGTTAATGGGGAACTGGAGAGAGGCTATATAGAAACTTTCTATACTAACTTTGCAATGTCTGTAAATCTAAAATTATTCCAAACTAAAAATAAAAAAGCTCATTTAAAAAAGCGTGGATACCCTGGCCGGGTAGTTCAGTTGCTTGGAGCATTATCCCAACACACCCAGGTTGCAGGTTCGATCCATGGTCAGGGCACGTACAAGAATCAACCAATAATGAATAAATAGGTGGAACAAATCGATGTTCTCTCCCCCCCCCATTTCTCTCTCCCTCTCTTTCTCCCTTCTTCTCTCTCTCTCAAACTGATAAATAAAAATTTTAAAAAAGGTGTGGGCAAGACAGATGTGAGAGATTAAGAATAATTATAAATACATAGACAGACTATGGTGATATTTGCAAGAGCCATGACTCCACTTTAATTCAAAAGGGAAACCACAGTTGATCTGTTATGGATGTGGAGCAGGTAGGGAAGACCACAGAACTCCATTCTATAGATCTATAATTCGAGAAGAGGCCTCAGCCCTGCACTGAAGGACAGATGAATGATACTACATTTAACTTGTTTTAAATTAAAGGTTAAGGAATGTTAGTATCATTTTCTATGATTCCTGATTTGGGCCAACTTTGTTCCATTAACCAACCGTATTAGATAAGAATTCTACTCTATGAAGATTACTTCTAGATGGTATCAAAATCAGAGATTTTGAGGCATAGTCTTTAACTCAAGAGCAGGTCCTTGAGAGCCATTTAAAAGGAGAATACCTGAGACCTAAACCTGATATAATTTTACAGTTGACTTTTATATCCTGTCAATGGCCAGAATTCCAGGAAGTTTTAGCTGTTCTAATTAACTAAGTGCAGGGAAGAACCCAATTAACCTTACTGAATAAGGAGAACTAGAGAATGTACTGAAGTAGCACAGTAATAATAATCACCTTAGAAGCTTTGAGTTGGAATGCACTTTTATTTTATTTATTTATTTTTTTAAACACTTCAATAGCAGATGGAAAGGATGCAGATGGGGAGAGAAGGAAGCCCAATGAGACTGTCTGAGGATTTCTTTTCTTTTCTAAATCCTTACCCAAGGATATTTTTCCATTTATCTTCAATAGAGTGGGAGGGAGGGAGAGAGAGAGAAAGAAACATTGATGTGTGAGACTTCCCTAATTTGGTGAAGGAAGAAGGCATTCAAGTTCAAGAAGCACAGAGAGCCCCAAGTAAGAAGAACACAAACAGGCCCACACCAAGACACATAGTAAATAAAATGCCAAAAATTAAAGACAAAGAGAGAATCCTACAGGCAGCAAGAGATAAGCAACAGGTTACCTACAAAGGAACCCCCATAAGGCTATCAGCTGACTTCTCAACAGAAACACTACAGGCCAGAAGAGAATGGCATGAAGTAATCAAGGTCATGAAAAACAAGGATCTGAATCCAAGACTACTCTATCCAGCAAGGCTACCATTCAAAATAGAAGGTGAAATAAAGAGCTTCCCAGCCAAAAAAAGGCTAAGGGAATACATTAGCATCAAACCAGCACTGCAAGAAATATTAAAAGGACTGCTGTAATTAGTAGAAGAAATAGGAAGAAAAATAGAACCACACTAAACAAAAATGGCAATAAATAAGTACATATCACCTTAAATGTAAATGGATTGAATGCTCTGATAAAAAAGACACAGAGTAGCTGACTGGATAAGAAAGCATGGCTCATATATATGCTGTTTATAAGAGACCCATCTCACAACAAAAGATTCACATAGGTTGAAAGTGAAGGGATGGAAAAAAATCTTCCAAGCAAATGGAAAGGAAACAAAAGCTGGGGTAGCAATACTCGTATGTGATAAAATAGATTTCAAAATGAAGGCTATAACTAGAGAAAAAGAAGGTCACTATATAATATTGAAAGGATCTATCCAACAGGAAGTTATAACCTTGGTAAACATATATGCACCCAATATAGGAGCACCAAAATATACTAAAAATCTTCTGGAGGACTTCAAAGGAGAAATCGACAGCAATACAATCATAGCAGGGAACTTCAACACCCCGCTGACATCACTGGATAGATCCTCTAGACAAAAAATTAACAAGGAAACAGAGACTCTAAATAAAGCACTAGACCAAATGGATTTAATAGATATCTACAGAGAATTACACCCCAAAACTTCAGAATTCACATTCTTCTCAAGTGCACATGGGACATTCTCAAAGATAGACCACATGTTAGGACACAAACTAAGTCTCTACAAGTTCAAGAAGATTGAAATCATATCAAGCATCTTCTCAGATCACAGTGGCATGAAACTAGAAATCAATTACAATAAGAACATGCAAAGACATTTGAACACATGGAGGCTAAATAGCATGTTATTAAACAATGAATGGGTTACCGAGGAGATCAAGGAAGAAATGAAAAACTGCCTGGAAACCAGTGAAAATGAATACACAACAACACAAAATCTATGGGATGCAGCGAAAGCAGTTCTGAGAGGGAAGTTCATAGCACTACAGGCCTACCTCAAGAAACAAGAAAAATTTCTAATAGACTATCTAACCTCACAACTTAAAGAACTAGAAAGCAAACAAAAAGAAAACCCAGAGCAAGTAGAAGGAAGGAAATAGTAAAGATCAGAGCAGAAATAAATAACATAGAGACCAAAAAAAACAATTCAAAGGATCAATGAAACAAAGAGCTGGTTTTTCGAAAAGATAAACAAGATTGATGGACCCTTAGCTAGACTCACCAAGAAACAAAGAGAGAGAACCCAAATACACAAAATTAGAAATGAAAGAGGAGAAGTAACAACTGACACCACAGAAATACAAAGGATCGTTAACAAATACTATGAACATTTATATGGCAACAAATTCAACAATCTAAGTGAAATGGACAAATTTCTAGAAACACATAGTCTCCCAAAACTGGACCAGGAAGAGGTAGAAAACTTGAACAGACCAATAACAACTATGGAAATTGAAGTTGTAATCAAGACTCTCCCAGCAAACAAAAGCCCAGGCCCAGATGGCTTCACGGGAGAGTTTTATGGAACATGCAAAGAAGAACTAACATCCATTCTCCTCAAACTATTTCAAAAAATTCAAGAAGAAGGAAGACTTCCAAACTCATTTTATGAGGCCAGCATAATTCTAATTTCAAAACCAGATAAAGACACTACAAAGAAAGAAAACTACAGGCCAATATCCCTGATGAACATAGATGCCAAAATCCTGAACAAAATACTAGCAAATCAGATCCAGCAATACATCAAAAAAATTATTCACCATGACCAAGTGGGATTCATCCCAGGGATGCAAGGCCAGTACAATATTCGCAAATCAATAAATGTGATACATCACATAAACAAAATGAAAGCTAAAAACCATATGATCATATCAATAGATGCCAAAAAAGCATTCAACATAATCCAGCACCCATTTCTGATAAAGACACTCAGCAATGTGGGAATAGAGGGATCATATCTCGACATAATAAAGGCCATATATGAAAGACCTACAGCCAACATCATACTTAGTGGGCAAAAACTAAAAGCATTTCCCTTAAGAACAGGAACAAGACAGGGATGCCCACTCTCACCACTCTTATTTAACAAAGTACTGGATGTCTTAGGCACAGCAATTAGACATGAAGAAAAAATAAAAGGGATCCAAATTGGAAAGGAAGAAGTGAAACTGTCATTACTCGCAGATGACATGATATTATACATAGAAAACCCTAAAGACTCCATCAAAAATATACTAGACTTAATAAATGAATTTGGCAAAGTAGCAGTATACAAAATTAATGTCAAGAAATCGACGGCATTCCTATACACCAATGATTAACTCACAGAAAGAGAAACTAAAAAAAAAATTCCATTTACCATCACGGCAAAAAAATTAAGATACCTAGGAATAAACTTAACCAAAGAATTAAAGGACCTATTTGCAGAAAACTATAGGACGTTGAAAAAAGAAATAGAGGAAGATATAAAAAAGTGGAAGCACATACCTTGTTCATGGATTGGAAGAATTAACATTATTAAAATGTCCATATTACCCAAAGCAATCTATAGATTCAATGCAATCCCCATCAAAATACCAATGACATATTTCACAGAACTAGAACAAATACAAGTTCATAAGGAACCAAAAAATACCCCCAATAGCCACAGCAATCTTGAAAAAGAAGGGCAAAGTAGGTGGGATCACAATACCAGATATCAGGTTATACTACAAAGCTACTGTAATCAAAACAGCCTGGTACTGGCACAAGAACAGGCATATAGACCAGTGGAACAGAACAGAGAACCCGGAAAATGACCCAAGACATTATGCTCAATTAATATTTGACAAAGGTGGCAAGAGCATACAATGGAGTAAAGACAGCCTCTTTAATAAATGGTGTTGGGAAAATTGGACAGCCTCATGCAAAAAAATGAAACTAGACCATCAACTTCCACCATACACAAGAATAAACTCAAAATGGATAAAAGACTTAAATGTGACTTGTGAATTCATAAAAGTCCTAGAAGAAAATGTAGGCAACAGAATTTCGGACATCATATGCAGCAGAATTTTCACTGATACATCACCTAAGGCAACAGAAACAAAGGAAAAAATGAACACATGGGACTACATCAAACTCAAAAGCTTCTGCACAGCAAAAGAAACAACCATCAAAATGGAAAGGGAACCCACTGTATGGGAGAGCATAATTGCCAATGATACAACAGATAAGGGGTTAATTTCCAAAATATATAGAGTACTCACACAATTCAACAAAAGGAAGACAAAGAACCCAATTAAAAAATGGGCAGAGGAACTAAATAGACACCTCTCCAAACAGGACATACAAATGGCTAAGAGACATATGAAGAAATGCTCAACATCACTAATCATCAGAGAGATGCAAATCAGAACAACAATGAGGTATCACCTCACACCTGTCAGAATGGCTGCCATCAACAAATCATCAAACCACAAGTATTGGCGAGGGTGTGGAGAAAAGGGGACTCTAGTACACTGCTGGTGGGAATGCAGACTGATGCATCCACTATGGAAAACACTATGGTATTACCTCAAAAAATTAAAATTGAATTGCCATTTGACCCAGTGATCCCACTTCTAGGAATATATCCTAAGAAGCCTGAAACACCAATCAGAAAGAATACATGTACTCCCATGTTCATAGCAGCACTATTTACAATAGCTAAGATGTGGAAACAGCCCAAGTGTCCATCAGTAGACGAATGGATAAAAAAGCTGTGGTACATATACACAATGGAGTACTATGTAGCTGTAAGAAAGAAAGATCTCTTATCCTTTGAGACGACATGGAGGAACCTGGAGAGTATTATCCTAAGCGAAACAAGCCAAGCAGAAAAAGACAAATATCACATGATCTCACTTATTTGTGGAATATAAGGAACATAACAGTCTGAGGAACAGGGTAGACCCAGAGACGTGGAAGTAGGGTACAGACTGACAACCCTCAGAAGAGGGGGTGGGGGGGAGGGAAGAGATAAACCACAGAACTTATATGCATGTACGCATAACTGATGGACATGGACAACAAAGCTGGGGACGGCATGGGGGGGATGGGGAGGAGGGTATCAATGGGGAAAAAAAGAGAAACATCTGTAACAAAGACAAATAAAAAAAAAAAAAAGAATGGAAACAGGAGTACCTGTCAGGAATCTGACGCCATGGCCCTGGCATGGTGGTGCAGAGTGATGAACTGACTCAGGTACGTTCTGAAGGAAGAGTCAGCAGGATTTGCTCATGGACTGGATGTCAGATATAAGGGCACAAAGGGAGTGAGGAATAAGTATTTTCCTTTTGCTTACACTCTGCAAAGGGGTCTCCTTCATGCAGTCCCCCTCTCAAATAATCAGTGAGGCGAGCAGAGCCACCCTTCCTGTCACACAAGGACACTGATTTGTGGAGGGTGACACTACTGGCCAACGGTTACGTAGCCTATGAGGCACAGAGTTGAGTTCAGGGCATGTGACTCAGACTTTTCCATGATAATGGCTTTATTTCAATATTTCATGTTTCTTGTAAAAAGAAAAAAAAATTCTATTTACTGTGTTGATTTATAAATAAGGGTAGGAATACAGTGAAAACGGAGAGGAGGAAACCAGGACAGCATAACTCATGCGTCCCACCTACGGATGTCACAATCACGGCTTCAAAGAAAAACACAAACTTCTTCCATTAATTAAACGGGTGAATCGGGTTTCAGTTTCCGTATCCCCTCTCCTTTCTGTACAGCTTGTCTTTGAAGGCACTGCGTTTGGGAAATGTGTGACCTTTACACATCATGCTGCACTTAATTGAATGCTTCGCATCAAAAGTCACCATGCTAATCAACATTTTACACCCACTGCCTCTCTGAAATTCTTACCCTGGTTCCTTATGTCTGTTTTGTTGAAATCATTTTACAAAAATAAATCATATCAAAGTTTTTCTTTGATTATTTCTAAAACTTTGCTTGCAAAACTAAATATTTTTAATACCATGGCAACACAGTCGGGACTCTGGCTAATGTGCCCAGTCGCACCAGAGTTCAGCCTTAGCAGACTACTGCCGTGGGCAAATGGGCTGTGAAGGAGGAAAGGGCCAATAGATTAGGCACGGTCAATAATCGTTCCAGGCATGTCTTCTGGAGCTTCCTAAAAGGTGACAAACTAGCCAGCCTTGTCCTAACAGATCAATATCCCGCTCCCTTCTCGGACACACTGATATGCACACATTCAGCAAACTGCACAGCTCTGAATGAGATGAAGTAATTCCTCCCTCACGTTTGCGAGTACTCCGTCATCCCTCTGTTCATCTGACCCTTCCCATGTCCCTCTGAGTTAGCCAAGCTCCCCGAGGTTGGTTATTTGTCAGAGCTGCATGACTTGTCATGTGGTTAGTAACAGGCAGAACTACAATTTTAAACTGTATCCCTCATATCCCAGGCCGGTGTTCCTTTCCACATACTAGCCTCCACGGTTAAAATTTAACTAAAGTGTCACAAATGCTGTGGGGCTTTGTTTTGTATATATATTAAAGGTATACATGCACAGAGTTAAGAAAATTATAAAATAAACTCTACGCACTCCATAAGGGCAGCTCCGATCTCGCCCCACACCCACCACACGCGCTCCCTCCCAGTATAGCGTACCATGGCTTTCAGACCAGTACTCAGTGTTGACGTTTTTATGACTTTGCAAAACAACTCCCAGTCCCAGCTGATATATGTAAATTCTGGTTAATGCACCTTTTAAAAAAACATTGCCACCCAAACCACCTCACCCTCAGAATAAGTTTTTTATAATTTGCTCAGCTTTCTATGTGCTTATCACTGGTCTCCGAACGCGTTACCAACTGAGTAAATCCTGTCAAAACGTTCAGATACATCAGACTGCATATTTCTCAAGAATCTTCTCCATGATTCTTCTGACCTAATCTAATCTGGAATGTTTGCTCTCTGTGCCTGGCTGTCACCCTGGGCTCCCCGGCTATGGGGCCACCTCCACCTCCCTTCTCCACCCGACCTTTCATTTCCTGTCACCTCTGTCTGCCTGTTTTGTGGTAAAGCACATTCTCTGGTAGCATCTCGAGGATGGCTGCGTGGGACATCGGTTCTTCTGAGAACTGACATGTCTGAAAACACTTATACTCTGCCCTCATATTTGATCAATAATTTGGTGGAGTAAGATTCTGGAGTAGGAATAATTTGGATAATAATTCAGAATCTGGATCCATTTCTAGCTTCCAGTGTTGCTGTTGAGACATCTGAAGCGATTCTGCTTCCTGACTCTCCGTGTGTAATTCGTTTCCACATCTCACCCCGCCTTCTCCCGCCCCTTTAGGAAGTGTAGGTGCTTTTCTTTAGGTGCTGAGTATTCTGGAATGCTCTGACAGTGCTATGGACCTGTTTCCTTCCACTGTGCTGGAATCTCTCTGGGCCTTTTAACGTTAGGAACTGGGGTCCATCATTGTGGGAAATTTTCTTGATTTCATTGATTTATTTGCATATGAATGCTTATGTGGGCATATGTCTGAATTTATGTGTGAGTCTGTGGTGTGTACAAACCTTGTGGTACAATTTGGGTTGCTTCTCACCTTTCTCCACTCTCAGAGTGCAACTCAGCTTTCTTGTTGGACTAATTGGTTTATTACTTGTTTGTCTACTTTTTGAGCCTCAGAAATATTGTGGTTATGGTTTTCTTCTCACTCTGTGTTCTTGAGTTCATGCTCTTAAAGAACTCTCTCTACTTTTGTTTTACTAATTTTCAAGAGGAACTGAAATCCCACATGAGGGTTCGATCCAATGAGTGTTCAGTGGGCCATCTTTCCTGAGAAGTCCTCCCCAAGTTTTCCAAAGTCTTCCTCCCCCTTCCTAGAGCCACACTGCTTTTGGACAGTGCTTCAAGGAGTAATTAAAGAGAACATTCACTCTCGCAATGAGATCTAGTGTGTCTCCTTTCTTTCTCTCTTGTCATGGAGAGAAAGCCACCGGACAATGCAAGGGGGTAGCAGTCGTGCATCCCGTGTGCCAGGGCTGGCCCCACGCATCAAGGCAACAGTCTGCTCCGCTGTGTGACTTCACAAGTCCTGGGAGGTTCCCATACCTTCCCTTCTATGTCAGAAGCCCGTTACATGTCCTTTCCACAAACAGAAGAGAGAACAAAGGAGTCAAAACCCTGTGGGCTGCCTTGGAGTGCCCTGCGGTCCTCTGCGTTTGCCTGGCTAACCACATCAGACTCATTTGCTTACCTTCTGGGTCATGAAAAGGCACAAAAACAGAGGCTAGGTAATTGTTGGAGAGAAAGCTGAAGAGAAGGAGTATGTTGGAGAAACCAAAAGAGATATACAGGCAGGCCACAGGACGACAGAGATGACAACAGCTAGAGAGGTTGAGTGGTGAGGGGAGAGAGAAGAAAAAGCTGGATTTCAATCCGATTATCTGTAGTCCCTTTAGAAGATGAACTAGAGAACTCACGGGAGCTTATTCTCCAAGCTTTATCTCTCTACATCATATTATCATATTGTCAGTGCCTGAGGAGTGGGCCTACGAATAGTAAAATAATAAAGCATGATATCGTGGAAAGCGTATGAGCCCTGTAATCAGATAAAGCGGTGTGAAATCCCAACTTTGTCATTAGTAGCCAAGTTGCTTCAATTTCTCGCTGGAAAAACGCAGGTGGTGCTTGTTTGGAAGTAGTTTCAACAAATAGAAATGATGTAAGCCAATGTGGTAATCGCTCATGAAGTGGTAGCTTGTCACTAGTGAGGGTGGAAATGGACGTGCACTTTGCCCGTGAGCGTATTTACTGTGCCTCTGTCCACTGTCCGCTTTTGCGGGAGGAGGATTTTATTACTGAGGTTGTTTAGAATTGCCAGCGCATAACGGTAATAAAACGTGAACCAACTTTTGGTAGGTTTTATTATTGCTTTGAAATTCTGGACAGATGTGCCAGATAAGGGACAGGACATCAAGTTAAATTTGAATTGGAGATAAACAAGAAATAATTTTTTTTTAGTATAAGTGTGCAATATTTGAGACACACTTGGCTCAAAAAATCTTGTATATCTGAAATTCACATTTAATGGGTCCTCCTGAATTTTATTTAATAAATATGGCAACCCTAAGGGCACCCCCATATTGCATGTGCTGGGGGCCACCACCCCGCCACTTGGTAGGCCCCCCGACTGTGTCTATCGCAAGTTCAAAGGAACAGTCATTACAGACTTTCTTTAAATTGTTTCCTTTGCTTCCTAAGATAATATCAATAGGCAATCACTTTATAAAAATTCTGTTTAGGCACAACAGTACTGACTGACTTAGCCAGCCAAAGGCCACACTTTCATCCAAGTGTTGGACAGAAACACAGATTCCTGGCTGGGGAGGAGCCAACAGGGCCGCAGGAAACACGGGGTCAAAGAGGATGACAGAGAGGCAACCTCGCACTGAAAGGACTGGACAGTGGCCCTGGCCGGGTCCCACATACCAAAAGGTTGTGGGTTTGATTCCTGGGCACGACACACACCTAGGTTGTGGATTGGATCCCCAAGCCAGGTGCATACAGGAGATAACTGATCAATCTTTCTCTCTCTCTCTCCCCTTCCCTCCTTCTCTTTCTCTCCATCCCTCCTTCCTTTCTCTCTAAAAATCAATTAAAAACAAAACATATCCTCAGGAGAGACAGTGGAGCTATGACAGTATCCTTCCCCCTGCCCTCATGACACAAACGTGAATATCCATTAGTACATCAGAAACACCAGTGACTAACATTTCTCTTCCTTTCTCACAGTCAACTATTGATGAACTGCAGTAATAGGAGGAGGGCAGGACACCACACATACCCCAAATCAAAATGAAAAACAACAAAAGCAGTCAAGGGCAGAATGAAGGGCAGGCTCTGCAAAGCACCCCTCCTGCCTTCCTCCACCACGGGGACACCGGCGCCCTGCAGGCAGCATCCCTTCCCACGCTGCCAGTGCTCAGTCCCACACCCACTCCACAGTGCCCCATTCAATATCTCACTAATGCTACCCCAGCAATGTTTGCCCACACACTTAAGTGAGCTAACTGGCAAAGGAGAGGACTGTTTCCACCTTCCAGGAGAAGCAACAGGTAGTCTATTGCTTACCACGTAGTTTTTTTTGTTGTTTTTTTAGGTGTAAATCTTTGTGATCTTTTTTCTTTTTATTAAAAAAAAATTTTTTTTTTATTGATTTTAGAGAGAAAGAGGAAGGGAGAGGGAGAGAGAGAAACATCGATGAGAGAGAACATCTACTGGCTGCCTCCTGCATGTTCCCCACTGGGGATCGGGCCCACAACATGGGCATATGCCCTGACCGGGAATCGAACCGGTGCCCTCTAGGTGAATGGGTCAACGCTCAACCACTGAGCCACACTGGGAGGGCTTTTATTTTTATTTTTTATTGTTGAAAGTAATACAGATGTCCCCCATTTTCCCCCATGGATCCCCTCCTTCCCTCTCCCACCCCCTCCTGCTTTCCCCAACCTAATGTCTGTGTCCATTGGATGCACATATATGCATATAAGTTCTTTGGTTTATCTCTTCTCACCCCTCCCATCCCCCTGAGGTTTGTTAATCTATTCTCTACTTCCATGACTCTAGATCTATTTTGGTTGACAGCTTATTTTGTTCATGATGTTCCATTATTAAGTGAGATCATGTGGTACTTGTCCTTCTCTGACTGGCTTATTTCCCTTAGCATAATACTCTCCAGGTCCCTCCATGTCATCTCAAAGGGTAAGAGAACTTTCTTTCTTACAGCTGCATAGTATTCCATTATGTACATGTATCACAGCTTTTTTATCCACTCATCTATTGATGGACACTTGGGCTGTTTCCAGATCTTAGCAATTGTAAATAATGATGCTATGAACATAGGTGTACATATATTCTTCCTGATTGGTGTTTCAGGCTTCTTAGGATATATTCCAAGAAGTGGGATCACTGGATCAAATGGCAGTTCCACTTTAAATTTTTTGAGGCAACACCATATAGTTTTTCACAGTGGCTGCACAGTCTGCATTTCCACCAGCAGTGTGCTAGAGTCCCCTTTTCTCCACACCCTCGCCAGCATTTGTTGTTTGATGATTTGTTGATGGCAGCCATTCTGGCAGGTGTGAGGTGATATCTCATAGTCGTTTCAATTTGCATCTTTCTGATGATTAGAGATATTGAGCATTTTTTCACATGTCTCCTGGCCATTTGTATGTCCTCTTCGGAGAAGTGTCTATTCAGGTCCTCTGCCCATTTTGTAATTGGGTTCTTTGTCTTCCTTTTGTTGAGTTGTATGAATACTCTATATATTTTGGATATTAACCCCTTATCCGATGTATTATTGGCAAATAAGTTCTCATAGAGAGTGGGGTCCCTTTTCATTTCGATGCTGGTTTCTTTTGCCATGAGGAAGCTTTTTAGTTTGATGTAGTCCCATTTATTACTTTTTTCCTTTGTTTCTCTTGTCCTAGGCATGCATCAGTGAAAATTCCACTATGTATGATGTCTGAGATTTTTCTGCCTATATTTTCTTCTAGGATTTTTACGGTTTCATGGGTTACATTTAAGTCTTTTATCCATTCTGAGTTTATTCTTGTGTATGGTGTAAGTTGGTGGTCTTTGCATATAGCTGTCCAATACCATTTATTGAAGAGACTGTCTTTTCTCCATTGTATGCTCTTGCCTCCTTTGTCGAATATTAATTGTGCATACTGTCTTGGGTCAATATCTGGGTTCTTTGTTCTGTTCCATTGATCTATATGTCTGTTCTTGTGCCAGTACCAGGCTGTTTTGATTATGATGGCTTTGTAGTTTAACTTGATATCTGGTATTGTGATCCTTCCCACTCAGCTCTTCTTTTTCAAAATTACTGTGGCTATTCGGGGTCTTTTATGGTTCCATATGAACTTTTGGAGTGTTTGTTCTAGATCTGTGAAATATGCTGTTGGTAGTTTAGTAGGGATTTCATTGAATCTGTAGATTGCTTTGGGTAGTATGGACATTTTAATGATGTTGATTTTTCCGATCCATGAACATGGTATATATTTCTACATTTTTATATCTTCTTCTATTTCTTTTTCAATGTCCTGTAGTTTTCTGAGAACAGGTCTTTTACCTTCTTGGTTAAGTTTATTACTAGGTATTAATTTTTTTTTTTTTTTTTGGTTGCAATGGTAAATGGGATTTTTTTAAATGTCCTTTTCTGAGTGTTCATTATTGATATATAAGAATGTCATCAATTTCTAGATGTTAATTGTGTATCCTGCTACTTTGCCAAATTCATTTATTAAATCTGGTAGAGTTTTGATGGAGTCTTTAGGGTTTTCTATGTAAAATATAATGTTGTCAGCGAATAGTGACAGCATTTGAATCCCTTGTATTTTTTTCTTCCTGTCTAATTGCTGTGGCTAAGACTTCCAGTACTATGTTAAATAGGAGTGGTGAAAGTGGGCATCCCTGTCTTGTTCCTGTTCTTAAGGGAAATTCTTTTAGGTTTTGCTCATTGAGTATGATGTTGGCTGTAGGTTTTTCATATATGGCCTTTATTATGTTGAGATATACTCCTTCTAGTCCCACAATGCTGAGTGTTTTTATCAGAAATGAGTGCTGGATTATGTCAAATGCGTTTTCAGTGTCTATTGATATGATCATATGGTTTTGATATTTTATTCTGTCTATGTGGTGTATCACATTTATTGATTTTCAAATATTGTACCAACCTTCATCCCTGGTATGAATCCCTTGGTCATGGTGAATAATTTTTTAAATGTTTTGTTGGATATAATTTGCTAATAATTTGTTGAGAATTTTGGCATCTATGTTCATCAGGGATATTGGCCTGTAGTTTTCTTTGTAGTGTCTTTATCTGGTTTTAGAATTAGGATTATGCTGGCCTCATAAAAAGAGTTTGGAAGTCTTCCTTCTTCTTGAATTTTTTGGAATAGTTTGAGGAGAATAGGTGTTAGTTAATCTTTGAATGTTCAGTAAAACTCCCCTGTGAAGTCATCCGGGCCCAGGTTTTTGTTTTCTTGGAGTTTATTGATTACATCTTCAATTTCCATAGTTGTTATTGGTCTGTTCAAGTTTTCTGTCTCTGACTGGTTCAATTTTGGGAAACTGTGTGATTCTAGCAATTTGTCCATTTTGACTAGGTTGTCCAATTTGTTGGTGTATAATTGTTCATAGTAGTTTCTAACAATCCTTTGTATTTCTGTGGTGTCAGTTGTTACTTTCCTCTTTCATTTCTGATTTTGTTTATTTGGGTCCTCTCTTTGTTTTTTTTTTTTTTTTGTTGTTGTTTTTTTGTGAGTTTGGATAAAGGTCCATCAATCTTGTTTATCTTTTCAAAAAATCAGCTCTTTGATTCATTGATCTTTTGAATTGTTTTTTTAGTCTCTATGTCGTTTATTTCTGCTCTGACCTTTACTATTTCTTTCCTTCTACTTGCTCTGGGGTTTTCTTTTTGTTCACTTTCTAGTTCTTTAAGTTGTAGGGTTAGATAGTGTATTAGAAATTTTTCTTTATTCTTGAGGTAGGCCTGTGATGCTATGAACTTCCCTCTCAGGACTGTTTTTGCTGTGTCCCATAGATTTTGTGTTGTGTGTTCATTTTCAGGAAGTTTTTTTATTTCTTCCTTGATCTGTTTGGTAATGTATTCATTGTTTAATAACATGCTATTTAGCCTCCATGTGTTTGAATGTTTTTATGTGTTTTTATTGTAATTAATTTCTAGTTTCATGCCATTGTGATCTGAGAAGGTGTTTGATATGATTTCAATCTTCTTGAACTTGTAGAGACTTAGTTTGTGTCCTAACATGTGGTCTATCTTTGAGAATGTCCTATGGGCACTTGAGAAGAATGTGAATTCTTCAGTTTTGGGGTGTAATTTTCCCTAAATATCTATTAAATCCATTTGATCTAGTACATCACTTAGAGTCTCTGTTTCCTTATTTTTTGTCTAGAGGATCTATCCAGTGATGTCAGCAGGTTGTTGAAGTCCTCTGCTATGATTGTATTACTGTCAATTTCTCCTTTAAGTCCTCCAGAAGTTTAAAAATATATTTTGGTGCTCCTATACTGGGTGCATATATGTTTACCACGGTATATCTTCCTGTTGGATAGATCCTTTCAATATTATGTAGTGGCCTTCTCTGTCTCTTGTTATGGCCTTCATTTTGAAATCTATTTTATCAGATATGAGTATTGCTACCCCAGCTTTTTTTTCATTTCCATTTGCTTGGAAACATTTTTTCCATCCCTTCACTTTCAGCCTATGTGAGTCTTTTGTTGTGAGGTGCGTCACTTGCAAACAATATACATATGAGTCATGCTATCTTATCCATTCAGCTATGGTATGTCTTTTGATTGGAGCATTTAATCCATTTACATTTAAGGTTATTATTGATATGTACTTATTTATTGCCATTTTAATTTATTATGGCTATGTTTCTCTATTTTTTCTGCTTTTTACAATAGGCCTTTTAACATCTCTTGCACTGCTGGTTTGGTGCTAATATATTCCCTTAGCCTTTTTTTTTTTTTTTTTTGTCTGGGAAGATCTTTATTTCACCTTCTATTTTGAATGATAGCCTTGCTGGATAGAGTAGTCTTGGATTCAGATCCTTGTTTTTCATTACCTTGAGTATTTCATGCCATTCCCTTCTGGCCTGTAGTGTTTCTGTTGAGAAGTCAGCTGATAGCTTTATGGAGGCTCCTTTGTAGGTAACCTGTTGCTTTTCTCTTGCTGCCTTAAAGATTCTTTGTCTTTAATTTTTGGCCATAATAATTTTAATTATTATGTGTCTTGGTATAGGCCTCTTTGGATTTTCTTACTTGGGGCTCTCTGTGCTTCCTGGACCTGTATGCCTTTTTCCTTCACCAAGTTAGGGATGTTTTCTGTCACTATTTCTTCAAATATATTCTCTAACCCTTGCTCATTTTCTTCTTCTTCTGGAACTCCTATGATGTGGATGTTGCTATGTTTCATGTTGTCCCACAACTCTCTTAAACTGTTCTCCAGTTTTTTATTTTTATTTATTTATTTATTTATTTTGTATCCTCACTCGAGGACATTTTTTTTTTTTTTTTTGCATTTATCTTCAGATAGAGCAGGAGGGAGAGAGCGAGGAAGAGAGAGAGAGAGAGAAACATCAATGTGAGAGAGACACATCGAGTGGCTGCCACCCACACGACCCCAACCGAGGCCGGGGACAAACTGCAACCGAGGTATGTGCCCTTAGCGGGAACCGAACCTGGGACTCTCTGGTCCACAGGCCAATGCTCTAACTGCTGAGCCAAACCGGCCAGGGCAGTCCTCCAGTTTTTTAACTGTTTTTCCTTTTGGTTCTCTGATTGAGTGATTATTTTCTACCTGTCTTCTAATTCGCTGATCTGATCCTCAGCTTCCTCTAATCAGCTGGTTATTCCTTCCAATGTGCTCTTTATTTCTGCTACGTCATTCTTCATTTCCACTTGGTGCTTTTTCATTTCCAGTTGGTTGATTTAAACAGGAAAGGTTTTCCAACTTATAAACAGTATAGCTCACAGTGATTAATATTAAAAATAATATATTAACTTTTAAAAAACTATAGCTAATCTTTAATCGCACTAATCTGCCTACCTATAATTGAGAATTGACTATACCTTATGTTCTTTAATCTAATTTTAATTTTAAAAATTTCATATGTATATCCAAATAGTCAAACTATTGCTACTACACCAGTCGTTGCCAAGGGCCATGAGAAATATAAACATGTTCTCATTTCATGTTTTTATGTGTGTAGGTGTGTGGTCCCCTCCCTAATCCCCCCTCTTTTAACTGATTATATTGGTATTGACTGTATGACTCTAAATGACATGTTAATATTTTTGGTGGGCCTTTAGAACAGAGTGGAGCTAAATGAATGAATTCCATCTGCCATCTTCATCTGGAAGACACCTTGGCTATAGTTTAGAAAATCTACCACTCCCCCTGCCAAAAAAACCCACTCTTTCTTGAACTGCTACTTTCATGCATGTACGAATTTATATCTTCCTATAACTTAAATTTTGAGTAGAATGTTCAGGTACTAACTAGTGTTATATAAAACAAAAATTCATCTGGATGGTTTGGGGTTAATCTGGTCACTCCATTAAATAAGCACATCAGGAGGGAAAATGCCTGAAGATGTGATGGATGTACTTAAATGTAAAGTTAGTTCAGCAATATTACTACTATTCAAACTTAGAATGAAAATTTTAACATATAGTGAATGCCTGGACTTCACATTTCACACTGCATCTCATTTAAAAAAGGCTTAAAAGAGTTAACAGTTCATGAAAAAATTTTTTTGGATAAACATTATAGAGTGGTAACAGATATCAAAAAAGTCAAGAGACTCTTGCCTTTTCAAAAATGTATAAATGTATTCCCAAATATTTAAAATGGTACCTAAGAAAGGACATGTTCAAATATATAGTCTTAAATATTTAGAGAAAAGGACATCATTGGAATTATCTTAAAACACACACAAACTTGCATCTCAGCCAACATTCTCAAAGTTTGAATATCTTACACTGAGGGTTAACTGCTAATTACATTTTCCTAATTTATATATGCAATAACAGGTCTAGGAATACATCATTTTCAAGGCAAGATTTAGAATACAGTTAGCTGATTAAATAGCCCACCCTTAATGAGTGGGGATACTAAGTAACTTTTGTTAGCTAATGAAGACAGCTTATTTTTATTCTTTTTAAAAAATTTTAAAATTGATTTGAGAGAAAGAGAGAGAAACATGGATTTGTTGTTCCACTTATTGATGCATTCACTGGTTGATTCTTCTATGTGCCATGACCGGGGATCGAACCCACAACCTTCATACAAGGGGACAATTCTCTAACCAACTGAAGCTACTTGGCCAGGGCTATTTTTATTCTTAAACTTTTCAGAATATGTTGACTTCTCAACATCTATCTGAAGAGTTCCTGTCTCATCTTCCAACAAAAAAATTAACTAACCTTCTTACTTTCATAGCCAGAACGCATTTTTTCAGAATTAAATGCTATTACAGGATGATGTCAAACTAATGTGGGTTTGGGAGTGTTGACATTAGAGTAATTTTGAATAACACTAATGCTACTCCTTTTGGCTTTCAGGCATCAAGACATCAGAGGATGTGACCCACTCCGTTTGTTTACATGGATAACAGACTTGTCGGGACAGTGTCGCCAGGGAGTATTAAGAACAATATTGAAGGGCAAAGGCTGTAATTGTTCATCACAGTTCCTCCTGTTAAGGTCATCCAGTAATGACAATTTAATCAATGGTTGTGTCTTTATATTAAAAATCTGATAGTAATATCAACATTACTTCAACTCTATTTCACAGAATGCATGCTCTGCAACATATTACTAAGCAATCAGTGAAAGAAAAAAAAAAAAGAAAAAAAGTTTCATGTTTTAAGTTGAGAAATGCTGCTTTACACAAGGATAAATCATTTTGCTTTGTTTTTTATTGCAGGACTTCCCAGAATCTTGAATAAACTCATGTGCACTGTGAATCTCTATGATATGATTTTAGGATAGAGCATTTCCAGGCTTATTGGACACGAGACTCTTTTTTTCTTTAGAAAGCACGAATGCACATTTCATGCAGCATTGGTGAGTGCTAGTACTCGGGAAATCCTACATCGATGGCCTCAGCAATGGTGTGTGTGGTGTGTGTGTGACTGGTGTTAACTCGGGTTTTCTGTTGCTACTAGAACAAATTACCACAAACTTAAGTGTCTTAAAACAGCACAAATGTATTACCTATAGTTCCCGTATGTTAGAAGTCTAACATGGGCCTCACTGGGCTGAAATTAAGGTGCTGACAGGCTGCACTGCTTCTGGGGGCTCCGGGGAGAACCTGTCCCTTGCTTGCTCCAGCTTTAGCAGCTCCCTGCACTCCTTGGTTCACGGTCCACTCCCTCCCTCTTCAAAGCCAGCAGCACTGCATCTCTCTGACCATTCTACTGCACTAGGTCCCGCTGATCATGGACGAAGAAAGTTCTCAGCTTTTAAAGATGCATGTTACAGATTCGTGTGATTAGATTAGGCCCACGTGCCTGGGATAATCTCCCCATCTCAGTGACAGCAAAGTCCCTTTTTGCCATGTAAAGTAACATCTTCACAGATTCTAGGCATTAGGGTTTGGACATCTTTGGGAGCATTATTCTGCCTACCACACAAGAGTTGATAAGAATATCTTCAGAAATTTGGCCAGCAAGGTTGATGGATAAGAAAGAGAGCGATTATTCCTACTGTTTGCTTGATTCCCTCCCCGCCCCCAACTATTACTTATAACATCACAGTATCAGGGAAATCAATTATTGTCTCATTAAGGATGTAGAACAGTGAACAAAACATGGGACATGTTCCCAAGCACCAAGAACTTGGTTCTGTCTTCACAATGTAGAGAAGAGCCCACAAGAGCTCCGGGAATTAGATTCTTGAGAAACACAGCCAGCTGGCTAATCAGCATTGTGGGCCTGATCCCACAAGTTGTGCATTTTCCAGTAAGAGGGACACGCATCCCCCCCACCAGCTTTATCGCAGCTTTCCTTACTAAGGCACAGGGCATTCATTAACTCCTACGATGCACGTACTATAACTGTCCCTTTTCACAGGTGAGAAAATGAATTCACTCTATGGTTATGTCACTTGACAAGATCTTGCTTTCACCAAACCAGTAAAAAAAATACATATCTGATTCCAAAGTCTGAGGTCTTAATCTTATGTAATACTGTGTCTATTCACTTTTATAACCCATATCTCCTATATGTTCCCCCCACCCGACTTTTCCCCAACCCAAGGGTCTCTGTATACGGTTCCAGGAGCGTGTACACATACACTTGCACTCATGGGCATGCTCAATGACTCTCCGTCATTTGCATCTTTATGAGGCTTCATGCCTCGATTACATGACTTCCTGTTTTGATCTCTGATAAAGTACAGAGACTTCTGGGCCACTGGCAGGATATGTCATGAGTACATGGCTTAGAGTCATATCTAGTTTTAAAATGTGGCTAGGTCATCACCTGCAAAGTATCTTGGCATGTTACATGAGGACTTCAGTTTCCTCCTCTGGAGAGAGATCAGCAATAATATCTGCTTCATAGGGTCATTGTAAGGGTTACAAAAAATGATATATGTGAAGCACCTGGTAGATAATAATACTGTATGATTATTATATAAATGCAATAAATTGAAGTTGATATTATCATCATCAATTCCTTGCTCTGTTTACCTACATAAAATTGCTATTCAAAGTTCTTGTCTCTACAAAAGATGCGTATTGACGACCTGTGTCTTACATCATTGACATTTGAACAGTCAACAGTCATAATTTAATTCACATCCTATTGCTAAGGTGTGGTTCATGCTACTCAAAACAAATTTCTTCCAAAGGGCCCCCGACTGCCGGGAGAACTGGGGCCTGAGACTTCTTGAAATTTGCTAATCACATCTGGTTTAGCTTTAGACATTTTCTGGGGTTTTGCCAGCAGCCACGACATTTTAATGGCTACAATAAACCTCAAAGCCTCATCAAATCTTTGCTGTATGTGTGAAAATTATGTCCTCTTCAATTAAACATTCAATCTAGGCTCACACCAAGGCCTTATGGAAAAGGAGGTGAAACCTGAATGGGAGCGAGAGATGAAACGGACCGCCACGACTCTGGCCATCTTGCCAGATGGTATTTAGAAGAAAAAGAAATTCATTAGCAAACCAACGGCCCGTATTTTCTTTAAATATTTACTAGGTACCTTTCATGTGTTAAAAACACTGGCATCCCTAAAGATTAGCAGGGCATTTTTGTTTAAATATGCACTGTGTGTGGGGGAGTCCCAGGCTCCTCCATCGCCTTTATGGTACTCCGTGTCTTTTGGTGAAGTCCAAGACGGGGAGGAAAAACAAGCGAGGCAGCGTTCAGAGCTCCTTCATCGGGCAGCTCCTCCGACTTCAGAAGTCTGGTCTTCCCTTACAACTGACTGACAAAAGGGTCAGTTGAGTACTGAGAGGTCTGGAATAGCAGCTAGGACTTCCCTAGAGAAAATCGGACACGTCGAAGTGGGGAGCTTTGGGGGAAGCCCTTCCTGTCCGCTGCCATCCTAATTCACTCTGCTCATCCCTTCGTTATTTATCATCGAACACACAGGAGCGCTGTCAAAGTAAGGAGGCCGAGCCAGGGTGCCTGGAAGGGGCAGTTCCTGGAAGGCAGGCAGGAGAAGAGGAAAGATCACAGACAGATCAGGTTTCTGTTGAAAAGACTGGAGAGGGCAGGCCCAGGTGTCACAGGGCCCCTGAGACGAGGGGATGGGCCTGCAGGGAGGCCGGGGAGTGGACAAGCACAGCTGCCAACGCTCACCTGCAGCACCCCGAGGACCGGCCTGGGCCTCACCCGCCCTGGAGAGGGACAAGAAAACCGCTGCATGAGGGCTCGCTCTGTTTCATTCCAATAAGAACCAAGCTCCTCACAAGGATAGAACTGTCTTTTTTTTTTTTTTTTTTTTTTTTTTTAAGGAAAGGGAAAAGAATAACCACAAGTTCACATATCACATTCCTGAACAAAGCATTCATTTGGTTGAATTCACGCTCTCAACCACATCAACAGGAGTGGGGGAAAAAATCCACATGTTCCTTTAAAAATAATTTACAAGGTAAAAATATTCACTTGTAACCACTAGCCTTATTTAAGCAAGTCTTCTGCCCAAAGGAGAAACAAATGGCTCTCCTTGCCACTGGGAGCAGACCCTCCCCGCCTCGCTCCCAGCTCCAAGCTGTTCTCTGAGACTTAGGTTTCTGAGCGCTCTTTCACAATAAACATTTTTTAAATGTTTATTTTATGTCTTAGTGTAAAAATATTCCTGGTTCGAGCTCTTCATTTCCTCAAGCTCTCCTTCTGGCACTCGGGGCTCCGTTTCCACATTAACATGCTCCCCCCGTCCTCCGCAGGGCTCCTCAGCTGCAGTTATACAAGCTCCAACACAAGTATTTATATTCTTGGACAAGGAGATGTCTCCACAGTGAAAACACAAGACTCCAGAAATGCCAAAGGAAAATTCCTGCCCAAGAGAGGCATAGTTTCACCTTTTAAAAAAGCCAAACGGGGCTTTCAGCGTGTTGTGCGGAATAATTAAGAAATGTAAATTAAACTAAAACGGAACGTTTGCTATAGGTCTCAGCATCATCATTAGACTCACACATATAGATGAGGTACACAGGAGTGTGTGTGTGCAACGGAGAGGGAGAGGGCAGCCTAGTAAGCTTGTACAGAAACTGTGTGTTCTCATCAGAGAGACCTGATTAGAGTTCAATCTGCCTCGCACTGGCTGTATGTGCATACCTGCTCCAAGTCTCCTTTTTCCTATTTGTAAAAGAAAGTCAGCATAGCTCCTGCTTATTAGGATTGTTATAAGAATTATATGAGACAACCGTGAGCATTCAAGAAAGGGTTGGTGCTATTATCATTAAAATCGTATCTCGTAGAGAAAACAAGATGTAGATGTAACCAGTACTAATTAACACTAGTCTAAGAGGGGGATATGCGAACCCCGTGCCTCCAAACGGTGCCCAAGATGGGCAGCTGCGTGAGCTCCACAGCGGAACTGGGCACCAGCTCCGTTCCAGGAGCCACACACAGATCCTCCTCTTAAATCACTCTTCAAAAACCTTAGCTATCATCATAACAACAGAAGAGTTCCTGTTACCTTCTAGTTGCCTCTTCAGTTTTCTCAAGTCTTTTGTGAGGTCTTCAAACTTGACTTGGGAAGCCAGGAAGAAATCTTGTGGTTCAGGCAGGGGGAAAACGCTCTTCTCCGTTCCCGCTTCCTGAAAGATACGGTAAAGAAAAGTACATTGTAAGTCCTGATTGTCACTGTCCGTTGAAATTCCAAAGCATCTTCTACTGAATGCTTGAACAAAAATCGCCGCAACGCTCCTCTGCTATTCCCACGTTGGAGCTGGTTACTCCGAAGTGCTTCTGTGTCTTTTTCACAAAATCTTTTGGGTCACACTGGCATTTAGATGGGCCAGGTCATGGGCTAGGTTTCCTTTTGCCTCAGGAATCAAAGAGGAAATTGTCAGGTATGCCCTGATCTTGGACACTTTGTATCCATGGAAAAAGGCGGAATAGGAACACATGCAAGTACTTACATTCACAGTCCCTGTTGGAGTTGCACATGGCAGCAGGTAGGTAACTCATCTTGGGCTATGTCAATGGGTGTGAATTGGAAGGTGCTGGATAAGGTGGGACTGCCGTGAAGAAACAATCACCCTTCCTTACGCCTTTACCTACCTTCCTCTGCACCTTAAAGCGTGCCTGTGTGAGTGTGTGTGTGTGTGTGTGTGTGTGTGATCAAATTCTTCACATATTTGTAAAAATTTTCCAAATGTTGTTTGGCTACTCTTTGCAGATATACTGAGGGCATGACTGGGTATAGTGTTTGACAAGCCCCACAACTATGTCTCATTGAGCACCTGAGCGGAGAAACATCTTGAGGGACAAAACCTTCACCAGGCACGTTGGAAGATAAGCTGAGCCTCAGATTTCTTTTCCAGTCTATCTTGCTTTTTCCTGAGTTGTTTAATGTAGGCTTCGTATCTTGCTCATCTCAGACAGTCTTCAGGTCTTTCCACGTGGGCTCCTTTGCCAGCTTTCTGTCACGTTCCATCTCTCCTCTGCCATTAGGACTCGTTCCAAACTCGAACACTGCTTTACAAGGCACTTGATGATCTGGCCTCTGTCTCCCTCTCCGGCCTGACTTCTACCTTCCCCCATCTCTGACTCCCTTTCCCAAACTTTCATAAAACAACAGAATAGGCCACAGTCTCTTGCCTCTAGGCTTTTGTAAAACTTTTATATGAAGCTGTCGCTTCCTAACCCTTCCCCAGAATGTCCACAACTCCTTGTTCACACGCATCCTTCAAGTCTCAAAACAGACGTCCCTTCCTCAAGGATTCCCCTCCCCCCAGTCCCAGAAACCAACTCTTGGTGTTTCCAAGACCCCCTTGCACTTACCATGATCACAGCACTTAACAACATTAATTTACAAAGTGCCATGTTAGCTTGTATGTCTTCCCCACCAGACTGGAAGGCAGGAACCGTGTCTTGGTCTCCGTATGGAATATAATTCCTGGTATGTCAATTCACTTTGTTTGGAAACATCACAGAGAGGCTACAAAACACTGTTCTGGGAAACCTATACCTTGAGCAGGACACATCTAACTGACCTTCCTATTTTTGTGTGGTTTCAGGGATTCCCTGGACCCTTCCCCTTCCTTTAAGAACTCTAGCTTTTACTTGGGATGCTAGAAGAAGGCTGTTTTCCTCATTTGATCTGGACAACATTTTAGGTGATCAATGCACTTATTTCCATCTTCCTGTACTCATTTTACTACTTTAAAAGGCACGGAAGCAGTATCTAGTCTGAGTGCCAAGAGGGACGACATCGGAGACGCTTGCCACAAAACTTCATGGTGATCGACACTGGAAGGACTCACGAAGAACATCTTTCTGTTTTCCAAAACGTTTTATCAGACTCAGTCCGGCTTCTTTTTGTTTGTTTTTTTTTTCCCTTTGTTTCGTTTTTTTAATCTAGAAAAAGAGAAAAGGCTGCCGAGCCAATCAGCCCGGTAGTGCTCTTGGGAAAGCTGCTCAATTAGAGCTCAAACGACACGGCTCTCGATGGGTTTCTTTAAACTTCACAGACCTAGACTTGGACCCAAAACCTGGCGTGAGTGGAAGAAAGCCTGGAACAGAAGTCACCTTTCTTCAGCTAATTGCTCATCACCACTAACCACAGAAATCATCACTTATGCTCCTAGAGGGAGGGGATCGTTTAATAAATCACATAATTCTACACTCTTGTTGAGTGAAATGCATTTTGCACAGTGAAAACTAGGAGAGGACCACACAAACGTTGATTTCTTATTTTTCCGAAACCGGGCCGTTCCAAGTTTGAAACTATTCTTACGGTAAGATTTTCCTCTGTGAGGCTGATGCCACTGGGTGCGGCTCCCTTCAGCGGGCTGTATCTCACGGGCCAATTTCAGCCTTCCTACACGATGCATCTGGCTTGGCTGAGGCAGACACCACGAGGTGAATCTGCTCATGTCAACCCTGGATTAGAAATGCCACCTCTCGAGATGCTTCTGCCCCAGTGGTACCTGCTGTCAGAGCTTGGGGTACGTACATATTGCTTGAAGCTCAATACGCCCGCCCCATTCTACCAGAAAATAGCTTTCACCTCCCCGCACCTACTTCCTTACAGGTGCTTCGTATTACGGTCTTGTCGATACTTGCAATATATGCAACTCAGCAAGTATTTATCAGGCACCTACTTATAGACACTAAAAAGGAGACGACGATGAGCTCTGGACCCCAGGGAGCAATGCCAGGACGGTAGGTAATTAATTGCTCATTGATATCTATAGATAAGGCAGAAAGCATATTTGGAGAGAATCGTTCCAACAAAGTAAGTGTTCAAAGAAGTAAAAGATGAGGAACCGAGCAAAGCCTTCACGGAAGAAGGGTCACGCAAGATTGCACTATTTTTTATGATGTCTTTTTTTTCCTTTTACCAAAGTGACATATACTCATTATGTTTAGTAATTAAAAGAAAGAGGAAAATAAAAATCTCTTACAATCCTCCCACCCAGAAATAATCAAACATTTTAATATATATGCTTCTAGGCGTTTCTGTGTGTTTGTATTTACCGATTTGAGATTATATTATATACGATGCTAAACACATTTGTAATTTAAAAGCAGGTCCAGAATATTTTCCAACGCCACTAGACATTCTCTTGCACACTTTCCATGGCCGTGTATTATTCCATTTTATGACTCTAGCATGATTTATTTGACCTTAGTTTCTACCTTTGGATGCCTACCGAAATTTCTGCAATATTTTTCTATTACAAGTTAATTTAAATAAAATAGTGGTACATGTCATTTTTTCCTTAGGATAAAAATCACTAGAAATGTGTATGATATTTCTAGGGCTTTAGACAGGTCAAAGCCTTTGACCTTTAGAAAGGTCAAAGTCTCACTAGCCCACACAGCCCATCTGCATGAATTAGGAAAAGGTGTCCCCTATAAGCTGGCAAAGCTCCCTGGCGAATAGCTCAACAAGCCCATGACATATAGTTTGGCGAATCCCAGGCAGACTAGATAGGGTCTCATTTGACCTAAGATCTTAAACAGAAGAACTCGGTCAACCATACAAGACAGGTCTGAGAAAGGTTGGATCAGTATAGATTGCTAATTCTATATATCTAGTTGGCAATTTATATCTTCTATTTGTTTTCTGCAGTTACCTGCTGTCTCTTTAGTCACTTTTATTTTTAATGAGAAGGGACAAGTCGACTTTTTCTTGTTGATTCTAAAGAGCTCATTACACACACACACATATGGTTAAGTTAATGGAAGCTTTTCCCCAAAAGGTCTTTCAATTTATTATTTGGAGAGTATTCATAAGAAAAAAGGGAGGTTTTATAAAAAGGCTAGTGACAAGGATAGGTCCAATTAGGGAGCACATCAGATGTAAAAACACATCAGTGAGAAAGCACAGGGTGTGTTTGGAAAACGTCAAGTCTTGGGTTGAATCACAGAGTGTGTGTAGAGGGAAAGTAATAAAAGTCTGGTTGTAAAAGACTGGAATTAAGTTGGATGGAGTCTTGATTCACTTGAAAAGGGGGAGCCATTTCGTTTTTGAGTAAAAAAAGGTGATGTGAAATGATCAGAACTATGAAATGTAATCAGGCCACAGGCTGTGGGAGGGACTAGAAGGGGAGTAAGGAGAGGTGGGGAGGCCAGCCGGGGAGCTATCGAAATTCCCTAGTTGATTTATCTTAAAGCCTGAATGAGCTGGGGTCAGTTGGGATTTAAAAAAGAAAAAGAAAAACAGAGAAGAATACGTGAAACCATTTGAACTGAAGGACAGAGATCAACCGAAGAGAAGCACAATTTCATGTCTAAGTGACCAAAAATTATAATATCCTTAATAGAAACAGGGGAGACGATGAGGGGTGAGGTGAGAATCCTGATTGTAGATAAACTGAGAACGGTTAGATAAAGCCACCAAGAGGGTCGGAGAGATAACTATAAACCTCATCAGTGCTCAGCTTGTCTTCTGGATGAAACTGTGGGCCTTTTAAAATATGTTTTTATTGATTTTTTGAGAGAGAGAGGAAGGGAGAGGGAGATAGTAACATAGATGTGAGCAAGAACTATCGATGGGTTGCCTCCTGCAGGCCCCCTACTGGGGATCGAGCCCGCAATCCAGGCACATGCCCTGACCGGGAATTGAACCGGGACCTCTCAGTCCATGGGAGGACACTCAATCCACTGAGCCACACCAACCAGGCAAAACTGTGGGTCTTTTAAAAATAAGGCTATGGAATCTTTACTTTTCTTCCCTCACTACCTGGGAAAAACTCTGCTTACAGGGATAGTCAAGCAGGAGTCCTGACAACATTTTCCTGAGACATTTTCCATTCATGTTGATTGCTAGATTTCTCAACAACTTACAACAGTACCTCTTTCTTCTCGAAGTTAGGACTCCTTTAACGAGAAGGCACAAAATGCAGAAAATTGTGCTCAGGTAGATTCTTACAGAAAAATGTATTTCTAATTGCAAATGTAATTTAAGCCAAGAGGAGGGATTTGAGATTCCACAGCCTCAACTTGCTCACAGGTGAACATGACCGATAATGGATTGGGTATTACTGAATATGAATTCCCATATTTTGGTCTGCATCCCAGAATTTCATTTAAAATATAACCGATTAGTGAATGGACACAGGTTTCGCAAAGGCCCTGACGGCCTGGGCAGGAGGACCGAGGTCACGGGGGCTCTGTGTGTTACACAGTGGACTGAGAGTCAGGAGATGTGTGCCCTGAATAATGCTTCTCTTTACAAGAGTCACCTAAACTCTCTTGGCTTCAGTGTTTCCATCTGTAAACCAAGGAGGCTGGCTCGTTCTCAAATTCTAGGCTGGACTTGAAATCCATCCATCCGTCCGTCCGTCCGTCCGTCCGTCCGTCCGTCCATCCATCCATCCATCGTCCGATTTCTGAAACCAACAGCGTGTCGGAGCTGAAACCCCGTGAGTGAGGTTTTCCACATCATGCCATTTCTTACCTGATCGTAGTAGCGCAGGTAATACTTCACGACATAGTCCACCAGGTTAATCCCGTTATCCTAGGTTTAAAAGAGAGGCTTACATGAAAATCGTTCCCATGAGACTCTGTGGTGTTATGTCATCAAGAACCGCAACCTCAGTTTGTGACCTTAATCCCTTTCATTTGTGATACCTGCTCCTAGTTCTGTTAGAGACAGGGGAGACTTCCCTCTCTCCTTGTCCCAACCATTTTTTTTTATGGCATCTATACGAAGAAATGACACAACACTACTCTTTGTGTGTGTGTGGGGGGGGGGGGAGAAAAACAACAACAAAAAACAATCCATATGACCTCTCTAGTTTCTGGCATAAAGCCAAAGCAGGGGCGGGCAGAGAGTGCTAAAGGGAACCAGGGACCAGAGCCGAAAACCATCTCTCCCTTCCCACCTTTCCAAAGATGTGTGTCCTTAATGGTGTGAAAAACAATCAGGACAGCTTTAAAGGAATGCCATGCCACTTTACGACCCTGGGAGGCCAGGAGTGAGCAGGCCCTCCCACAAGCTGCCTTTGAGTCTCGTTCACATGGTCTCATTCTAATTTGCCTCTGTGTTTCCTCTGCCTCCGCTCCCGCGGCCCCCCAGAGGATGCCTAGGTACGGGCTGGTGGTTTCCAAAGAGGGGGCTCTGCAGGGGTGTGGAGCCAAATGATAATCAGGCTCAGGGAGCTGGACAGTAGATGTCCGGCCCAGTTGTGCACAGAAGAATGATTCATCTGCTCGGCTAGGTTGGTGTGATTCAACGTCACTCCGTATGCAGGAATGAGTAAGTGACAAGTGGCCAACAATACATTCAAGCCTTGTGCTATGGCTAATATCATATTCCATCTGCTTTATTTTTCTCATTGCAGTTCAACAACCATATATTTTAGAGCAGACAAATATTGGGAATTTTGTCATCAAAATAAGATCAAACATAAAAAACCTATCTTTATTCAAAAGTCAAAAGAAAGCAAAGGAAAAACATACTGTTAGGGGGAGGACAGCGATAAATGGAACAATCAGAAATACCTTTTCTTTTTTGAAGTAAAGGTACAGAAGGAAAATAATGGCAGATCACAGACAGTCATTGTGAAACAAATAAATACCCGACTTTTGACGTCCTTGAGTTTGGGCAGAATTTCTAAGCTATATCCATCTGCTTGTCCCCGAGTCCTGTTTCCTCCATTCATATAATTTCCAAAAGCCAGAATGAGAGCTAAAATATCCTTCACACTCTTCATGTGCAGCAGGCCCTGTGATGGCAAACACCAATTATAACGCAGCCGAACTCCACACACACCTGTGTTCATCCAAGTATGTACCGGGTGCCCAGTAGGCTGTTTGGTGGCATGTTACCAACCGGGTCGACAGTTTGCGAGACGGAAGACACACGTAAGCCGTAAGTGTCTTAAAGAGTCATCATTTCCTATCCTTTCAATGAATTACAAACTGCAGGTTTTAACATCGAGGGTTAAATATTTGTAGTTATATTTCCATCTGAGCCAGTTTTATTTTGTAAATACTGCTTTGAAAGTACTTCTAATGGATAAAGGAGAGTTGTTATAGTTGGGCTTCACGTTCGATGACTTGTAAGCAGAAAGGGGTTTAATATCATCTGAGGATCACATCTAGTAAACAGTACAATTAAGTGTAGGGTAGTTATAACAGCAAGTCTGTTCTTCCTGTTTGTGGGTCTAGTCCTCAGAGGTGAACTACAATCATGGAGTTCAAGCCAGAGGTTATGTGTATTGTTTGCTGATACGTCTATTTACTTTTATAATTTCAAGTTGTTTAGGGTTCTCTTGGGCCCCCTCCCCCCTCTATTTTTGCTTCAAGTGCAAACTTTCAAATGGATACATTTTTTTCTTTTCTAGTCTTAGCTGGGCTTATTTTATTTTATTTTCAGGAATAGAAAGCCAAATGCAACTGCAGGCCGACTTCTGCTCCTGACTTTCAGGGTGCTATTAGAGGGCATATGTTATACTTTGGTAATATTTATGCTTCCCTCATTGAAATGTTTTATATTTTGGAAAGAAAACAATCATGCCTTCAGATAAGCAACGAAATACTCCAGTGTTCATGGAGATTGTTCTTCAGGGCATGGATCCTTGTGAGAAAAAACCAGGTGCTAGAATTTAACTGTATAACAAATGCCAGTGTAGTAAAGCCAACGAAAATTTATTTGCTCATCATTCAATATCATAATCATTTATTTCCTTTATCAAATCTCCAGGATATTTTTATTTCACTATGTAGCACATTTCAGATGATCACATTCATGGCTCTGAGGCAAAACCTCTTTTGCAACCCAGACAGTCGGGTGAAAAACAAACTGCTCTTTGGGTTGGTTTTAAATGGCCAGCATGTACATCGGAAGGTATTTGGAATATTTGAGAAGAAATCTATAAAAATGTCATTTTTTCCCTTTCCTTTTCTCCCTCCCTCTCACTCTCCCCCCCCCACCCCCACCTCCTCTGCATGTTCACACATACTCACACTTAGGCAGGATAATCATCACAGCTATACTTAGAAAAATATACAACCTTAAATCCAAGACATTCTGGCAAAGGGACTCGACTTGATCTCGCCCACTCCCAACTTCCTCCTTTACCCCTAATAAGGGCAAAGCTGTCTCTTTAAAGTTGACAGCAAACATACCTTAGAGGCTCGTGTGATGATCTCGACCTTTCGATGCAAGGAGGTGATGCCTTCGGAGAAGACAGACCTGAAGATGATGCACTGGGCACGTTCAGCAAAATTAGGGATCTGGGCTAACTCGTGTAAAAACCTGTAAAA
Organism: Tadarida brasiliensis; assembly: GCA_030848825.1. Taxonomy (NCBI): domain Eukaryota; kingdom Metazoa; phylum Chordata; class Mammalia; order Chiroptera; family Molossidae; genus Tadarida; species Tadarida brasiliensis. The sequence goes on along the minus strand of CM061257.1, from coordinate 169,980,884 downwards.
AGTAAGAAGGAATCATCTAGCTTCAGATAACAATCACAAGGAAAGTAAAAAGACAGCTGAACGAGATCCACCGTGAGAGCATTCCTTATCTGACAATTAGTTTCACAATTATAAAAGATATCGGGCTGACTCAAGCATCTCCAAGGGGATGTGTTCCTCTGTTGACCACAAAGCTATTTTCTACGGGTTTTTATGATGGTAAATAAATGCACGGTGCATAAATTACTTTAGGAACAGAAAGTTACTGCAATTACACTGAACGACAAGTTATCTATCTCCTGCTACCCAAATAGGAGACCACACCCAAATGAAAAGTTTTAACCTTTAAAGTGCGTGAGAAAAAACACACAATCTACTCTCTCTGTAATGCAGCATTCTCTAAGGACATATTTATACAGGCTGGGTAAAGTGAGGACTGGAGGTAAATGTCTGTAGACAAGTGATAAAAAGTCTCTTATTGAAGTGAGATTACTACTATTTTTTTGCTCAGTGAATTAGATAATAGTCGACGATGTCCCTCGTCGACCGATATTTACTTTTCCACATCAGCTTACCTGCATAAACAGAGCTCAGAGCTCAGTGCCTGGAACAAAGCAAGCACTCATTAAGTGCACGCAACCTAAAGCTTCTTAAAATCTACGGCAAGACAGATCTCAAAAGCGAACGGTGAGTGCTAACCTAACACAAAAGCTCACTGTCTGAGCAGCTGGGCACTGGTGCCCTTTGCAAAATTAAGTTGGAAGAGCTACCTGCTCTCCAGGCCAACCACCAGAGGAAGGGGTATAAAACGAAAACGGGTGGAGAGAGTTGGACACGAGTGCAGAAAAGGAGAGAATCCACTAGCAGCAATTAAATTCATTTTGGGGTTGAAATGATTATTACCTGATATTTCTGAAAGTCTCAGTCAACTCATACATCATTACTTTGACATTTTGCAATCTCTCCCCAAGAATGCTTTTACAAAGGCGCACAGCTGGGGCCTCCTTCTTTCCATACCCAAAGAAATTCCCTTCGCTTATACTCTATGCCTCTTTTGCTTTATTTTAGGGAGCTCTGGGTGTTCATAATATTCTAATTATCAGCTGTTTTTCTTATTTATCCCACAACCACGTGATATATTCTTTTTTTAATTTTAATTTTATTTCTTAAATGGATTTCCTCCCTCCCTTTAATATTCTAAGCCAACTCTTTAAAAAAAAAAAAAAAACAGATTTTTTTTTAATTGATTTTGAGAGAGAGAGAAGGCAGAGGGACAGAGAATCCTCGATGCAAGAGTAAGACATTGATTGGCTGCCCCCTGCACTGGGGATCCAGCCGACAAACCGGGGAACAGAACCAGTGACCCCTCTGTGTATGGGATGACACCCAACTAACAGAGCCACACCAGCCAGGGCTCTTCTTATTTTTTGAATGACACTGAGATGAAGCAAAGAATACCCATAAAGAAACCACATCTATGTTTCAAAGTTCTGTAACAGATTATGATGAAAATCATGTCATGGGATATAAAAGTGGAAACCCCTAGGAATTCTGAATTAGGATAAGATGAAAAAATTACATTTTTATGTAAATTATTTCTTCATAAAATTAGCACTCAACCACTGGTTCATTTACAACTCGAATCTGGGGTATCTCCAGCTGTCACAAAGATGAGCAGTGAAAAGCTCGTGGGACAGGGGCACTGGGTCCTGCAGAGGGTCGTGGGGGTTTCTTTACTCAGATGCTGCTGAGGGCTACCTCAAGGGGAGAGCCCTGCACGCCTCCTCTTCCAAATGTGACCCGAGACTCCCCAGGCAGGACCCGGATCCCCAGGACACGCACACTTCCTAGGCTTGGGCACAGGCGTGAAGCATCCACAGAGACTGGGTAGGAGTGTGTACGGCTCAACAAGGACACAGGTGCAAAGGAGGCATCGCTGGACGGACGCTTACTTACCCCGAGTCTCATGACAGGAGGTTCAGAACCAACACAAGGAGATGGGCCCAGAGGCTCACCAACTTCCGTTACCCAGGAAAGAGCAAACAGAGCTGCTCTCTCGGCTTAAGGCTCCTGGGACTGGGGCTTGCTCCAGGAAGGCTGGCAGAACCTTAGAGCCCATGTCCTGTGCACGGAGAAGGGTCTGGAACAGATCCAGAGTTGGAGGGGGAGGGGAGTTCAGGAATTTTACATGGTTTTTGGATAGAACTGGAGAGAATGTGCCCTGGCAAGTTAATACCACAGCACCATCCGTCACCGAGACTGAGGCTGGGCAGTCAGACACGCATGAAGCATTTGCAGTGTGTCAGGCACCATGCTAAGACCTGAGGACACAATTTCACTTATACACGGTTCCTTCTTAATAAGCTGAGAAATAAATCAATAATTACTGTGGAGTGTGTCCCGTGCAATCAGTGATGGGGCCGTAACGGGAGCTACAGAAGCCACACGCAGGGCTCGGAGTCAGAGCCCTGGAGGGACCACGTCAGCAAGGTGCCCGGAGCTCTCTGGTGCTGCAGGACACCGTGGGAAACTGCCAGGCAGGGCCTCGGCGGCCTGAATGGTATTGACAGGTGCATAGGAGTCAGATGCTAAATTGGGGCTTGGTGTTCTACAGAGTTTAAGCTTTTTCTAAATGAAGGGTTTTCAACAGGAGGGATCCTCTCAGCTTTTGGTTTTGGGAAATCACCGTGGCCATGGCTTGGCCGATTGATTGGAGGGGACAGCAGATCTGAGGCTGGGAGACCGATACAACCCCAGTTCGATATTCTGAGAGGGAAGGTGCAAGGACCGCAGTGTGAACAGAGAGGGCAAGCGAAGGAGAAAGCTGCTCAGGCAGCAAGAACCAGAGTAACTGACCCTTCTCAAAGGGTTCTGAGCAATGTCCAGAATGATGTGTAGGTTTTTGACTTGGACACCTGGTGGAATGTGAAGATACCATGGAGAAGCAAATTTGGGGAACAAAAAAGGATTTTATGTCACATTCTGTCCAAAAATAGCCATGCAAAGCCTCCAGGAAGAACATCATGCTCCTTTCTCATTTATCTGGGAAAATATCAGAAGTATAAGGAACCTCAAAGGCTGTGAAGCAAGCGTCTGATAAATATCTTATCCTCCAGCTGTGTTTTATTTGCTACCCATAAGAACTCTTGGTTTGGGACTTTGGGCCTTGGTACTTAACAATATTTATAGATGAATTTCCTCTGGACTAGTCTAACTTTATACCCCAGGGCCAGTAACAGACAGGACCAAACACCCCCATATAAAAGAAGCCACAAACTAGGGATCTTTCCCCAAGGCGGGCTACAATTTCGGCCTGTGTAGAGGAGAGAAGGTCTATACCTCACACTGTGTGGGTTACTCATCCACAGCTCAGCTGGCAGGAAGGATGCAATGGGGCCCACTGGTTCTGAGGGACTAACGCTTGGTTTATCATGCCCCAAACACCCGAATGGCATTGTCTCAGGTGTGTGTGCACACAGGGACAGTGTACACAACATCATTTCAGGTTGTAACCTGTGTTCTTCCATAGAGGACCACACTCACAGAGCCTTGTTTCAGAGGTCAATGTGCCCTCCTTGTGGGAGCCCCAAGGCAGCTGTGGGCCCCCGTGGAGCATTCCCAACAGGCGGTACATGGTGTCTTCACTCTAGGTAACAAAAAGCCTAATCAAACCCAGTAGAGTCTCACGTCACCTCACTTCACCACCATCCCAAGGCAGAGCGTAAAGAGCCGAGGGCCATCTCCGAAGGGAGGGGCTCTCAGACAGCCTGGTCCCGGGCAGATGACACCTTTATGGGAAATGGCTTTCTAAACCTGGCACTGGGGTGCAAGGAAGCTGATGAGGTGAGTAATGAGGCCAGCCTCGCCATGCTATGATTTATAAGACTGGGCACCACAGGGTTTTTAGGAAATTGTGATGCTAAAACTTCATATTTTCCAGTATGTAAAATATGTGTATAGTCAACTAACCTGGAGCTAATGGCAAATAAGTTGCCAGAAAGTCAGACTCTGGCATAGATCAAACAAATGCTGTACTGTGCAGGAGATGGAAAGCCAAGGTGCAATTCGCTCAGGCCTAAAGTCCCCATCCCTCTGCGTCTCACCGTCCGGCAACTGAGCCCAGGCCATCACCTCCCCAGGACAACACACGGGCCTCTTCGCTGTCAGTCATAAGTTAGCATGTTCAGGGAGCTGTTACAGTGACTATTTACAAACTTTAAAGATGGGCTTCTATCCAGATCATTGGAGAGAAAGCAGGGATAATGTTATATGTAGCCCCGGCCAGTGGGGCTCAGTTGGTTGGGCATCATCCTGGGCACTGAGGGGTTGCCGGTTCCATTCCCAGTCAGGGCACGTGCAGGCTGTGGGCTTAAAACCCAGTGGGGGCCATGCAGCAGGCAACCAGTCAGTGTTACACTCTCACATCAGTATTTCTCTCTCTCCCTTCTTCTCTCTAAAAATCAATAAAAAAAAAAAATTAAAAAAAAAAGTTGTATGTTAATTACCTGCCACCATTATTTTGTGTCCTGGCAGTTAATCTTGAAAAATAACGGTAGAAAGGCATGAGCACCACAGGAAAAGGGAAACATTCCAGCAGCAGGACCACTGTTCATTTCACTGGGCCGGCCATTCCCATAGCTTAGAGCAGGGGTTGCAAACTAGCCCACAGGCCAAAGTCAGCCCACCACTTGTTCTGTATGGCCCCTCAACTAAGAATGGCTTTAACCTTTTTAAATGGCTGAAGAAAATCAGCAGAAGGATAATATTTCACGACATGTAAAATGAAATTCAAATCTCAGTGTCCATAAATACAATTTTATTGAGACACAGTCACACCCACTTGTCTGTGTGTTGTCTGTGGTTGTTTCTGCACTATCACAGCAGACGTGGGGAGTTCCACCAGATCGTATGGCCCCGAAAGCCTAGAATTCCTGCTATCTGGTTCTCTACAGGAAAAGTTTGCCAACTCAAGGCTCAGAGTGTCACTGCTCAACGTGACATAGTTAGCACTACCCGAATCTTGATACGCCCTACTGTCTCTGTTAAGGACTAAACGTGTGTGCCCCCCACCCCCCCCCCCAATGCAGATGTTGAGATCCTAACCACCATGCGATGGTGTTAGGAGGTAGGGCCTATGAGAGGCAATTAGGTCATGAGGGTGGAACCTCATAAGTGGGATTAGTGCCCTGAGGAGAAGAGACACAAGAGCTTTCTTCCTCTTTGCTTTTGGCCACGTGAGAGTACAAAGAGAAGTCAGCAGTCTGCAACCTAGAAAAGACACCCCACCAGAACCCGACCACCCTGGCACCCCGATCTTAGACTTCCAGCCTCGAGAACTGTGAGAAATAAATTCCTGTTGCTCATCATCCAACCAGTTTAGAGCATTTCGCAACAGCAGCCCAAACTGACGAAGGCAGTCTTCAAACGGTCTCCACATGGCCTTGTCAGAGTCTAAATATTCCATTATTAGTCACCTACTTTGCAGTGATTAGCCCGTTAGTGGGGACGAATCTAGTGTTAGGAAGCATGACTGGGAGCGGAGCACGGGATGCAGCAGGGGCAGGGTCGGTAGGAGGATGGCTCCAGCTGGCGGGACAGAGGGCCGTGGAACTCCATTTGCACTGATTCACCAGATTCCGGGGCTTCATGGACTAACTGTGGGGGGAGGGGTGTTCCTGACCTATGAGAGCAATTCACCTAAGGTTCCCCAAATTATCATGAAGGTTTGTCAGTAACCAAGTAAACCTACAGATCCCCTCACCCAGCCATTTAGAGAGGTTTTCCTTGGATGCCCAGGTGTCCAAGGGGACAGGTGCACTCTAGAGGACCCAAGGGCAGGGCGGGAAGTTTTCTGTACAAGCCACAGGACCTCAAATGTCTCCAGGGCTGACTTGTTACCCTAAACTTGACCACTCAATTTTCTGTTTCCTACCCTCACCTCATCTCCAGGCAGAGAGGCGTGGCCTGAATGGGCAGGAAGCACGTGAGACAGCCACAGGCAAAGGGGCCCTCTGTCTGCTCGGACCCATTCCACACTAGCCCGGGGTCCTGGGCGGGGCCCGGGGCTGCAGAGCCTCAGACACTTATCTAAGAACCCAGCTGAGGACAAGGGCCACTCAGCCACACATTAGCGTTCCAGATTTTCGAAGGGTGTGGAACGACACCCGCAGCTATAGAGCAGACAACTCTAGACGGTGAATGCAGGGAAGAGCGCACACCGAGAGACGATGGAAAAGTCGCATAGAAATTGGGCAGAGCAGGTGGAGAAACCTAGGCGAAAGCTGGCCCATCCCGGCCACAGTTACTGGATCCGACGCAGGAAAATCAATTTCAGCGTGTGCTCTGACATATCTTTTTCACTGCATCAGCAGAACCTTAAACAGAGCAACGACTTCCTCCTTCCTCAGTTATCCTTTTGGCCAGAATGTTTAGTCTAGGAGGAATTAATAAGTTGCTAGGACAAGAAAGGGGAGTCACAAGGGATGGGGAGAGGGGTTGAGAAATACTCTATCCAGCAGCACAGATCTCCCGGCTGCTTTCCCCAGCAGCCGTGTCGTTCTGCGACACGCAGCAGGTCACCGGAATGGGGGAGCTGAGACCTAGCTCACTGCCCGGTGCAGAGAGAGGTGACTACTTAGGCCCGGGAGGCAGGGACACAGAGGTGCGCGTGTGGCCCAGCAGAAAAGGGTTCAAGCATCCTTACTGCTCAGGTTTATCCAGCAGCTTCAAGTCTTCTTCTTTGGATGTCTCATAGTATTTTCTTATTTTAACCAGTTCGTCCTCTTGGGCTCTCTGTGTTCAAAAAAGAAACGAAACAAAACATTTAAAAAAAAAAAAAGGGCAATGAGAATCTGTGCAGCGGTGGGGAACCTTTTTTCTGCCAAGGGCCATTTGGATATTTATAACATCATTCACGGGCCATACGAAATTATCAGCTTCAAAATTAGCCTGCTGTATTCGGTCAGGCTAATTTGGCGAGGCGTGTGATGTTAGCTGGTATTGATTTCACGGGCCTTATTCGGCCTGCGGGCTGGACGTTCCCCATCTCTGGTCTAAAGTAATACTTTTCAACCTTTTTCATCTCGTGGCACATGTAAATCAATTATTAAAAGTCTACGGTACAACAAAAATATATTTTTGCCAATCTGACAAAAAAATAGGTATAATTTTGATTTATTCACAAAGGAGAGCTATTGTTGTCATTTTTTAATTTTTTTATTTTATTTGACAATCTGGGAAAAGAGGTCAGTGCCCCTGACTAAATAGTCAGGCATTGCGTGTTTTAAAAATTCTGCGGCACACCAGTTGAAAATCTGTGGTCTAAAGCAATGTGCCTCAAAGTGTGGTCTCTAGACCAGCAGCACAGTATCACCTGTCACTAGTCAGAAATGCAAAGTGTTGGCCCTACCCCAGACAAGAAACTCCAGGTGGGGGCCCCAGCAAGCCCCCCCAAGTGATTCTGGTGCATGCTAATGTTTGGGAATTCGTGGCTAATACAAATGGTCAGAACAAGTACGTCGGCTGGATACAGAAGCCAGGGCATTGGGCTGCTACCTTTGACTCCTCTCTCTGTTTGTCTGCAGCAGGTAAGGGTCAAGTTGTCCTTAGCACTTATTTCCTGACCCTCAACAGCCCACCTAACTTATGTAGGCTCCTGACTTTTTAATTACTAGTGACCATCTTCTCTTTGCCTAAATTTTGTAAGCATTCCTTGCCTGTACTACTTATTTTGGCATTTAGTCGCATCCTTTCTCAATGTATCCAACTATTTCAGCTGGATGCGGCTTACCTGTGCTGGGAGCTAACTAGTACTGACCGTGGGCACAGTCCTGAGCCCGTGGCAACAGCGAAAAGCATCCAGAAGGCACTTTGCCTTTGATAAAGTCCTCCGTCAATTATTGTAGCCTCATGACGCAGATGGTTCCACCGAGGCTCACACTGTGCCTGGTGGAGGGCCTGACTCGGAATCTCTCTCCCACGGCACCACACTGCCTCCGGGAACTCAACAAATGCACTCAGCTCCAGAAGGCCTGGTACCTGCGCACCTCCTTGTCTTTTAATGAAACCCTTATTGATAGAAATGGGAGAAGTTCCCACCCAGCAGTACTAGACAACTCCTGATACAAAGAATGTAAAAATGTGTAGGGAATTGTCGAGAGAGCCTGCAATTGTGCTTGTTATTTCCACACATAACCCAAATTTAAAGACCATCTATGTGTATAGTGCTGTTTATTTTAAAAAGACATTGCTACTGCTACATATATGGAATTCTCTTTTAATACTCAGAAAAAATCAGGTGGAGCCCATTAGAATTCCTACTGCACTGATAAGCAGGCAGGCTTATGGAGTTTAACTGGCCCACAGTCACTGAGCAGTCAATGATGGGGCCGGGCCTGTCGGACGCTGTATCTAGGACACACCCCCGCCATCCTATACTCCTCCCCACAGTCAACACCATCAGCTCATTTGGACTAAAAGCAATCGTTTTCATTCCTCAGAGGAAGACACTGGTGTACATCAACATTAAGTCAGCAGCTTACCTTCAGCAACTCTGATAGCAAGCTACGGGGCTGCGTTCCGTGGCATGGAAGTGGTCTCCACCTTGAACTGCCCTCCCCCCAGGTGTGCAAAGGGATCTGCTAACTCAGACACCACACGGGGGGAGGAACCTAGTGCTTTTCCCAGGTCTGCTGTTATTTGAGCTTGCATTTCTGGGCCTGAACCTCATCCATGCTGCACCAAATGCTTACAGCCAAGAACGGGAAGAAATGGCTCAGTGATTGTCAGGAGGAAGGAGTCACATGTAACCACTTTTTTTTTTTTAGACCCGAACATTTTTATTTTAGTTAAAAAAGACATGGAAATCTGGAAACTCTGGCTCTATGTCTTTTTGTTGTTGCAATTTTTATTAATTTATTTTTGTTATAGATGTTTCTCCATTTTCCCCCATTGACACCCTCTTCCCAATCCCGCCCCACCCCCCAGCACTATTGTCTATGTCCATGGTTATGCATACATGCATATAAGTTCTGTGGTTTATCTCATCCATCCTCCCCGCCCCCCTCTTCTGAAGTTTGTCAGTCTGCACCCTACTTCCATGCCTCTGGGTCTATTTTGTTCATCACCTTATTTTGTTCATTATATTCCACAAATAAGTGAGATCATGTAATATCTGTCTTTCTCTGACTGGTTTATTTCGCTTAGCATAATACTCTCCAGGTCCCTCCATGTCGTCTCAGAGGATAAGAGATCTTTCTTTCTCACAGCTGCATAGTATTCCATTGTGTACATGTACCACAGCTTTTTTATCCACTCATCTATTGTTTGATACTCACGTTTTCATATAAGGCCGCCAGGGTCTCCAGATCAACCACCGAGTCATCCACGTTGAGAATGGCTGCCGAGCACCCAGAGAGGGAGAGAAAGGGTGAGAGTTTTGATCAGATTCCCCCACGCTAACGTTTAGTCCACGCCTGGCTCCCAAGCAATATAATGTTGCACTTTCTCGTACAAGCTGTGTCTCTTAGCATGTTCCTGTCCTCTCCTTTGGCCCTAGGGCCCCGAGAGAGACCCCGAAATGCTCGGCTGCTCTCGCTGGCCCGAGCCTCGGCCCGCCTGGCTCCACCCTCGAGCCCCGCGTCCTCTCTGCGGTTTAATTTAGGCTCCACAGGAGAAGTGTGTGTGCTTTACAACTAAATCGTCTGTTGGTCTGAAGCACACAATTTTAAATCTTTCTTCCCGGCTGGTAATTGAAGAGATTTAGTACGTAATGCACCAGAACCGACTCTTGCCCATTACCAGGAAGAAAGAGCGAAAAAAAGACAATGTTGGCAAATTAAACGAATTCAGGCATGTGATTTCAGGCACCTTTCCAGGGCCACTGCAAACATCTTGTTTGGATTAAAAAGACAAGAAAAAGCAATAATGGCATCAGTGGCGAATTAAGATTATGGAAACCTCCCCAGAGTCATTCTTAAGGCGAATTCTCGTTCCTATGGTTTTATTAGGACTCTGCTTGCTGTTCTGTATCTTAAATAAGTCACTCAGCTGTTAACTAACATGCTTATGATTTCATCTAGAGAGATTCCTTCCCCTCTTTACCAGGGCACAAACATTGAATTTAAAGCCTTAATGGATTTGGCAATCAACGTGTTTGACAGGCTGCTCCACATCTTTAAATAATTATTCAAAACTAATAAGGCTTGTTCCCTCAACCCCACCTCCCTCCTCTGACTTTACATTGTGAAATTAACCAGCACGCTAGTAAATTTTCTCCGTGGCAGGCTAATTAATTTTATTAAACCAACCAGTGATATTTAGAACGCCTTAATATTCTGCTCGTCAACCATTATGCTGTTCATTGGCGCTGCACCCCGGTTTTCAGAGAAGGTAGGGATCAAGGTAAGGGGCAGGTTGCCTTCAAATTGTTTTTGCTTCTTCTGTAGTTCAGAATCATATGAACCCCTTCATACAATTTTAACAAAGCTAATTAACTCAGCTGAGATCATGTAACTTCACAGAACACCGAGAAATGTACTTAAAATTCCTTCCCAGGCCACCTTTCTCTAACTTAGGAGTTAATCAGCAAGCGGTTCCTAGGTACATGGGGTAGTGAGAACAGAAGAGGTCAGCATGCTAGTGACAAAGTCAGTCATCTCAGATTCCACCAAGACAAAGAAAAGTTACTCTTCTGAAAAAGCCAATCTGAAACCACTAAAGAAAAACGTAGTTTGGGGTGGGGGGATGAAAGAATTCACCCTCCCAGGACTGTTATTTTGTACATGGAGATATGAATTCACTAATTTCTTAGATAGACCAGGTAGTTTAATGTGTCGGTTGCTTTAAAAAACAGAAACTGGCCGGGAATAATGTCTATTTTATGTGAACTCCAATATTCTCCTACAAAAATCAGCCAACAGGAATGCAATGAGAAGAGGTGAAATGATAAATAATTAGAAATGTTCACTTCTAATCATACATCCTAGGTTCTATGTATGAACTAGAAGCTTAGCTATAAGTGAATAACCTTAACTAATGAGAAAGAGAACGATCTGTGGGTTTCTTTTCTTAGTGAGTAAATATTTGGTTTTAAAAAGTAATCAGTCTGGGTCCCAGATACACAACTGTACGGGCTACGTGGTCAGCCAGAGCCCCTCCAGAGTGTCAGGGAGCAGAAAGGAAGCATCTAGGCAGCACGGGACAGAAGAACCACGGGCTCTGGAGACATCTGATCGCTCATTCACCCATCCCTTGAGTAAACATTGGTTGACTGTGTATTAAGTTCTAGAAGCTTTTCTAAAATGCTGTGATTATATATATGAAAAGTGTATAAGATATTCAAAGCACTTGATCTCATGAAATTTATACTCCAGCTTAGGGGAAAGGAAAAAACAAGTAAACCATCTCAGATAGCGAAACATTATGAAGAAAGTAACGTAGAGCCTGGCTGGTGTGGCTCAGTGGTGGAGTGTCAGCCTATGCACCAAGAGGGCACTGGCTCAATTCCTAGTCAGGGCACATGCCTGGGTTGCAGGCTTAATCCCCACTAGGGGGTGTGCAGGAGGCAGCCGATTGATGTTGATGCTTCTCTCTCTCATTGATGTTTCTCTCTCTCGTTCTCTCTCCCTTCCTCTCTCTTTAAAAAAAAAAAATCAATAAAAAACATTAAGAAAAAAAGAAAGTAATGTAGAGAAATGAGTGACATTAGATAGAATGATCAATGAAGGTTTCTTTGATGAGGTCGAGTTTTAGCTAAGCGCAGAAGAAGTCAGTTCTGCAGATGTCTGGGAGAAGAGCATTCCAGGGAGAAGTGGCTGCTCAAGGGAGTTTCTTTTTCTGATGAAGAAACAAGCACAAGGTACAGAAAAAGACCAAGAAGTCTATCATGGAGGGATCAGAATGTCCTCACTAGGTGATCCTGGCAGGCTAGGTTGTCTGAGCCTCACATATCCACACAACAGGTGGAATACCACTTACTGGAAATACGAAGGGAGACTATGCTTGGCATAGCACATAGAGCGTGGTATAAACTCAAAATGGTATCCGTGGACAATGGTTACAGGGTTTAAATATACCCATTGCTGATGTGTTTTGATGTTTGTTAATGCCTTATCTGCTCTCACATCTGGAAAGAATTAGAGAAAGAAGACTGCAACTACTGAGTAGTTTGTGCTATAAATGCAACTTTCCAGAATTCTTGAGGGTTTAAGACAGGAGGCTCGACTTGAGGAAGCATTATTAATAGCATTATTAATATTATGCACAGATAACTCTACAAAAAATAACGTATCAAATGTCTGAAGGGAAATGCAAGATGGCTTTGGGTCCATTCAGAAAGTTTACCTAATTTTTACGTCTAATTTCTGTCTTTCCCAACAATACGTCCTTCCTTATACCACCAAAGTTAGTTTTTGAAAACACGGGTCTCAAAATTTTACTTTGATATTTAAAATACCTCAGATGTCTTTCCTTTAAATATTTTTCTCATTTTTTAAATTGATCTTAGAGAGAGGAAAGGAGGGAAGGATAGAGAAAGGGGGAGAAGGAGGGAAGGGGAAAAGGGAAGGGAGAGAGGGAGGGGGGTGAGAAACATCAATGTGAGGAGCATTGATTGGTCGTCTCCCGCACCTGCCCTGACCGGAGATCGAACCCGCAACCTTTTTGGTGTATGGGATGATGCTCCAACCAACTGAGCCACACTGGCCAGGCTGAATTTTCTTGTTTTTTAAAAAAAATACCTTTCCCTCCATTCTTAACCTTCAAACACTTTTAAAATAGCAGTATCACCTTAGAAAAAAAGATTACCAGTAAAAATTCAACTGTGACATTGCTTCAGGAAGACACCTGAAACACCCATTTACTAATCACCGTGAACCCAGCCGAGTGCATTCCAAGCAGGGGCCATTTGTGAATGTACCGGGGCCACTGAACACGGACTGGAAGCACGTGAGCAGTCCCAGTGGGAAAGCAGACGCAGACTTGGCTGATGCGATGAGCAGGCAAGGGCAGGTAGTTCAATGTGGGTTGAAGGAAGCATCAATTAAGTGGACTAAGGAGGTGAGACTCCAACAGGGTTTGTGGAGCAAGAACGTGTGGGATTCCGAGAGCCGGGATGAAGGGCCTCCTGACATATGCAGGGAACACTGCGCAGGGGTGAGTAGGGCGGTACACTGGGGAGAGTTATATTACAGGGGACACATTGACATTTGGAACGCCTGGTTTAGAGCCTCTTCCAGTGGGCAAAGGGGGCAACACCTCAGCACTGTGGACAGAAAGCACGAGACGGGTGAGAGAGACTAGAGAGCTTGCAGAGTGCTATCACTAACTGGCTCTGGGACGGAGGAAACAGGTGTGAACCGGTCGGAGGCTTGATGCTTAGATTTGGGGGAAGAGCTCTGGGCCACCCACAGAAATCGGCGGAGGAGCTGAGGAACTAGACCTGCCAACTGATCTTCCCCCAGGTCCCGGGAAGCAGTGGGAGAGGGGAAGTGACTGGTGATGATAGATCAAGTTAGGGCCAGCGCCAATATTCCACTGAGGTTTTTCCTCTTCCATGTAAGGATCTTAAAAGTAAAAGTACAATACAATTCAGACGTGGAAGGGGTACTGTGAAGAGGTCACTGGGCTGAGCTCAGGAGCTTAAGGAAATCAAATTATTTCTATTATTTCTCTCCTAGAGTGGCCAGGGGAGGTTAGGTTATTGGCCAAAGGTCTAAATAGTTGGGGGGGGGGGAGCTTAAGTCCTAGTTTTCCTAGGAGAGCTGTCCTGTATGTACATAATCCTGCCTCCTATTCACCAAAAACAGTTTAAATTCCTCCAGAAGGCCACCATTCTGGGCAGCGTATTAGAGAATCGACTCTTGAATACACTTACCATCCAACTTAGAAGCATTGCATGAACCCATTCAATTAGTTAACTGATGATTACGTTATAGAAAGATATCAGTCATCAATTAAAATAGTTTTGGAGTTACCTAGGACGAGGTAGTGCCGCCCATTTTATACTTTAAAAACACACTCTGGCTGCCTCTCTCTCATACACGGACTCACACACTCACACACCCATACACCCCTTTTATCTCATATGCTGAATGAGCACACGCCAGCCTACACAGTTCCACAGCGTGCCTCCAAGCCCCGATACAGTAATTCCAAGTCATTCTAGCTTTTGTTCCCATCTGCATAGGGCTCATTATACCAGCACTCCTGCAGATGGTGTCAGAAAGGTGAAGTGTCAAACCCACAAAGGGGAGACCCCAACAACTCCTTGCTACTGCAATATCAATCATTGCTGGTGGTTTTTACTTTTATCTCCCTCTCTCCTTAGTTATTCCCCCTCACACTGTCAGTTCAGCGAGAATATTTCACCTACACCTCACAATATGCCGAAAGGAAGTAGACACACGCTGTGAAAAGCTGGTAATTTTATTGGGTTCCTTTACCTTTAAAAATCTGTTACTTGGTCAAGTCTGGTTTCTGGGCTCCTTTCTTGCAGGGAAATTGAGGCAAACATTTTTATGTGGTCCTCTGGTGCCTGCTCTGTACTCCAAGAATTATATACACAAGGATCATTAGAGTAGTGTTGCGCCCATTAAGATATAATAACCGTCAGCAGGGACAAAAAGCAGATCAGTATCACAAATTCAAACTAACAGGCTCACATAAAAACTATGCGCCTGCTTCAGGCATATGCGCAGGGTCAGGGGCTCACACAGAGGGACATTCCCTCTCCGGTTTAGAGACGGCTGTTCACAGGACCGGGGTGAGCAGAAAGGACAGGCAGGAATTGTCTCAGCCTGCAGCCACGTTTCACCCTGAACACTGTTCTGGCCCCAAGTGCACCTCCTCCAGATAAACAAAGATGACTGCTTGCTGCTTGAAGGGCTTCTCGTCAGCACAAAGCAAGCAGTTACTCCCGGGAGCTGTTCTTTGGGATCGAAGGAGCACCTTTGGGCAAGAAACAGGGAGACTGAGGGAGGAAGGCACACTCTTTCGGTTCGATTAGCCGAAGGGAACCTGGTCAGCCAAGGTGTGGAAGATGTCCCAGACGGGTAAGGCTGGGTCGGTTTACCAGCTGGGGCTCGTGTTGGTTTTAAAAGCAAGCTCTAGCTAGCCCACCTTATTCTTCTTTGTATTTCCTTAAGTGGTTGACACGATACCTTACACAAAGTGAGCTTTTGATAATCGTTTCAAATGGGCCAGCTTTGTTCTCAGCCCCAGAAAGCAAAGATTAATAGGATTATTTGATTCTGTTACTAGAGATTATTTTGTTAATAATGTTAACTTCCAAAAAGCCAATATAATCCTTAGCTGTTTTGCCCGAATAATTAATATTTTTAGGGCTTGATACATTTGTAAGGAAAAGAGAACAGAATGTGGAGTGTTAAATAAGAGGCCATGGGTTTTTAGAACTCTCAGGTAACCTACCCCCGCCCCCTCCCCAAACTACCACAAACTAATTCCTTGACCTCAACCAAGGAAAAGGCAAGGATGTGGGGTCACGGAGGGAGGCAGTGGGAGAATCAGAGAGATGAGGACAGGCAAAGCAGAAACATCTCCCCAAAGTCTCACTCCCAACAACGAGGCCATCAGCGAGAGGAAAGACCAAGTTCACGATAGAACTGGGAGGAACCTAGAGGGTGGGTCGGGATGATTTGCACAGAACCTGCCCCACTGAGAACTCTGTAACGCGTCTCTTCACGATGGTCATAGCTCTCCCATAACCTTTCCTCAGTGCACCTCCCTTCCCCACTGGCCCCATGCGGCACCTCCAACAGGCACCAGGCATGCCCAAGACACAGGTATGCACGAAACCTCGCCCTCTGCGTGCAGCCGGATGAATGCGGAGGGCACCGATTACAAGGCAGCTTAAAGGAATCTCTGTCTGCTACACCAGAGGGGGGGCGACAGTAGGCAGAATTTACTGGGGATTAATACTTAATAAATTAATAGCCAGCAATTATTGGGAGCTTCCCATGTGCCAGGTCTTGCTCTGTTTTACATGTAATCGTGTCAAGTGGGTGCTGGTGCTGTCCCTAGTTTTACAGATGACGATACCAAGGCATGAAATCACACAGCTTGATTTCCAAGGCTCAGTTCCATAATCAAATGTGCGGGATAAAATATGCTTCTTTTATTCCTTTATAAGTGTTAGGCTACAAATAATCACACCACCTAAATCCCTCCCCACCTGAGAATCAACCACACACAGAGAGATCAGTTAACCAACTACCCAGGACGGTCTATACAGAAGCCGTGGTAAACGGCATTGCAGGGTTTACATTAATCACTAGTCTCCCAGGGGGAGCCACAAACAGCTCCTGGCACAAAAACTTCCCTTGTATATTCCACACAACCATAACTTCGTCATTATCCAGTTACCACGGATAGCAATTCAATTCGAATGTGCTGTCTTAACATGCGGGATAAAACGATCAAAATGTAATCTAACTACTTGCAGTTATTCAAAATAATCACGATTGCAGCTGAAGTCATAGCAAAATGAATTTCTAACACAGAGAGATCTGAAACTTGAAAAGTCATGATCTTAAAAGAAAGGAAAATATAAATAATCAAACAAAGAGGAAATCTCCCTGGCCAGCTGGAGCATCGCCCTGGGCATTGAACTGTGCATCGAACTCTGCAGGTTCGATTCTCGGTCAGGGCACGTACCCAGGTTCCCTCAATCCCAGGTCGGGGCGTGTACAAGGGGCAACCAATCGATGTTTCTCTGTCACACTGAAGTTTCTGTCTCTCCCTCTGCCTTCCTCTCTCTCTCTCTAAAAAAAATAAATAAATCAATGAAAACATATCCTCGGATGAGGATTAAAAAAATTAAATAAAATCTAATTAAAGACTAATTTTCTTTAAAAGATACAATTCCTTTAAAAGATATCATTACAACTTCATATTGCATTGCAGACCTGACGAAGAAGGGAAGCAAAGGCAGCAAGAATGAAGAAACACACACACACGTTGCCTCCAGACACAGAAAGAATAAGAACTATCCAGGGAATGTACTTCCCAGTCTTATCTACATTGCCAAATGCCTGCTAGTGCCATGGCAGCCGATACAGACCTCAACTCGGGCTTCGATGGAAACGGGCAGCAGGTATAAAGGACACAGGGAACAGGAGCTGGCCGGAAGGTGGAGGAAACAACAACCCCAAAGGTGACATTATCTCATCTATTCCAAAACCTCAAAATCACTCAGTCTCATAAAGCAAAAATCCCAATTCTTGCCCAAGACCAGGCATGTACTATATGCCTGGAGGTGCCCAAGGTGCCATTTTATAGGTGCAATTAAAATTGTCCATGGTTCAAACCTCAAAGAAGGGATGCAGCGTAGAATTCACGCCACTTCCCCTCCTTCACCCCTCTCGTCTCCGTAGGGCAGTGGAATGAGAAACAGTCTGGGTTAAGCTGCTTCTGTTCTTCCATTAGTTCTGGTTCTTTTAAAGCCAAAATTACATTCCAGGCAGATTGGATGGTCTCAGTCAGTGCCTGGAGGTAAAGTACAAAGAAAGGCCACCCTCTGCTTTCTGGACGCAGCTCCGAGGGAAGGAATGTACAGTGGTTTAAACAGAGGTGGGCGGGACCCCGCTCCTCAGGTGTGGAGACTCAGTGGGAGGACGAGAAAGGTGGGGAAGCAAAGGGCAGTATTAGAACTACGTTTACATTTATCGAAAGGTTTTTTTTTAAAAAAAAAACTGAGCAAGCCAATATTTAATAAGTTGATCGACCCTGGCACCTTCATTCAGTGTGTCAGCAGGTCGTGATCACAAGTCACCTGTGGGGAGAAAACGCCTTCATACGTGGCATCCTCGCTTGTCCTTCTACTTCAACATGTTGTGATGAGGGGACAATTAAGTAAAGGTTTCTGATTCCAAAATCTGGTTTTAACTAAACTGGACAAAACAAACAAGTTGGCTTCAAACACTTCCTGCGGAGAAACCCCAGATTGAAGATGCTCTGTCAACAGTGAGAAAATGACAGAGGGGACACTTTGCTGGTACGAGTTCTTCGTCAGCCATGGGATGAGTTCAAAGCAAGGATGCTGGAGCCGGATTTGCCAAGGCTCTGACCTCCATAAATTATAACAGAATTTATCAAAGGGCTGTTGGAAACCTTGGTTTGAGTCCACTGTTGTTAATAACGAGCCTCAACCGATTTATATACTGGGCCTTGAGATATTAACTAGTGAGAACCCAAAGGCATCAATATTAGTAAGACATTAAACATTATCAATCTCAGTTTTAATTCCTATTTTTGCGCATGTTTTATGATGTGACTATTGGTTCTGTCACACATTTACATGATGTACATGTTTTTAAAAACACACCTTGTGAAGCACACTCTAAACCAGTGGTTCTCAACCTTCCTAGTGCCGCGACCCTTTAATACAGTTCCTCATGTTGTGGTGACCCCCAACCATAAAATTATTTTCCTTGCTACTTCATAACTGTAATTTTGCTACTGTTGTGAATCGCCATCGGAAATATGTGTTTTCCAATGATCTTAGGCGACCCCTGTGAAAGGGTCGTTCGACCCCCAACGGGGTCGCGACCCACAGGTTGAGAACCGCTGCTCTAAATCTTTTTATTGATAGAGCACACAGTATACATTTTGGAGGCCAACTGCCTTTGAGTACAGGGTCTTCTAGCCTAGAATCACAACGTTCCTCAGGAAAGTCCTAGACCATTCATGTCGAATTTCAGAGGTTTGGTCAAAATAGTTATTTTAGTGCTGGCCGGGTGGCTCTGTTGGTTGGAGCATAGTCTCATACACCAAAAGGCTGTGGTTAGATTACCGGTCAGGGCACATATACCTGGGTTGCTGGTTTGGTCCCTGGTTGGGGCATGTAGGGATGGCAACCAATCAAAGTTTCTGTCTCACATCAATGTTTCTCTCTCTTTCCCTTCCTCTCTCTCTCAAATCAATAAAAAAATATATTATATAAAAAAAGCAATTAAGTCCTGGCTGGTTTGGCTCAGCGGTTAGAGCGCTGGCCCGTGGACCAGAGAGACCGGGGTTCGGTTCCCGCTAAGGGCACGTAACTCAGTTGCAGTTTGTCCCCGGCCCCGGTTGGGGTCGTGTGGGTGGCAACCACACGATGTGTCTCTCTCCCATCGATGTTTCTCTCTCTCTCTTCCTACCTCTCTCCCTCCCACTCTATCTGAAGATAAATGCAAAAATGTCCTCGGGTGAGGATGCAAAAAAAAAAAAAAAAAGCAATAAAAACATATGGTTGGGTGAGGATTAAAAATATTAATTATGGTTTAGACAACTAGCATAAACCTTGACAGATATTTCTAGAAACAATTAGGCAAAGCCCAGTGGGTTTTCCCAGATGTGGGGTTCAGACTCTGGGCATATAACTCACTGGCCTTCTCTTACATTTTAATTTTACATTTTAAACAGAAACATAGTCGGATGCTGCTGAACTCCCAAACTGAGACTCTGGAGTAGTAGAAACTAAACTGAAAAAATGTTTTATTTTTATGTTAGATTAAATGTTATGAATATAAATCCTGAGTGTACGGGAAATTTCCAAATGCGTGCCAGGAGGTTTCTGGCACCTC
The DNA here is from genome assembly GCA_030848825.1 of Tadarida brasiliensis. Lineage (NCBI taxonomy): Eukaryota > Metazoa > Chordata > Mammalia > Chiroptera > Molossidae > Tadarida > Tadarida brasiliensis. The sequence continues at coordinate 169,961,325 of CM061257.1, read as the reverse complement.
GTCTGTTGCAATGCGTTTGGAGGTTTATATCGAGAATAGTCAACAGCAATTTTCCATCTCCCCTGGGAGAAGAAGAGGAGGAAATCACTAACGTGGAATGAAAACACTAATTTGCAATCATGCAGGCAGTGACTGTGTCCAAGGATGCCAAAATGCTTTCAGATACGAGTCATCCTGTTTAGTGGATGGAAAACCAGCAAGAAGTAAATCACTTCTTCAGAGCCTCTCCCGGACCCCGGACAAGGGCTGTGGGCATTACGGTCAGTCTCCTGAAGCAGTGCTTCGTCCGTGACCACGGTCCTCCCTAGCCACGCGGTGCTTTAAGCGTCAGGCAGTACGTGCAGGGGTTTGGCCTTTCTCCCACGACATGCCCAACCCCGTCTTGGGTCGAGAGAAACAGATAAAGGTAGTTACCTTTTGGGGGATCGTCTATCTCTGACCTAGCCCTCTCCACCTGGCATCAGGCTAGGACGTTCAGATGCTCACGGAACACCTCAGCGTAACGGTCTCCAGTCATCTGAGACTCAGCACCCAAAACGGCACTGACCTTCCTGCTTCTGCCCGAGCTTTTCCTCCTTGACGTCCAGTTTGTTTCTGGCATTATTATGCACATTCTCGTTGAAGTCAGAAACCCAAGGTACAGATAAGACTTCTTCAGCGCTGCTTGCATCTGATACGGCTAACTGCAATGCTTCTCTCTCCAAACACTCCCTGCACACGGTCTCCTCCTCTACGTTTCTGCAGACACCGCCTTCGTTCTGGCTTTCGTCACTTACCTCAAAAATCACAATCCCTTTCTAACTGACTTATCCACGTTCGGTACGAATTCTTTGCTACTCATTCAGCAGACACGTGATGGTCAGCACCGTGGAGCCAGGCCCAGCACCGGGCGCTCCGGGCACATCAGTGAGCCATCTCCCTTTGGAGAGTGTATTCTAGGGACGAACATCCATGAGGACATAAGTAGATAAACAAACAAAATACGACGTGCTGTGCAGAATAGAAGAGAACTCACTTAGGGTGACTTAAATCACGCAGGGGCGTCGGGAAAGGCCTCTCTGAGCTGACATTCAAGCTGAAACCCAGTTGAGAAAAGGAGTCAGTAATAAAGAGTGGGGTGGGAAAGTATCTTAAACAGAGCGCACGTGCAGTGCTGTTCGTTGAAAATGGGCTGTGCCTTCAAAGACCCAGAGGAAGGCAAGCACATGGCCCTTTTAAGGAGAGAAAGAGAACCACTGTGGTTAGAGGGCCGGGAGAGGGCGAGCACAGCCGCTGCGGCGTCAGATGCAGCCAGAGCACGGGAGGCCTTGGAGGCCGGCCGTCCCCAGCCTGAGAGATACTTCTGCATTCAGAATCACATCCGAGCACCGCCCGTCCTAAATTCTGTCTCTGTGACTGATGGGATCATGTCCAAATTCTGTGTGATGAGACTCAGCCCTTCCCATGCTGGATGCTACTGGCCTTTCTAGCCCCGTACCCTGAACCCACACAGTCCCATGTAATCTCGACACGCGAGCTGCACCTCCTCCCTCGTGCCCTCCGTCAACTGGGAAAGCTCCTTCTGTGTGTGAGGACCATCCTCTCCCCCTCTAAGACTCGTCTGGAGTTTCACAGGAGGAGACAAGAAATTGCTTTGTTATTTCATAGGCGACTCTACTGTCATCGTGGGCTGCTCTTTACGTCCCCTCCCACCAGCCTGGGAACCCTTGAGGACGTTAGAGTCTGGACCTTAGGTGTTGTGGTCGTCATGGTGCCAGACACAGAGCTGGCCTTCAAAACATGTTTACTGAGAGAAGGAGGGCGAGAAGGAGGAAGGGAAGGAGAAAGGGAAGGAATGAAGTTTTGTCCAAAAGCACTAATGGAATACATGACATTCAGATTCCATCTAGTCTAAGGTTTAGTTTATTTTTAAAAAAAATCAAATTAAATTTTAAAAACATTGAATGACTTTTATGTATGATGCATTAGCCCAGTCGGTTGTAAACAATGCTTAATTATCAGAGAAATTCTTAGCGAAGAAATGCAACACGACATAATGGACGAGACTGGCTCTCTATTGCAGATTTAAGACCTTGAGCTCCCAAATCTCACTTCTTGAATACACATTACAGGGAGTATCTAGTGGACAATGGAGAGGTGTCCACCCTACAAACGAGGAGAACAAGGTTGTTTTTTAAGACTTGAACCAGTAAAAACTGGATTATCCATCCGTGGGAGGTAACTGTGGACTGAAATACCCCAAACTATTGCCTAGGTGACCAACCTGTCACCTCAACAACAGGGAAGATGGCATAAACAATATATATGTTGCCCTGGCTGGTTTGGCTCAGTGGTTAGAGTGTCGGCCCGCGGACCAGAGAGGCCGGGGTTCGGTTCCCGCTAAGGGCATGTACCTCGGTTGCAGTTTGTCCCCGGCTTGTCCCTGGCTTGTCCCCGGCCCCGCTTGGGGTTGTGTGGGTGGCAGCCAGTCGATGTGTCTCTCTCACATCGGTGTTTCTCTCGCTCTCTTCCCCCCTCTCTCTCTCCCGCTCTATCTGAAGATAAATGCAAATATGTCCTCAGGTAAGGATAAAAAACAAACAAACAATATATAATGCCAAGTAGAGACAAGCGATATGGAAGTCATAATGCACAAATATGATAAATACTTCCATCATGACAAAGGAAAATTCTCTAAGTGAACACACTGGCTGCATGGTTTATACATCAGCTCCTTGTGAATTTGAAAAGTGCAAGTTAGCGCATTTGTCTCTGTGCAGTGAAAGATGAATACGTGACCAGAAGGCTGAAGAGTAGTCTCAGAACTGTGGCCACTTCGCCATGGCTGTCGTGCTGTGTGACCTTGCCTGGCGGCCAGCGGGCCCGCTCCAATCTGCTCTCACTGCAGCCGCAGCCCCCACGTTAAAACAAACGTTTTAGGCCAAAGTCAGCACAGGGAGTCCTTTCATCAGGACGACAACACAAGGCCAAGTGCATTCCATTCACGACCAGACATGGACTCAGAATGAAATGTAACTGACACAGCCCAGCTCCTGAGTGACCTTCAGATGCCAGTGTCAGTCAAAGGATTCTAAAGCAAAATTAAGCTCAGGTTATACTGCCATGTTCATCTGGAACGCATTACTAAATGAAGACATGCAATGGAGCTCAGGAGCCAGCTCTGTGGTGGATTCCAGAGGTGCCCGAAGCCGGAGAAAACGAAAATGGTGCCCACAAGTCCTAGAAGTCCGCGACGCCACCACTGACATTTCTCATGCTAAGATGTAAATCACTTCTGCTTCACGCAAGCAGGCTCTCGTCCACAGCAGACTACTGGAAAAGTCTCTTATCCAGCTCACAATGTTGGAACATTCAATCCAACAAGGGTGGAAATGCACGGGAGGGTTCATGGTCCTGAGTTGGTAACATGGCTGGAACGTCTTATCCGTATGGCAATCTGATATACTACAGCAGGGTGCTGAGAAAGAACTGAATAAAGTCGGAGGTGCTGTTGCCAGTGTGAAAACTCGTATCCACAGTGCTATGCATCGTGGGGATGACACCAAGCATGTTTGGTTTTCCCAGGCTCATGAAGAGGGCTCCTGTTGGGGGCAAGACTCTGCCAACGAACCTGAAGAATCGCTCTCTAATGTCAACGACTACATCACACATGTTCGACTCCTGACAAAGCCTAAACTTCCCTGCTGATATTTTTCAGTTTTGTTTCTTTTTTTTTTTTCATTTTTCCTTTGTCCTAGCATCATGATTTCCTGGTTTGAATTTACCCAAAACTCAATTCTTCTAGACGACCTAATGCCTGAAGTCGCTAAAGAATTCCTTTCTGATTTTGATGGAACTTTTTAGCCATTCTCTGCCCCTAATTCAAATCAATTACTGCAACATTTTTGGAGGTTTAATATTCATACTCATGTATTTAGTTCTACTGTTACGCTTAAATACTAAAAATAGACAGCTTGTTTGAATAACTATCATGTCATTCAGGGTATTTTTAGTTTTATGTGAATTTTTTAATGTTTGCAATAAAGCAACATGTTAGGCCCTTAACAAAGCTCCTTTGAGAGGAAAAGTAGTGTCTGGAAGGATCGTAAGTGTGTTTCGGTTCAGGACCTATGGGAGTCTTCTGCTGAGCACCAAAGTGAAATAACATTGAGGCAATGCAGACGGACGCCAAAGGGCAGTGTGGTTTGAGACACTGTTAAACTCATGACACTGTATTACTACTCAGAAAATATCATCAGTGACACGTTAAAATAAAGGTTTACATGTAATTGACTACTGAGAAAGGAGAACATTGTTTTCATGCAAGACACAGATTTCAAAAGATAAGATGGTTCTTGGTCTACTTTTCTACAGACTAAGAAAACTAGATATAGGTAAAATGCCCTCTCTTTAAACATCTCATCTCAAACGGAGCCAGACAACCACATTGAAATAGTGTCATTTGAAAAAAGAAGAGCTTAAGAAACAATAATATGGCAAGTGGATGAAGAAAAGGTCCTTGAGAATGTTATGCTAAGAGAAATGAGTCAGTCAGAAAAGGCTAAAGACCATATGATCTCACTCATATGTGGGATATAAAACTGAAACTGCGGAGAGAAGGGGGTGGGGAGATAGTAAAGGGGCCAAATACGTGATGATGGAAGATGATTGGACTTTGGGTGCTGGGTACACAATGCAATATACAGATCATGTATCATAGAAATGTACACTTTAAAACTATATGATCCTATTAACTATGCCACCCAATAACTTTAATTTTTAAAAAAAGAACTAAGAAAGAAAGAAAAGTGTTTCTCCATAATAGTGTGTAATAAAGAAATGGTGGAATTTGTATATTACTATTTTGAAAACTTCTAATAAAATAATGAATCTAGGCAAAGATCATTAGTGCTCGATAACATCATAGAGAGACAATCAGATATTATGTACGTCTTGATAGAATATACAGTATTATCCGTGAAGTATTTCCCCCCACTCAGCCGAAGTGTCTACATCAAACTAACAGTTGACAGGAACCACAGGGGACAGAAGAACGTAATAAATGAAAACATGGCAATACAATCGGCAAACTCTTGTGGGAAACTCTACAGAACAAGTGACAGGATTTCTTCGAAAATTAATTACAAAGGGGGAAAAAAAAGAAAGGATGGTGGAAACCTAGATTAAAAGAAACCTGAGAGAGACATCAAAGGCAATGCATGAAATTTGTTTGGATCCTCAATCAAACTAAGTATAAACAAAGGGATGAATTAGTGACGATAGAGACAATCAGAGAAACTAGAACTGCATGCTTGATGATATTGAGAAATCACTGTAAATGTTTTTAAGTGCATGATAATGGCACTGGAGTTAGGCTTGAAGATCTGTCCTTATCTTTTAGCCACGTATTAACATTTTTAGCAGATGAATTAAGTCTGAGTTTTGCTTCATAATAATCTAGTTGGAGAAAGCATGCTTCAGATGAAACAAGATTAAACTGATTGTTTTGTAGCTGGGCAGTGGGCACATGGGATTGGCTATGGCGTCCTAATTGTTTATATGTTTGAGATCTTTCATAATAAAAAGCTGAAAAAAATTAAAAGTTGGAAAAAATAAATGATGGTGAAGACTTACCCTGCTGGATATCCTTCATTTCTAAATGCAAACTAGATATCAAGATTCCCACAGTTTGAGATCGTTTTCCATCCAGTAGCTTGATGATCTGGAATTTAAACATAAAATTAACGCAAGCGCAAATGGCAGTCTTTCAGAAGCATATCAAAACATTGAGACTTTCAGATACTCTGATTGCTGAACTAAACGGATGCTACAGTCACTCTATTTCAATAACCCTTTAATTTAAAAGCAATTTACCCACAAATACAGATATTTTAGAAAATAAAGGAAAAAATACCACCCCAAATTCCACCAATCTAATACAAGCACTAAAATCATTAATATATTTCTCAAATCTTTTGTTCAAACACTTCTTAACTAAGTTGAAATTGCAATATATGGCAATTTTATAGCCAACGTTTTGACTTATCATTGGCATATTTTCATGTTGCTACTTTTTAAGTCACTCCATAGCCTCCATTCCTGGCGGTGTCATCTGCTGGGTGTTTTAGGGGAAAGATCGTGTGACCTTGACTCAGCAGGTGCTGTGGCCTTGGGAAAGTGACTTAACCGCTGGGTTTTCAACTTCATCATGTGGGGCCGACTGACCTAGCTTGTACATTTATTCTAGAAATTAAATGCCAACGTGTGTAAAGTACCTAATATAGTTCTTGACATAGATTACTTAAATACGTTTTTCCATTTTTGGAGAGTTAGGTTGCTTCATATTTGTGCTATTATTAATATAAGTGATGCAATACTTTGTACATAAAGCTTTAATTTTAAATTGTTTAAAACTGTTCCTTTATAATAATATATCTGTATATGAAAACTTTTACAATTTTTTTTAGAAACCCCAAATACCTCACTGTCAATTGTTTCAATCTTTTTTTTAAATTAATTAATTAATTTATTTTTGTTACAGATGTTTCTCCAATAAAGAATCCTACTTCGTGGGAATTCATTTATCGCGGTAGAGTCTGGAACCGATTAACCGCGATAAATGAGGGCCGACTGTACGTGCCCTTGGCCGGAATCGAACCCGTGATTCACTGGTCCGCGGGCCGACGCTCTTAATGCTGAGCCAAACCGGCCAGTTTCAATCTTGATGACTGTTCCATGGAGAGCAGCGCTTCCCGGTTTTGTGTTCCTAAACCCAGTAAGCCAAGCCAGTTCCCAGTAACATATCGCACAGTGGTCACTAAGGGAAAAGTTACCTTTCCTCTCACGTGGCACGGCTACAAAAATCAATACGATATGCACTCAAAACATCGCCGAATCTGGTGTTTTTTAATGTGCTTTCTTAGGTAAAATACGAACTAAACTAAACAGCTATGCTTCTCCTACCACAGGACTTATAAACTTACCAAAACAAAGTGAAGACGAGATTAAGCAGTAAGTAACACCTACATGTAGATTAGTACTAGACAGGCTGTTGGCTGGTTGAACAAGAAGAGATACTGTGACTTTGTTCCAACCAAGACTGTCTAATGGTGCAAATTGTCTAATTACCTATTGATCGATCAATCCTGAATCAATTATTGCCAGACCTTTGTCTTGTCTTTCTTTAAAACCAGCCTTTGTCTTTCCTTTCTCTGATCACAATGGCTACTTTTATATAACTATCAGAACTAAAATATAGTAAATAACAAGCTTTCATCAAGATAAATGCAAAATCGGATTTTTCAGTCTAATGCGTTTAATAATTTCAACATTAGTCTTAGAGGAAGATTCTGGGGGATACATCATGTCAAGAGTTTTAAAATAAATAAAGAAGAAACTTGGTATTTTAAATGTATTTTTATATGAAAGCAAAAGCACAGGAGGAAGAGATTATGTATAATCAAATATCTTCTTTAAAAATGCAACTTCTGGCTTTTTCCTAGACAGAGAACACAAATCTGTAATACTTTCAACAATAATATATATATATATATATATATATATATATATATATAAATATATATATAGTGAGATAATTTTTAAAAGTCCAATACAAAATTTAAAAAACAAAAATTTTAAATATTCAGCCACGTATTCTCATTCAACACACCCCTGCTGTAGCAGTGCTCTGGACCCAGGGATGCAGAGAGGATAGGTTGAGCAAGTCCTTGCCCTCAGGAAGTCTGTAGAGCTTAGTGACTTTTTAAAATTGCTGAAAAGAACCAAAACCGGAAATAAAACCACCACCTGAACTAACTGCAAACACATTCAAAAGGAGAAAGGCTTTGAGAATTGATTAGATTTGCTCTTCAATGTCCAGGACAGTGACAGATACAACCTTGGACATGACATATACATCGATGTCAAGGAGACAGGAACGGGAATAAAATGTATGACAAGATCACAACTGGGTAGCAGAGATTCCTTCAAACTAACATTCTCCAAGCTATCCAGTTAGAGTTCTGAAAACCATGGGTAATGCGTTCTACCTGCAGGGAAGACATGGTTCAAATGTGAGTTTTTCTAATAGCTAATTAAAAGAAAGCAAGACAGCAACCACAAGAGAACTGGGGGGCTGGCGGGGGAGGGAGGGAAATAGAGAGAGAGGGAGGGAGAGAGAGAGATTGTCTGTCATTAGGAAAACCAAGCAAATCCATCCATCCCCACCCACCTCATTCACCTCATTGCTCAATCAGGCTGAACTGTGGAAAGGATGTCGCCACAGTCAGTCTGCCTTGCAATTTTGTCTAATGACTCGGCACAGCAGGTGTTTAGAAAGAGAACGTTACCTTTAGCTGGACTACTAACTTTAAGAGTTTCCTGAAACGTGATGCTGTCTCTTAGAAAGGGGTAAGCAGTGGTAAGTCAAAGTGTCTGTATCCTCTTCCCTCCCTGTGTCCAATTCTCTGTCTACTTCCGACTAGACCTTTAAACATATACTTCTAAGTTTCCAAGCAGTCTTTCCTCAATTGTGAAATAATACCAGGTTTCTCAAAAACAGCTAAAATGGTAGGAACACAGTGGACACTGAATGGATGTATGTCCTAAGCCCTTTTAGTTTCCTTTCCCCCCATGGGTTGAAAGAAGAACATGAAACCTACCCTATGAACAAGATGCTAAATGTGCAGCACATACTGTTCCCTATGTACACGCTGCTCTGTGGCACATCTCTAGAAGTTCTCCACCCTGCACGACAGCAACTCTAGGCCCACTGAACAGCCATTCCCCATTTTCTCCTCCCAACCCCTGGCCGCTTTCTGCTTTCATGAGTCTGACTACTCTAGATACCTCATATAAATAGAATCATGAAGTATTTGTCCTTCTGTGACTGGCTGACTTTACTTAGCGTAATGTCCATGAGGTTCTCCATGTTGCAGCATGTGACAGAATTTCCTTCTTAAGGCGGAATAATATTCTATTGTGTGTGTGTATGGGGGGGTATACACACACACACACACACACACACACACACACGTCACATTGTTGTTATTCATTTATCCATTGATGGACATTCAGGTTATTTCTACTTCTTGGCTATTGTGACCAAAGCCTCCATGGACACGGAAGTGCAAATATCTCTTTGAGATCCTGTTTTCAATTCTTTTGGATAAATACCCACAAGTGGTGTTGCTAGATGATGTGGTTATTCTATTTTTAAATTTTTGAGGGATTTCCATACCGTTTTTCATGGTGGTTGAACCATTTTACAGTCCTACGCACAATGCACAAGGGTCCCAATTTCCTGAAATCTTCACCACTTGTTTTTTTTTTTCTTTCTTTCTCTCATTTTATGTTTTTTTATAATGGCCGCCTAACAGGTGTGAGATGATGCCTCATGGTGTTTTTGATTTGCATTTCCCTGATAATTAGTGATGGTGAGCATCTTTTACTATACCCATTGGCCATGTGTATGTCTTCTTTGGAGAAAGATCTATTCAAGTCCTTTGCACATTTTTATTAATTAATTCATTTTTGTTACAGATGGTTTTTGTTTTTATTGTGTTAAGGAATTCCGTACATATTTTGAGACAGTAACACCTTGTCAGATATATGGCTTGCAAATGCTTCCTCCCATTTCATAGGTAGCTTTTCCACTCTGCTGATTATTTATTTTGCTATGCAGGAGCTTTTCAGTTTGCCGTAGTCCCACTTGTCTGTTGGTGCTTTTGTTGCCTTGGTGTCACATGCAGAAAATAATTGCCCGGACCAATGTTATACAGCTTTTCCCCAGGTTTTCTTCCACACATTTTATAGTTGCAGATCTTACGTTTACGTCTATAACCCACTTTGAGTTGTTTCTGTTTACACTGTAAGATAAGTGTCCCGTTTCTGTCTTTGGATATAGAGATGCAGTTTTCCCAACACCGTTTGTTGAAGAGACTATCCTTTCCTGGAACATTTTGTTGGAAATCATTTGACCATGTGTGGATTCATATCTGGGCTCTCTCTTCGGCTCCACTGGTCTGTAAGTCTGTATTGATACCAGCACATACTGCTGTGAATACTGCAGCTTGTCATATGTTGAATGGAAAGTGAAGGACAACATCAAACAAATTACAAGAAAAAATTAGAAGTAAAGAGAGGGTTAAAGCAACAAAGAGTAGCATATATATACATATATTTAATATAGATATTAAACACACAAGTCCAATATGCAAAATGACTAAAAGGAATCACACAAAAGAAAACAACACATTAGACTAATAAACAGACCAAACGAGAATTCAGTCAACTAAAAATTCTGGTCCAAGACTTTAGTATATATCCAGATCTTTCTGAAATTATTTAGACATTGAGCCTAGCAGGGGTAGGGAGCGTCCAGCCCACGGGCCATGTAAGGCCCGTGAAATCAATACCAGCTAACATCACACGCCTCGCCAAATTAGCCTGACCAAATATAGTCCGTGAATTTTTAAGTTGATAATTTTGTATGGCTCGTGAATGATGTTATAAATATCCAAATGGCCCTTGGCAGAAGAAAGGTTCCCCACCCCTGGATGTGAGGAGAAGGTGTTGGGGGCAGGGAGAAGGAAAAAAAAGGAAATTTGAGAACTAAAAGGGAGAAAAAGAAAGAGAGGTGTTCTTTAGGCTCTCTGGTAATATTTTATGAGCTTTATAATATTTGCTCATCCCAGGAGCAAAGACTGGAATGAGCAAGGGTTCCTTCACTGAACACACATTTGTTAAATGACTCCCATTTGCAGGGATTGAGCTCAGAATTAAAGATGTATATAGTTCTGGAGAGTTGATAAGTTCACAGAAATATTTGCTCTTTTTTTTTTTTTTTCTATTTTCTTTATGTGAATTTACTATTTTGGATTATAAAAACAAAAACTGCTTATTGTAATAAAAACATATAAACTGCTTAGAATGCAAACAAGGAAAACATGAAATGCTCTCTGATTCCCCAACCTACCCGGCTACTATCATTAGTAACGGGGGGTTGTCTCCTTCTGTCTAAACAGGTGTGTGTGCCCACCTGTGTGTAGGGTTTTATCTTTATGAAAATGGCTAGCAATACATTTTTCTTCATCTCCCTCCCCATGCTGCATCTTTTTTTCTTTCATGAATACATTACTGGATCTTCCATGTCGGTATAGGCACAGCCTCTTCTAAGTACGACACATAATTTACGTATTCCTCAACTGGCAGACATTTAGATGTATTCCGTATTTCGTCAGTTATTAACAAAGCTACACAGAACCACCATGGAGATACATCCTTAGGCACTTGAGCTTGTATTTCGATAGAACAGATTCAGAGAAGTTGTTCAAACAATATGTCCATTTCAAATTTTAATAAATATTGCCAAATTGTTTCTAATAGGTGGTATTAATTTATACTCCTACCAAGTATTTCAGAGTGACCGTTTTCCTGTTCCCTCACCCACTGTGGGTATTATAAACTTTTAAAAATTTGGCCAATAGGATAGGTAAAATGTGTTTTCAATATTCTGCATTTTTAATTATTTAATAGTAAGGTAAAACATTTGGTTCTTGGTCACGTGTTCTTGTGAACTGTCTTTGTAGACTCTTTTTTGCTGTTTTCCTATTACTAGGTGTCTTAAGCCGGTATAGTGCAAAGAAATTTAAGTAAGAACATAGCTCCAATGATTTCACTCATATGTGGGATATAAACCTGAAAGCAACAAGTGAATAAACAAGAAAAACAAACAAACAAAAACTCATAGATACAGACAACAGCATGGTGGTTACCAGAGGGAAGGGGGGGTGGGAGTTAGTAATGGAGAAAGGGGGTCAAATTGTGGGTGGTGGGCACACAATGCAATATACAGATGATATATCATAGAATTGTACATCTGAAGCCAATATAATCTTATTAACCAATGTCACTCCAATAACTTTTTAAAAAAAGAACAGCTGAATCGCAAGAAGAAAGAGATATACACAGAGACTGCTGTGGACAAGGGGCACCTTCTAAGGGAAGGAGAGGGAAGAGATCGACCCGTACTACGCCCCTACTCAGCACTAGGTGTTGTGCTCACAGTGAATCCAAATGGACAGCTGCGAACTGGGGGCAGTGAGCACAACAGCACTGCAGACTGTTATTCCTTGAGTGTCCCCGCCGTGGATTTCTACAGCGATAACAAGACTTCGTGCTCAGGAGTCCTGTAAAGTGAGTGTAGTCACTTCGCCCCCAGGGCACTCCAGCAAGGGGCATGGAAACAGAAGAACACCTGGTTCTGCCAACCCAACACTCCTTTTTGATATCTGTGATCAAATCTCACAACTCCTTACCCAGATCTTTACCTATTATCTGAGGCATTTACTTTCACAACAGAGTAGTTAGGAAGAAAACACTAAGAAGAAGAAGGAAAAAAAACACAAACCAAGGATGAAGAAAACTGATGGAGAGAATAAACAAGAAAAAGAAAATGAAAGAACATTTTTTTTTAAATGCAGTGCCAACTTTTATTTTTGATTAATTTATTTTTGTTACAGATGTTTCTCCTTTTTCCCCCACTGACACCCTCCTCCTGATCCTGTCCCCCCTCCCCCAGGTTTGTCAGTCTGTTCCCTACTTCTATGTCTCTGGCTCTATTTTGTTCATCAGCTTATTTTGTTCATTATAATCAACAAATAAGTGAGATCATGTGATATTTGTCTTTCTCTGATTGGCTTACTTCGCTTAGCATAATACTCTCCAGGTAGAAAGAACAGATTTATAACAGACAAAATCTTTTTTTTAAAAAGATGTTCAATTAGTTATCAATCAAGAATTATTACATCATTTTAAAAATATTTTTTTAGAATCATGGTAAAGTTTCAAATAACCAGATGCAATATATGTGTACTCTTCTGTTAACTGAAAATCCCCCTGTTTTTTCTTTTATTGCATTATATGAATTCTTGGTAAGCCCACTTCTAGACAGATTCATGTGAACTTCAAAAATTTCTTTCTGAAGAGAAAGAGCATATAACAAGAAGATGAACTAATATTGAGTATTTATTCTCCCCAATCCACTAACTTCTCTAATATATTCTGGGCTTGAAAAAAAAAATCAAATGTAATTACTTACACCTTCCATATTCACATTACTAAACAGTGTGGGCTGGTGGTCATGACGATTATCTGGAAAATGTTTAGCGTTCTAAGTTGCCTGAGATTGTCTGATATTTAACAGTCTGCCCTTTTCATAGTAGGAAATGTAACTGACACATTAAAAATGACCATAGTGTTATAATATTTTAAATATGAAAGTTATAACAAACTATTTATTAATTCAAAAATTTAATCAATCAGCACCAACTTACTCTTTCAGCATTCTGGTTGTTATTATCTGGTGCTATTTTAACAGTTTTTAAAAGTTGTCTGGCCCAAGTCAAATTTCCCAGCAACATAACCGTCTAAGTAGAAATACAAATAAAGCGAAGAAGTCCAGCCAGTCAATAAAGGGCCTCTCCGGCTTTTCGCTTTAGCACACTGAACTGTCATGGCCCCTTAGCCAGCTATGGAAAGTGACTGGCATCATAGTCTGGTGACTGGTTATTAAGAGAAAAGTCAGGAGCTCAGCCTCCTATTCCTAGGCCTGCCCTGACTCGTCACCACATCAATGCTGAAGCGCAGTCAGTCCAATTCAGCAGCATTCACCAAATGTAGACTCCTACGTTAGTGTACCGTGAAGAATGCAAAAATAATAATATATATGTATACATGTATATGAATATATGTGAATATGTACACATCCTCATTCAATCGGAGCTCAACGGCCAGTTTAAAAGGAAGCATATAAATAACTCTGATACAAGGGAGCTATTTACAGGGATCAGTTAACACAGAAAGTTTCTCACTATTCTTATGTATATGATCCCTAAAAATTCCAGGACTCACTGAAAGGCGGGGTTATGATGAGATGGCTGTTTCAGGCTAACCTGAAATAACCTGAAAGTAGGCCCCAAAGTGGTACATTCAGTGCCCTTTTCCCGAAAACGAAGTCCAGGTATCACCCTCAGAAAACCTCTCCACAAAGGAGAGTTGAGACAGAATCTCTGCAGACCGTGAACTCTAAATGATTCTGGAACTCATATTCTGGTTATCCATATGCAAAGGCTCTGTCCACTCCGCGTGGCCACCAGGGTGAGGGCTCTTCTCGGCACTGAGACCACCAGCAGTGGGGGCATTCACCCCACAGAAGACCTTGAGGCCAGTCCACCACATCTGGTTGTTGGATATTGGGAGCAGTCCTGACTTCACGACTCCACAGCTTCATACTATGCATTTCAAATGAATGGTTTTCCAAGTCTATGTGGATTGTAGGCCAAGTTGTGCTAAGGCTTCCGACATGACTTCCTTCCAGGGGGGTTCTTGGGAGAGAGGGCCCACTCCAGGCTATTCGAGGAAGATACTTCAGAAAACATCTTACGGGAGAGCATAAGCACTTGTAAAAGTGTGCTTAGGCGGCGTGGACTCTGGTTGATGTGGTTTTGGAATCCTTTAACCCTCAGCATTGAGGGACCCCGCAGCTGTTGCCTAACTTACCGTTCAGGCCCTGAACTGGCCCAGGAGCCCAGCTATTGAAGGATGGGCTTCACTGGAGAAGAATGTTCACGCCACGCTTTTAAATGTAAAGAATTACCACGGTTACATGTCACACAAGGTACACATATTTACAGCCATTTCCTATCACCAAACAACCGTAAACCCAACCTAAGCTTTTCGTGCTACTCCTATACCATGACTACTCCCCATAACCCTTTTCCATTCTTCTTTGTCCTCATGAGCATATTACTCGATTTGTTTAATCCTCAACATCATTTTCTGGTATTAAGTAACTTTTGGCACCAAAGCATTTTATTTTTTTCTGGCTCAAATTCCTCCTGCTTCCATTTCCATCTTTTTCTGCTCCTGGGGAAGGCAGACAATAGCTGGTCTCACCATCTCCAACACAAAGCTCCTTCATAAACCTGACGACTATTTTTTTTTTTTTTAAACAAGAGACATGTTAGGAAGCCCTTAGTTTATCTTGGTCCTATCTGGAGTCAGCTGAACTTGGCAGCTCACGGCCTTCTCCTAGGTATAATTACAGTCTGGAGGAGAATGCAATTTGTGCAGCATTCCACTGACCTACAAGGTGACCTTGTGCAGGGGCACATTCACAGGTTGCATTAAACCCTATTAGACATGCCTAGTTTAAGGCCAAGCCTTTCCAGACCCCTGCCGCATGCTAGGATTAGGGCATGTCACACATGCGTATTATTACATCGCCTGAGGAACTCTCCCAGTGCCTTCCGGAGGGGGGCAAAGCAGGCCCACGCTCCACACCGTCTAAACTTGCACCTTGAGCCAGGGTATCCAAATTATTATTATTTCTTACACGTGTGGATGTTTAGAAAAACCTGCCTCTTTGAATAAGAATGAAGACAGAAATGGGAAGAAAGATTTGCTACACTGGAAAAACCACTCCCCGACCGCTCAGCTAGAGAAGTCTAGCCAGACAGACAGAAAGAATTCCTGCCAGGTCCGGTGGGACCTTCACATCTACATAAAATCTGTATATCTCTGCAGCTTTCTGCCTGAGCTTGGAGGAGTGGCCAAAAGTAAGGATAAAAATAAATGGTATGAAGACACCATGAATGCTGGGAGCATGCTCAGCCGAGCGAGTTTGGCACAGCTACAAAATTAAAATGATCATAGGAGCCTTCCTCTTCCAGGGAGCCTTCCCCAGCTGAAAATGAAGACGATTTCTATACCTCCACCTTCACTGTACACCAAACACACTCGGACCTGCACCTGATCGAGTAGGTATTCTGTGCTGTGGCTTAGTCCTCGCTGGGAATTTTCTCAGTTTCAGCTCAGGATTTCCATCTCCAATGAAGCTGATTTTGTCATAGAGCCTGGAGAATAGGCACCTGGTCTAGGTAAATACAGCCACGTGAGTTATCACCAATGAATTTCCCCTGGGCGCTGTAGGCAAATGAGGGCATGCTGCTCCCTTTCCTGTCCAAATCACCCTCCCCCACCAAGAACAAACAAAGAACCCACATACACGAGTAGATATTTCCTTTCATAACAATGATATATATATAATATATATATATCAGATAGATAGATAGAGATAGAGATATAGAGATATATATCTCAAATACCCAAATGTAAAACATTCTCAAGGAGATTGAACACCGCAGTGGAAAATAATACAGAAAGTAGACAATCTGACTCTCCAAAGGAAAGTTCTAAAAAAACACTATTTCTATTTTGGTACCTTCAGACTGGCAATGTCTTTTGCTTATGCTTCATATCAACACTCACTGGATGCCACTACTTGGCAAAGCCACAGACCTGAAGGGGCTGGGCTGCAGCACATGCGCCACGGGTGACAAGCCAGCCCGCCTCACTGGCAGTGATCCTGCCGGTTCTAAGCCACTGGCTTCCAAAGGGCTCAAGGAGCTCTCACGACGACTGCAGCATTTCTCTTCAAGGCCTTCCTACGGACTAGGCTGGAAGGCAGGTAGAATCCTGTCAGAGATGCAGACACGGCTGCGCCCCTCCTAAGGAACATCGGCTCTGCTGATCCAGCGATCATTTACTCTGGATGCTCCCAAATCATACATATAGATGAGTATGGGGTCTGACTTTGGCTGGATTGGAGAGCAGTATCTTCTGGGGATGAGATACAGTCTATCGAGGGGACATTCAGCTTTAAATTCACTCTCCTTAAATTGTCACCCATTCGTATACCACCAAATTGCAAACTCTTATTTTATAAGTGATAAAAATCCAATTTGGAAAATAGAGAATTTCCTAATAGAAGGAAATTCCAAGAAGTGACGACGATGACCCAAGGCCATGGGGCATGGTGGCCCACAGACGCAGGCCTTAGATAGAAAGAAGAAAACAAAAGCTCACGGGAGGAAGCGGCGGACACAACCCCGCTTCCCAGCCACGGCTCTTCTGGTGCCCGCCCTGCCCTTCCCAGTGCAGCAGTGACTAGAGATGACACAGATACGCGACGGCCGCTCCCAGCCAGCACCAGGAGTGAGGGCCAGCTGGAGGAGGAGGGCAGGACAGGCCTTGGCAGTCATCTTGCTGCCTCTCCTCCAGGAGAGGGAGCGCTTCCTTGGAAACACGCAACTGTTTCTTGGCAGGTGCCCAGGAAAATAAATGCTGACTCGGCCTCCTTGTTCCCGTCTCCCGTGCTCTGCCCCCTGCCACTCTCTGGCACCGCACCCAGAGAGGCTGGCTGGCTGGCTCCATGGGGCCATATTATGAAATGTCACCTGACTCGGTACAAACAAGCCCTCACTGCTGACGGCCATCGGGGCTGGGTCTGCTTCTGGGTAGTGGCCTCCGTTGACAGGCCTGAATAATGCCATTAAAATGAGCTTTCCCCACGCGGCCTGATTATCTGTCCCACTGAACGCTTCGAGGCACACTGGGCTTCACTGTTCTGTCAAACTGTTAAGTCTGACTCTCTTCCATGGCCTTATTTTTGGGGACACATAAAATTGCTCATGTGAAGTTTACTTTAAGGATTTAGGCTCTTCACCAAGAAATGTGAAAAGGCAAATTGTCACCCTGTCCTGCGTCTGAGAACATATTTGGCATCCCGTCCCCTTACTGATGAGACACAAAAACCCTTTTATTGGCTTTCAGGCTAGTGGATTCTGTTCAGAAAGCAAATGGAGAGAAGGCCATAGCAGGTGAAGGCCGTGGCTGGGCAAGGGGCAAGGAGTGGGGGATGGGGGGGAGTGGGCGGGAAAGAATTCTGATGGCTTCGGAGTTCTTGTGTTATGCAAGAAACAGACTCCGAAACAAAGTCCCTTGCGTTTTCTCACAGATGATAGACTTAGGAGAGAATATGACCAAGAGACATCAATGCATTCATTGTCCTGTCTTCAGACAAGGCCAAAGCTACCGTCACACAAAGGTATTTCTTATAGCTCAAGTCCCCTTCAAGAGTGCTTGCTGGTAACAGTCATGATACAATTCTAAACCACGGACAACTAACCTGGTGAGAAGCAACTGTACTGAGGGCTACAGAGCAGAAAGAAATGAAGAAGGAAACAGAAGAACTATGGAAGCTCCAACTTATGGTAAAACATAAAACACAGGCTTTTCACCACTGATGGTATGAATGCTAAGAAAATGAGAGGAACCAGGACGTCTCTTTGGGACAGAAGTTAATAACGTTAGGATAACCCAGAAGAATTCAATAGTGTACCTTCAGGTGGCCTCCAGCTATCACGGTTCCACTCCAAGGCCAGGGACTTATTCTGCAGATGTAATTCAATGTTTAACAGCAGGGTACATAATTTATTTATTCTCTGCTTCAGGAGAGATGGGAGTTCAGAGGCTCAGCATTCAAGATCTACCATAGGCAACAGGTATATGAGCTTGTTTTAAATTTCTATATTCCAACCCCCCTTTCCATTCCTCCTGTCCCAACAATCAATCTGCACGGCTGTCAATGACTGGGTAGAGCAAATGTCCCTTCGCGTCCCTTCTCACCCTACTGGACCAGCACTGAGGAGAAAAGTGAAAGCTCTCTCTCGACCATTCCCAGACTGCATGGGAAACGTCCTCACCCTACCTACCTCGACATGTTGTGGGCAACGCCCTCAGGGAAGTTTGGTAGAGGTGCTAGAACCTTGTCTAGAGTATAAAGCAATCAAGAATCTGGGGGATGTCCTCGAGAAGTTCCGTGTGCATGTGAGTTACTAGGGACCTCATTAAACACACAGGTTCTCATTCACTAGGAATGCGATGAGAACTGCTTGGAATTGAACTGTAGTCCCCCCAAAAAAGGTGTGTCGAAGTCCTAACCTCCAGTACCTCAGAATGTGGCCTTATTTGGAAACAGGGTCCTTGCAGATGTAATTAGTTGAGATGAGGTCATACTGGAGTCAGGTGGGACCCTAATCCAATATGACTGGTGTCCTTATGAGAAGATGGGCATGTGGAGACAGAGACATGGAGGAGGCACGCCAAGTGATGATGAAGGCAGGGACTGGAGTTATGCAGTTGCATGTCAAGGAATGCCAGAGATTGCCAGCAAACCACCAGAAGGCAGGAAGAGAAGGATTTCCCTACCAGTTTCGGAAGGAGCATGGCTCTGCCAACACCTTGATTTCAGACTTTCAGTCTACAGCACTGTGAGATAATACGTTTCTGTTCTTTTCACTCATCCAGTTCATTGAGACAGCCCTCGAAAACAACTACAGAGCCTGAGATGCTTATGTTTCCAATAAGCTATCAGGTGATGCTTTTGCTTCTGGTCCATAGACCACACTTTGAGTAGCCAGATGACTGTAAATGAATGCATTATTTTGTTTACTATCACTGGCACTTAGCACACTGTCTGATGCATATGTATGTATGTTTATAGAATCCCTGATTCCCTGAGCTTTTTTGGCTAACTAGCTGAAAATGCTTCCCTTTCGCTATCAATCTCCATAGAGTCTTCTCTTAAAGCTATATGCTCAGAGGAGGATGGCTTTCTCATACAAAACCAGTCCCAGATACACAGATAACCACATTGCGCTCCTATGGATTCTAAATAACAAAGTTTATAAGACCTTTGGACTTCCTGTCTTATCTGTATAATTTCTCATTTAATGTTAAGACACTGAACCTGGTCTCGTATCTATTCTTGGTGGCTAAAATAGGGCTTTTCCCTCCAGAATTTAGAGTGTTAGGCTTTTGAAAAGAACACATGCTAATAATTACTCCAAGCTGTTTAGAGATAATGGACAACAGAAAAGTTATTATCTTCAATGTCATCGTATGTCTTTGATATGATAATCATCGCATTCAAGATATCAGAAATGATGGATGGCCTTTGATTTCCAGTGCATCACGATGCAAATTACCTGGCCCTTTCTCACTCCCGCCTGGAAGGTGAAGACTCCTGACAGTGGGCACTCCTGACTTCAGGCTCTCAGGCCACTAGATGGCAAAGTCTGTGGCCAAACTGGAAGAGAAACACTTCCTTCTTTAAAGCTGCCAGGTTCCTTTACTTTTGCCTTTTACGGACGTCCTTCACCTAGAACAACCTCACGCACGGCCTTAATTTGCAGCCATCGCTGCGGCGTACACTATTTATAACCTAAGTCCTGCTACTCTGTTAACTTTCTGCCTAACAACAGTTGACATAAGTAACACATTGCCCTGGTAGACTCCCTGAGCTCCTTCCATAAACAAAATGACGATTCCAGGAAATGTTAGGAGGACGGGAAAGATGAAAGAGCACCATGCGTACATATTTTTAAATTGCTACAAGGTTCTGTTACAGCTGACAGTGTACAACCCAGCACGTCTCCCCTGTAATTGGTCTTTACCATCCTCCGCACTCTCACAGCACATCCATCACGGAGAGTCGGCACGCATTATATTCTGTCCTTCAGTCGTCCATGTGAATGGAATAGCAGTGATCCAGAACATTTCCTCACCGTCACCCGTGCCCAGTGAGCCGGCCTCTGCTCCCATCCTGACCGGAATCGTGACTGTGTGCACCCAGAGTCGCCTTCTGATAGCCGAGGGCCCCAAACACACTGTAGGCAATTTGCCCAGAGTCATCCAGGTGTCTGATTCTCAGTCCTATGTCCTTTCCTTTGAAATGCATCTCCTTCCAGCAAGGGGGCACCTGCCTTCCCAGTCATGTTGCAACAAGGCAATGGCCACTAAGATGTAAAGAGCAGAACTACTTTGAGTTTTAGGCTAGCGGAGTAAAGGCCTTTTAATCTCCTTTTCTCCCATAAAATCAACAGAAATTATGTGACTGAGGATCAGAAACACAAAATCTATCTTTAGTGAACTACTAGACCCTTTTCACTGCAGAAGAGAAAATGTGAAGGCAGAAGGAGTTGGAGGATTAGTTTGAAGCAGAGTGACGAAAGGACAGGCCTAAGTGTCTGCAGTGGAAGGCGGAACCTTGGACATGCACGAATGAGAGGCACCATGTGCTGGGGAAGGCGAGGGTGAGGTGGTGGCTAAATATAAGGGGATTGTTTAAAAGTCAGTCTATGGTCCGGCTGGTGTGGCTCAGTGGTTGAGCATCGATCCATGCAGCAGGAGGTTGCCAGTTCGATTCCCGGTCAGGGCACATGCCCAGGTTGTGGGCCCGATCCCCAGTGTGGGGCATGCAGGAGGCGGCCAATCGATGTTCTCTCTCATTGATGTTTCTAACTCTCTCTCCCTCTCCCTTCCTCTCTCTCTCTAAAATCAATAAAGGAAAAAAAAAATTTTTTTTTTAAACTTAGTCTATGGTACAATTAAGTGATGGATGTATAACTCCACCTGTCGTTATCAGGAAGTATGGTTTCTAGAGAAAATCAAGCAGACAGATGGGACACACAGACATCAGGCACACAGTGGATGGGTTGAGGTGTTGGGCTGGAATGGAGTAATGATCAAAAGTCCGCATCCTTTCTAGGCCTCCCTCTCAGAATGCTGGCTGTCAGGCTGACAGCCCACTCCTCAGCCCCGAGTCAGATGCCTGGAGACATTCCATCTGGAAAAACGGATCAGTCTAAGAGCAAAGACAAACAGAACCTATATTTTTGGGCTGGTGGTCAATGAAAGGCTGGTCTGCAACTGTTTGCGCCATGATGAGATCCACCACTGGGCAAACCTTGTCCATGTACACTGAGCTTCCCCCAGGTTTATCACACCCCAATCTTATACATAATACAGCAGCCAAGGATCACCAACTATTTGAAGAAATCCTCTAGCATAAAATACAGAGGTCAAAACCAAAAAAATATATAAAAAAGGAACTTGGGAGAAGAAACAGAGAGAAAGTAGTAACCAAAGAAAATATAAGGAAACTATAATTTATAGACTCAGAAAATTACATTTTTTTAAAGAAGTAAAATGAGCTTTTATAAATTAAAATATAATTCTGAAATATAAAAATCCTTGTCTATCAAAATAGTAATTCTATAGTAATTATCTAAAATTACAGAAGCAATAGATAGCAGAATACATATCAGAGAGAAACCAAAGAGTGTTGAAAACTGGTGCCTCTGGGGGGTCAAAGTGGGAAAGGGAAGGGGCAAAGGGAACTTTTTTTTACTTTTAAAAGCTTCAAAATATCATACAAAACAGTAGCATATGTACATTTGTGCATAATTTAAAGTGTGTCAAAAATAAACCATGTATACATACTTCCCCTTAAGAAAGTGAGAACTACTAATACCTTTGAAGGCTATCTTTCTCCACAATTTTCCTCCAAAGGAACCATTCTGCTGAATTTTTGTGTTTATTTTTTCCCCCTTGCTTTAAGAAAAAAAATAGTTTGGACACAAATGTATGATTCCATAAACTTATTTTGCTTTTCATGTTTTTGAACTTCAGATCAATAGTCTCATTCTTTTGTGACTTTTTTTTTAAACAGAACATCAAGTTCATGAATCATCAATGTGGATGCATGTGGCTGTAGTTGATTCTTTTACAAAGCTGTATAGTATTCTATTATGTGGCTTTACCTCAGTCCATTTATCCACTCAAATGATGATGGATGGATTTTTACTATTATAAAAAAAGCTTTGTCAAACATTCTCCTATGGGTCTTTTGTATAAATATGCAAAAGTTTGAACAGATGGTGTGTATATGTTTACATGAGCTAGACAGAGCCAAACTGTTTTTGAAGTATATGGACTAACTGACCTTCCCATTAGCAGCAATGAGAGTTCCCATTGCTCGACGCCCTCTCAATATTTCAGTAATACTTTTTAATTTTGGCCAAGCTGGTGGGTGTAAAGTGGTATCTGCATTTCCTAGTTGCTGACTTATCTTTTCACGTTTATTGACCATTCATTCTATGACAAGCCTGTTCATATCTTTGGTCCATCTTTCTATTAGAAGGTGACCACTTTTTTGTTGAGTGGTAAGAATGCTACCTATATTTTGGATAGTAATTCTTCTTCAGTTATTTATGCTACAAATGTCTTCTCCAAGCTTGTGGCTTATCTTTTCATACTCTTTGTGTTATCTTTTGAAGACCAGGAGTTTGTTTGTTTGTTTGTTTGTTTATTTATTTATTTATTTTAATGTATATATTTCTTATTTTATTTATGCTTTTTGTGTATTTTCCAAGTGAGGCTAAAAGATATATTCCTATATCCTTTTTTAAAAACTATTAAATTTTTCCTTTCTTATTCATATTCTTGATATTCCTGGAATTAATTTTTATTCATGGCCACAAATACATTGATTTTTAAAATATTTTTTAATAATCAATTTATATACTGATCTGAGATACATTTGTCATATATTAGTTTCCATATATGCATGGATCTTCTTTGGAACCCTCAATTCTTTCCACTGACCTTTGTTTTTTCTGTGCCAATTATTACCATACTACAGCTACCTCACCACCTATTACTGAATTGTTATTGATATGTGGTAGAATAAGTATCCTATTTGGCTTTTCCTTTTAAATGTATTTTATTTTTTGAATTTTGTTTATTATCCTCCTGCTTTTAAAAAATACATAGTTTTGCCACAAATGTATGATTCCATCAAGTTCTTTGGCTTTCATTTTTAACTTCAGACCAATGGGATCATTCTTTTGTGACTTAACTTTTTTTTTAAACTAAATCTTATGTTTAAGGTTGTTTATGTAAGGTTACTTTTGAAACTTTGCTCTTACATATTTTTAGAATAAGTTTGCCAAATGCCAAATAATCCTATATAGATTTTGATTGGAATGACTTTAAAATTAGAAATCAATTCGGGGTTAACTGACATCTTGACAATACTGATTTTCCTATTCATAAAGAGAACATCTCTCTCCTATTTAGGTACTTTAACGTGTTCGTGACAATATTTTATACACTTCTGGATTCAGTGTACTAATACTCTGCTTAGGATCTTCACATCTGTATGAGAGACTGGCGTCTGATTCCTTTTTTATTTCCTGTCCTTGTCTGGTAGTGTTATCAAAACTATATGCTAGCTTTGAACATCACCTCATTGTCTAGTCTGTAAAGTATTTTGGGTAAGAAGGAAATGTTTGGTGTAATAAAACCATCTAGGCCCAGACTTCCTTTGTGGGAAGAGTTCAAACTACTGATCTGATTCCCTTAATATTTATAGGATGCTCAGATGTTCTATTTCTTCTTGAATCTGTTTTGGTAATTTATATTTTTCTAGGAAGTTATTTGATGTGCAAAAGTTTGCTCATGGTATTCTCCTGTCATACATTTCTATGGCACCTGTGGTCACATTCACTTTTATTTTCCTAGTATCATTATAGCTTCGTTTTGCTCAATCTCACTGGAAGTCTGTACATTTTATTGTTTTCAAAGAACAAACTTTTGACTTTATTAATCTTCTCTACTGTATTTTTTTTAATTCCATTCTCATCTTTTAAAATACATTAGGTTGAACTATATGAAATTATAAATGTTTGAGCACCTCTGGCCTACAAAAGTGGCTTTTCATGTTGTGCAACCTACTGTTTCCTTGTAATTTCTTTGGTTTGATTTTTTTTTCCTAGCTATTAATTTTAGAAGCTTAATTTATTTTTGACCTTCTCTTTTGATTTGATCACTTTTGACCACACGTTTTAGCTATATACTAGGAGTCTTGATAACCAGTATTTTTTTTTTTAATCCTCACCTGAGGACATTTTTGCATTTATCTTCAGAGAGAGTGGGAGGGAGAAAGAGAGAGAGAGAGACATCGATGTGAGAGAGACACACCAAGTGGCTGCCACCCACACGACCCCAACCAGGGCTGGGGACAAACTGCAACCGAGGTACGTGCCCTTAGCAGGCACTGAACCCGGGTCTCTCTGGTCCGCGGGCCAACGCTCTAACTGCTGAGCCAAACTAGCCAGGGTGATAACCAGTATTTTTTGAGTATTTATAAGTGTTTTCTGAATCCCATTGTAATTTTTTTCTTGATCCACGAGTTATTTATAGGTGTAAATGGTGAGGAGTTTTTTTTTGTTATGGACATAGTTAGGTTGTATTTTTGTTACTGATATAAGATTTCTTTTTTGTTGTTACTCCTCACCCAAGGATATCTTTCCTATTGATTTTTAGAGAGACTGGAAGGGAAGGAGAGAGAGAAAGAGAAACACTGATATGAGAGAGACATGTCGATTGGTTGCCTCCCGCATGCATCCCCACTGGGGCCGGGGATCGAACGTGCAACCCAGGTACATGCCCTTGACTGAAAATCAAACCCATGAGCCTTTGGTGCGCAGGCCGACACTCCAACCACTTCGTCACAATGGCCAGGGCAGTTACTGATATGTGATTTCTACCTTAATTTCATTTTGATCAGAGGATGTGGTCTGTATAAAGAAAATGCTTGAAATATTCTGAGATTTGCAGGACTTTTGCTTTTTCTTAAGTCTTTTAATACTACTTGACTTTTAAATTATATCCATGCATTATGGTGATAAAATAAATGAAACATAATAGTTAATTCAGTCTATTTCATTGTTAATATAGAAACTATACTAAAACCATCACACTTGAAGAGTTTCATCATCACCTAAATCCTCCATTTTAAACATATTTGTATTTATTTATAGCCTATCACATTCTGAAAGGACTTAGGAGGTCACCTTACATGTCGCCTGCTAACAGCTGCACACTGAAAATTGTACCGCACAGATGAGCATGAAAACCTAATTTAAAAAAGTGCTGGAAAGTGGAAACACGCTGTATTACCCTTTTCACCAACTATTTTAACCCTCAGATCACCCTTTGAAGTAGGTGCTAGTATTATCTTCACTTTGTAGATGATGGAACTGTACAGAGGAGTCTTAGAGAGATGAAGGGACTTGCCCCGTGAATAAAGTGATGACTCAGCAAGATAAAGGCCTCTGTGGGTTCCAGAAATTGCTGTTGAATCACAACGCTACCACCTTTCATATGTAGACTAGTGTGACTCTCGGTGCATGGATGTGCTGGAAGAAGTGATACTGTTATAATTAGCTAGTTATTGATGGTAGGGAAGGAGGCAAAGGGAGGCCAGACATTACAGGCATGGCCATCTGGGCAGCTTCACCAGGAAGCTGCAATTTCACACTCCCCAGGGAACCACTGTTGCATTCCTTGAAATCACTGGGGGAAGGGGTCCAACAAAGGGGGAGATGGATGCATGGTCAGTGAAGTAGGGGTGAGTAGGGAGGGTGCCTGTCAGTCTAACCTGGAAACAAAGATAATTGGCTAGAGGGCATGGGGCCACTGCAAGCACTCGAAATCTGAGAAGGTTAAAATCCCCGGACAAAGGAGTTCACTCTCTTACTCTCTTGTTCCTCTGGCTTTGCTCCTGTCTGTGTTCCCTCCATAGCCATGTGGCCCTAGAAACTGCATGGTCCAGGGCCATGTGGACCCCACACGCAATGGACTGATGGACTGCAGCTGGGGACACAAGCTAAGCTAGTCTGATGATGGACTGGACTGTGCTAATATGCAGAAACTTTGGGCAATGGCTTTAATCCTAGCTCTGCTAAGGACACAACTACACTCTTTCCATAGCAGGATGGAGGGAGAGGGGACCTTGGAAACTCAGGGCTTTAATGCCATGCAAATAAATACCACTTATTCTCCCGTGCGAGTCTCAGAAAACTGCTTTTCTCATGACATCGCAAGAAGCCCACTTCCCCCAGCAACAGGTACCCAGCAACAGGTAGGGACATGGAGAGCTCCCCACCGATAACAGCAGCAGCTGGTCAGAGACCTGGCCTCTACCTCAGCCTTATCACTTGCTTCCTGGTGGCTCTGAGGGAAACACCACGATCTTAGTTGATAGGTATGAACTCCCTGTGCCAGTCTGAGTCCTATCTTCTTCTCTGTGTACCTTCAGCCTTAGAGACTCATCCCTTTCTTTGGTGGCAACTGAATGGCTGTGCCCTATAGGGCTGAATTGTTCAGATATCTCCATACCCGAAGAGTATACGTAATACACAACAAAAGCATCACATGGCCCAACTTCTCCGATGTCTTACTAAATCATTCCCAACATCATATGCTTTAGGCATTTTGCTGCTACATTCTGAATCACATTCTTCCCTAATCAACACTCTCAATGTCTCATTTTTTCCATTAGTAAGATGATTGTAGTACAAAGTGAACTATTTATAATGAGCCCCAGCTCAAGCAATGTGGCTTTCAGTTGGCTTCATCTTAAATAAATCTTTCTTTGTTAATTGATGTACCTTCGCCCAGAGTTGTAAGTAACATTTATGTTCCTGAATTGGACAGGGAAGGAGAGAACCACACCCAGAGTGAAGGATCCAAAAAATGCGCAGCATCAATATGAATGCAATAACTACCTGAAAACAAAGTTTAAACGTTTGTGTGCTTGTTGTAAACTGAAGAAGCTGTACAAGAGAGTCTCCACAAGAGAGTAAAAAGTGATGTGATAATTAGGTCATGAATTAACCCCCTGGTACTCGCAGCTCTGTACTATTTTTAAAGACCCCCTTCTCACCTCCTAGGATATTTTGCACATGCAAAATGCCTAATGTGGCTAATAAGGTACCGAGCATAAAAGTTAATTAATGAAAATGAAAACACTAAAACTCGGGTTATTTAGTAACCAGGGCCTGCAGCCAGGTCCCAATTAAACCCACTCTTCTGGTGAAGGAAGGGATCAAAATGCCCAATAGGTTCCATCTGGCTGCTTTCTGTGGGTCAATCTAGAGCCTCATGTCCTTTTCAAACTGGACTGTCCCACCTCTCCTTTCCATTGCAATGACAGCTCAGGGCAGTCCCCCTCACCCTTCATGGGGAACTCCCGCCTCTCCCACTCAGGTGTAGGGGGCTTGGCAGCTAAGGAATCCAGCTGGAAGCAAGCAGGATGCACTAACTCTCCCCAGCCCAATCCCTTTTGTCATTCATTCCACTGGAGGGGCCCCTAACCCTCCAATCCCATTTGTACTCCACTGAGGAGATCTGATAATGGTCCTGGCAGAGCTGTGGGTTCTCATAACTTCTGGCAGGGGCCTCACTGACCCATAACGTGGCTACACACATGATTTCTTCTCATACTGTCTTTGTAAATTGACCATGGCTAACCTTGCTGCCCTAATCAGATCAATCAGAATAACATTGCTTTAGCTGCGGCATGCTGGCAGCCTCCTGGGCTGAGGCGTGACTCAGAGTCAGGCAAAGATACCGAAGGCGGATTTTTGAGTTTCCAGTGGTCTCAGGTTTCCTTTGCTTTTATCCCAGTTGGTGAGCTTTGTAAGGCCCGTGTTTACAGCCATGCAAATTAGCCTCAGCTGGAGAGAAATCAGGTCAGGCCCAAAGGAAACCAAGCTCTGGGCCAAAAGCTATGTTATCAAAAATTAAACGTGTGGCCACAGACCTGGAGCCAAGCCAGACTGTCCTGAGAAGCACGTGGACAGCTTTGTCTGGTGTAACCTGGACTCCTGGCTTGGCCTCTGCCCCCAGAACACTGAGAGGTGGAGGGGAAAATGGAAAAGGGCCACACAGGCTAGGGGGGCTGCCCAGCCCGGTGCATTTTGTGTTCAGTGGAGACAAGTGTGGGGAGGGAATATCGCACCTTTGAAAGAAACGCTGTGGTGGTGAGGCTGGTTTGTGGTAAATCCCATGTTCTTCATTGACAAAGCAGGGTCCAAATTCACGGGTTTATTCTACTCATGCACTTGTATACACTCAGCTTTAAAAGGTATGTGTGAAGGTGTCCACACACAGAGATGATCTGGTATTGCATCTGGGAAGCAGCTTTAAAAACAGCCACCCCAGCCCCACAGGTGTGGCTCAGTGGTTGAGCGTGGACCCATGCACCAAGAGGTTGCTGGTTCGATTCCCAGTCAGGGCACATGCCCAGGTTGTGGGCCAAATCCCCGGTTGGGGGCATGCAGGAGATAGCCAATCGATGTTCTCTCTCATCGATGTTTCTATCTCTCTCTCTCCCTCTCCCTTCCTCTCTCTCTAAAAATCAAGAAAGAAAAAAAACAAACAAAACCAAACATCTACCCCAGACACCAGGACAGTTACGGAAACTAAGGCCAGAGAGGTTACGTGACTGGACACACATAGCCGCTAACTACCGGTTACCCGGGGGTTAAAATTCTAACACTTATTCCCTGGGCTCCCACATCCTCAGGCCCCACACGGCGTGTGCTGATGGCGGGCAGCCTGGCCTCAGACAGTGCCTGGGTCTGAGTGCTGAGACGTCGGTTCACATGTGACTGCCTTGCCCATCTGCCCTCTAATCAGTAGACAAAGGCTGGTGGGTCTTCAGTGTCCCCGTTTGCAAAGTGGAAGTCATGACCAGATTGTTGGGATTCAGCTAATGAAAGTTCTCATCTTTTGACAGATTGAGAGACCTGAGACCCAGAAAACTGAAGGGACCTGCCCAAGATTCCACAGTTGGTTAAGGTCAGAGCCAGACGTGGAAAGCAGGTCTACTGACACCACAGCCAGGGCACTTGTCCCTAAACGATGACCAGAGAACACACTTCAGACTTCTCCAAGTGAATTTAAAGCCAGGGCCTGTCGTTCAATTCAGACCAAAGGCCCATGCGTCAGGCAACTAAGAGCACAGGCTCGGGGGTTATTGCTGGATTCGCTGCCTTACCACTCAGAAGCTGTGTGATGCTGGGCAGGTTACCTAACCCCTCTTGGCCCCAGCCTCCTCCCCTACGAAACAGGAATAATAATAGGAACCATCTTACTGGGTTCTTGTGACGATTAAATAAGTTAATACATGCCAAGCGCTTAACCAGAAACCACTTACTGAGCATTAACTAGGATGATGATGATGATGATGATTACTATTGAAATCTTCACTTGAAAGATATGCCATAAGTGCAAGGTTATTAAGACTTCTCTCTGTCCATATTAAGCATGTACCTGTGAGAACAAGTGGACGTGCAGAAGCTGGTTTGACCTTTGTGTGTATTGGAGATGTGTGCACTTCACAAAGCATTTATGAGTTCAGTTGAGAAAGCATCCATGTGACCTGGGTTTGTGACTTAAATACACATGTAAGACCTGGTCACCTTCTCACATACTGCTGAGCTTAGAACCGGAGGCCAGAGGAGTCACTGCTGTGACCAAGGTGCCAACATCAGCACCCACCCTCAACCCACTGTCGGGCACGGCCCGTGTCATGGCCCGGGGAAGGGCCTGTGTCAATCATAACTGAGTGAGGTCCAGGAAAATACAGGCAAGGCTTCAAAACCTTCCTCTACTATTTAAAAATACAAATGTTTATAATGGTTCTCTCTCAGACTATCTTGTAATATCCAATCATTCATCTTTGTTTTCCAATTAGATAACCCCCAATCCATACTGAAGTAAATCTTCACTCCCTGTAGATATGGAAGATTTAAAATGCTGTGTATGCCCTGGCCGGTTTGGCTCAGCAGTTAGAGCGTCGGCCTGCGGACCAGAGATACCCGGGTTCGGTTCCCTCTGGGGGCACGTACCTCGGTTGTAGTTTGTCCCTGGTCCTGGTTGGGGTCGTGCAGGTGGCAACCACTCGATGTGTCTCTCTCACATCAATGTTTCTCTCTCTCTCTTCCTTCCTCTCTCCTTCCTGCTCTATCTGAGGATAAATGCAAAGATGTCCTTGGGTGAGGATAAAAAAAAAAAAAAAAAAAAAAAGTGTGTGTGTGTGGGGGGGATTCCAGAATTAGTCCCAAAGGGGCTAAGTCTAATACTTCATAAATTTTTACACTAAGTGATTCAGTCTTAGTACTGGAACTATGTCCACTAACCATTTCTATTCTACTGATACGTACAAGCCTTTCTAACATACATTTGGCTCCCAGTTCTTTGTGTGGATAATTTGCTGTGATATTTGGCCTCGTGGTCCACAATAAAGAGACTTCACAAGACTAAAGAGGGCGCAGAGGGGCAGTTACTCTGTTGTAGGCTCCGTTTCTCAGTGCTCTGGGAAAGCAGCGAATTCAGCTTTCATTCTCAGCATTCTGAGGTGCCCTCTGGTGGTCTGGGGTGGGGAATGAGCAGCCTAATGATACCACAGCTGGTTGGAGGTGCAATTCCAGATTGAGTTACTGTTTAACAGCCAACAAGAGAAACACAGTTGAACTCCAAGAATAATATTCAGATGCAACATTCTGAAAGAATCATTGATAGCCATACTTGACAAGTTCTAACCACTTTTTTCCCCCCCAATAAGTAAATAAAGTAAAAGTACAACTTAACTTTTTGGGCCATCTTATTTCCAAATAAAATTTACAAGGTAGAATTTTTGTAAACGGGTGCCTGTCATGGGCTCAAAGCTCCCGTTTGCTTTTAGTCAATTTAGCCAGTGAGGGGCCTTTAAACTGAAGAGCAGGAAAGCCCTGATCATTCCAGCTGTCACTCAAGGACTCTGGACACAGCACTAATGACCTCAAGGTCATATATTGGTACAATCAACACACGGGCCAGTTATTTCGCTCATTTCTATAGATGATAACCCCCACCTTCACTGCTCATCTTCAAACACATGAAAAGTTAAAGGGGACAGCAAACTCACCCCATTCCGGGGGGGGGGGGCGGGGGCGGGTAATGTGCATACCTTAGCGCAGCAGCTGGAGAAATTATCTTTGTACACAAAAGCTGAAATTATATAAACTTGGAAGGCAACAGGTTATGAAACCCTATAAATCTATGTTCAGGCTTCCAAACAATGTTCTCCTTCCACCCTTCTCCTCTCCCCACTCAACTGAGACACCAAGTCTGGGATTTGAGAATTACAGCTCCAATCCTCGCCAAAGTGACCAAATTACAACTGATGGCTTTTGGCTCCAGGACGTTTCAACAGACTCATGTCTGCTGGGCCATCACCACCCTCCCCACCCGCCTCAAACCCCACCCCCAAGAGCTCAGGGGAAAGCCATTATTTCATGATTTTTTTTTTACGTATTTCATTATTCTTAAGAAATATCTATCAAAAACACGGGGGGAGTGGAATGATTTTATATATTTTACAGAGGAGGGAACAAGCACGGAGATTATAATTCAAAGTGAGATGGTGACATTTCGAGAGAAGAAGGATATTGGCAGGTCATGCTGATTTTCTGAAAGTTGTTGGGCAAGTTTAAAAAGCAACTGGAAAGTTTATCAGAGTGGCTGCTTCCTTGACAGGCACCCGGAGAAAGAATCTCAGACAATGAAGGCAGATTTCTGGCTCCTGGTCAAGGTGCTGACCTATCTTTCCCAGGAACAAATGTAACTGAGAGGCAGTGTAAATATGGGCATATTGACAGTGGAAACTCATATTTTACCGTGCAAAAGACTATGTAAACCAACATAAGACGAACTACTAGATGTCTGTATGTGTCATTAGAGAAAGTTGTGAAATTGTATGACTATTGAAAAAGAGAAATGGTGTGGAGATTACCCTATGCAGATAGTTTCAAGAATGGACAGGCTAATGTTTTAAGACCTTCAACAACCTTGTGGAATCAATGATGTTCAAACATTTCTTTGCAAAGCTTTCATATTCGTTCATAAACCATGAGATTAATACATAGGTCTAGGGAATACTGAAAGTACTTTCATAACCATGATTTCACTTTAGCCTTGTAACAACCCTGTAAAGAGTTGTTATTCCTTATTTTATAGAGAAGGAATCAGTGTGTGAAAGTTAAATACCTGCTCTGAAGGTTAGCACAGAGCAATAAATAGGAGACAGGCCCAGACGGTGTGGCTCAGTGGTTGAGCGTCGACCCATGCACCAAGAGGTTGCCAGTTTGATTCCCGGTCAGGGCACATGCCCAGGTTGTGGGCCCAATCCCCAATGGAGGGCATGCAGGAGGCGGCCAGTTGATGTTCTCTCTCATTAATGTTTCTATCTCCCTCTCCCTCTCCCTTCCTCTCATTGTAAAATCAATAAGGAAAAAAAAAAATCTCATTAAAAAAAAAGAGGAAATAAATAAATAGGAGACAGTACTAAGTGTTGGTGGTGCGAACAAGGGCTGATGTTTTGAATCCTGGTTCTCAATTTAGTGATGGCTATGTTTGTAGTGGTAGAGTGGACTGGTGTCACAAAAGTGGTTGGCACATGCCTGAGTGCCCAATACAAATTTGTCACAGTTCGTATTTATTTACTGCTAATATTTAAAACATCAGCAGAGTCAAAGGGACACAGCTCCAAATCTACCTATTTCGTTGTTGGAGTTAAACGTAAAAACATCCTTTGACTCAAAATGTGGCTTCCTATTGGGAGACTCTGAAGAAAGCTGGATACGTTTACAATGTAGGAAGTATTTTGAATTTGCACAAGTGCAGCTGTATTTTTTTTTTTTTTTGATGATTTAAAAAAGGGTTATTCTCATGTATAAATGTCAAGTCAATCATCCCAATAAAAGTCACCATCATCAGTGTGGCCAGTTCCTGTTTCAATGTAGGAGACACCACGCTGAGGCTCCTGCACACCCTCTCCAGTGTTCATCATTATCAATGTCTCCCCGGTTAACAGTGTGCAGACCCTGGAGGTCACTTTGGCCTTCCAGGCCTCAGTTTCTCATGTGCCAGACGAGGGTACTGAATTAGATGATTGGGAGGCTTCCTTCTAATTCTTAGACTAGATGATATTATAGAACAGGGTACCTGCCCCGTTTAAGAGTAAGTGCATCTGTTCACTTTAAACCAGTGCCACTGATGGGGACATCAAACGCTAGTATAGAAGATGAAGCTAGGAACTAGTGTCTGAGTGCAGCAGAATCCTGACAGTCACTTCTGAACCGGGAATGTGGTCTGCGATGAGAGATGAAGACCAGATCCCTTGAAGAGACGTTCACATGTACGTCTCAGCCCGGCTAAGCCCACAGTCAGGATTCCAAATACTGGCTAATTCGATCTCCAACATTTACTCCACGTCAGTTTTAGAAAAGACCTATTTGTCAAGTCCTCCTGGGCATCCTGTATGGGAGCCATTCTGCGCCTCAGCTGATGAAGCCGGCCTCCGACGCTGGAGCTCCTCAGCCACTCACGGCCTCTAAACTTCACTTTCCTGTTCATTTTAGGAGAAAGGAAGACACACATCTGACTCTCGGAAGAGACCAAGGGATCCAACTGGATGCTGGAAATCTGACCACGGGCATGGAGGGAAGGCTCAGAGGAGGCAGGTTTAGAGTCTTCTGGCATTGAGCCAGCTTGTTATTTTCTTTAAAACGTAAAATCTCAGCGCTAAGGTAGGCCACAAAGCTCACCAAAACCCCAAGCAGCCTCCAGACCATCAAGCCCAGTGGACCGACATTCTTGGCTCTACGAAGACGAAAGGGGACACTACACATGCGCCACTGATACGGGGTAACAGCAACCTCACTATTCAGAAAGATTCAAGAGTTCAAATGAAGGGTACTTTCCTCCTCGGACAGTGAAACAAAATAAACACATCAAGTACTAGCTGCCTTAGTGAAAATCCCTTGTTGAACACGCAAACAATTACGAGATAAGAAATAAGAATAAACAACCAAATGCTTTGATGCTTTGAAAATACTCCTTCACCAAAACAGAAACAATTCGTTTTATGAGTAAACAACATGTTACCAAGCATCCAAAGAGAGAAACAAAAGAACAGCAATCTGAGAAGAAACAGAGAACAAAACTAAGTTTAATACGATAGTGAGTGAGAATGCATTTAGCAGAGTTTCTGGTTGATCAGAGAAGGCTTCCGGGAAATGGCAAATTGAGGTGAGCTTTTGGAATATAGAGGTTCTTCCTCTGCCTTTTGTATAGAAACTAGTCTTCTGTTTCTGTAGATGGCACCTGCAAAGCCAGCTGGTCTATAAAGCACACTTATTTCCATTTCATACGAATCCAATTGCATGGGAATGCATTTTATAGTATATCAGTTGACTTCTTGCCTGGAATTAATTGTTTTAGTAGAAAAATTCAAATTGCCCTAGACAATATTTCTTTATTTTTATTTTTTATTTTTATTGATTTTAGAGAGGGAAGAAGGAAGAGAGGGAGAGGGAGAGGGAGGGGGAGAGAGACATCTATGTGAGACACACTGATTGCCCCCACCCCCACGCGCCCCAACTGGAGCTCAAACCCACAACCCAGGCATGTGCCCTGACCAGGAAACAAACCTGCCACCTTTTGGTGTACAGGACGATGCTCCAACCAACTGAGCCACACAGGCCAGGGCTGCAATATGTCTTCCTAAAAGGTTTGTTGTGAAATGTAATTATTGTTGGGATCACATTTTTCTCATGAAAACACAATTCCAATGGACTTAAGAGGTGAGAAACTCTGATTATGATTTTCATTCATAATTCAACTCAGTGGGAAAATCTGATTTCATTAACAGAAAGCTTTTACAGACTTTTGCCATTTCCCCCCTATAAGCCACAGCTGATTTCATAATCACAATCTTACCTGAGATATGAGCCCAATTATATAATTTAAGAATGAAGAGTTGATGATCATATCATTCAATAGTATACACTTTTCAAAAGCAATTCCTCAAACCTTCTTATATTTACATTTCACAACATCCTGGTGGGTCTGGTGGACTCAGATATTGTTAATCCTCTTTTATAGAAAGGGGGAAATCGGCCCGGCTGGTGTGGCTCAGTGGTTGAGCGTCGACCCATGCACCAAGAGGTCGCCGGTTCGATTCCCGGTCAGGGCACATGCCCAGGTTGTGGGCCAAATCCCCGGTGGGGAGCATGCAGGAGGCAGCCAATCGATGTTCTCTCTCATCGGTGTTTCTATCTCTCTCTCCCTCTCCCTTCCTCTCTAAGATCAATAAAGAAAAAAAAAAAGAAAGAAAAAAGAAAGGGGGAAATCGGATCTAGAGAAGAAAGACAACCTAACCCCAAGCTCACGTGGCAAATCAATAGCAGAACCAAGTACTTGACTTTTTCCTCAACACCATCTAGGCTATTCTCCAAACATGTAAAAACAACAACAAACACCCCACGTATGCAGAGGAATAACAGCAGTGGCAGCAACAGCTGATACTAATACAAGCAGATGTCACCCCATGTCATGGTTCAGTGACCGAGGCACAGGGTGGGAGAACTCTGACTTGGGTCACACAGCCAGCACCTGGCCCAGTGGTGATTCAACTTCACATCTATCTGATGCTTAAGAATCTTAAACTTTTTCTCTGATGAGATGACTGGGAGGCTCCAATCTTTGCTCAGTAGTCACCTTCCTCAATGAGGACAATCCTGAACACACTACTTAAAACTGCAGGCCCATCGCCACCACGCCGAATTTCATCCTCCTTAAATCATGTTTTTAATATTGATCATTAACAGAAGCTCCACAGGGCAAGAATCTTCGGGTTTGTTTGTTTTTCACTGACATAACCCAGATGCTCGGACACTGCTGTCCAACAGAACTTTTTGTAACGACGTCAATGTTTTATATCTGTGCTATATGGTGGCCATGAGCCATAGAACAAAACTGAAAAGTGGCTAGTGCCACTGAAGGATGGAATTTTCATTCTATCTAATTTGATTAATTAAATTTAAATAGCCATAGATTTTCAATAGAAGTAATGGCTAAAATAAGTCCAGATTAAATTAAGGAAATGTTAGAAAATTCAGGTGCTAGGACCAAAATGGCAAGCACACATTCTCCAACTATTGGCTCCTTTTTGTCATCTGTGGCTCGAAACCTTCCAAAACATTTTTTGAAAACAGGGAAAGCAAACCAGCAGCACATAGTGAATTCCCATGTATGACTACATATTTCTCTATACATAATTACTATAATCACTCAATACCTTTTTGACCTTGTTTTTTTTCTCATAGGTCTCCGACAGAGGTTTTTTCTTCTGCTGAGTTGTGTCTTTGGAGAATAAATACTCAAATTCACTAGTATCCCGAATGTCCGGTTCTTCTAAGGAATCCCATAAGGTTGGTGTAGCGCTTTGGCTTAAAAGAGAAAATGACAAGTTAAACTTAAGAACCCAAACAGAAGAGAACAGAATAAATCTCTAATTCATGTTTTAACTCATTAGAAAAATAATACAAGTTTACAACTTGATTTTTTCCAAAAAAAGTCAACAAACTGCAAGCACCTGTTAATAAAGGTCTTAATGAAAACACACATACACACACAAACACACACACCCCCATATAGCTCAGAGAAAAGCTCTTGGCATTACAAATGTTTCAAAAAGTCATGTTGGACATTATAGCAAATATAATGTTGGACATTAAAGCAAATACACATTTCCAGACCAGAATGGTCATTAGATACAATCAAAGATTGAGAGACAGAGAGAGATCTAGAGAAACTTTTTGGGACCAGAAATCCCGGGATTCCGACTGCTGAGGTCACATAAGCTGCTTTCCCCTCAGTCTGTGGCATTCCTGTGGTGGCTAAACATTGGCATCATATAAAGGCTGAAGGATAACCAATCTTGAGACAGTGATGGGATCATTCTTTTTTGTTAAATTAGGTTAACCTTTAATAAAAGAATCAAATTGATTGATTGAGTGTATCTATACTTCTTATTTTCTATGAAGATTTTTTACAAAATTATAAAAGCATAAAAAAAAAAAGAAAAATTCTTACATCTCAATTCTACCACCCAGATGTTTTCAACATAAGTGTTCATCAGTCTACAGTGATGGGATAATTCTGTTTTTTTTCCCCACATTAAAAAAAATTTTTTTATTGATTTTAGAGAGAGAGGAAGGGAGAGGGAGAGAGAGATAGAAACATCGATGAGCGAGAACATTGATTGGCCGCCTCCTGCATGCCCCCTACTGGGGATCGGGCTCAAAACCTGGGCATGTGCCCTGACCAGGAATCGAATCGGCAACCTCTAGATGCATGGGTTGATGGTCAACCACTGAGCCACACCGGCCGGGTGTGATGGGATAATTCGTAAACAGAATGAAAATGCACTATGAAGGTAAAGATTTACCCTCTCTTTGGATTTCTTCTACTAGTTTTAAACATGGTGTTCTGGTCAACAATGTAGGACCCATAATATGTGTATGGGCTGTACTCACTTAGAAACACTTGATTTATAATACCCCACCCCGACAACAGTATTAATAATAAAAACAAACCCCCAAACTCCACTGCAACAGCCCTCACTGGGATTTCAACTAAAGCAGCCACGGGGAAACCATTTTGCTTTGTCTTCAAAAAACCAGGGCCACCCTAGTTTTGAAACAAAGAAAGGGGAGAAGAGATGGAAAATCAAGTAGAAGAACCACCTCTGAGAGCTGACTCACTGGTTACCATCCAGGCTCCCGTCCGTCAGAACCCATTTTCCCCAAATGCCCACTTTCTTAACTTAGCTTCTAATCTTATTTTTAGTCACTTTTAATGCACACAGAAAAAAAGTGTCTCCTCTACATATTTTTTTCAAACATATGTATGTTATAATCCATAATATCTATAAGCATTTACCTTTGTTTCAATATGTATTTTCTCAGTCACTGAAAACTAAAAGATCTATTATTATATAGAATGGTCCACAAAATTTTTTGATACTCAAAGGAGATTTTCATATTCGAAGGAGTTGGGAACCCTGGCTTTTCGGATCTGCGAATTCACATTTTGCTACATGTGTCTGCCTTTCCCATGAAATATAACGTTTTAGTTCTGGCCACATTCATTTCTCTCCACGTTTTGTTAAGTTATAAATTTTTAATATAATACTTGAGCCATTGAAGAGTATGTATGTGACATATGTGAGTTATAACATGTAACAGCATAATAAATACCTGTGAAATCATCACCCACGGGCTAAAACCTTTTTGATGAAGCACACCCATCTACGTGCCCCTTCCTCCGCCACTCAACTGCCTGCCGTTGGAAACCTGAGCGCCGTTAATGTCAAGGGCTTATCTCAGCTGCACTCAGGAGGGGGCGTCTTAGGGCTGCGTGGGGCTCAGGGAGGCTCTGGGAGGCTGAGGGGAGGATACTCAGAGGGAGGCAGTGTGATGCATGAGGCAGGCTGTTCAGACTCATGCCCGTCATCTCCTGTACCTGTACTGCTTGGCCCAGCTCCAAGGACTGAGCTCAGGCCAGGATGACAGGTGCTATAACTCATATTCTGTAGCAAATTGGGTCTGGCAGGCAGGCTGAGCACTTCCTCACCATTTACAACATTGTTTCTATGGGAAAATACATTTCCAACAATGAATACAGGCATTTTGAAATACCACCTCTCAGTGAGTTGGGAGTAACTGGCATTTGTTGGGGGCAGTAATGAGAGCGCACCTCCAGTGGACCAGCTGCTCTCACGGTCAACTCTTTTCTGGCCACTGGACATACCATTTTAGCTCAAAAGAAGAGGAAGAGGAAGGAGGAAAAAGGAGTGGGGAGGGGAGAATGGAGGGGGGGAGGGAGAATGGAGAATTAGGAGAGGGGGATGTAGGGGGAGGAGAAGATACTAGGAAGATACAGATATTTATTAGGAAGCTGAAAAAGTACTTAGATGAGGATTTCATTTTCTTTAATTAAATCTCTTCCCTGTTGGTCAGACAACAGACCAAAAAAGGCAAAAATGGCAAAAGTTAAAAAGCAGTTCATGTTAGTAGTGAAACGCAATCTAGGTGGATGAGAGGAAATGTACATACGACAGAAAAAAAATCCATATTTTACTCCCAGTTCCCTAGAAGACTAAGGGCAACATTTTTCATGTGTACATGAGACAAGTACTTACAGCATCTCGTTGTACAAAATATTAAAATACCATTTCATCTCTTTAAAAAAACACATTCCAAATAAATTTACTTTTGTCCATAAATAAATACTACACAGAATCTACAGACCATTTCAGTTTAAAAGAAGTAGTCAGTCCTGGCCGGTGTGGCTCAGCTGGTTGGAGTGTCATCCCATGTACTGAAAGGCTGCCAGTTAGATTCCTAGTCAGGGCACATACCCAAGTTCGCAGGTTCAATCCCCAGTCGGGGTGCATACGAGAGGCAACCAATCGATCTCTCTCTCTCTCTCTCTCTCTCTCTCTCTCTCCCTCTAATCTCCCTCTCCCTCCCTCTCTTTCTAAACATCAATAAAACATATTTAAATAAATAAATAAAAAAATCAAAGAAGTAGTCATGCTCCGAGGAACAAAAACATCTTGAGGGACCCATGTACGAGAGACGAAACGTGTGGTACAGCAGGAAGTGGCCATGTCCCGGTCTTCACACAGCACAGTGGGAAGACTCCCCCTCCCCAAAGTCAGGCTCAAGACTGACATGTTCACCAGGCAGGGCTCTCCTGATGTCCTGGGTCAGGAAAGTTGGTACACTCAGCTCCTTTTCATTATGCTCAAAACCGAAGCCCTAAATTTATGGTAAAACTAATAAGAGCTTATGCCTTCGATTGCTTCCTTTCTCAGCTACATAAGGAAGGGAAAACACAGACAATGATGATCTCCAGCTTGACTTCATCCCACCCTGAGCAGTGGGCGACGGGCCCATAGCTCCCAGCAGCACTTAATACCCCTGCTAAAGTCATGATACTGGTTGCTCATAGAGTCTTGTGGGGAATGAAGTGGAGGCAGGTGAGACACAGGTGTGGACGGCAAGGTGTGCTGTCTGAACAGGTGGGATTCATCACCCTGGATGGGTTGCACATTAATTTCAGGACACTAATAAGGGAACACAATTCCAAATAAATATTCTGGGAAATTATGTCTTAGGAAATGTCGTCTGAGTCTTGAATGGGAAAAGGGGAATGCTGGTACTTTAGCTAATGGCAGGAGCTATTTCAGGGTCATCTCGTGTCTTTTTCATCATTCATTTGGAAAATTATAAAGCATCAACATTTTTAAAAAAGTATCAAGATTTTCCCCACATAAACTCTTAACTCTTATTTTTTGGGGAGAGGAAAGGGGCCAATATGAAGTACCTAATCAACTTAGTTCACATGTGCTTAGTTTTAAGGTATTATTCCCTACTCCTCCTATATTGATTTCCAGTTACTTTATAATTGTGATGATCTTCTTCAATATCCTGCCTTTTCCAATTATGTAAATTGAAAAAGTCACCGCTGTATCTGGATTTGTGAATAAGTTCAAAAACTTCACTTTAAAAATGCGTTTTGTATTTTCTGCTCTTAGCAAACAAATGAACTTCAGACCTAGAAAGTAGTCAAGAAGCAACTCAGCATCTCTCGTTATCCTCTTGACAGGCTCACAAATAAGGCAGAAGAAAAACTATTCAAATTCGTTTGATCAGAAGTTTCCAAACAACCATATATTGCTGCCTTACAGACCCAGCTTAACAAGCTATACAAATGGAAAGTGCTTTTTAGCCATTCACACAATGGCACTTTCTGTGACAGGCGACAAGGTATGAGAGGGGAGGGCGTTGAGCAGTTATGGGAACCCGAGTTTAAGCAGATAGTTTCAATTTTAAGACTCCCCTCTGACCTGAAGAGCTAATGACTCAGCTGTGTCTTGTTTTTTAAATAAAACATGAAAAATTACACATACCTGTTAGAAACCAGATCATAAGGTTGATGATATCATCTAAAGACGAGACAGATAGTCTAAAAATCTTCAGTGAACCTACAATATAGATTCGGGCTTAAGGTCTTTGTAAGTACTTGTGAATTGCAGGAATGCTGGAGAAGGCTCTAGCGGAGACCTGAGCTCCTCTCTAGACTGTAAAGCAGTATGTTTATCTTAGAGAGGGATCTGACACTGAACACATCGTTTCTCCCAGCATCAATCCACAGAGAATACAGACAGACGTGGTGGGGACAGACCTCCTCCCCCAGCCACTCCAACTTTGTCTAGCCAAGGCATTCACTGTGCCACATTTGAGAGTGGGTGCTCCACTGTGCAGACAGACATTACACTGGTGAGGATAAAACATCACTTGTGCATAATTCTGGGAATTCACAAGCTGCAGTGGGTCAGGGGGGTTGATCTTACCTCTTATCACTTATTTGTATTCTAGTCCAGTACAGAGGCTTCATGGGACAACTGGGCTCAATGGCTGGCTTCCGAGGACACTGGCTGGAAGAAGGGCCGACTCCAAAGAACAGGCCAGGAGGAGGTGGGGGCACAAGTCCCGGGGGTGTTGGAGCAGCAGGAAGCCCCCCACTGCTGGGCAGAGCAGGTGAGCTAGGAAGCGGTGGTGGGGGCGGAGGCGGGGGAGGGCCGGCACTTGGAGGCAGCGGAGGAGGCGGAGGTGGTGGGGGTCCCGCACTCACAGGTGGTGGCGGAGGTGCTGGTGGCAAAGGTCCCAGTCCAGGTGGGAGGGGTGGAGGGGGAGG
Source organism: Tadarida brasiliensis (assembly GCA_030848825.1). Lineage (NCBI taxonomy): Eukaryota > Metazoa > Chordata > Mammalia > Chiroptera > Molossidae > Tadarida > Tadarida brasiliensis. The sequence goes on along the minus strand of CM061257.1, from coordinate 169,919,157 downwards.
GATGGCTGCTGGTGCAGGTGGTGCTGGGGGGAGAGACGATGCCTTTTCCTGGCTCGGCGAGGTGCCTTCCGCAGACAGAAGTGGCGCATGAGTGTCTTTGTTGTCATTGGGGGGAGAGAGTTGGCTTAAAGAGGAGATATTCAGCTTTTTGGGTATGATTTGGTTGCTTCTGGTTGTCTTGCCGTCACCTTCGCAGGGTTTGAGGAAAGTCTCTCTGTCTGTCTGGATGCACACGTTTCTGTAGGTCTTCGGGGGGCAGCCGTCGTCGGTGGAGATGCAGGCATCTCGCATCTCTTCACACCCCCCGCGCCATCGGTGTTCTATCTCGTGTCGGAGCCCCTCGATGGTTTCTTCCAGCCTGGCTGTTATCACGGCATGCTCGCCGCGGATGTGAAAGGCCTGGAGTTCAAACTGAGCCTGTGGGGGTCAGTGGGAAGGAAAGCAAAGCGTTTATGAAAACAAGTATCAGACATAAAAAATGTAATACCCTCCCCTGCCACCAGGGCACGCTCACACGCACGCGGGAACACAGACACGTCCTTTGGAGAACCCACAGGGCGTGCATTTCACTTCATGACTTTTCCAAGGGCTTACACAGTTGGAGTTGAGGCAGAATTCCACCCAATATGAACTCGTGGGGAATAATTATCATGGATTAGGGCTTAAAGTCAAACCGTCACCTAAGAACTTTCTCCCGGTGTTAACATCAAATGCAAGACAACATTTTTAATAAAGGTTTGAACATGCTTGAATATATCTTTTATTACTTTGGGATTTGGTTTGGAAAGACAAAATTTTAAGAAAAAATTGGATTTGGAGATCCTTCTGGCTTGAAGACTGTTCTCATTGTCTACTTTAGAATGTCTGCTCTATGGGCTTTCCCGGCCAACACAGCGGAAACAAAGGGTGCCAGAAGCAGCTATGATCTACGTGTATTTTCTTTAAAAGTCTCCACACGCCTGACCGGTGTGGCTCAGGGGTTGAGCGTCGACCGATGCACCAAGAGGTCACCGGTTCGATTCCTGGTCAGGGCACATGCCCAGGTTGTGGGCCTGATCCCCAGTGAGGAGCATGCAGGAGGCAGCCAATCCATGTTCTCTCTCATCGATGTTTCTATCTCTTTCTCTCCTCTCCCTTCCTCTCTCTCGAAAATCAATTAAGGAAAAATAAATAAATAAAAGTCTCCACACCAAAGCTGCCCGTGATCAGTATTTGTATCTTTCACATTCATTCACGATACATAATAAATAAGCAATAGAAATGCATAGAAAAGGAGAATATCAAGATCTACTATTTTTCTCTTCTACACACCCAGCATTTTAAACTATATTTTATGAGAGTCTTTTTAATACTCACATTTTCAGTTATTTCAATGCCTTGAGTCTATGGTTTTACACTTATTAGCACAGACCTGGCGTACTCCCAGTATTAACTAGTCCCTTTCCAGTTAGCCTGTTACAGTTAACTGGGAAGCAGTCAAATCTATAATTTTATTAGAGTTTCCAAAATTCAATGAACAGTAATTAAACATGCCCAGTGAATGTATTTAATGTCTGCCTACCCCATCAGATTGTAAGTGCCACAAGATGAAGTCAGGGACAGTATCTGCCTTTTTTTTTTTTTCCTTTATTGATTTTAGAGAGGAAGGGAGAGGAAGAGAGAGATAGAAATATTGATGAGAGAGAACATTAACTGGCTGCCTCCTGCATGCCCCCCACTGAGGATTTGACCCACAACTTGGGCATGTGCCCTGACTGGGAATCGAACCAGCAACCTCTTGGTGAATGGGCTGATGCTCAACTACTGAGCCACACCGGCCGGGCAGTGTCTGCCTTAAAGTCTGTATCCCAGCAGCCAGCACAGCAGGTACGTAGTACTGAAGAGATGGATGGATAAAATCCACTGCAATAGTCACATTCAGTCAGTGTCCCAAGAGCCTTCCTTATGGCTAGCCAAACTTTCTTCACTATAATTTCAGCCCACAGATATCTACAACACCAAAGTGCATACAAGTGCAGATCCATTTTGCATTGAAAAGGTAAATATATTTTAATGGCCTAGTCAGGAAAGGTAAAGAAGACATAGAAAGATTTGCTACTTTCATGAAGACACTTCTAACTATATTTTTACTAGATCCACCTTTCCCCCCATGAATCAACCCCCTAATAACCATGGTCAATAGAATTAGAGACAAGGTTTCTCTAAAGCTGCCTTTCTCATATGTGAACACAGCAGCTCCGATCCAACTCGGAAGGAACTAATGAGTTCAGGGTACCGTCTATTTCTCGTTGAGCACAGAGGGTTTAGCACCTGAGTTCTGGATTCATGCGACCTGGTTCACACCCTGGCTTGGCCACTTGCTAGCTCTATGAGATTGGGCAGGAAAGTGTGTTTTCAAGCCCGAGTTCCCTCAAGTGTAAAGTGAGGGTAATACTGAACCATCTCTCTAGGGTTTGTTGTTGTTAATCCTTACCCTTTTCCATTGATTTTTAGATAGAATGGAAGAGAGGGAGGGGGAGAGAGAAACATTAATGTAAGAGGGACACATTGATTGGTTGCCTCCCGTATGACCCCGACTGGGGCCATCGGGGATCGGGATTGAACCCACAACCTAGGTATGTGCTCTTGACCAGGAATCAAACCCAAGACCCTTTGGTCTGCAGGCCAACACTCTAACTACTGAGCCAAATCAGTCAGGGCACTCTCTCGGGTTTTTATAAAGATAAAAGGAGATAACTTCCTATAAAGTACTAGGTATTATATCTGAAACATAGTAAATTCTGAATAAATGTTACTGTTAGTTACTGCTGTTTTCATGACAATATCACAGTAAAAGACTAACAGATCTCTAATTCTTTAAAATTTCCAGATCATGCCACCTTTGTGGAGCGATGGACACAAAACTAGGAAACGCTTAGGCAGCCGGGATAAACAGTGTGCTACAAATACAAGCATTTAGCCAATCTTTCATGAGTTGTACTACTAAATGCCTGGAAGTAATTTCAAGCTTCACTCAACTATGCGATCAAGATCATCTTTATTTCAACAGCCTACCCATCGCCCTCTCCCTCCCCTGCCCACCTCACTCATATCCCAGCCCCGATTCCCACCCTGACTTACTTGCCATCATTTCATTTGAGTGACTAGTTCAGTCCTGCCACAGCAAACTAACTCTTGGTTGTTATTCTCGACTAACCTTCCTCCAAGAAGGTCGAGTGGCAAATAATATTGATGAGCCAATAATTTTACTCAACCTTCAACTTCTTAATAACATGGAGAAGCTGTAAGACATGCTCCACAGAGAGACTTTCCCTTTATCTCTCAGCTGGCCTGTCACTACACCAAAGGCCCTGGTCTCCTGCTTTCCATCCAACCAACCATCTTCTGAATCCACTGAAGCTGAGCTATGCACCTCAATACTGTACTGGTGGCTCTGTGGTGCACTGCCTTAGTGTAGAGTACAAATTGGGCGGGTCATTCTAGCTCTCTGTACCTCAGTTTTCTCATAAGTAAAATGGGGATAATAACAGAGTTCACCACACGAGGCAGCTATGAGAAGCAAATGAGCCTGGCCGGTGTGGCTCAGTGGTTGAGCATCGACCCATGCACCAAGAGGTCGCCGGTTCGATTCCTGGTCAGGGCACATGCCCAGGTTGTGGGCCCGATCTCCAGTGGGGGGCGTGTAGGAGGCAGCCAATCAATGTTCTCTCTCATCAATGCTTCTATCTCTCTCTCCCTTTTCCTTCATCTCTCTCTAAAATCAATAAAGAAAAAAAAGAGCAAATGAGGTAATAATATATGTAAAATAGCACAGAGAGGAGCTGAAACAGAGTAGATGCTGAGTAAGCTCGCTGTCATTATTATTATCTCCTGGCTATGGAACAGGTCAAGGCCAGTGGCCACATCAACATGCTTTTGACTCTTAGCACACTCCCCAGCCCCATGTTCTGTCCATAAAAAGCAAAAGTAAAGATATCTAAATCCTTCTCGAATCCCTTCTAGCGGCCACCCTTTCTTTCTCACCCTACCTCTTTCTAGTCACAGCAGAGTCTTTTGGGGGGAAAAAAAGCACAGAACTCTTACTTTACCTGTTTTCTCATCCATCCTCCTTTCAACCAATAACAACTGGCTTCTGCCCGCGCTGTCTTATTGAAACCGCATGATCTGAGCGTTACATTTGGTCAGCACTTCTCAGTCCTTTTGTCCTCTGGGCTGCACTGTTGAGGCTGATGATTGCCCATGCCTTGAAATTCTCTCTGCTTCCCTAAGCTTCTGATATACCATCTCTACCCACCCCTGCTTTCCTCCCACTGCGGGGCTTGCTCCAGTCAGTCTGTGGACTCCTCTTCTCCATTCATCCCTTAAATGCCATTCGCCAGGCACTCTCCTTGCCATTTCATCTTTCTCAGACTACATAATCCCTCTCGTCATCCTGTGCACTCATGTGAAATGACACTATTTACTATAAACTGTAACTTCCAAAAGGTTACCTTCAAACTGTAATTCCAGCTCTCCTCTAGACTCGTCTACCTGCATATTTAATCTGCCATCTCAGACTCCACGGGTCCGAAAAGGAAGCCATCACTGCCAGATCTCAGGTTGGCCCTCCCCTGAAATCCCTCTTCGCAAATGGCCCCACAGTCCTGCCGGTCATCACATCCAGAAACCCGGCTGCCACACCGAGTTCCCTGTTCTCTCTCATTCCCAACACGTTACTTATCAGAGAGTTACATTAATATCTGATTCATCCTTTTCCTTCCATCCCCACTGCCTCAACTTTTCATCGGGTCCCCTTTACCTGGACAATGGCAAGAGACACCTAATTCATGTTTCTCATCCCAGTTTGGCCACACTGGTTCCAGGAGGATTTAAAAAAAAAAAAAAGCAGATCTTTGCTCCTTAAAAGCTTTTCAATAATTGGCCATTACATTGAAAACCTTTTAGCACGAACACCCTGAAAGCTCTTCCGATCCGTTTTCTGCCAACTTTCCCCACTTTGGGCTCCTGCCCCTTGCCCAGATAGGTCCTGGACTCCAGCTTACACAGCGCCTTGCCTCCCCCAGGAATGTGCTCTCTCATGCATCTGAGCCTTTGCAAACGGTGCCCTCTCTCAGTACCCCTCTGCTGCAAACACCCAAGGTAAGGGGACAGATTGCCCCGCACAGATACCAAACTGTATTCACTGACAGGGAGAACTACCAAATAAGAAGGAAATATTGAATTCCCAAGTATTCCATATCAATATGCTGAGACTGTAGTAAGAAACCCTTCTGACCATTAAAAGTTAAATGGCCCACATAAAGACATAACTTACCTTTGCCCTTCCCTGTTTCACGACCCCTTTGATCCTTCTGATTTTGTCTTGGTTGTGTTCAGAAGCTCAGCATGACACAGTAATTCAAAGTGATTAAAGTAATAAGCACCTCATTCATTCTGTATCTGCCCATAGCCTATCAATTATTGCAGATTGTGCCCGGCTCTGCTACAAATGGAGAATCTCAAGTCCGTGCACACCATGAGTCGAGCCTTGGGGAAAGCTAGTTTTTAACCCCATTTTTCACTCCACTTCCTGCGAGGTGCCACTTGGACTCTGCACATGGGAACCACGTGCTGTTTCCCATCCCGTGTCTCGAGCCACAGCTGGAAGGACTGGTAATGATTTGGGGAATCAGACTCAGAGACAGAACTTTCTGTTGGATTAGCATGTACTGTGAGATCATGTTTGCCTGGGATCCTGGGGATCTTTACGAAATGTCAAGTCCAGGTTCTTACAGCCAAAACTGCAGCTAAGGCTGGGTCAAGGGAACATAATGCTTTTAAACCCTGTCGACTCTTTTCAGTGTACTCTGCTTTCCTGTTGAACGTGGTGTTGGTACACGGGAGACAAAACAGTGACAAACCTTCCATTCATTTTTATTTTATTTTATTTATTTATTTTTATCCTCACCCGCGGACATTTTTGCATTTATCTTCAGATAGAGCGGGAGGGAGAGAGAGAGGAAGACAGAGAGAGAAACATGGATGTGAGAGAGACACATCGAGTGGTTGCCACTCAACACAACCCCAACCGGGGCCGGGGACAAACTGCAACCGAGGTATGTGCCCTTAGCAGGAACCAAACCCCGGACTCTCTGGTCAGCGGGCCGATGCTCTAACCACTGAGCTAAACCGGCCAGGGCCCTTCTGTTCATTTTTAGAGAAATGCTCTTTATCTAAAGGACATATAAAGCATTATGGGTTTCCGGCTCCCTGATCCACTCTGCTAAAAATCTGTTTTTCTGCATTTGTCTCTACATATAATTTAAAAGGACACAGGTGCTGAGGTTTGACTTCTTTCCAATCTTCCCCAAGTTTTATCTACCAGGCTTCATCTAGGTGTTATCTACCTTCCCTCACTTGATAGCTTCTGTTTCTTTCCTTTTTAATCACATCCTCTCCCCACCTGCAGCAGTCTATTGATCTATACCCATCTCCCTCTAAGCAAGATTCAAATTCACAATCTTTAAGAGAGAAATCCCAATTAAATCATTCTGTTTCAATCATTCTTTTCCTTCATTGGCACTATTTTTATCTAATGTAGTGGTTCTCATTAGAAACACCTAGGCAGCTTTGTAAGAGAAAAAATACTGATGGGCAGGACCATCCTCACATATCATCATTCCACTGGTCTGAGCTGGTGCCCTGGCACTGGTATCCTTAGCGCTCCCCACGAAATCCCAATGGGCATCACCAATACTGAGAATATTCTGCATAGCACACAAGCCTGAATGCTTTGCATGGCTCTTCAAAACCTGCCCGCTGCCTACCTTTCCAGATACTTCTCTATAGTTTCCCCGTGTCGCACCATTACAGGGGCAAACGTGATGGACTCCCGCGCCTCCATGCTTTTGTGCATGCCCTTCCCCCACTTGAAACACCCCATCTCTCCCTTTCCCCCCAGTGAGAGCCCCGAAGGACAGCTCAGTCCATCTCAACTGAACCTCCTGGCTTAAACTTTTCTTAATTCTTCTGGACAAAAGTTTTCCTTTGACTCTGTGGCCAAAGAACTTTCTAGGTTCACATTACATTCGAGTCGTGTATGCTTATCTCCTTTGCAAATCTAAAGGCTCCGGGCAGTTGGGGACCAGGCCTTATTCGTGGTTGAACTTCCAGAGCAGGGCACACTGCTTGGCTAGTCAGTGACCCAGAAATGCTTCTTGGATTGAAGTATTTCCTTAGCTTTCAATATGAAGATTATCTTGTGCCTTTGCATCACCCACACAATTAGACTGGAAGCTCCACAAAATTTTTGAGAGAGAGACAGACATGTGGTCCCCTTCCTCTTGACAGCCATGCACACGATAAACCAGGAGATTCCATAATTGATATTGCCTAGAAAATTCAGATGAAACAATCTGGGCTTTTTTAAAAAAGTGCAGGTATTTCTAAAAGTTGATGTTGATCATATTTAATTTTAACAATTTGAAAATACTTCATGTAGATAATAAGTATTCTCTCTGCAGTAAGCTTAAAGGCTGTTCTCATAAATATAATAAACTATCCAGTAGAACTGAACCACGTTTATGATTCTAATCTGATTAGGACTTGGGCTCTAGGCAATTTCCCCAGCCTCCTTGGGGGCTGGTCCTCCCTTCCCCTACCAAATCCTCATTATTTTTTAATATCCTCCACATTACCACTGATCAGAGATACCATCAAAGGAACACACTGTACTGAAACCCAAACAGTGGAGGGAGACTTTTGCTTGTCTGGTCCCCACAAAAATGTCTGTCAAAACGAAAAGTGCCCACTGATGAAAGAGACCATCATGGTGCCAAGCACCGTGGAAACATCATCCATTAACGTTCTGCTGCGACGAACACCAACTCCCAAGGGTGCTGCCAGGACAGTAAAATTCAGGTTATCTGCTAAACAACGGGAGCAAGTCAACCCTTTCCAGGTACTTTCCACATTCCTAGGTTGGGGAAAGCAAGACAATTCCTGGGACTGCTCAGAAGTATAGTAAACTTCACTGCTTCAGAAAAGCAGTGTGAGCAGAGGAAAGGAAAGGAAAAGGGGGCTTGAGAGCATGAAACAGCTGGGAGGGAAGGGATCCAGTCCCCACATACTTCGTAGGTAGGGCAAGAAGATGGTGACTGCGGCTTTGGATGTGGTCATCCTGGCTTTTCTTTTTCTTTTTTTTAAAATCCTCACCTGAGGATATTTTTTCCATTGATTTTTCAGAGAGAGTGGAATGGAGGGAGGGAAGGAGTGGGGGAGAGAGGGAGAGAGAGAGAGAGAGAGAGAAACATGGATGTGGGAGAGACACATCAACTGGTTGCCTCCTGCACATTCCCCAACCTGGACTGGGATCAAATCTGCAACCTAGGTACGTGCCTTGACCAGGAATCGAATCTGTGACCCTTTGTTGCAATGGGCTGGTGCTCTAACCACTGAACCACACCAGCCAGGGCCATCCTGGTGTGTTTTTTTTTTAAATATTTTTTCTTTATTGATTTTAGAGAGAGGAAGGGAGAGGGAGAGAGCGATAGAAACATCGATGAGACAGAACATTGACTGGCCGCCTCCTGCATGCCCCCCACTGGGGATCGGGGCCACAACCTGGGCATGTGCCCTGACCCGGGAATCGAACCTGCGACCTCTTGGTGCATGGGTCGACGCTCAACCACTGAGCCACACCGGCCGGGCCATCCTGGTTTTTCTGTTCTGCTTAGAAAGGTTGCACGGGCTTCAATAACTTTCTACTTAACTGACACTTCCTACTGTAAAAACAGAAGTATTCAGGAAAAGAATGGCATTGGGTTTGATGAAAACCCCACAAGTTAACAACAGCTGGTTTTAATGAACTGTGATCAATACATTCTTTTGTTCTTATCAGAAATAGATCACATTGTGTCAAAACCAAGACGCCGTCTCAGGGACACTGGGAAACGTGGGAAACATGATACATCACTGTGACTGGAACGTGCTGGGAGGGAAAGAGAGAGACAGAGCAGGAAAAGAAGGGGTAAAGAGCGATCAAAAGATAAAACAGCACTTGAGTGGACTCAGGAGTAAAACCCAATCCACGCAGGGCTCGAGAGTGCAAGTCCAATTACACAGGTGTAACAGGGGTGCTATCTCCACTAATTATCTGCCACGCTGGTGATCAGTCGCGATGCGAAGGAAGTGAGGCCAGCGTGGAGTGAGCGTGGGCACCGCGCGGCACCTTCACCTAATCCTTGCAAGTCGGTAAAGCCGCCGTTCTGGACGATGTGCTAACTTGTGTAAGACCACAGCTTGCACGGTGAGAAAGGATTTGAATCCCGATCAGATAGGAAAACCCATGCTCTTTCCACTTGACCACTTTGAACTGGTATCAATGAAGAGTGGCTAAAACCACAATTCATAATTATTGACTAACAGCGCCATAGACTACCGATGGCTTGCAATGCATTTGTATTATGTTGATACGTGTAATTACGGCAACAGCCTGGAAGAATGCTGGTGTTGTAGCTGTTCCCTGGATGACGCCAGGCGCAGAGACATTAGGTAAATTGCCAGTGAGATAGACTCGGATTGAGACCTTCCACCCTCGTCCAGTGCGCTTTGCACCTTATCACGGATCCTTGGTAGTTAGTAATCCTTCCCACTCGATACTGTTCCGGAAGTCGGAATGCCGACACAAAGGTAGAGAAACTTCCTAATGAAAGATGCTCTCTGTAAAATCTACACCCTCCACCCTTCTGGGAGCGAACTGGAGTCACCGAGGAAACAGATCTGAAGGGTTTTGGTTCCCAGTCAAGTGGGAGGGCAAAACGGCCGGAGGGTCCAAACATCTGGATTCTGCTCCGTTATGGCAGTCATTAGCTACTTGCACTCAGCCAATTTTTTTTCCACTTCCTGTAATCCTCATTTTATTAATATTTAAAAATGAGAGGTTTAAGTACTTAATCACTAAGGTTTCTTCTAGTTATAAAATGCTATTCCTACACCCAACACTTCATCACATCTCTTTCTATCAAAACCACCTAGAATACAGCTCTGCTCATGAAAGGTATATCAGGACCTAAGCACAGTATTACCTAAGCCACATAAGCAAAGAGTCCCAGCTCTCCTTTGAACGCAAAAGCGCACACAGGGCCAAACAGATTTGCCGAGGGGCTCTGAAAACACACCGGGGGTTCAGCATGCAGGACAGATGAAGATGTGAAATATTTTTGAAATGTGATAGTGATTGCAAGTATTCAGGAGTATACTTAGAAAATAAACAAATACAATCATGGACAGTCATCTAAGGAAGCAGTGGGGAAGTAAAACAAACAAACAAACTTTGAAATCTGGACGGAGGTTCCCACCTGGGACACAAAATCAAACATCCCTGTAGCCAGAGAGCTTTTGTGAAATAAAAACAAAAACAAAAAACAAAAAACATCATTATTCGTGGGAGATTCTGGTAACAATTTATTTTTTAAGTCATCAGTGTCACTAAATATTGTGTAACTCACAGAATGGGTATACCTGGGGATAGCCATGGACATGATTTTCAGACTTCATTCTCCCAAAAAGTAACTCTAAACCTAATGAGCAAACCCAAGACTGCACATTTCTAGGCAATGAGCCAACATACTAATTCCTTCTCTACTAGGAGAGAGGACTTGGGATTGTGTGTTGTATTATTATTATCACGACTGAAGCTACAGGTAGTACAACGTGGCATATACGACCCACTCCAAAGCACATGTGAGCTTAGAAGCAACAGATGGTAAATTCTGGTCCTTGAAACTATGACAAACTGAGGCTCTTTAAGTAATTACAGCAATCACTTTAAGATTTCTTTATTGGCTCATACATTTCTTTTCTTCTTATTGTTTTTTAGAGAGAGAGGAAGGAAGAGGGAGAAAGAGAGAAACACAGATGTGAAAGTAAAACACTGGCTGCTTCCTGCATGCCCCCTACCAGGGATGGAGCCCGCAACCCAGGCTTGTGTCCTGACCAGGAATCGAACTGGTGACCTTTTATACACAGGACAGAGCCCAACCAACCGAGCCCCACGGGCCAGGGCTCGACTCATGCATTTCTATGAAGGAACACCATACTATGGGCAATGCCCATCTGTCCAACAGTATCACTTTGGAAACTATGAAACGGATCCCTCAATTATGTTTGCCTCATATACTCCCAACTTTGTTGTTTTTTAATTGAAAAGGAGTAGAGAATTAAAAATATTAGGTCACTTAAAGAGCATTGTCCAATGGGAGCAAGTAAGGGGGGGCCACTTGTTGAGTTCTTTCTGGTATTAAAAGTACAGATGAAACTTCTGCATAAGACTCCAGGATTGCTGGTGAGAAAAACAGTTTCCACACCTCTACCAATTTCATAGCACTCTGGTAGCAAGAAGAGGCTCAGGAGAGTGATGGTGATACCTTTCCCTGCTCATGGGCTTCCTCTTCATAGTGGGGTTCATAAACCCAACAGACTGTAAGGAAGTCTTCATTATAGCCAAGTGAGATGGGACTATGGTCTCTCCAGCATCGGCTATTCAAACAAGCTTTAATGAGCATCGACAATACACCAGGTCTTATGAAAAGTAAATTAAGGAGCAACACTGTATGATTTCACTTATATGTAAAATATAAAACAAAAACAACAAATGAACAAACCAAACATACAAATAATAAAACCACACACACACAAACCAATAGACACAGACAACAGAATGGTGGTCACCAGAGGGGAGGGGATGAGAGGGGGACTAAGAGGGTAAAGGGGGTAAAATACATGGTGACAGAAGGAGACTAGACTTCAGTGGTGAGCACACAATGGAGTATACAGATGTCGTATTATAAAGTTGCACGGCTGAAATTTATATAATGTTATTGACCAACGTGATCCAAATAAACTAATAAAAATTGAAAGAGAAACCAGCCCTGGCCGGGTAGCTCAGATGGTTGGAGCATCATCCCGAAGGACCAGGGTTGTGGGTTCGATCCCCTGTCAGGGCATATGTAGGAATCCACCAATGAATGCATGGGTGGTGGGACAACAAATCGATGTCTCTCTCTCTCTCTCAAATCTATAAATGAATACTTTTTTTTTTTAAAGAAAGAAACCGTCCACACTAAAGAGATAGTTGCGAATTATTTCTAATCTTCAGCACAGCTGAATGATGTGGGTTTTACATTATTATTATTATTACTATTACTATTATTATTTTTCATACACAACTTTTTCACTGACAACTGAAGAAAACCAAGGACCATACAGGTCAATTTGTCTGGCAAAGACATTCCAGGTCGTCTGTGTTGATTTCCTTATCCAGTAACGAGACACTCCAGGCCCAAACACTCATAACTAGCCTCCCTGAATATAGTCTCATGAGTAAGCAAGGAATATTTGGCTTCCTACCTTGATATTTGCACAAATGACCAATGACGTGTGCCTAGGCCACAACCACCTTCTCATTGCCACTTCGAGCCTTCCCAGGGATTAGTCACTTGATAAATCTGCCATTGAATGGGTTTTAAATTATAGGGTAATCGACAGGGAAAACAAACAAAAGGGTTTATGTGTTTTTCATTAAGATCTGGGCTTTGGCCTAAGATGCCTCCTCTAGAGGAAGCTAGGAAGAGAAATGTCTTAAATATCCCCAAACTGCTCACCCCAGCCAAAAGGCGCACTCATTATACAAGACATAAGGTGAAATGCCAAAAAAGGGCTCACAAAATTGAGTCTAGTCTTCATTCTCTAAGTAACAGACCCAGGGAGAAATATTTTCTACTCTAATTGGAGAGCCTGGGTCCAGGAATGGAAAAAACACTAAAATAGCGGTCAGAGTGCCTCGATTTAGTTCAGCATGAGACTGATGTGTGACCTTAAATTTGCTTATCTTCGGCTATTTTCTTCACCTGTAAAACAAACAGGTCAGAAAAGGATTAGGAGGCTTACACACCAGGTTTCCAGGGACCCTCGGAGATGTTTCAGCAGTTCTGCAAACACTTGGTCTTAATGTTATTTTAAAAGGACATTTAACCTTTCGTCCCAAAGTGTCTAAAGAAGTACCTATGTCATAGAGACACACAAGTCTAAATTCCCTAAGACAAAAGTTTAACTGTTCTCATGAAGGCTAGAGCACTTTCACTCCTGTGGCCCAATGTCCCGAGCTTTCCCTCCCTGGGTCAGGGCTGGGAGGGGTCAGTGGTAACTACCTAAGGTACTGCCACATTCGGTGCCATTCTAACAATGCAGCTATGCCAGTTCAGAGTGTTAGGCAGGATGTTACACTGCCTTTAACATTGTGATGTCTCATTTCTTCCTCTTTCTCATGGTCCACTTTTTTTTTTTGTTAATCCTCATGCGAGGATATTTTTTTCCATTGATTTTTTAGAGAATTGAAGGGAGGCGGGGTGGGGAACAGAGAGAGAAAGAAACATCAATGTGAGAGAGACACATCGATGGCTTGCCTCCCACATGTGCCCCAACCGGAGCTGGGGATCACACCTGCAACCCAGGCACATGCCCTTGACTGGGATCGAACCCGCGATCCTTTGGTCCTCGGCCTGAAGCTCTAACCACTGAGCCAAACCAGCCAGGGCTCTTGTGGTCTATTTTCTATCACATTTATAGAATAAGCCTGATTTTCTGAAAGTAGTTGGTCAATAAGTCCTTTCAAGAATACAACGTCCTAATTTCTGCACTGTAAAGAAAAGAGACCTAACATCTATTTCCAGGCCAACTGGAAGAGTTATTAGTGTTTCTCCGAAGCCAGCCTCCAAAGCGAGGATCGGAGTATTGAGTAAAAGGGCGCCTTGGATTTGCAATAGATTGATACTGTTTTCCTTAGTAAGAGACACCACTTATAAAAGCTGTCTGTTCCACAGTGCACTTAGAACAGTTTCCTTAGATACTCACAAGGTCTCCAAAATGCCAGAGATCTATCATCCCACCAGTATTATAACCTGCAACTTCTCTCTCTTCTGTAAAGTGAGGATGACATTACATGTCTTGCTTCCTAATATATATTTCGTGGGAAGTGAAAGAAACTCAGAATAATGTAGTCAGAACAAATTAAGAACTACTCTGACGGAAAAACACTGCAGAGTTTATATAATATTGGGTACAACCAACAGCAACTAGTTGCGTTTATAGTGCATTTTCTGTTGGAAGCTACTAGTACAATCCATGTGTCTCCTATGTGTAGTTTTGTATGTATTTTTAGATGGTGGCCTTAGAAAAAAGGGTGAACACAATGTGGTTGAAATGAAAATTAACCTTTTTTCTCAATAAATTGCATTAAGTAGGATCCATATACCCTGAGAATGCACATTAAAATAAACTGGCATTGTATCCTAAAATAAAAGCTACACTATCTCTTATGTGCAAGACACACTGATGTTTACGCTGAGATTCTGCGCAAGCACATTCATTGACAGGTAGCTCTCCTGCCTTGTTACCTCTGCCTAAAAAGGGCTCAAGTCCTTCCTTCTCACATCTGCCCACTCCCCACAAAAACCAGAATACTCGTCTAATTCTGCCACACCCCCAAAATAAAATCTCCCTTTGTGTTCATTTATAAATGTTACTCTCAAAGATTTTCAGTTACCTACTGTCTTTGCATCTTCAAAGTAAATTTTTAATTAGTTTACATTCAATATTTTTTTGTATTAGTTTCCGTTGTTGGCATCTTGACCATACTCTTTGTGTGCTTTCTCAAATACCTGATTTAGATCGCCACCGTTACACTGCACACGCTCATGAAAATCACCACTAACTTCCTGAGTTACCCCACCGGGTGGATTTTTCCTCATGCTCCTTTGGGACGCTGCCTCTGAACGTGAGGCTGGCCTCTCTTGCTTTCTCTGCCAGTACAAAACCCTGGTCCTCTTCCTGCCTTGCTGACTATTCTGCCTCCCACTGTGCCCCCTTCTCTTGCCCCTTCCCCCTTCTAAACGCGTCAGTTTTATGAGGACTCACGCTGTTGTCGCCCTGTACGCTGAGGCATTCCTAGAACCAGGAGTACCGCCTGGCGGGGAGCAGGCACTCAGAGAGCAACGCCCCTGGCCAACCGGTAGAAGTCACCAAAGCTACTGTGCCCCTGACTACTGCATTCACTCAGCACAAGGAAGAGAAGGGGGCAGGAATTCTGAGTAGGGCCCAGGTAAGACCTGTTACCGGTATGAGTACAAACTCTGTGATCTGGATGATGACTACTATTAACCCTCAGTGAGATCCCAGCTGAGATTACAGCTGTTGGAGACCATGTTCTTTCCACCAAGTCTCATGAAATCCTCGCACTCATAGCCCAAAGATACAGGCCCACCTCCATTCGGACCTGGAACGTTTGTTTCACTCGGTGGACCTCCAGGCGGGGTTACTTTACAATGTGCCCAGGGCCGAAATGAGAGATGACAAATGGACTGACCCCAAATGAGTCAAAATTCTCCACCGAAGACATTCACAATGCCATCGTGTGAATACACACAACCTTTCATTGCTAAGAATTTTTATAGTTTCAAACACATTTCCATTTCGAAGTCATGGAGGAACCCACGGACATGTTTTATCCCATGTGCACCCAAGAGTTACGACTTATTTTCCAATCTTCTTTTGCTGGCACAGACACCAAACTGATTAGAACAGGGGCCGTATACATGCCTGGATCAACAAAAAGAACCCTCACACTGCACCCGCAATAATGTGGGTGACGGGGTTATTCCTCATAATGGCCAGGCTGTTTTCGAGTGTCTGTACGTACGCAATAAAACCCATCCAACATCTCTGGTTACACATCTACCCAAGAAGAGGCACGAGCATTTCTAGAGCTGTGTTTACTGCACTTGGAATGTTTGCAACTGAGGACGCATGCGGTCTGACGGCCCACGAGCGATCAAGTCCATCCATGGCACCTCAGCTCATCGTCTTGAAAACAGAGGGAAACAGAACCATGTTCATCTTGAGCATCAAGAGACTTCTGAGGGCATCAATACCCACCGTTTTTAGAAACAGTTTCGGCCAAGTATCACGCTGATTTATTTGAGCTCACCAAGATCTGAAGTAGTATTTAAAAACAGATCTCGTCTTTGTGTAAACATAGATTAAGAAAAATGTAACCCCCCCCATCTAGGTTTATTATTTTTTTAATAAGGATTTTAATTATATATTTATAAATCTGGGGTGCTCGATGCCTTAAACAGTTAAGAAAATCAATGGAATCTGGCAGAACATTTGTTCTGATTACTAGATGTTTAA
Organism: Tadarida brasiliensis; assembly: GCA_030848825.1. Classification (NCBI taxonomy): domain Eukaryota; kingdom Metazoa; phylum Chordata; class Mammalia; order Chiroptera; family Molossidae; genus Tadarida; species Tadarida brasiliensis. Next base: position 169,902,930 of record CM061257.1, on the reverse strand, counting down.
TGATACTTGGAACGTGAAGATGCATGTGAAATTGTACTCAAGTATGATGCATACAGAACTTGGAAAGGACCAGATCCCATTTTGACTTTAATTCTTTTCTCCTGGAACACAGACAAACCACATTCCTGTTTTCCTCCCTCTCTCCCCCTCCCCTTAGGTTAAACCAGTATATTACTTTTGATGGATAGTCATCACCGTAATTTGTGCCTTTTGAAAGGATAATTATGATAAGAATTACATTTTTTAAATTTTTTCCAGTAATTGAGAGATACGAGTTTAAATCCGTCTCCTTACTTCCTCCCTGACCAAACGTGGAACATGATTCATGAAATATTTTCAAAATAAATGTTTAACTATTCTGCGCAAAGTTTAAAAATGTCACTTCAAATTTAGCTTGACAGAGGGTTATGGCTGGCTATAATTTGTTTTCTCTCTGGCCACGTTTCCATTTTAAATATCACGGCTGTGCATATTAATAATGTGGAAAGACACGGGGTGCTATTGCCGGGAAACCCATAGCTAATTTCTTCAGAAGGCGTTCAGAAGTTACTAACTAAATACGCAGGTTAATGAAATGCAGGGCCGGCTGTGGAACGCCGAGATCACCGCATAACGGCGGCAGCGTTTCGCACCACCGACACGCTGCCTTCTCGTGGCCTGTGTCTGTCAGCCGCAAGGGCTGTGTCTCCAGCTTCATGCCACGCACCCTTCGTGAAAAAACAAACGGACTCAAGTACCCACGCCAGCCGCCTATTCTAAGTACTTACAAACTACTCACACTCTAAATATTTAGATGACTGGGAATCTCAACGTTGGGCCATCACCTTCCCCTCGCTGCACGGCGCAGGCGGCTTTCTGACTGCATGTCCTTGAATACGGTATTAACACACATATGAAACAGATTAGAATGGTGGAGGTGTCTGAGAGAAAGGAATTTTGATTTCTATAAAGATTGGCATGAAGATCATTTTTCTTGGTCCAGATTTACTTTGTTAAACATACCCCAGTCTCAACTGTAGTTGCCAAATATAAAAGCAAATGCCTATTTTCTTCCAAGTCACTTTCTTCTTTATATTTTTTCTTTCATGTGTTTTCAGATTTTCCTATCAACACAGCACAGGTAAGAATAAAAGTGTAGGATTAAATCCAAACATGATGTACCTGTGAGGAAAACACGGAACACTGCAGTACTAAACACTGGGGCTCATAAAGAAGGAGACACTTGTCTTTCTGTGTTTGGTTTTAGAGCCGATTTGGGGGTCGGTGGGGGGTTGCTATGCAAAATCCCCTAGCAACCTTCTCAGCAATGGTCCTTTGTGAAGGGTGGTACTTGGTTGCAGGTTTGGGGTGGAGAATGTAAGATCGTTCCAAGAGGTATTTCCGACAGCTGGTAGCCTCTCTGTCTCTCCAATTAAAAAAAAAAAAAAATATATATATATATATATATATATATATATGTAATTAGTTTGCTAATGAGCAAGGAGTGAGTGATGCTGTGGGAATCCAACGGTGGAGTCCGGGTAGAACAGAGTCAGTCTGGACACTGATCCATATCTCACAAATCCAGAAAATCTTGTCTGAGACTTATAATCTCTCAAACTCCTATTTATAAACTCTGGAAGCAATTTTTAATCTTGCAGAGATAAAAGAGCGAGGAAAGAAGAAAAGAAAAAAGGATTAAACAACCGTCTGATCTCAAAAAGCAACAAAGTTGAAAATGAATTAAATATTTGGAAGGGGTAGCCCTGTTTTCCTCCAATTGATCTGTACATTCCTCAGAGAGCCATGTTTAATTTTGTCCGTGTGGCTGAAGACTGTGGTTTTAAACATGTCATTTTAAACCTCAGAGAGCACAGGCTCCGTGCCGCCCGCCACTGCGGGCTGCGTGACAGTTTCTCTGCCCATCACTTGATTGCCGGTAACACTTTCCCCACTGTTGGCAGAGCGACCTCCACATGGCTTGCGTGATGAAACACTGTAACGAACCTGGGACAAAGCTGTAACAAACCTGGGACAAACCTGACTTCCAGCACAGTACTTCATCACCTGCCTACACGTGTGTGGGCTCTGTGACTGCTAGTGGGTGGTAACCAGGGATGAGTCTCAAAGGGTGATCGAATCCCTGGACTACAAAGATCCCTGTCCTGTTGGGGGCATTTGGCTTCCCTCGGGGGCACTGAGGAAGAAAAGTCTGAGAACCATTAAGCCCGAGTCTAACATGGGCTCTTTCAGCTTTCAGTTCCCCACCTCCAGAATGAAAGGGTTAACACGTTACCACAAATTCAAACGAGTCCATGTTGCTTTAACTTCAACTGATACAAATGATCCCTCACGGTAAGCTGTCTGAACAGGCAACTCGCGAGAAATGTGCATTGATGGCAATGAGAAACAATAAACACCATTCTCCCCGAAGAAAAATATAAACTGTAAAGAAAGATGTCTTTAAAAAACCTTCTGGGAACCTAGTTTTCTTAGTCTAGTTCTCCTGTGTCTGTGGAATGGAAGAATCCTGCCTGTAAAATCGCTTTGGTTTAAACCCAGTTTCCAGGACAGAAGAAGCAAAAGGGAAACCGACCAGTGGTTGATTTACGCATTAGTGCGTGCATGACTGTCATGGCAGGCACGACCAGTTTTTGCTCTTTATTGAAAGGTTATGTCCCTCTTGTGCTGGGCACTGGGGGTGGAAGGAAGGGGGGACACCTCTGCTTTCATCACTGTGAGTCTGCTATGTGCCTGAGTCGGGTATAAAGAGCCTGAGGTTTCAGAAGACGGAGCCCCGGGCAAGCAGAGATGGCTTCATGTATGACAAGGCACTCATGCCAGGCAACAGAGGATTGGCAAAAGGTAGACTGGCAGACCGTGAGCAATCCAAGTGGGAGACAGAGGCACAGGGATGGGAAACATAGGCAAATAGTGTAAAACTAAAGTTATACATCTGACTCGGATTTTACAAGGTCTTAAATACCATGCTAAAGCCTTTGAACTTCACTTGATAGGCAGCAGTGAACCACCAAAGGTGTTTAAGAGAGAGGAACAGCAATCTCTAAGCAATTTATAACATGGCTGGAATATAGGCAAGCTATGATAAAGGCCTACACTGGGATTGAAAGCAGCAGGCAGCAAAGAACAAGTGTATGTAAGGGGCCACGGGGCTAACATGAGCCTAATTCTGCAATCAACAGGATGCAGAAGGTGAGGGGTCAGGAGGTGCCAAAGATGCATCTGCGATTCTGGGCCAGGACTTTTATTTTCAGGAGAAAAGCGGAACATGAAATACACAGGGCCGCTAAGAAAAGAGACAGTTTATATTGTGTTTATATTGGGCGGCAGGCAAGTCAGAAGGAGACAAGCAGACAAGTCCTATGCTGGTTTTGGAAATTTAACATTGTGCTACTGAAAACATTTCCCAGTGTATGTTTTCCTGCAAAAAAAACAACAACAACAACAAAAAAAACAACTAGAACTTTCCTGGAGCTGGAACTCAGGAAAACTCGAATTTAAATCATTAGTCTGAAAAGCCTTTACACAGCAGTAAATGAAATCTCTAAGAGACCATGTGCGGAAAGACTGGTAACTAAAGACCACCCTTTGGAGGGTCACCGATGGGGATGCTGCAGAGTCAGAGCTGAGTGACAGCAACGAAGATGTAGAGACACTCAGAGGAGGAAGCACAGGAGAATGCAGTGTCTCCGATGTCCAGGGAGACTTTAACACTGACACTCTCGAATCAATGAAGACCGGCAGGGAGCCAAAGTACTTTAAATCACTGCTTCTGTGGTCTCCGCTCTCTCAGTACAGTGACAACAGACGGGACAACAGACGGCCAGTGGTGCGAGAATCATCTACATGCAACTAATGTTTGGGAACGTAGCAGTGAGAGGAGAGACAGAAGCTCGAAGAAGCAGTGTGGTCAAGCGAAGGGATTTTAAAGTACACGATGGCCTCATTTATCATTAGAAATGGGGGAAGACACCTGCCAAAAGAGAACAGGGGACGAGAAAACATGCAGAAGAGGTGGCAGGGGATATCTAAGAGCTCCGGTGGAGAAATATTAGCTCTCTGAGTTCCTTTTACTATTTAGGGGCTCAAGTTTAAAAAAAAGTTCTTTTTATCTTGAAAGAAATGCTCCCCTTTTCCCCCCACGAGCTAATTCAGCCTCCGGGGTCCCTGATCTCACCCTCCTCCACACGCTCAAGAACATCTTCTTATCACTCTGCTCCAGTGTGGTCAGCTGTCCCCTTTACCTACTCAGGCCTCCTGTGGACCATGCAGGCCTGGCTCAGGCTGGTTCCACGCCTGCCCTTCGCCTGGTGCTTATCTGTTCTTACCGCTGGGGAGTAACTTCGCAAATATCACCCTATATCATCTGGACAACCCACGCCGCGGTGGACGTAGGAGCCCCATCTTGTGGACTGTCCAAAACTGCCGTCACATGAAGTGTCATGGGTCTGAAGCTGAAGCCTCGTGTTCCCTTCTCAGGAGCAGGGCTCTGGCTAGACACTTGTCAAGAGGCCGCAGTAGGCTCTGTTTCTGTCTAAACATTACCAAGTACTGGCTTGCTGTCAGAGACCAAACGTTAAATGGCTGAAATAGCTTGATAGATTGTGTGAAAATTTTATGGTCCTTCCGTCAGACACCATAATTCATTATCACATAATACACAGTCAGAAGAACCAAAAGAAACCATCCCGCGAGGGCAAACGACGCGGAGGCAGTGGCCCTTTGACACTCCGAGGCCACAGGCATTATATGGATCCAATAAGAAGGCCGCCTCCGCGAGCGAGAGAAACCACCTCTTGATCTTGCAAAATGTTTTTGGACACCTAAAGGCTCTTTTATTGCTGTGGCTGATTAAAATGAAAAGCTTAAACGACTGAAATGTTCTTTTTGATGAGTTTTTGCCATGAACTATGGACCTTGTAGTCCAGTGGGATTCGAGCCCTTTGATCCTGGGCACTCCCATAAATTCAGAGTCATAAAACAACATTGGATTTGATTTTACTAGTGTGGCTGATGTGCCAGGCTTGCCGTGCGATCTGGTTTCCTCCCTCCTCGTGGCTGGGCCCGGCCACCATTGTTTTATAGCAAGAGGAAAGGAGTTTCCATTTGTTTCTGGCTTCGAGACGGAGCCCTACTCGACAACGCTGGAATTTCACACAGAAATCATGATACTCTAGTATAGTCGTCAACATGAGAATCAGTGTTATTTTATGTGCTGTAAATGAAACGTCCAAAAGAAAAACCCTTTTATGCATAAAAACAAGACGGATTCACTACTGAAGGGGGTGAGATCATGTGGTTGGGAACTAGTCTGAAATAGGAAAAATGTCAGGGGTAGCATTCACAAATGTATAGTAGGGCTGATTGCAAATAAATTGTAAATATTAAGACCCTCCCCCCAGGTTATTTAATATAATATCTTAGTTTTCAGATTTCATTTACCTAAAAAATAAACAAATGAAACTGGTAGCTGTGAGAGAAAGAAAGGAAATATTCCATGAGATATTTGTTTAGGAAAAACACGTGAAATAAATGTAACTTGGATATTTAAGTCACTTCCTTTCCTAATCTTCTCATCATTTTCCTGTGTCTGTATCACAGACACAACACAAGAGTCCGCAAACGTCTAACTCCAGAAGTGAAAGGTTAACTATGAAAGGTCTAGGAAGGAACAAAAGTGAAAATAATTTTACAAAGACCTGTATTACTGACCAATAGTGGGTCACCATTGTTTATTTTTTTAAGAAGTAAAAAATCAGTTTGGGCTCATTGAGAAAGATCAATGATACATTCAGCCTGTTCAGGGACAGGGAATGCTCATTTAAATTGGATAAATGATTTTTAGCCATTTTATTTTTCATAGATTATCAGAAAGCTGGAAAACTGCTCACCGAGATTATTTTGTGAGTGACACGGGGCACAAGAGTCATGAGCGGTCTCAACAATTCTGATTTGAAGAGAGTTACCGTAAATATACCAGGGTCACCGTCACACGAGCAATGCCTCCGGACACTTTCAGCTCTAGTCTCGCAATGCATGCTTGAGGCCCCGTGAACACTTCAGAGATGGTCCATCCAGAGAAATAAATTCCAGCACACGCTCACCTCCTTGCCTTTTGGTGTGACTATATTAGATTAAGCCATATGAAATCTGCTATTTTATGAGTTAAAAGAGGCCAAATATCAGCAATTATAAACTGATATAAACTTATAAACTCCATAAAAATTTTAAAAACCCATTAATCTGTTTTTTGATGGACACTTTAAATCATGTTATTATATGTATGTATTTGCAGCAGATACCGGTCACGGGGTGGGGGAGTCTTTTGAAAACGCAAATCTATTCATGTCACAATGTCCTATGCTCAGAGTTAGCAGATTCTCATTGCCCGGAGGATGAAATTGGGAAACCTTAAAAAGACCAACAAACCCTTCCAGGATCCAGCCTCTCGCCCTCCTGCACTTCAATGTTTTTCAAACTGCAGTCCATGAACCATTAGTGGGATAGTAAATCAATTTACGTTTTATCATCAGCATTTTTTTAAAAAGAGAGTTGAACATACCAGAAGAGACCAGATTAAACAAATTCTGTTTAACAAAATTATTACCTCTCATATAGCCACACACACGTAATCTGGGACTCAATATAAAATGCATGCTAAAATTCTGGGATGCCATCTAACACATTTGAGAGATACTCCTCCAGAGCTACGTCTCCAACCTTTCTCCTATTTGTCTCTCACTGATCCTGTCACACTAGCCTCTCGGCAGTCCTTCAAACCAGCCAAGCTCCTCCTCCCCCTTCAGACCTCAGCTTAAATGTCACTTCCTAAAAAGTACCCTTCCCTGACCTTCCAAATCTAAATTATACCCTATCAGAGCATCTCGTACTATATATTTCTCCACAACACTCACCTAATTATATTTATTGAGTGACTATTTTATCAATATCTGTCTCTGACTGGACTACAAGGCCCAGAAAGTAAGGACCATGTCTGCTCTGCTCCCTCCAGCATCTGGTATAGTGCCGGACACCCAGCACTTAACATATAGTGAATCAACGACTGATAGAGAGACCTCTAATTTCATTTTGATGATTTCATTCTTAGATGAAACACACATGATCAGTTTCATAAGGCACTGTTTTCAGGTGGCTCTTTGTCTTTTGTCGTATGGAACGTAATAGCCACACACACGTCATGCATTGCTTCTGTAAGTGCGTTATGCATCGTGCCTGTGTGTATAGACCTGTATCTCCCTATCTGTGAAGGCTGCTCTGTGAAATAAGCGAAGAGCAATTATATTTATTTTTTTATTCTTTAAATACGGAACGCCTCACGAATTTGCACGTCATCTTTGCGCAGGGGCCATGCTAATCTTCTCTTTATCGCTCCAATTTTAGTATATGTGCCGCCCACGAGAGCACGCAATTTTGTTTTTCACGTGTTTAAAGCAAAGCTCTGAACGGCAATGCTGTTTCAATCAGGAAAAGAAAATCTACTGGAGTTTTGTTAAGAGAAAAGGGGTCAAGCTGACCTCCAGTGGTGAGATTGGGGAATGGCTTCTAAAATAATTGCGAAATACCCAGCTTGCCTATCACACAAACCCACATATACATGCAATACACCTTTCGCAGTAATGCGTTAAGTTATATGTGTTAAATATATTTGTAACAGATAGGGGTCATATCATACAGAGTATTAAAACAAAATAAGCATAACTGTATTACAGAAAAAAGAAACTGCCACTCATTTATGGCAATCACAGAATCTGAGACCTGACCCGTCTTAGTTGAGGTATAAGACCTGAACTCCGCAAAACACATTAAAAGTAGATAATTTCTAATACATATTGTTTTACTTTTTGAGTTTTCATAAGAGTTTGCTTAAGCCACACTTACGACTTATGCCAGGAATGAGATCTCAAATGCTCTCAAAAGTCAATCATTTCTAGACGCTAACAGTCACATTAGCACATGGTCTGATATTAGCTAATATTAAGTTAGTTTAAGCTGCCTTAGTTGAAGCTGTTATTTAGCTATTGCTTCTTGGCCTTTTGGCTAAGATCACGTGTAAGTTGTTATTTGGCCTTTACAGTACAAATTCTATTTTCCTAATGAAACGGTAAGTCCTCTGAGTCCAGAATGCAGGGTACGAGCTAAGTATAGTGTCTGGAATATAGTAACATGCAATAGTGTTAGCTGCTATCGTTCTCATTGTCATTAAATGATGTTTTATTCCCTGGCACACCTCTTCTATTTGACAGGTGCTCAATTAGTATTTGATTACATAAAAGATACACAATATAAAGCAGAGTTAAGTATATACAATTATGCTTTAGGAAGTTAATCTTTATAGCAAAAACAATTTGGAAATATAACATCTTACTTAGCCACCCCTCAAATCTGTGCTATTCCTATTGAGGTGTTTTTACACACTCAGATGTTTCCTTCATAAAACCACGGCAGCAGTAACATTTCCATTAACAGACAGTAATGGAAATGAGACCATCACACTGCTATAACCAAAATATTAGAAGCAATGCTCTTTGAAACATTCAGTGTAACATTCATCACAGAATGTTTTTCTTTTATCTAGGTACATGGTTTATATTGGAAGAACCTCACCAACATAAAATACTCAACAGCCACTGACTTAAAGTAAACTAAACCGCTGATCCTCAGAACAAATACAACAGTTACCACTCATTGGTCATCTACCACAGGCCAGTGAACCTGCAGCCCCACACGTAACCATCACAACGCCTACAATCAGCGTCCACCAAGTTATGACATCACGACGGCCACTTGCAGATGAAACGGAAGCTCGGAAAGGTTTAAATCATTTTTCAAGGCCACACATCCAGTCGACAGAGGAGACAGAATTCAAACTCAAGGAAGATTTCACGTCTGTGTTTCTACTCCGCTGAACTGCCTAGAGTTATGCCACATCTCTTTCAATGAGTAGCTAGTTGATTTCAATGTATAGGTTCATTCTTCAACATATATCCTTCTCCTAAAGTCCATCACTTTTAAGGACTGATATCCTGCCCAGGACAGATTGAAGACAAGGGTCAGTCTAGAAACAAGGCCATGTCATGAATACTCTCTAGGACCTTCAAGGTATAAGAGCTTCCAGAGACAGGTCAGTGTAGAAGTCAAGAGTGCCACCTCAGAGGGATAGTGTAACACCTCATCCAGTCCTCATACATAGACACTGTCACGTAGTAAAGGATCAATAAATACCAGCTATTATCGTTGTTATTCCTCCAAGAGACACAGAGCAAGCTAGAACGAGTTGCAGTGAAATGGTCAAAGCACACACATGCGTACATGGATGCACACACAAAGACACACTAAATGCACACTGTGGATTCCAAAGCCCATGAGGCAGCAGGGGCCGTGTGTCGTGCACAGGCACATCCTGCACGTAGGTGGCAGCAGAGGGGACAGCCTCATCACCCCACGTGCTTCAGGAATCAGCAATGCGGGGAGCCTGTGGGAGAAGCTACGGTTTAAGAACAGCCGAGGAACCCCCACGTTTCAACTGAAGAAATCAATAATGTGAGGAGCTGGCAAGGAGCACCGGCATTTTGCCCCTACGGTTTTCTCACTCCATGTATGGTCTCGGAAAGGGATTTCTCCGAGGCTCAGGTTTCCAGCTCTGATGTGAACACAGACAAGTATCCAAACTCTGGTGACCGATACGGGAGGCTCTTTCCCTAACTGGCTCAGGACCCGCTGTAAGAAATGGAGTGACAAGAGCCCTCTTCTACCTGCTGTTTCTTCCGTCCTTAGGGAGGAGGAAGGGAAGAAGAGCTTGTCGTTTCTGAGACCCGTGACATAAGAGGACCCTGTTGCTATTTGCTCTTTCCCAATGCCACACGAATGCGCCTGGCAGTGCTGGTCCTTCTGCTCCATCGATCACTATGTTTATCCACATCTTCAATCGAGTCAGGAAGCACAGGGCACTCAGCATTTAAACTCTAAACTCTAAAAATCAAGACTTTTCTTCCTACCCCTTCCTAAAAATGCCCTGAGACATAGGCCATACCCAGCTTTTTGCACTAAGAGCTCATTTTGCACTCACCCTTCCAACACTGCTGCCCTCTCTATCCCATGAACAGCTCTTGCAAGGAAGAACAGTAGGAAGGAAGGAAAATAAAAGAAAAAGTCCACACACGTCCAAAAGCTCAGGAGACTTTTCTTGGTACTCATGACACCATGGAAAAAGCAGATGGACATTTGTGCTCAGCCTTTCTGTGCTGCACACCAGAGTCACCGACTCAGATGTCTGCAGGGCCAGGCAATCAACGTAAACAAGCAAAGGAGGCTGGATATTAGACAACAGGAAGTGCGGGGAAGTGTGGCAAGCTAGAACATACATGCGCATCTAAAATTAATCAAAGATGACTTTTTAAATGCCACTGTGCTGATCAAACAAACTTTTTGGGGTTGTGTTTGATGGTGTCACAAATTTAAGGACTCTGTGGCTTTCCTAATGCTCCCTCAAAAATAGCCTTCTGCCAAAATACTGTGAATCATGGAGTCATGTCTAACAATATCCACTCAGACACACAGCAACCATTCAGTATACTCTGGCTAGTGGCTTTGCGCTGTTGCAGGTGATGTGGGACATGGGGACCTCAGAGTCTTTTGGGTGGAGTTGAGGCAGACCCATGGAGTCACTCTGCCCAGGCCAGGAGTCCTGGAAAGAAACTTAGACTACCTGGTCCAACGCTCTTACTTGATAGCTGAAGAACCTGTTATCACCCAATGGTCCAGGGTTGCACAAAATTCACAGAACTATCGAGTGAGGCAGAACACGTCTGGAGAGAAGGAAGCACCCCATAGGCTCTAACATGCCACACTTCCTCCTCTTTTACGAAGAATCAAGAAAGCAAAGTCGCCTGTTCCAGTATCCGTCTGTCACCTAAAATTAAAAACGATTGAAAATAGAAGTGTCGTGGCCCACACGAGTGACTCGTGTTCGGAGTTGAAGACTCGGCAGAGATGGGCGCGGATGGTGCATGCAGGAGGCGGACAAGCCCTGCGCCAGCTTCCACGACACACGTGAGTGATGCACACGTTCTCTGTTCTGCAACCGGCTCCCCTCCAGGAGCAAGCACGGCCCGACAACATCGGACTCCCGGGAGGGCGAGGCAGCACCCTGACGGCTGTGGCAGGGGGCTCCCGGGCTGCGAGGTCGGCTAGGGAATGAGCTGCTTGGTGTTTCTCATCAGAATTGATTCCCAATGTATCTGCAGGCTTCGGGGCAGCCTAGAAGGTATCTCAGCACCAGCAAACCAGCAAGTCAACTACACTCATAATGTGGTGTTCTACATCCACCATGAAATTGAAACATGTCTCAAGATTTAAATGGTTTTCTTCTTTTTGGCATCTCAGTAAGGAATTATACTAATATCAACACTGAGGGGAATTCCATAAGGGTTCAATGAAATCATTCTATTTCATCTTTGTGAAAGTTTTGTTTATTGGTCTATAAATTACTCTGTTTCCATTGCGGTAATCTCCAGGAATTAACAGATTTAAATGTATTGTGTTGATAACAAAGAACATAACAAACGGAAAAGGCTCGGGATTTATGTCTCTATAAATCTAGCTGTATCAGCTCGAGCGTGGTCTGTGTTCAATTTTGTTTCAACGACAGCAATGTGGAAGTATTAGAAGTGGGGCAGTGGCGTGGGTTGGGGATAGAAAAGCAAGGAAATCTATGTTTCTCCTCACGCAGGCCAACATACCATTTGGTCCTCTCGGGGACAACAAGGTACAGGGTAAGTTAATTTCCAGTTTGGCACCCATCCCTGGAAAGTTTCGCAGAGGGAGTTACCATATTAGAAATGTGACCGATTGCACAATGCGCAGGGGCCGGCCAGAGGCCATCGCTCGGCAAACGCTCCCCTCAGTTCAAGGCTGTCCATGTGATGAGTGGGGTAGAAGAAAAGGGTTCCTCTAAAGGAAATGTCACTGTTGGCTAGTTCTCGATCTTCTACCCCGCAACCCAAAGAACATTAATTAAAAACAGATAAAAACAATCTGTCATTTCCATGGCACCTACTTCCAAACTGCTTCAAGTTCTGGTCAAAAACAATATTCTTAATTAGCCAAAGCTGCTCAAAAGCCAGACAAGGGGTATGCAGGGGTTTTTATTGTTTGTTGGTTGGTTTTTCAGTTTTCAAAATGGAAGAAGCAGAGAGCGGAAGAAGTCCTACCCATCCTACGCTCCAGCGTCCCTCCTGCCACAGAGAAGAACGGGGCCCTACAGGTGTCCCGTTTACATCTAAAGCCGTGCCCCTCACGGAGTCAGGCATCCAAGCAGCGCTGGAAGGCCAGAGCCCTCCATTCACGCTATGACCGACAACCTGAAGGCACTCTTCTGCAGACACAAGCAGAACTCAGAAAGAGACCCTGGTTAGAAAGGAGAACCTCTAGAAGAAATTATAAGAAAAAGTGTGGAGGGGGGATATAAACACAAGGACTTAGAGATTCTGAGTTACATAGCCCTAAAGCTGAGAGCATATCGTGGTGGATAACAAAACTGTTGGTTTTTTTTTTGGATGGTGGGGCCAATCATACAATTTAAAGGTGCTGTTAGAGATTCTATGGCCAGGTCCCTCATTTTAGAAACCAGGAAACCGAGTCCGAGAGCACTGCCTGAAGTTCACGTTGTTTGTCAGGCCAAACCCAAGACCTAGGAATCCAAATCTTCTGACTCAGAATCTCACGTTCTTTCCATGAATGCTGCTTGATTACTGGAAGGAGGATAGGCTTCAGTCAGACAGATCTAGGTGGATGTGAGTTCAGGTTCCCCTCACAGGTCTAGGACTTCTAACAACCTCATGTTTTATCATCTGTAAAACGGGGATGAATATATTACTTTGCTTATATTTCTACATTACTCTCTATAACACTGATGGCCTCTCTCTCTCTCTCTCTCTCCTTCCCTCCCTCCTGCTATGTGAGGATTCAGCTTCTGTAAACCTGGAAGAAGGCCCTCACCAAGAACCTGACCCTGCTGGCACCCTGATCTCAGACTTCCAGCTTTCAATCCCAAACTATGAAAAATAAATGTGTTGTTTAAGAAAAAAATAACACTAACGCTAAATGACGGGAACAGAGGTTGACACACAGTATGGACTGGATGAAAAGTTAGGCACCATGATTTTTCAATCATTGGTTGTTATATAAGAAATATTTGTGCTCCATCTCTAGGCTAAGCACTTCGGTGGGTACTTAAAAAGATGCAGAGACAAACATCATTGCTCCCTCCAGGGTGCCTGAATCACCAGATTAGTAAGCAGGGCCTTGGTGTCATGAAAAGGGTGCTGAAACCACTCCAAGAATTTACACTAAACTTGGGAAGTGGAATATACATTGAGATGATAAGATTATATGAATCAACATAGAGCCGTATTCCAAAAAATGGATTACTTGGGGAAAAAAAGAATTATTTGGAACCCAAGTTATAGAATTTCCTCTCTTATAGTTCTTCTCTATGGTAAAGCCCTAATGAGGGAACTACATATTTGTCAAAATTATTTGACCATGGGATCTTTTTGTCAAAAAGAAGGATCTCTTACCCTTTGCAACAGCATGGAGGGACCTGGGGAGTATTATGCTAGGCGAAGTAAGCCAGTCAGAGAAAGACAAGTATCACATGATCTCAGTTATATGTGAAATCTAATGAACAAAATAAACGGATGAACAAAATAGGTCCAGAGACATGGAAGCAGGGAACAGACTGATGAATCTCAAAAGGAAGGGGGGTGGCGGGAACATATCTTTCTTAAAAAAAAAAAAAAAAAAAGTCAGCCAAGTGCTTTGACTTTGTATAGACGGTCTACACACATAAGGGTCTCGAAATCGATTCAGTCACGTCACCAATAAATCTTTGCCTTTGAACTTCAAGGGGAATCTGTATGCAAGTTGCTACACATTTTGAAAAGCTGGTCCTAAGACCAAGCCCTGTATCCTTTCTATAGTACAGCACCCCACAAACGGCAGGCATGAGATTAGAAACTCTAGACTCCCCCACTTACAAGCTTTGGGACTCTGGGCTAAAAATATCAACCTCCAACCAAATTATTTTAGGTGGTAAGGAGCCCATTTGCAGGTCGGAGAATTGAACAATTGAGGTTCTTTAAACCTAGGGTCTCTATTTATTCAATCATGTCATTTCTTTACACTCTATAGAAACATTCCCCCCCAAATTAAATGTGATACATATCAATTCTCATATTTGGTGACAGAATTAATCACTTTTCCTATGTCCTTTAACCATAAGGTCTTTCTTATTCTAGAAGGGCACATTGAAGAAGTCCTGAAACGCATCTGACTTCATGACCTGTAAGTGGAGGAAGAAAATCTAACAGGCTACTGAAGGCTGCCAGTGAAAACCACGTCCAAAGAGGCGGACATTGCAAGAGCAGCTCTCCCACCCATTACCTTCCACAAGTCCTGTGACAACAGATGCACCTGGGTGACTTTGTACTAAAAGAGGTTGAGATGAGATTCAGTGAGTGCCCACAAGTACAGCCAGGCCTGTTCCAACGGGTTGGTGTCGCTGCCCACCTAGTTGCTTTATTTTCTACATCTCCCAGAGAACAGGGGTCAGTGAAGCTTAAAGGAGCCGGGCAGGTGAAAGGGCTCTGAATGGGACAGTGGTGAACTAGAGAACGAGTGTACCAGCCGCTATGGACACCTGCTACTCGACCCCTGCAGGGTGAAGTCACACAGGAAAGTAAGCCCACCATTGCCCGATTTTCCCTTTATTTTAAAGCAGCTAGAAATCCCTACATATTTTTAAATATTTATTCCTAATTTGATCTTTAAAATGCTGTTTGCCAACAAAAATGTTCTCTAGAATAGGGGCCGCCAGTGTCCGGCTGAGGGTTGTCTGTTCTGGCTGAAACAGTTCTCAACCACCACTGCGCGTACAGACGGGGACCCGGCCTGCCTGCGGGCAGCAGCTACCCCGGCAGCTGGGTAGAAATCACAGGAAGATGACTTCAGCAATTCGGTATAAGTCACAAGTACGGGGCCAAATTATTTTTTCAAGTTTACTAATCAGCAATTAGGTGTAAATCACAAATCTGGAGCAAAATTATTTTCTATAGTTTACTGAAAATAGCATTTAAAGAGCAGACAACTCTTTCAGAGATACTTAAAGAACACTTAAGATATTGTGAACATTTTTTAACCTTCACTCTTGTCCATCATACCGTGGTCTGATTTTATTTTAAACAGAGATCATGATCCCAATACACTTTTCCCCTCTCTATTTACTCTTCTCTTTCCCTTCTCCAACCTTTCCTTAGTTTGAGATGGGAGATTGTAGGACTTTTGTGGAGATGGTGCAAAGCAATGCATGTGATGTCTAAAACAATGCCTAGCACAAAGTAAGAACTCAAAATACTGTAAGCACCTGCTGTTACTAGGAATATTATTAGCAGGCAAAGTCCTCAACAGGGCTGGTCTACAGCTTGGGGATAGCCAGTGTTAACTCTTAAAACTAAGCTGTTACATAAGATTTCTGCTCACAGAATTACTCTGTACCTACCCTCCTTAGCAATCCGTCTCTTAAATTAATCCCCAGTTCAGTTCCTCTGAGACAGCTGAGAATCTTTTGCACATGAGAACACAGATAAAGAAAGAGAGGTCTCTGTAGAGCACTTCACAACAAAGGAGATAAGGGCCTCCACCTCTCTATTTCCCCTAGGACACCGAGGTACTTTTCCACTTTTTTGCTTCTTTGTGAAATAGACTCATTCCGCCTTCTGAACTACTTAACCCCAGCTGGACGGGGGTGGCTTGAATTCACACACCGTATGACTTATTTAATGCTCTTCTGGCTCTAAGCGATGGCTTCATGTAGAACCGAACACATGGTCTCAGTTATTTTAAAAGTGTGTTATCACTTATTGAAGAGTCTTTGATCGGCTATTTTCTTAAATTTGCAAGTACTCGGTTAACACAAAGCACAAAGTTTCATTTACATTTTGCTACTGTCCTCTCCTGAGGGACGGGGTCGGCCCCGCCACCAGGAAACTAGATTCAGTGTCTGATTCAATATTGACTTATTTGAAATTAAGACTCTGAGACTTCCTGTTACAGGCCCTGCAAGGGAACACCAAGAATAAGGGGCTGACAATTAGATGGTGAGATGAAGGAAACGATGCCTCAGCCTTTCTGGGCTTCACCAAAGAGGATCGAGTCAGCAATTTCCAAGCACTCCCTGGGGATACAGAATAGACAGCTTAATACAACCCTTCCTCCTTCGAGGCTCACTTCCTCAAATGCCTTACTCCGCTGACATCATACTGCAGGCATGTGCTAGCCGACAGACAAACACAAACACATGAATGGAAGTAAGCCAAACAAAAGAATTTACACAGTGCCTAGAAAAAATAGACCTGTTTAAATACTTCTTCTAAACAGCAAAAGTCTAAATACTCTGTCATCTTTCCTGCTTTACAAATAAATCCATCATTTTCCCCCATCAAATCGTTTTCCCATTCTAATGAATTTGTGGTATTAAAAAAAAAAAAAAAAAAAAAAAAAGGAATTGAATTATATTAAAAACAGAGGCCAAGCTTTCAGCCCCAGGATAGAATCAGCGCCCACTGGCAGGCGCTGTCCAGGTAAACACGCCTTCAAAGGGGAGATGTTTACTTAGGCACACGAGGAAATGAAGCACCAGCCTCATGGAACCAGTTCAGTAGAATCAAAGAGATATACCTGTAGGTTTTCAATTTCTTCTTTGTGCTCCCTCTTCAAGTGTAAGATAGCAGCTTGGTATTCTGTAAGATCACAAAAGAAGCCAATTACAAAGAAGCACAAAACAGTACACAAAATCCAAAGTGAGCATCCCCGAGATTCCAGAGGCGCTCTGACAAGTAAACTGAGTCAATAAATGTCACCATTTGATCTTCACTTGACAAGAGATGTTGAACATTGATATCAGCAGCTCAGGATGGAAGGGAGATCGCCTTCCATTCAGCAAACCTTGAATTATAATAAGCCCCAAATTAGGCAGATAGGATAGGGTTAAAACACACACACACACACACACACACACACACACACACACACACACACACACACACAGAGAGAGAGAGAGAGAGAGGGAGAGAGAGAGAGAGAGAGCGCTTTATGAGAGTTCCAGATAAAGACTGGGTCAGGGTTTGTCTTTAAGGAGGAGCTGGAAGTTAAGGCCCCAAAGAGAACAAATACAGATGTGTTAAGAACAGATACACAGGAATTTTTTTTTTAAACTTTCTAAGTGGGATCAGAGAATTCTATTTTTAACTCCCCCTCCCCCTCCAAAAAAAAATCTCCATTTGAATGCAAGGCTAAGCAAGCACCACCCAGGGCTGATTTTAATCTTTAGATCACTTTGGAGAGTCAAGATCACTTGTCATGTGGGTGAGAGGACATAAGGTGAGTTGAAGTTGAAAGGAGGGCAAAAATAAATCTCTGGTCCAATTTTAGTCTGAGTCTGATAATGTTTATTCCAACAGTAAGTCCCAAGTGTACACAGGAACTCCAGCCAACCACTAAAACTACCATTCCCTGGCTAAGCATGAAGCAGCTGTGACAACTTTATTTCCAGCCATACGGCTAAGTATGTGGCTCACAGAACCATGCAGACTGCAGAGAACCACAAAGCAAAGTGCTTGAGAAAGTGTTTTTGCGGGATAAGCCAGTTTTTTACCAATGTGTCTGGGCTGTGAGTATGAATAAGAAAAATGGCAGTTAGATGTCATTTTAAAATGTAAGAAAAGACAGGTTCTTTCTTCAGGTGAATTTCGGAAGTCAGGCATGAAAGGCCAGGTTTCCATTCAAAAGCGGATGAGGAAAACCTTTGGTAAAGCTCTAACGAGAGAGGAGTATTGCTGATGATAATCGTGACTAGTCACATCACCGCTGTTACGGGGAATGTGGTCCACCGAGCTGATGTGGTCCAGCAAATTCTGAGATTTCTACATCCAAACCGGACCTTGAATCTAACCACTTCTCCCATCCCACAACCACCACTATGGCCCAAGCCACCACCACCTTTGCCCTGGACCACTGTGGGGTCTGAAAAGGTTACCTGTTTTGAATCTCACCACCACCAAAACTCATTCTCCTCGCAGCGGCCTGGATGATCTGTTAGAGGCATGGGCCAGGCCATGTCCCATCTCTAGGTTTCTGCTGCACATACAGTGAAATAAAAACTCCCCACTCCAGCCCATACGGCCCTTCAGGACCTGGCTCCTACACACCTCTCCCTGTCTTCCCCTTGCTCATCACCCGCCAGGCGCACTGGCTTTCTTGCTATTCCCTGAACTTGTCAAGTTCTTTTCTACCTCAAAATCTTTACTATGATTGGGGACAATAATAATGGACTGTATTTATTGAGCAGTTACTTTGTACCAGGTGTTATCTAAGCACTTCACATGTATTAACTCATTTGATCCCCACAATAATCCTATGATGTAGGTACATTTTCCTCATTAAAGAGGAAGAAACTGATGCAGAGCTGAGTATGTTGCAGAGCTAGAAAACATGCACAGTTCAACGACTGAATGTATAAACAAACTGTGGTATAGCCATAGAATGGAATATTACTCAGCAATAATAAGGAATGAACTTATAATACATGCGCCAACATCGATGAACCTCAAAGGCATCATGAGACTGAAGGAAAGTCAGTCTCAGGAGGCTAACTATTGTTTAATTCAATTTATATGACATTCTGGAAAAGACAGAACCATAGGGATGAAGAACAGATCAAAAAAGCAGTGGCTAGAGGTCAGAGATGAGGGAAGGTTTGACCATAAAGGGTCAGCACAAAAAAAGGACCTTTAGGGTGATGTGACCATTTTCTATCCTGACTATGGTGGTGGTGACTTGAATCTATACATGGGTTAAAAAATTACAGGACTGTACACTAAAAAGAAAAAAAGTTAATTCTATACTATGTTAATTTTTAAAAATTGACATCAAATATTATACTTTTAAATCTTTTCCCTAGGAGATTAAGCATAACACAAGAATATATGTTACTACCACTTCTATTCATTGTTTTCCAAAGCACACTAGCAGATGCAATAGGATAAGAAAAAAGAAAACAAACATGCTCATGCACACATAACATATACATTCATATATATATATATATATATATATATATATATATATATATATACACACACACACACATATACACACACACACACATATATATATAATAAAGGGGAAATATAGCTATCATTCACTAGGATTGTATATTTAGAAAAATATAAGATTCTATAGAATAGTAAAATGAATATGTGAGTTTAGTAGGGTTGCTTGATTCAAAATCAGTATATAAAAATTCTGATACCAGCAAGAGTATAAAAAAGAAAACGTAAGACATTTATAGGACCCCTACTAACTACAGATTACTTAGAAAGAACCTGAACAATAATATGTAAGATATCATGAGAAATCAGGAATGATACATTGAAATATTTACAAAGAAAAATACAGACAGATAATGAGCAAGCCATGTTTTGGTAAGACTCGATAATGTAAAGATATGTTAATTTTCTCAAATTGATCAATAGATTCAATGCAACCCCATTCAACATTTCTAAGGGTTGTTGCTTTGTTTGAAATTAAGGAGCTCAATCTAAATATATATTGAAGCACAGATGTGCAAAAAGCAATGAGCCAAGAAATTCTTGAAAAATAAAAAGTAAGACCACTTAAGAATTATTTTTAATTATCACCACATACTTAAAGTGGTGTGGTACTGACAGAGGGATAACAAATGGTCTAAAAGAATAGACTAGAGTTTAAATCTGAATCAGAGAAGTAGCAGGGCTCCGGGGTCCCCAGCCGCTTCTCTGGATCCAAAGACACCTTGACTCATTCAGGTGTTCTGCGCATCACTGGGCTGAAGCCTGAGGATGAGGCTATTATTGTAACATACGGGACAGCAACTCTAAGACTGACACAGTGTTCCAGGCCCACCAGGCAGTGACACACAGATCTCCTCTCCGCCCTCTTAGCCTGGTGCAGCCACCCCGCTGGCGTCTCTGGGCAAGTCTATCTAGGTCAGCCGTGACTTGTGTTGTCACATCTTGTCGCACCTGCTATTCCATGGTCCAGGAGTTCTGACAATGCCACATCCTTCTCTTCCTTTCAACTGTTAGATTGATTTATTGCTCAACATTCTCAGTACGTTCATGTTTCCTACAGGCAGAACTCCCTCGCTCAGAGATAAAAACTTCCCGATGGAGACATTTGAGGAGGTTGATGCAGGCCACGCCCAGCTCAGAGCTGAGAAGTGACTAATATATGCTTCTGGTGTGAGTGCTGCAATCGGAATTATTCTATACAAACCACATGCAGAAATAAACTGTATTCTATATATTAGAAAAGAAAAAGGAAGAGGCTAGGGAGCCCAGAAATATACCATCAATTTATGGCCAGTTGGTATCTGACAGGAGTGGCGTGGGAGATATGTGTTTACAGTAAGAACTGTCTTTTCATTAACACTCAGTTGGGAAAAGTGGGTGTTTACATGAAAAAACATGAAACCGGACTCCAACTTTATACCATATAACAATCTATTCTAAGTCGATTAAGAGCTAAATTTAAAAAACAAAACCATAGCTGTGTTATAAGATAACATGGCATAACTTTTCAAAAACCTCAGGCTAGGAAAAGAACTTAAGATTCAAACTGCATTATGTATTAAAAAAAAAACTAATAAATTTCACTACATTAAACCAAGAACTTCTTTTCATAAAAAGACATCGTAAAGAGTGGGAGGATATATTGGAAACAAATAATCACAGATCTACCATAAATATATATATATATATATCAATCATTCCTACAAAAGTATAGAAAATGAAAACTAGGCAAAAAAATGTCAATAGGCACTCTAAAGAGAGGACATGCAAAAAACAGATGAACAAGTTAAAAGGTGCTCATTGTCCTCAGGAATCAGAGATATTTAAAGTCCAACAAAACAGAGTGTTGGTGGAGGTGCGGAGCTGTGGAAACTCACACACACGGCAGGGATGCACATTGTGACAATCACCATGGAAAATGTTTGGCATTTTCTGATAAAGTAGAAGATACTGCTACTCCCTACCCAGTCCTAATCTTAGGTACATACAAATGAAAAACAACCATAAAAGAAAAGCAAATAATATTACAAAAGTCAGGGTAAGTGGCACCCAGGCGAAGAGAACCCAAGTTGGGTTATGACTGGGCAAGGCGGTGTCACATCGGCGTTCGATGAAAAGTTATTTTTTAACCTCTGTGTTTTATGCCATTTTCTTTATGTATACCTAACATTACAGTGTAAGAAAAAAGATTGCTCTGATTATATAACTTTTATTATATTTCAAGTAATGAATATTATATAGGCGCAACAGAGTCTCCAGATCAGTGGTTCTCAACCTTCCTAATGCCGCGACCCTTTAATACAGTTCCTCATGTTGTGGTGACCCCCAACCATAAAATTATTTTCGTTGCTACTTCATAACTGTAATTTTGCTACTGTTATGTCTTAGGCGACCCCTGTGAAAGGGTCATACGACCTCCAAAGGGGTCACAACCCACAGGTTGAGAACCGCTGCTCTAGATTAATAAAATGTTTAGTAAATGGGAGTCATATAAATATTGAGTCCTAACTGTAATATGATGATCAATAGCTAAACCTTAATCAATTCTCAGCCTCCACAAAGTAGGCAAAGGAAGGTTAGCTCGACCAACCTTCTTGCAAAACGGATGTCCCCCGGGAATGACATCAACATTCTAAATAAAAATTACACAGAACGTATTTTGAAATGATTAATTTTTGTAAATTGTACCTGTAAGGGTGTGACAGATTACAGTCATGACTAATTCACAGATCGATAAAGGAGGTCATTGCAACGCTAACACCCAGGACATACTGCTTCACCTCCTCCTTACACAAACAGTTTACCCACAGTCCCAGCGTGACAGCTGGCAAGGAAACACCCCCACTCCTAACAAGGATGGCCAAACAGAGTATCTGGGCAGCACGCAGAAGCAGGAAGCTAATGTCCTCACTTGTGGAACGCTCACTTTGAGGATTCGCAAGAAAATGCTGAAAGAATATAAAGATTACGGAATAGTGAGTTAGGTGGGTGGTTTCCAAACGTGTCTTCTAATGGCAGTCCCCTCCCCCACATTTTGGGGGTTTGTAAACGCCTTGGAGTGGACCAGAGCAAATCTTCTCTGTCTCCTGGGGGTGAGGGGGCTGAGGCAGAGGTCTCAATTCAAAACTAAGGGTGTTTTTGTCGGTTAAAAAGAGAACTTGACCCTGGTACTCAGTGGCCCTGGGGCTGTGTGTGTGGAAAGGAGGAATCAAGATATTGAATGTCAAGCTGGTAAAGGGGAAGCCTCTTGGAAGCCACATTAGCCCCGATGGAAATTAAAATACACTAGCCCACAAAAAGAAGCTTGAAGAATGTCTTTTAGGAAAATAATACATTATATTAAGGACGGAAAAAGGATCCTGACTGGTAGGAGTCAACATTTTGGGGAAAAATACAGAAGACTTCTCTTCATAAAAATCAAGTTCTTCCTAGTCGAGCGCTTGGTTGAATGGGTGGGGACCACTTCGCTGCACAACCTTCCTTGGGGATCAGCTCACAGCAACAGAACAGCCTCTCTGCCCGGTACGACTTCGTCTTCCGATTCAGTACGAGAAGTCGAGATGACCTGGTTAACAGGGGGCGTGTAGTGACACGGTTGCAGTCCTCGTGGCTGAATGAGTGTCTCTGAATTACATATGATACCCATATGTGATACCCACATGTGACTGGGTGCTATTTGCTAGGAACCGTCCTTAGCACTTTACACAGATCAACTCAGACCATCCTCACATCACACGTACAAAGTAGATCCTATTCTATTTTACAGATGAAGAAACTAAGGTGCACCAGTTAAACAACTTTCCCCAAACCACAGGCTAGGAAGTGCCAGGGATGTCATTCAAGTTCAAAGAACTTGTGCTCCTTCCTACGCAGAGTGTGTGCCTGTTTCCTTCGTTACTGCTGTGCACATGGTTGGGTAAGCATCAGGTGTAACCCAAAATGAAAATCCCTGGGAGCTTCAAGGCTGCTGGCTTTATCCAGTCACTGGGATCACTGGTAAACTTGGTAAATCTTTCCTATAACTCTTTAAAAAGGAACGTGGAGTATTTTTAATCACGGGGAGGTTTAATAAACCTGGGATCAACACGAACAGCGTGCGTTATCATGGTTGGTTCCATCAATTATGAGATTGTAATTCATCTGTCTTCTCATGGGGACTTTCAGGCCTGCAGTCCCCAGTTTATGCTTAACTCTGGTTTTCATTTGTACTCACACATACATACAAACCTCCACGTCGTGCACATGTGACACGGCAACACTGGATTATGCACACGGTAGGGAAAAGTAGAAATTTTCTGATTTCCCAAACGGAAAGAAGCATGGTCTCATTTGGTCTGTCTGTGCTTCCCGTTGGCCT
Source organism: Tadarida brasiliensis (assembly GCA_030848825.1). Taxonomy (NCBI): domain Eukaryota; kingdom Metazoa; phylum Chordata; class Mammalia; order Chiroptera; family Molossidae; genus Tadarida; species Tadarida brasiliensis. The sequence continues at coordinate 169,879,386 of CM061257.1, read as the reverse complement.
TACACTGTTTGACGCTGGGCTTTCGCCGAGAGTGACGTGGGGAGCTGTCAGGGAATTCTGAGCAGAGGCATGACATGTTTTTCCTTGTGTTTGGAAAAGCTCACTCTGGCTGCTGTGTTTAACTAGAGATTTGGTGGTGGTAGGGCAGGGGAGCAGTAGGGGACAGTTACTACATCATTAGTTATTACATTGTTACAAACTCAGGTATACACCTTCAGTCTTTTTTTTTTTTTTAACTTAAAAAAAATATATGTTTTCATTGATTTTTTAGAGAGAGAAACATCGATCAGCTGCCTCCTGCACACCCCCTACTGGGGATCGAGCCCGCAACCCAGGCATGTGACCTGACTGGGAATTGAACTGAGACCTCTCATTCCATGGGATGACGCTCAATTCACTGAGCCACACTGGCCAGGCCATACCTTCAGTCTTAACGGGAAAGAACCCTTACTCTAAAGTATATCCGGAGAATACTCAGTATTTCTAAAGCTTTTGCACTCACACCAGTGAGACCATATTTTGGTAACAGACAGCTGGACTTTATTTTAAAAGTTGAAAATTTATTGTAACGATCATTAGAAAAAAAAAAATCAAACTAGCACATAAAATCCATAATTTCAAGAATATTACTGTTACAAGATAGTGTAAATCAGAGTTTAGTCCCTAGACTAGCAACATCACCTGGAACTTCTTAGAAAAGCTCATTCTTAGGCCTACCCCAGACCTACTAACAAACTCGGAGGATGCTTTAACGAGCCCTCGTGACTATGAGACACGTTCAAGTTTGAGAACCACTGCTTTAAGGTTAATTTTATTTAAACAAACATAAAAAAACCCAAAAAGGTGAATTCATTTAAAGAATAAATTAAAAACCAGTAAGAGTAGTTTAACTATATGCCCCAAATCAAGGTGCTAATGATAGCATTGTAATCAACCTAGTTATTAATGACAGGAAAGGCGCAAAGGGGAGGCCAAATAGTGTAGGCACGCCCCTTGGGCAGCTTTGCCAGGAAGCTGCACTTTAACACTCCCCAGGAGCCACCCGTCTTGCTGGGGGAAGGGACTGACAGGGTGGAGAACAGACACATGCCCAGTAAGCCTGGGTGACATCGGGAAGGAACCTGCCTGTCCGTCGCACCTGGGAACAGGTCACTGGCCAGAATAGGCGCGGCCACTGCAAGTGTGGGAAGGTTTGAGGTGTTTAACCTCCTAAACAAAGAAGTTCGCTCTCTTGCGCTCTTGGTTTTCTGGGGCTCTTGCTTCTGGTGTGCTGTGTCTGCCTCCTGGCCTGCGGGGCTCGCGTGCTCCTGTTCTCTCGCGTTCGCCCTCATGGCCCACAGCCAGGTGGACCCCACACACGATGGACCCATGGACTGAAACTAGCCTGATGCTGTACCAGACCCAATTCCAACATGGAAAGGAAACTCTGGACACTGGCTTTGTTTCCAGCTCTGCTGAAGCCCCGGTTATACTTCTTCCAGGACTGGATTAAGGGAAATGGGACTCTGCAAACCCAGGGATGTAAATTCCATGCAAATAAAGATCACTCGTCCTCCCGCGCAAGTCTCAGAAAATTATTTTTCTCAAGATATCATAAGGACCCCCACCCCCGGCACTCAGTGGGGAAAGGGATACCCCACTTCCCCAATAACACTGGTACACAAAAGATGACATTTGGGGAAACAAACTGATGGATGAACACACATTCAAACACACTCATCTATGAACAAATGCAGAAACTCTCTCCAACCTTCTCTCACACTAACGAAAACGGTGCTGGTCATAAAAGGCATAGCCACGGACACATTGCTTCAACATCTGAGAATCAAATCAAATTTAAGCTCTCGTTAACAAGGGTATGAAAGAAAAGTCTGCGGCCTGGTCTTGGTGCACAGAAGGTCGTGTAGGCCTGTTTCCTCATCAGATGCCTACAAACAATGCAGTCCGCAGTAACTGTGCTGTTTGGTACTTGTCGGAACAGTCAGGGCAGATTCAAAGTCAGTGAAGCCAAGAGGGAAGTGTTGGGCGTAATCAAAATCAACAGCTACCAGTAGGGCCATCCCCTGTAATGTTGACACAATGCCTTTTACCAGTGGGCCTTCAACAATCACACATGTGATGGGAAAAGTATAAGAAGAAATCTAACTCCATTTTTTGATGCTGGGCTGTTGATAGCTGTCAAGCCTCACCTCCCCCTCTTGCCCTGCGCCCCACATCTGGCCAGTCTGATTAGAAAGCCTTTGACACTGGCAGGGAACTCTAAGCATGCAAGCCCCTGCCCACAGGCGGGCATCCTCAAGCCAACCCACTGAACACCATAAAACCCCAACCCAGTCTCCTATCGTTTCTCTCTCAAGGCATTTTCCTGCCCTGCACTCCCTAGAAATCTCACTGTGCTAGTAAAAGCCCTTTACGTGTGTGTGTGTGTGTGTGTGTGTGTGTGTGTGTGTGTGTGTGTGCGTATATTCATCAATCTTGGTGTCTGACAAATTTGGGGTAGAGGGGTCATTCTGCCTTTTCAAGAAGGATGAAGCCAGGTAGAAGTTACATGAATAATGAATGGATCTACCTATTATGTTGTTTTATGTACATAGAGAAAGGAGATGACTAGTTTCCATATCAGAAAAATACAAGATTTGACAAGAGCTGGGGGAAAATCCCATGAATTTAGAAATTATAGGTTTTAATCTCTCTCCTTATTCAAGAACATTTGGGATTTTCTCAGGCAGAAATATAAAAACCTCACTATTAAAAGACAGGAGAAATCCCAACTCTCTAAATGCACCAGGTTGTCACTGTGCTTGGCAGCCCTTTCATTCTTGTGTTCAGTATCTACAAGCCAGGCTCCGAACCAAGACCTGGGCACACGAAAACGAGCACCACGCATTCCCGGCCTTAAAAGCTTTCCCCGGGTGCTCATCTTTGAAATGTCTTAGAAGCTTTCAGGAGTCACACTTTGGTATGAACACATTAAGCCTTTGTTTTCTTAAAAGACTTTATTTGATATTATTCAATTGTTTTATATGTAGGTGTGGAAGACTATTCAACAAATATTTATCTACTCCCACCTCCACTTTCTGCTTGGGGTGTAGAGTTTCTGCTATGGCCGCTGGAACTGACATGATGTGAAGAGAGGATTTGAATTGACTAGTACAGCATTTGTCTTGTCTTCTGCTCTCCCGCTATTTCACAAAAGAAGAATAAAGCCTAGGCAGTCACTGCTTACCCAGCCTGAGTCCCAGAGACTGACACCTGGTGCAGACCTAAACCCACCCCGTTTATGCATAGCTTGAAAGGGCCCAGCTTAGCTCAGCTGAACCCCAGTTGACCTTCACACCTATGCAAATAAATGCTTGTTATTGAAAGCTGCTGGGTTTTAGCATAGCTTGTTACACAGCATTATTGCAGCAACAGCTGATGAATACATATGGTAAGTTTCTAGCCCAGTTTACTTTGGAAGATCACACCATTTTGGAGGCTTAAAATAACTGGAATGGAGTTTCACCAACCAATACAGACAGACAGAGCTCAGGGGAAGAGGATAAATGAAGCAGGGGGTGGGGGGAGGGCAACATATTTATATCATTTAATACTCAAAAAATGATCTCAGAACAGTAATTGAGTCTTTATGTACTAGGGTGATGGTGAAAATATATACAAAATTAGCAAGTTCATGGCTATGTCTCTTTGACTTTTACCTGGATTCCCCAGGTACGTATTCAGGGCCAGGCACAGCTTTTTTTGATGGACAGCTTACCATGGAGAAAACAGTCATTAAATCAACTTCTAGCTGTCAACGCTTGGATAACTTGTTTTTTCACTTTGCTTCTTCTCTGACAATCATTTTCTGTTCTGTTAAAATAGAGACGCTAGGGAGTTTAGAACTCGAGGAACACAAGCTCCCGGAAACCTATATTCCCTTTTCCAGTTAGGTAGTTTCATTTAAGCAGAAAAGTATAGGATTGTCTAACCACTATGCTGTACACCTGAAACTAATACAAAATAATATTGAATGTAGATTGTAATTGAAAAAAATTTTTTTAATGTAAAACAATAAATAAATAAATAATTAAAAGCCAAGAGACATCTCCAGAGGCACAAACCTTGTCAGAAAAAAATTTAGTCACCCAATGCCTGCCACTAGGTGGCAGACACAATACTTCATATTTAAACTTAAAACTTGCTACCAAGTGGCTGGTAACACCTGCAGGAGTTGGCAGGGGTGGGCAGGTGGGGAGAGACGAGGGTGCACAACAGCTATGAAACGAAGGTTTTTATTTGCTATGAAGGATAAACTAGTACGGACATGGTAGCTATATGAGAAAAGTTAGAACAAGTAAGGGATTTTTTCAACCACATTTCCAAAGTTAAAAGTGACCCAATAGACTTGCAACTTTACATTTTTTAGCTCCTTCCTAAATCTGCATAGCAATGAAATCTAAAATATAAAGCAAGACGGTCACAGGCGAGTACCCAAACAGAAGAACCAGAAATGGAGCAAAGCAGCAAAGTGGGGCTTTGGGCCTGAAGCTCTGGGCCTGCTGTGCATCCAGAGGCGGGCAGGATGGCTGGGAGCTAGGTTACTGCAGAGTGACAGGGGCTGAAAGGGCCCCCTGTGGGGCAGGAAACAGGGCCAGGCTTGCTGCTTAGGAAAAGGGACAGAGGTAGGATTCCCGGATGGTAAAGGGAAGCTAGAAGTTTCTATCAACTGCTACCTGGGGGCTTAAACAGGAGGCTATAGACAGGGATCAAGACCTAATTCCAAACCCTGTCCATCCCTATGCCCAGCCACTAGATCAGCAACATCCACATCACCACCTTGGGCTGGGAACCCCAAACACCTTTGTGAGACCACCTTCTGAGCTGGGGCATCTTGCAAGGACCAGGTGAGACTACTGCAAACAGACAAGTGCAAAAGGGAAGAGAAGAATTTTTCTTTTTTTTTATCTGCACCCGAGGACATTTTTCCATTTTTTTGTTCAGATAGAGTGGGAGGGAGAGAAAAACATCGATGTGAAGAGAGACACATTGAGTGGCTGCCACCCGCACGACCCAACCAGGGCCAGGGACAAACTGCAACCGAGGTACATGCCCTTAGCGGGAACTGAACCCAGGTCTCTCTGGACCGCAGGCCGACACTCTAACCGCTGAGCCAAACCGGCCAGGGTGAGAAGAATTTTTCTTAAAGCATCCTACATATCATGAGCCTTCAATCCAAACTTCCAATACATATGAAGAGACTGAGATGTCAAGACAGACAACAAAAACAACTGAAATATGAAATCGCACAAACTTTAAACATTAAACACATAAAATATTGTAGTAATTTTTAGAATCATTACAAAGATAAAAGAATAACAACCATTATAAATAATAATAACAGGAATAGCATACTGTGAAAACATAAAAACAGTGAGGGATTATAAAATATATTAATATTAGAAATGTAAAGTACAATAATTGAAATGAAAAGCTCATGAGCTGAATAAACTCTAGCCCAGTCAAGGAAAGAATTTATAAATAAAAGAAAACACTGAATAATAATAAATAATGTAGCATGGAACAGGAAATGGAGAATACGGAAGAGTCATAATTAAGACACAGGCATTGGTATAGGGATAGAAGAGTAGACCATGGCATAGAATAGAAGAGAACGTCTGTAAAAAAGAGACATGCACATATGGAAACTGAATGTGTGATCTGAGATTGCAGTCAAGCTTGTGGGGAAAAAATAGACTACTTCTTAAAATCCAGATTTAAGAAAAATATTCATACTTTAAACCATACATAAGAATCAATTCCAGGGGATTAAAAATCTAAAAGTGTAACAACAACAACAACAAAACCTTGGAAGAACATGAGATTTCTTTTCTTAAAAATTGATTTGAGAGAGAGGGAAACAACAATTTGTCATTCTACTTACTTATGCATTCATTGGTTGATTCTTGTATGTGCAAATGGCTGAGGAGTGAACCCACAACCTTGGCGTACTGGGACGATGTTCTAACCAACTGAGCTACCTGGCCAGGGCCAGAACATTAGATTTCTTAATATATTTTTTTTTAAAAATTAAAGGAGAACATTTTAAAAATCCAACTATATTAAAATTACCAAAATTCAGTATGTTAACAGATGCCATTAGAAAGTGATAAACCATATACATGGAGACGACATCTGCAAAGCATATGACCAACAAAAGATTAGCATTCAGAACAAACACGCACTAGAAAGAAATTTTTTAAAAAAAGCAACCAATAGAAAAATGAACAAAAGGACAGTACACTCACAGAAGATAAATTATAAATGACTAATAAACGTATAAAAAGACATGCAACCTAACTGGTCCTCAGGATAATGCAAATTAAAACCACAGTGGGATGCCACTTCACACCTATCAGATTTGCAAATATTAAAAAGTCTGCTAATACAATCTGCTGGTGAGAAAGAGTAAGATTGAGAATTCCACACACTGTTGATGGGAGTGTTAATTGTTACAATCGCTTTGAAGATCATTTTGACAATATCTATTGTGTTTAAAGGTGCACATAAATAAAACCAGAAACTCTACTCTAAAGTTTAACCCTAGTGAAGGATTTATTTGCAAATGAACACAAAGATTTAAAAGAACACTTATGGAAGCAGTTTTTCAAACCATAAAAAATAGGAATAAACTTTAATTTCCATCAACAGCAGTACAGATAAGCAAATATTGAGTGACATATTCACTCAGAGTGATACTATACATACATTAAAATGAACACACTAGAGCTATACATGCCAAAACAGGTAATCAAACAAATGGCTTTGAAAGAAAAAGTTGCTGAAAGACACACACAGCAGGATGCCATTTGAAACACAACCATATTATATGTTGTTTGGAGACTTTACACCTAAGTAGTAAGAAGTACATGGGATTAATAAGGATTAATAAACAAGTTCACCTAAGGTAAAGGTAGAGGACACATAGGAAGCTTCACATGTATTTCTAATGTTTTATTTCTTAACTTAGCTAGTGGGTATAATCATGAACTTAAGTGCAACTAACATCTTAGCCTTAAAATATATAAAGCAAAAAGTGACAAAAATATAATAGCAACACTAAAAGTAAAATGGTAGGAGATAAGTAGTACCACTCTGTAGAAATTGATAGATCTAGCAAATGAAAAGAGTGATTAACATGATTAACAATCTTGAGTGTATCCGAGAACCCAACCGACAACATGCATCCTTCTCAGACACATGTATTTGCAAAAGCGTGATGATTCATACAGACAATCCCTCAAAAAATTTCAAAGTAACATTACCATACAGATGATGTTCTTTTTCTATAATGCAATTTAAAAACAATAAAATATGAGGAAAAAACCCTAAAACTAGCAAGTCTAATTCAGCAATTTGTGAAAATAAACAAACCATGCAACTAACTATGCAGGGTTTATTCTAAGAATACAAGAATTATATATCATCTGAAACATTTACCAGTGATGTCTACCATATTAATACACTAAATGAAGAAAACCACTGTATCTCAAAATGATACAAAAATGATAAAAATGTCTTGATAAAGCTCAGCACTCATTGTTGACATTAAAAAGAAAAAAACTCACAAAATCTATGGGACGTAGTGAAAGCAGTGCTGAGAGGGAAGTGCATAGCACTACAGGCCTAACTTAAGAAACAAGAAACATTTCTGATAGACTATATAACCCTACAACTTAAAGAACTAGAAAGTAAACAAAAAGAAAAACCCAGAGCAAGTAGAAGAAAAGAAATAGTAAAGGTCAGAGTGGAAATAAATGACATAGAGACGAAAAAAAATAGTTCAAAAGATCAATGAAACAAAGAGCTGGTTCTCTGAAGAGATAAACAAGATTGATGAACCTTTAGCCAGACTCACCAGGAAACAAAGAGAGAGGACCCAAATAAGCAAATTCAGAAACGAAAGAGAAGAAGTAACAACTGACACCACAGAAATACAAAGGATTGTAAGAAAATAATATGAACAATTATACACTAACAAATTGGACAACCTAGGCGAATGGACAAATTTCTAGAATCACACAGTCTCACAAAACTGAACCAGGGAGAGATGGAAAACTTGAACAGACCAATAACAACTAAGGAAATTGAAGCTGTAATTAATAAACTCCCAGCAAACAAAAGCCCAGGTCCAGCGGCTTCACCGGGGGAGTTTTACTGAACATTCAAAGAAGAACTAACACCCATTCTCCTCAAAGTAGTCCAAATAATTCAAGAGGAGGAAGACTTCAAAGCTCTTTTTATGAGGCCAGCATAATCCTAATTCCAAAACCAAACAAAGACACTACAAAGAAAAAAAAAAAAGGGCCAATATCCCTGATGAACATAGATGCCAAAACTCTCAACAAAATATTAGCAAATTGGATCCAGCAATGTATTAAAAACATTATTAACTATGACCAAGTGGGATTCATCCCAGGGATGCAAGTCTGGAACAATATTCGCAAATCAATAAATGTGACACACCACATAAGCACAGTGAAAGATGAAAATCATATGATCATATCAATAGATGCTGAAAAAGCATTTGACAAAATCCAGCACTCATTTCTGATAAAAGCATTCAGCAAAGTGGGAATAGAGAGAGCACATCACAACATAATAAAGGTCATATATGAAAAACCTACAGCCAACATCATACTCAATGAGCAAAAATTAAAGTATTTCCCTTAAGAACAGGAACAAGACAGGCATGCCCACTTTCACCACTCTTATTTAACAGAGTACTGGAAGTCTTAGCCACAGCAATTAAACATGAAGAAAAATTCAAGGGATCCAAATCAGAAAGGAGGAAGTGAAACTGTCATTCACAGATGACATAATATTGTACATAGAAAACCCTAAAGACTCCATCAAAACTCTACTAGATTTAATAAATGAATCTGGCAAAGTAGCAGGATACAAAATTAACATACAGAAATTGATGGCATTCTTATACACCAATAATGAACACTCAGAAAGGGAAACTAAAAAATCAATCTCATTTACCATTGCAAGAACAACAACAAAAAAATATCTAGGAATAAACTTAACCAAGGAGGTATAAGACCTGTTCTCTGAAAACTACGGGACATTGAAAAAAGAAATAGAGGAAGATATAAAAAAGTGGAAACATACCATGTTTGTGGATTGGAAGAACTAACATCATTAAAATGTCCTTACTACCCAAAGCAATCTACAGATTCACTGCAATCCCTATTAAAGTACCAAGGGCATATTTCACAGATCTTGAGTATATCCAAGAACCCAACCAACTGACAACATGCATCCTTCCCAGACACATGTATTTGCAAAAGCGTGATGATTCATACAGACAATCCCTCAAAAAATTTCAAAGTAACATTACCATACAGATGATGTTCTTTTTCTATAATGCAATTTAAAAACAATAAAATATGAGGAAAGAACCCTTAAACTATCTGGAACAAATACTCCAAAAGTTTATACGGAACCAAAAAAGACCCTGAATAGCAAGAGCAATCTTGAATAAGATGAAAAAATTGGGAGGAATGACAATACCAGATATCAAGTTATATTACAAAGACATTGTAATCAAAACAGCCTGGTACTGGCACAAGAACAGGCAGATAGATCAATGGAACAGAACAGAGAACCCAGAAATCGACCCAAGACAGTAGCATAATTAATATTCTATATTGAAACAGCATACAATGGAGAAAAGACAGTCTCTTCAATAAATGGTGTTGGGAAAATTAGACAGCTACATGCAAAATAATGAAACTAGATCACCATCTTACACCATACACAAGAATAAACTCAATTAACATCATTAAAATGTCCATACTACCCAAAGCAATCTATAGATTCAATGCAATCCCCATCAAAATACCAATGACATATTTCACAGAACTAGAACAAACACTCCAAAAGTTTATATGGAACCAAAAAAGACCCTGAATAGCCACAGCAATCTTGAAAAAGAAGAACAAAGTAGGAGGGATCACATTATCAGATATCAGGTTATACTACAAAGCCACTGTAATCAAAACAGCCTGGTACTGGAACAAGAACAGGCAGACAGATCAATGGAACAGAACAGAAAACCCAGAAATTGACCCAAGACAATAAGCTCAATTAATATTTGACAAAAGTGGCAAGAGCATACAGTGGAGTCAAGACAGTCTCTTCAATAAATGGTGCTGGGAAAATTGGACAGCTACTTGCAAAAAAATGAAGCTAGACCACCAACTTACACCATACACCAGAATAAACTCAAAATGGATAAAAGACTTAAATGTAACTCGTGAATCCATAAAAATTCTAGAAGAAAATGCAGGCAACAAAATTTCAGACCTCATACACAGCAGAATTTTCACTGATACAACACCTAAGGCAAGAGAAACAAAGGAAAAAAATGAACACATGGGACTATATCAAACTAAAAAGCTTCTGCACAGCAAAAGAAACAACCATCAAAATGGAAAGGGAACCCACTATGTGGGAGACCATAAATGCCAATGATGCATCAGATAAGGGTTAATTTCCAAAATATATACAGTGCTCATACAACTCAAGAAAAGGAAGACAAAGAACCCAATTAAAAAATGGGCAGAGGAACTAGACACCTCTCCAAAGAGGACATACAAATGGCCAAGAGACATATGAAGAAATGCTCAACATCACTAATCATCAGAGAGATGCAAATTAAAACAACAATGAGGTATCATCTCACACCTGTCAGAATGGCCACCATCAACAAATCATCAAACAACAAGTGTTGGCGAGGGTGTGGAGAAAAGGGGACTCTAGTACACTGCTGGTGGGAATGCAGACTGGTGCAGCCACTATGGAAAACACTATGGTGTTACCTCAAAAGTTAAAAATTGAACTGCCATTTGACCCAGTGATCCCACTTCTAGGAATATACCCTAAGAAACCTGAAACACCAACCAGAAAGAATATATGTACCCCTATGTTCATAGCAGCACTATTTACAATAGCTAAGATCTGGAAACAACCCAAGTGTCCATCAGTAGATGAGTGGATTAAAAAGCTGTGGTACATGTACATAATGGAATACTATGCAGCTGTAAGAAAGAAAGATCTCTTACCCTTTGAGATGACATGGAGGGACCTGGAGAGTATTATGCTAAGCGAAATAAGCCAAGCAGAGAAAGACAAATATCACATGATCTCACTTATTTGTGGAATATAATGAACTATACAAACTGATGAACAAAACTGACCCAGAGACATAGAGGTGGGGTACAGACTAACAAACCTCGGAGAGATGAGGGGTGAGAGAGGTGAGAAAAGATAAAACAAAGAACTTATATGCATATATACAGAACCAGTGGACCATAGACATTAGGTTTGGGAAAGCTGGAGGGGGGTGGGAGTGGGGAGGAGGGGGTCAATGGGGAAAAGGAGGACATCTGTAATACTTTCAACAATTAAAAAAGAAAAGAGCTCATAAATAAATATATTCTTTTCCAAAAAGAAAAAAGAAAAGAAAAAAACATCTCTTAGCTAATTTAGAATAGAAGGGAATCAGATCTACAATTTTCAATCAAAAATTTTCAGCAAACTGCAAATGTAATAGTGAAACTTCAGGAAACAAGAAGAGGAACGCACACCATCCCTCCTGTTTTCCTGCATTATACTAGAAGTAATATACAAGAAGAAATGACATGTAAAAGCTGGCAAGACAACACTGGTATTATTTACAGTGAAATGATTGTCAAAATGTAAAGGGTGATACCATTCGCAGGGTTTAGAAAGCCCATGGTAAGCATTGTCTAGGGGCACATAGGTTGATTGTGAAAGTTCTGCATGGTGTGGCCCCCACACAAACCTTGGGAAAGTGGCTATCTTTGGGGAGACAAGCAGAGAAATTGAATTAAGGAGTATTTAAAAAGGGGGGGGGGGGGCTCTGCCACTGGCTTTAAAAGTCTGAGGAAAATATGGCAAAATGTTTAAATATAGATGGTTAACATACAAGTGCACATTCACTTCGTTATTTTTCTATTGGTTTGAAATTATTCAGGATTCTTTTCTATAAATGCTAATGATATAGCCAAAATTTCACATATAGACTTTTTAACGTAAGACCAGGTTTAGCTTTATAGTGAGACAAACTGTCTACCTGGCACAGAATGAATATACAAAATATTAATTTTAAAAACCCCACATTCTTCATGTGGCACAAACAAGCATTAGCTGACTTGACTGAAACTTTGGGAGGAGTTCCCTGCTCTTTAGATTGCACCTGACTCTATAATTGACAGAGCCCTTTATTTAAGGTGAAGAAAATGAACTTCAGGAGAGGGAGGTGAAGGTCAGTCTCTGGAGAGGCAGGTGAAAGCCAGCCAGCTTTAACTTGAATGAGAGTGGAATTTTCTAGTAAACCAGGCCAGACAAGTACCCTGGAGGCCAGGCCACCTGCCCAGGTTTCTAAGGGAGACAGGACACTTGTGTCTCCCACATGGTGGAAAAGTACTCCAAAATGAAACATATTGCACCTGCCACTGGGTCTAGTGCCTTTAAGGTCTTCACTTGCATTACTTCTACCATGCAGAATGAAAGAATGGACCTTTGTGGCTATTTTAGACACACAGGAAAAAACAACCAAGGGAGAGTTTGGGGTGGAAAGCTGCGTAAATGTAAGGTCTTAACTCACACTGCTGATACCATTCTGAATTTAAGAATTGATGTGTGTGTGTGTCTGTGTGTGTATTTTCAAGTCTGCCATCTCTCAATCCTAACACCAAAGATGAGAAAACCTATGAGACATAGAGGAAAAACAGCAAAGTGAGAGTTTGGGATGGAAAGCTGAGTAGCTTCTTCGGAGGAATATATGAGAGGTAAGGTCCAATCAAGGAGATGCAGCTCAGAAAAACGGACCCCTCTCTGGCCCTCCGGTCCAGCCTCCACAGGGTCGCCAGACTTAGAAAATAAAATTACAGGATGCTCAGTTAAATGTGAACTTCAGATAAACAACAGATACTTTTTTCGTGTCAGTGTGCCTCGTGCAGTATTTGGGACATGCTTATACTAAGTAATCATTGTTGTTTATCTGAAGTGCAGTGTAACTGGACATCCTGTATTTTATCCAGCAACCCTCCTTGAAGACCTCCAAGCACTCTTCGTGGAAACTGCATGCCACGGGCAGGAATTTACAGAGATTGAAGACCGTGGGCACACAGGCTGAAAGTCATCCCCAAACCTCTCAGCCAGAAACACTGCATCTAGACATTTCAGCTTGACGCGTCTTCTTGAAAATCTTCCGGATGTTGTTTTAGTTTTACCATGGTAGTTTTAGCTTTTTTCCCCCATGTGATCTGATTTTTTCAGATAATTTCTCACAGAAACGGTTGTGAGGAAGTCCATTATCCAGTTTTCAAAGTGAACAGAAAGAATAAGACACCAGAGCAAATGGAAACCACACACACGTACACACCTCCCACTCCCCCTCGGCACAGCGCGGAGTACCAGGATAACAGCGTATGAAGAACAGCGCACACGGATGCACAGGCGAAACACAGTGGCTACTCAGAGGCTGTAAAAACACTTCCGAAAAAGAAGTCCTGTGCAGCTGCCCACCTCTGATCTTGCTACGTTACTCAGGTCAAAATCAGCGCAGATAAACGGGAGATGCAACAGCTCACTTGTGCAAGCCAAACCGTCTCCGCCAGCCAATCAGTTTAATCCTCCCCTATAAAGGCTTTATTCAGTGCTTCTTAACCTTGGCTACATATCAGAATCACCTGGGGGGGGGGCTTACAATCTATGCATGGCCCCCAGCCCAGATCGATTTAATGGGTATGTGATGCACATGGGCACTGGCGTTTTTAACAGCTTCCAGGTGATTCGGACATACAGCCAAACATCAGTGTTATCCCCAAACAACCGTGTCTGCGAGGCTCGAAAGTGATGTGTTCACCTAGGTTGTAAAAAGCATGCTCCTCCGGTCGTTAACTGCCAGCCCTTCTCTACCCTAGTTGACCGGCCACAAAGGCTAGCCCTGCATTGAACATACACAGGAACTGGGCTCTTCCTCGCCCCACTGCAGTTTCTCTAAGACTCCAGAAATAAGGTTCAAATGCTGGGAATATACAGAAGGGATTGCAGATGGAAAAAAAAAAAACGGAAAATGTCAAGATCTCTGGGGCAATCCCAGTTTCCCAGTAAAGCCCGGCAGAACCTGCCAGAGTACCGTTTTAGAAATGGCACCATCTGGGCAGTATGTAAAGGATCTCAGCTCATTTCACAGAAACGTTCAGCTTGGCCGGGCAGCAAAGCCCTGCCCACTCTTCGGAGCAGAACCTGGTCAGGAAACACATCCTTCTTCCTCAGAAGCCCCAGTCTGAGGTTCAAGGCACAGCTTGATTGCCTCTGTTACAGAAAACAAGACACTTCTCCTGCTTCCTACTGATACAATGATAGGCCAAACCATAGAAAGTCACTGTCACCAGTTCAAAAATAATACAATAGAAAAAGAATCCATCTGTCATATCAAAAGGTGGCATGCCTTCCAGGTTTCTATGATAAGTGAGAACGCTCCTATTCTACCTAAGAAAGAACATGATCAGAACTATTCTTCATCTGAACATTAAAGCTAGTTTGAAAAAAAACAAAACACGCAAAATTTAAATCATAAAATCACAAAACCTTAAAGATAGACTCTCAGAAGTCACTGAGGCCAGCACCCCTCCCTGAAAGAACACAGGGAAACTAATACCTGAATAAAATGACTTAACTGCTTTATAGCACAGAGTGTCTCCCGTCGATACCTGGGGAAACACCTTTTCTGACTCTAAGAGAAGAAATCACCTGACTGGCAGCGCTCAGGTGTCCTGCCCACGTTTAATCCATTTCCCACTGTACTTTGAAGTCTCTTTATGGCTTTTAAATGAGGTCAAATGTTCAGAGTGAAGGAGAAGAAAAGAACCAGAAGTTCTGAGGCAGGGGAACATTGTTTGAAAAAGCAGCTGCCACGAACTGAATAGCACAGACGAGGAACACACATTAGGTCGGTGGGCATGCGCGGGGCCCACCTGGAATTAGAGACCACAGGTCACAGTGGCAGATCCTGGACAGTTGTGTCTTTTTCTCCAGTCGCTTCTTCAATCCAGATACAGGTAGGGGACAGCTGTTTGGGGATCTCCGGGGCTGGGCTTTTGTCAGATGGCTGTTACAGGTGGTGATGGGGTAAAGAACATCATCAAGAGGTTTCTGAAGGGACAGATATAGCACAACATCTCAACGTCACGAGAAGGCAGTCAAGACAGGAAAGGTTCATAGACATGAAGGAAGATGTTTGGAGTCAGGCCCCGAGGAAGAAAAGGGATCAGTGTTTTTGGAGAACTCAGGGAGAAAGCTGGAATGACAGAAGGTGGTGGACAGAAACTGGACGTTGTAACTTATCACTTCAAAGTTGAAGCTCTCGAGTATATATAAGGTCTGGGATGCAGACCGAGTATTAGCTGACGGAAGGGAAAAGAATACCACTGAAGCAGGGAGAGGCCAGGTTGTGAGACAGGTTATCCATGCGGTCTTACAGGAAAGCAGAGGGTGTGAGCTGGACTGGGGGGTCAATGACAAGTGTCATAAGAAAAGGTAACCTTGAAAGTCACATAATACATCCCGGAAGCCCCAAAGGACCAAAAGATCATGTGACTCTTTATGGATATATGTGCTGACTTTTTATTTGGGTTTTTGTTTCACTTTAAAGAACTCTCATAGGACCAGGATAAGGGACTTGCAATACATATATCCTTTCAGCTTTAGTGGGGCCTTTAGGATCTGGTTGTGATTATAAAACCAAGTAAATGATAACCAGCACTTAGTAGCATTTCCTATTACCAAGTCATGTTTAACGCTTTCCTAATAACATGTCCTCAAATATGGAGACCACAAATTCTAAGATGCATCAGTATTTATACATATATTCTTTATTTATATAAGAAAAAAATTTCTGCCAATTATAGTTATAAAACATCGTCAGTTGTAAACACGCCGTAATTTCAGATGTGGAAAATGTGCACCGTACATTAAATAAGATCAATTATTAACGCATTTAAATCTTGTAAAAATTTTACATGGGAAGTATTGTTATTACTGCCCCCATATTAGAGACAAGAAACCAAGACACAGAGAAGTTACGTACGTGCCCATGTTCACACAGGTAATAAGGAACACAGACCAGACTTGAACCCAGAAAGCCTGGCTATAGTATAGGCTCTTACTGTCTGCACCATACTGTCCCAGCTCAGTCAATACTCATGGAGGAGGACAGTAACTATCCTGATACCCCACCAGAGCTTTCCTTGTGCACCCTGGGAAGGGGCCGGCACGTGCCGTGTCTGCTGCTGACGGAGCCCGGGCCGTGGGCGTCCTCAGGGAGACTCACGTTCGCGGAACAGATCGGGCTCAGGCCCCAGCCTCTCCAGAGCATCCGCCCCAATTAGTGGTTTCCTGAAATTCACTGCTCACGGCACCAACTGTCAGCACCAACTCATCCCCACTCAGCCACAGGTTTTCTCCACGTGGCCGGCATCACATTCATTCATCGTTAGCCTCTTTACTCTTCCCCTTCTTCCAGTTGTCACCACGCGATGCACTTCACGGAGGCGGCTCCTGGAGCCACGTTCACAGCTGCCCGTCAGCGAGAAGCCACGGCTGAGAGCATCCAGATGCCTGCGGCCATCGCTCACCCGCGCAGGCTGCTGCAGCCCCTTTGGCTCTCAGAGCCGTGAGCTGGGCCAGGCTCAGGGAAATCACACAGGCCCGTGACAGCTCACTGCTCAGTTACTGTGGTAACAGAGAGAGACAAATACAAAGCGGCGTCACTGTTTCCATGTCCTATAAACATACCAGCAACTGTTCAACCCTGCCAGCAATTAAAGAAATATTAATAAGATACCATTTTGTCCCTCTCTTTGGAAAACATTTTTCAATCGAGAAATCCAGTGTTGTCGAAAAAGCAGTCAATAGAATCATGAGCCTGTTAACATCATCATTAACAACAAAAACTGACTGCGGTTAGAACTATCGTTAGTACTAACAGTTACCGACTATCTTCGATGAATCAGGGGTTGTGCTAACAGGCATTTTACTTCACTTGCTCTAATCCTCAGAGGCAGACACTAGAGCATTCCATTTTGTAGGACACTGAGGGTCAGTGGTTAAGAGAAATGGGTGCTACCTTTTTTTATTATTATTAAAAAAATATTTTTTTATTCATTATAGAGAGAGAGGAAGGGAGAGGGAGAGAGAGACAGAAACATCAATGAGAGAGAACATCGAATGGCCGCCTCCTTCATTCTCCCCACTGGGGATCAGGCCCACAACCTGGGCATGTGCCCTGACCGGGAATCGAACCGGGGACCTCTTGGTGCATGGGTCAACGCTCAACCGGTGAGCCACACCCGCTGAGCGGGTGCTACCTTTTAGAAGGTTAATTTGGCTACGGGTATCATTGTGATTGACAGCACAGACTCTGGATCCAGGAGCCCTTGGTTCAAATCCTAGCTCTGCCCCTTACATGGGGGACCTGGGTTGTGTTCACTTCCTGTGTCTCTGTTTCCTCATCTGTAAATGGCGATAATGGTGATTCCTACCTAACAAAGCTGTTGAAAAATTGAGAGTTAATATTTATACAGTGCTTACAGCAATGCCTGGCATATAGGTATATAGTATATATCCACAGCTGTTATGACTATTATTATCATTTCATCTTCACTCTTAACTGGGATAACTCTGCTCCCTGCTTCACTGACAAAACTGAAGTGGCCCATCCCCATCCTCCCACCACCTGGCACCGATGCATTCTCCGCCCAGGAATCTATTAATACAGATCACTTTGCATGCCGCGATCAAAGTCCATCCCTCTGCTCGTCCACATCTCCGTGCTACTCACATTCTTACAGGGATCGCTCCAGGAAGTCTTCCTTCTTCCTACATCAAATTCCCCCTTTCTACTGGAACCTTGTCTCTGGCATTAAAAATAGTATTCCTTTTCCCATCTTAATTAGAATAAAATGAACCTTTCTTTTGAGCCTGCTTGCCCCACCAGCTGCTACCCCAATTTTGTTCCTTTGCAATAAAATTTCTCAAAAAAAGTTGTCCACATACTGTCTCCAATTGTCATTCTCTCTTAAAGTCACCCCAAATTAGACTTCTGGCCCAACCCCCTCCACCAGTATCCTCCAATATTCCTGCTTCTAAATTCAGTGGTCAATTCTCAGTCCTTACTTTACCTGGTCTGCCATCTGACACAGCCCCTCTCTCTTTGATGCACCCTTTTTGGGTAGAATCCAGGACTCCATAATTTCTTGGTTTTCCTGCTACCTCACTGGATGCTCTTTCTCAGTTTACTTTGCTGCTCCCTCCCCTTCACTTCATTCTCTTCCCCTTGGAGTTCCCCAGGGTCAGTTCTGGCTTCTCTTTTCCATCTAGACACAGCATTTCATCCAGACTCAGAGGGTTAAAAACCAACTTTTATATGTGCAAATGACTCCCCAGTGTACATCTACAGCTCAGGAGCCCTCTTCCCCAACTCCACACTCGCATCTAAATGCCTGCCAACGTTTCTTGTGCAAGTCGAATCCACCTCAAGTTCCAAAGGTCAGAAACAATGCCTGATGGTCGTCCCGCACATCTGCTACAACCCCATTCTCCTCCTCCTCCAGTCCACGGCAGCTCGGTGCTTCCATTGCTCAACGCAAAAATCCTGACGTTATCCCTGACCGTTCTCTCCCACGTCCAATCTATCAGGAAATCTCGATGGTTCGATCTCCAGAATACATCCAGAATCTGATTCCTTTTTGCTGCCTCCACTGTTAACACCACAGCTCAAGCCACCATTTCTGGAGCAAGTGCGCTCTCATCCCGGATCACCACGATAATCCCCTAACAACTGTGACCCTGCTCCACCTGCCCCCACACTTCCCACCCCCACCTCACCCCAACCTCTAGTTAAACACGGCAGCCAGAGTGACTTTTCCCAAACACAGGAACAAACAGACCATGCCTCTGCTCCAAATTCCCTAACAGCTCCATTTCACTCTCAGCACAAAGGCCAACGTCAAACGACATCCTACATTGGCCCACAGTGTTGCCCACGAGGGAATCCTTCATCTCTCTGTGCCGTGGGCCCGTTTAGCAGTTGGCAATGTCCATGGATTCCTTCTCAAAATAATATTTTTAAATGTATAAAGCAAAATACAATAGATTACAGAGGAAACCAACTCAGCTGTCAAAATATTTTTTTTTTCTTCACTGATTTTAGAGAGAGAGGAAGGGAGAAGGAGAGAGAGATAGAAACATTGATGAGAGAGAACATCGATTGGCCGCCTCCTGCATGCCCCCCACTGGGGATCGAGCCCACAACCTGGGCATGTGCCCTGACCCTGAATCGAACCAGCGACCTCTTGGTGCATGGGTCGATGCTCAACCACTGAGCCACACCAGCCGGGCTGTCAAAATATGTTTTATGTGATACAGTAGCACATGTACCCCCTTACTAGTACTGGGGTCTTAAATAACAAGACCTCGTGGTGGGTTGAATTACTAATGTGATTTTGATGTGACATGGTGATGAATATCACCACTATCCGCAGCACCTATGTCATCATGTCTGGGACTTCTGACAAGGTCATAGATTTTAAGATACTGAGATTTCTCTCCTACATTCGTAACTGAAAGAAATGGTAAGTTTCAGTTAGGTGTAATTTATATATTATTGTTCAAAATAATACATTTTTTTTCCCATCCAAATGAATAGACCCTTAAATTCTATCCATGGATCCCTTAGAGGTCCTCAGATCCCAGGTGAAGAACCTCTGGGTCTACATTACTTCTGGGACCTCCTCTCTGGGCTAACTGCTCACCTGGTCCAGTTACACAGAGCACACCACACCCACTCTGTGCTGGCGGGTCCCTTTTCCTGTGTTCCCTCATCTCTTTCTCTTTTCTTGTTATTTGCTCAAATGTCACCTTCTCAATGAGTCCTACCCTGACCACTTTATTTAAAACTGCAACTGACCCTTCCACAAGCCCAATGCCTCTGCCTGACCTTCCTTTTCCATAGCCTTTATCATCATCTAAAAAAGACACCATGCCATTTTTTTACTATATTTCTTTGTCACCTGTATCATCTATCCCCCTTCCCCGCACCCCCACAGAATGCAAGCTCCTGAAGGGCAGGAATTTTTTTCTGTCTTTTAAAAAAATTTTTTTTCCTTTATTGATTTTTTTAGAAAGAGAGGAAGTGAGAGGGAGAGAGAGATAGAAACATCGACGAGAGAGAACATCAATTGGCCTCCTCCTGCATGTCCCCCCACTGAGGATCGGGCCCACAACCTGGGCTTGTGTCCTGACCGGGAATTGAACCAGTGACCTCTTGGTGCATGGGTTGATGCTCAACCACTGAGCCACACCGGCCGGACTTCAGTCTTAATTCACTGATGTAATTCAAATGCCTAGAACATAGCCTGGCAAGTAGGTGCTCAGGCAACACTAGTTAAATAAATGTATGCATTGCAAATAAAATTATTGTTGAGTGCTTATTACGTAAAAATACTTCCTCCACACACGATTTCATATAAGAACACACTGTGAGACTTTTATCCCTTCATCATTACTATATATCCAATATTTTTTCTTTCCATTCATTCCAAAGTGAACCCCCATTTTAGTTCTTAGAAATGTCCCTATATTTATTGTGAAAGGATACAGCATGGTGTGAGCAGGTGTGAGCTGACATGTCTGTAAGTTTAATTGTACAAAATAGTGATCCTAGAGCAAACCTCCAAGGCTCAAATATTGGCTTCTCTCACTACGAGCTTTGTCAAGTGCAAGAGACGTCTATAACTTTTCTCAGTGGCAGTATCCTCTCCAGTAAAGTCTGGATAATTATTTCTCTAATAGCATTACAATAAGGATTATAATTTAATTACTTAGCCCACGTATAGCATTTAGTTCATTTCCATAGGGCTTGGCAGATGTAAAACACAGTCTTCTTTATCGTGGTTATTATCAGTGAGATATGCTTATGAGCGCTTAGTGTCCTCCTTCTCAGAAATATAATTAACTTAGAACATTACTGAATTATAAAAGCAATATAAGCATGCTTCTATCTAGGAATTGTATTTCAGAAACAAAAGAAAATCCGCTCCTCTAAGGCAACCGTTGTCTTTCGCTGTATTTTCTTCTGTCCTTTGGTCCTCCACATCCTACTGGGGTTGTAACCATTCACATCTATTTCTTTTTAAATGCCTTTGAACTCTGCAGTGAAAGACTTCTTTCTGATCCTTAATAAAATTAAGAAATAAAGTGACACAGCAACCGCACCCCTGTCTTGCTGGCACGGAGACCGGTCTCACTGTTCTGGAAGATCAGCTCACGCCCCAGACACAGGCGTGGTGGGCTCTGCAGGCCGGACAGCATTGTGACTCTCTCCTTCAGACACCCCCCAGTGAGCGAGTCTGAGTGAGGCCAGGAAGAGGGGGGGTTGAAGGAGAGAGCACAGAACGGAGCATCTTCTCTGAAACCCCATAAAGACAGGCCGACTTCCCAGGTGCAGGGGAAGGGAGGGAAGGAAGCAAGCTCGCTGAGCAGGCTCATGCTTGAAGGAATTGGCTTTGTCCTTTGTAGCCACTAAAAACCAGGCAGCAAGCCACGGGGAGAGGAGCTTTGCCATGCCCTCGGGAAAGACAAACAGTATTGGCACGTTTTGTAGAAATAAACCTGGCACCTTCCCTTGCTCTGGCGCACAGAGCTACATAAACGTCAGCTATTATCATGCACATTATCACTCCTGCTGAGACACGGGAATTTCCATTTTTAACGTGATCACAGGTGACTGACGCAGCATGTTCAAGGAGTTACCTAGAACAGTGTAGTTTTTTTCCAAACTCTTTGGCTCAGGCACCCACTCAAATTTTTCTGAAAAATAATATACCCCTCACACATTTTTAAATTGACATCTAAAATTTTTCATTATGAGTTTAAGTAGTTGCAAAGCACAAAATCTTGGAAACATGAATATTGATACCTTAAAAACAAACCCATTCCACTTATTATTTTTACATTTTGCCTTACATCTAATTATAACTTATTTTTAAAAATAAGGAATAGTTCAGTGGTTCAAAATTCAAGAGATAACAAAGGGTAAACATTAACAATGCCCCACCCACCTCTGTTGCCACCACCCAGTTCTTCCCACAGAGGCAATATTATCCGTTTCTTGTGTGTCATTCCAGAGAGAATTTTATATATATATTCACTCACATGCAATGATCTTGTCAATATTTTGATAACACTACACACACAAAATTGCTTTTTAGTTTACAGCTGAATAGCACTTTATTGTATGCATAAGCCATAATTATTTAGTCAATCCCTTTTTTTTGTGGATATTTAGGGATCCCCCCCCCCATTTTTCCTTGATATTACAAATAATGATTCAATATTTATGCATATTTTTTTCTCTTTTCCCCTTTCCTCTTTTCATCCACCCAATGTTAGCTGATTACTATGACATTCTTTTAAATGCAGATAATGAAATCTAATAAGACCACGGTTTGCCACTCAGGGTTATCTGTTTTAAAAGGCTGTGAACAAACTCTGCTTTAGCATTCAGAAATGTCACGGACTTCCTCTTCATCTTATAAAACATTTCAATTTCATTTTGCACAGAATTTATCCAAAAGTAGTACGGAGTTATGCTAGGGTGCCTATTATTATTTACCTTCTTGTAGTTTCCATGGAATACAAATATAAAAATAATTTGATTTTTAAAAATGTCCTGTGATCACAAGAATTTTAATTTTAGGTTTACTTCTGGACTGAGTTGTCATTATTTTTATTAGTACCTAACCTGTGAAAACACCACATTAAAATGTGATCATTGTGAAGCATTAAAATGTAATTGGAAATGTATCTCTTATTGGAATGGATGGGCAGATGTTGGGGGGCCTTAATACCATCATTTAGAATTATCCTTTCTTTGACACCCTGAGTGTTTTTACGCCTGAGAAAGGTAGAGCAATATTTGAAACAGGTTAGACTTACACCTTTCCGTTATGAATCGGGTGAAAAGTCCATTTAAATTAAGAGCACTAGTAGAAGATAAGGATTTGAAAGTAATTTGCTCAAAATCATTCTTGCCTCCACCGTACCCCTTGAGGATCCTTCTGTGTTCCCCAGTTTGAAGACTGCTGATCTAGCACTATATTCAAAAGGCCTGTGTATCTTGTTGCAAAGGCATATTCGTGGACCCCACTCTGGATGTCTCAATTAGAACCAACTCCTGAGATTATGAACCACCCCCCTCCCCCGGCCACTGACTACTGAGACTAAATTTGGCTGATAAAGCAAATGCATAAGTTGTTAAACAATATAATATTTAAATAAAAATTCAACAATAAAAGATCTATCATAGGCAGTATCTGGTGGCCGAGTAACTCAGAAGAGCTCAGGAGAGGAAGAGATAGCCAAAGGCTTTATAAAAGACACAGCACTAGACCTGGGGGGAGATGGGCAGGACTTGGAAGATAACGCAGCAGCGGTAAAAAGCCTGCCAAGTTTGAGAAGCGTGATATCGATTTTGTTGGCTAGAAAGGAGCAGTTGATAAAGCACGTGGCTCATCAGAGAGAGACCCAGGTGCAATGGGTTGTTCGGTTTGATTGTTGCAAACATGACAATTATTGCTAAAAATAGAAATAAGTTGTTGATAATATTAATTTAGGTAAACTGCTGTTAGAAAACTGGTTTTATGTGAGTTCGTTTCAGGCAAATGGACCTAGAGCTGAACACACATTTTATCCACGACTGGGTAATCCATAAACATAAGGAAGACTGATATATACCACTATTAAGTCCCACATTCATTCCAGGTTGGACAAAGAAATGAGTTTAAATTCAAATTATCTTAATTTTGTTCTTCTAATCGCCCTGGAAATAGGTTTAGCAAGAAGTATAAGCCATCACCTAAAATGAAAACCAAGTATTTACTGATTTTTATTAATTCCAATTCTAGTAGCATGAATAAAGATTTTTTTAAATGTACCTGTTCACAAGAACATAGGAGTCATTGATTGTCTCTGTAATCGACCATCTAGCCCACACAAGGAGCTCCAAACTGGTCTTCCTACTTCCCCACGCAGCACTCGCCTCCCTCCCAGGTCCATAATCATCCCCTCTCGAGCAGCCTTACAAAGCCCATAGTTGGTCCTGTTATTCCCCTGCCTAAAACCTTTCAGTGGCTCCCCTGCACTGTCTATACCCCAAGATCCTCAGCATGGCATGTCCTATGATCCCCACCCCCCACAAAGACCCACCCTTCCCCAAGTCAACAAGCATTAACACCCCTTGCATACCATTTCCCTACTTGCAGTTCTTCACACAAGCCCTACTCTGTCTTTCCTCTGCATGTCTGGGCTACCTTGCCTCCCCCCAGCCTACTGCTTTCCAAGTCTGCTCTGGAGGCCTGTCTTAATCACTCTTGATAGGATTGACCAGACTCTCCTTTGTCTTCAATAGGAATATCAGAATGTGTTATTGCACTTACTAGTGTACATTTTACCTCTCCCACCCTGCCCTCTACCACCGACCTACACCTATCACCCCCCCCACCAAAACAACAAAAACCCAAAAACAGAACCGTGAGCTGCTTGAGCACAAGGATCTTGTCTTATTTACCTGTGTATTCCAAGCACCTATCACACACAGTAGATACTCAGTAAATATTTGTTAAATGAATAGGTATATTATTATTATTTGTAACAGTGGAATTAATAATATCAATACACAAGACACTAATAATGTGCTAGATGTTACTAAATAAGAGCCATGATCTAGGAGCATCAGTAACTCTGATGTCACAGCCATTTATCTGCAACTTCTGAGATTACAAAACAAGATGGGATATGTGTTCTAAATCAAGGGACATCCCCTAGGAGTCGATCCTAGCCCTGCCATGCAGCTCAACACACAACAGCAGCTTTCTTCCCCCACCCCCACAAAGTTCACTTATCCTGGTTGGTGGTGTACTGAAGTAGTCCTAACATGAAGGGGGGGGGAGGGGCGGAATAACACAGGGCAGATCTGAAAACCATTTGGTTGTTTCTATTTTAACAAATCTAGTGCTTTGCTGTGAAGGAACTGCATATTTTGCTACTTAAAATATAGAAAATGTCTCCAATTTTTTTTTTTGTCTCCCTTGTCTTAAAGTCACAAAAGTCATTCTTTTTTTTGCTAAGACTTTTCCTTATTTAAAATGGCCAGAAAAATCAGCAAATCAAATTCAGCATTGTATCATGACTACATGATAGTCCTAGATATAGGACTGTCTCAAAAATGTAGAGATGGTTCTATACTAATACATCTAAAATGTGATCACCAGATAATCAGATTAAAGACAATCACATGGGTAACAGAGTCATTTCAATCAATAGACCCCTAATACAATACATTCAAACTACTTTTGGTGATGCCAACACTTAGAAGCCCAGGTGTATAAAGAATGTTCCTTAACTCGGTAAAGGTTACTGATCAAACATCTCTGACCAACACACTTAACTGGAAAACATTATCAAAAAGCCTATAAAATCAGAAATAACACAAAGATGTCTACAATTCACTACTTCTCCAGCTTCGTTTTGGAGGTCCCAGGTCCTAGGCAGTAGAAAAGGATTAGTAAAAAGATAGGTAACAATTTGTGTTTTATTTTCTAACGTTAAAAAACTGATCAAAAATGGGCAAAGGATGTGAATACACATTTCTCCAAAGAAGATACACAGGTGGCCAATAAGCACACGAAAAGACGTTTAAAAATCACTCATCATTAGGAAAATCAAAATCAAAACTACAATGAGATACTACTTCACACCATTAGGGTGTCTACTATCAAACAAACAAGAAAAAAAGAAAATCACCAGAAAGTAACAAGGGGTGACAAGGGTGTGGAGAAACTGGAAACTGTGCGCACTGTAGGTGAGAATGCAAATTGCTGCAGCCATTATGGAAAACAGTGTGGACGTTCTTCAAAAAGATAAAGAACAGAGTTACCATGCGATCTAGCCCTCCCACTTCCGGGTATACACCCAAAAGAACTGAAAGCAGGGTCTCGTGGTGGACATATTTGTAAACCTGTGTTCATAGCAGCATTAGTTACAATAGCCAAAAAGTGGAAGCAAAGTGTCCATCGCCATTTGAACAAACAAATATACGTACAATAGAATATTATCCAGCCTTAAAAGGGAGACTGACACGTTACACCAGAAATGAGTCTTGAGGATATGATGCTAAGTGAAACAAGCCAGTCACCAGAAGACACACACTGTATGATTCCACTCTCAGTGGTCGCCCCTCACCCGTGGTTTTGTTTTCCACAGTTTCAGTTTTACCCATGGTCAACCGAAGTCTGAAAGCACAAAATGGAAGATTCCAGAAACAAACAATTCCTAAGTTTTAAGCTGCATGCCCTCTGAGCAGTGTGGTGACATGTCATGCCATCCAGTTCCACCCCTCCCAGGATGCGAATCGTTCCTTCACGCAGCATATTCACCTGGACAGGATCACAGTGCTTGTGTTCATGAACCCTTATTTTACTTAATAATGGCCCCAAAACCATTCACAAAACTTTTGTTACAGCATATTGTTATAACTGTTCTATTTCATTATTAGTTATTATTATTAATCTCTTACGGTGCCTAATTTATAAGTTAAACTGTATCACAGTTATGTATGTATAAGAAAAAAGCATAGTATATATAAGGTTCAGTACTATCCGCAGTTTCAGGCATCCAGTGAGGGTTTTGAAATGTGTCTCTCACAGATAAGGGAGCACCTTAAGTGTCTGAGGTTCCTAAATTAGTCAAATGCATAGAAACAGAAAGCAGAATGGTAGAAGGGAAGAAATGGAGAGTTGTTTAACGGCTATTGTTCATAAAACTTCCCAGGCTAAGAGACCAAAGAAAGAGGCTCACAACTCCATCCTGACATCAAGAGCTCATTAAGAGAATTGCCCTAGAGGCCCATCTTGAGTGATAAGACTACGTGGCTATCTCCCATGCTGCATGGCAGGTGCTAAACAACTATACAGAACTGGGAAGAATGGGTGAGGGGGAAATCCCTTACATCCTTGCCCTGGGAAGGACAAGCGCCTGTTCCAGAAACCAGCACGTCTGGGCCGTAAGGGAGGGGTCGCTCAGACAGCCTCTGAGGGAGTGACAGGAAGCAGTCCCTGTTCAGGCCAGGGTCCAGCGGTGGGTCCTGCAGCCGCCACCTCATGGAAGTCTCCTCCATAGGTATAGTTTCCATTTTACAAGAACAAAACGTTCTGGAGATCTGCATAACATGAATATACTTAACACCACTGAACTGTACGCGAAACTGGCCAACACCTGCCCCGGCAGCTGCAGCTCAGCTGCTTGGAGCGTCCTCCCGCACACAAAGGTGGTGGGTTCGACCACCTGTCTGGGCGCATATGGGAGGCAAAGGATCAATGTCTGATGTTCCTCTTCCTCTTCCCCCCCACCCCCCTGCCACCTTCCTATCTCTAAAATCAATAGAAAACATATCCTCTGGTGAGGATTTTTTTTAAATGGCTAACACCTATTCATCTATTGTAAACCATTACATGCTACCTATGCAAAGTGCGAATAAATGCTTCTGAATGAAGTGATAAAAAATTTTAATGTTCAAGATGGTAAGTTTTATATTATGTAAATTTTACAACAATTAAAAAAATAAAACACAAATTGTTATGATTTGTCTATCTACTCCCCCAAAATATCCAAGGTTCTCAAATGAAAAACTAGTAGAACTAATATGACTATTAAGTCAGAATTAGAAACATGAAAATCAATTGCTTTGTTACGCCAACAAAAACCAATGAAAAGCAATTAAACCCATTAAAATGCTGAATGAATCCCATTTATAATTGAATATGCAGAAATTAATTTCAGTGTGTATAAGCTATAAGAAGAACACTGTACATCTTTACAGAAGAACATAAAAGAAATTCGGACGCATTAGAGAGATAAATCATGTTGCTGGATGGGAACACTCCATTTTATCAGGCCCTTTCACATTGATCTACAACTTAATATAATTCCAATGGGATCAGATCTTAAGAAATTAACTTTCAAGTTCACATGTAAGAGTTTCTGTTCACAACTACCAAAATGACATTTAGAGGGGAAGAAAGAATCGAGGTGATTTGAATGACCAGATAATTGAATAACTTTAAAAGTACATTCATTGCAAAGACACACAATTACCACTAGGTCTAGCTAAACATCTCAACAAAAAAATATTAAAGGATCTAGAAATAGATCAGCATCTAGAAGGAATTTATATATGAGAGATGGAGCTCCATAGCTGCAGAGCAAGAATGACCTATTTATTAAATAGTGTTCGGCAAGTAGTTATCTGGGGAAAACTTCTCAGGCTAGGAGACCAAAGAAAGGGGCTGACAAACTCATTACATCAAGGGTTTATTAAGGGAACTTACCTTTGAGGCGCAGTTTATATTATTTTGGTTTTACAATGTGCCAGGCACCATGCTAAGGTCTTTAAATGCATTATTTCATTGAATACTAAAAACAACATTTTTAGTCCTGGCCGGTTTGGCTCAGCAGTTAGAGTGTCAACCCACGGACCAAAGAGTCGCAGGTTCGATTCCGGTCAAGGGCATGCACCTGGGTTGCGGTTCGTCCCTGGCTCTGGTTGGGGTCCTGTGGGAGGCAACCAATCCATGTGTCGCTCTCGCATTGATGTCTCTCTCTCTCTCTCTTTTTCTCCCTCTCACTCTATCTGAAGATAAATGGAAAAATACCCTCGGGTGAGGATTTAAAAAAAAATTTTTTTTTTTTAAGAAATAAGGAACCCAAGGCATAAATAGGTGATCAGCTTGCCCAGTAACTTGCCCAATAAAAGTGTGACGTGCTTCAGTAACTGCTGACGCCTAGAGTTTGATTCCATCACACTAGCTCCCATAGCCCAAGCTCCCCAACCATTACAGCACACTGCTACCCTTAATCATCTCTATCTACACCACACACAAAAACACTGAAACAACGAAACACATGTGTGTGTGGTTTAGCTTAAATATACATATTGTTAAAGTTTAGGTTAGGAAAGACTTCCTTAAACCAACAACAAATCCAGAAAAGTGATGACTACATCAAATACAAATTTCCATATAACGAAAGACAGCGGGAGGTAAAAGCCATGGCATGCTGGAGACGAAGACTACAACAGTCAAAGGATTGATTTCCTTAGTATATGAACAGCTCCTTCAATAATAATAAAGACGAACGACTCAATCTACAAAAAGGCAGAGCAAGCAAGGTCACAAAAGAAGATAAAATGAACAAGATATCCAACCTTGTCAGTATCGGAGAAATGCAAATTTAAAACAAGTGTATACAATTTTTAATGATTAGGTTGGCAAAAATTAAATGAATATTGGTGAAATGTGAGTAATGGACATTATTATTTTAGTTTAGAATAATTGGCTCAATATTTTGAGAGGGTAATTGTGCAGTATCTACCGGTGGTTAAATGCTCAAGGACTGTCACACAGCAATCCTGCTTCCCTCCTCTCACAGTATTTACAGGTAGGCACAAAATGGAGGTACAAGAATTTCACTAAGCATTATTTGCAACGGGGAAAGAGTCTATTTTATTGACTACTGTGTAGCCATTTAAAATGAGGCGGAATGAAATGCTCTGTATGTGCTGACATGGAAAGAGCTCCTTATTTTTCCAAAAGGAAAAGAAGCTGTGCGGTAGCTTGTTTGCAAGACACAAAGTTGAATACAAGGTCAATACCAGAGAGAGAGAGAGAGACAGAGAGACAGAGAGAGAGAGAGAGAGAGAGAGAGACAGAGAGAGAGAGAGAGAGAGAGAGAGAGATTTTTCTAACAAAAAGGTCAGAAAATGGAACTTTAAAAACATGCACAATTGCATCAAAAATTTCAGAATACTTAGAAAATAATTTAAATTTAAAGAAAATTGTGTAGCCTTGGCCAATGTGGCTCAGTGGTTAGAGTGTCACCCTGCACACTGAAGGGTTGAGGGTTCGATTTCCAGTCAAGAGTAAGTACCTGGGTTGCAGGTTTGACCCCTGGCCCCAGTTGGGGTGTGTGCGGGAGGCAACCAATCAATGTGTCTCTCTCACATCAATGTTTCTCTCTCTCTCCCTCCTTCCCTTATACTCTCTCTCTAAAAAAAAAAAAAAATAATGGAAAAGATATCATTGAGTGAGGATTAACAAAAATAAAGAAAGAAAAGAAAATTGTGTAAAACCTCTATAAAGAACATTATAAAATGCTGAGTAAAATTAGAAAAGGCTATATTCAAGTAAGTATTTTATTTATGGAAACATATACTATGTTCATGTAATTAAAATCTCAGTATTGTATAGATGTCAATGCAATAAAAATCATAGTATCAAAATTGATAAAAAGTAATTTTAAAATGTATGTAGAAATACAGAGCTGAGAATAACCAAGGTAGGGGGCACACTGTATTAGATCACAACCTATACAAAGAGTCACAGCCATTAAGACAGTGTTCAACTGCTACAAGGTTAGATACGCTTAGAGAACGGTGGAACAGAATAGACAGTTTCAGGGAAGGGGGAGTTGGGTTTTTCAGTAAATAATTCAATAAGTAATTATTTGGATGTGGATAAAGCAAACGACCTCACCTCAACTCATATGCAAAAGTCAATGCCCAGGATACTGTAGGTCAATATGACAAACTAGAGCACCAAGGGCCAGCGGGAAGGATGCTTAGGTGGACAGGTGGAGAAGATGCTTGCTGGGTGATACAGGGAAACAACACCCGGGTGTTGCTCTGTATCAACTGGCAATAGATGAAGATTTGAGGGAGAGAACAAAAATGGGACCACCTGGACAGAAGTTTTAAGGAAGAAGAAAAATATTGGGAGACAGCATTTGTAAAGGCGTAGCGGAGGATAGGGCCTATCAGACTTCATTCTCATCTCTCCAAAAGAGGCCTCCAGTGATTTCAGTGCTCATTTTATTTTTTCTAAGACACAATAAAACTACTAAGAATACTACCATTAGAAGTATTTGTTCATGTGCCTCCTCAAATCAAATGCAAGTACACCATGCACTTGAGCGAACAAACCGGCCCGCCTAAATTTTGCAAGAATCTGCAAACCAGAAGTATTGTTATTTGCTTTAAATTGCTAAAGTGAGCCTTGATAGCATTTAAAATACCGTTGTAGCTCTTTATTTGTACGAGCCAGCGTGAAATGACCCCCTCAGCCTCTGAGCCCGTGTCTGAGGAGTCCGTGCAGACAAATGCTCTCCTTAATTATTCAGGCCAACTAACCAGGCTCCCCTTTTTAAAATAGCTAGCATAATTTTTTTTATTGTTGCAAGTATTACAGATGTCTCCCTTTTTTCCCCATTGACCCCCTCCTTCCTGCTCCCACCCAGCTCCTGCTTTCCCCAACCTAATGTCTGTTAAAATAACTAGCATAATTCTGAAACACTCCCACCCCTGTGGGTTCTCCTTCTGAGATCTTCAAACGCCAGTGTGTTGGCATAAAAAAGTCCATCGCTCTCCCACCCCTCCCAACTTGGAGCTGCAGTCTTCTCTTCAAATCGTCATTTCAGCTCTTTTATTAGCTATGTGTATCTTCCAGTAAGTAATAATCTCTCTGGCCCTCATCTGTCAAAGGAATAGGATGAACTAAATGCTTTCTAAGATGTTTGCAGCTCTATATTTTTTAAAATTATGAAATCTGGATTTTACCATGTTAGTCTCTTGCTTCCACTCTCCCGAGCCGAAGATTTTTACTAATATTTTCTTGAACACAGCATGTGACTCCTGAGTCGCTGGTCCATATTTTGGGATTCCCTCTGCTTAATATCAAGCTGTAGCTCCCATATGCATTGAGGAAGTCAATCTCCTCCCCCCCCCCCAACAGCTCCCAGCTATACTGTAAGGAGAAGCCCAACACATTCACTTTACCTCTAACTTCCCAGTACGCCCTCTTTCCACAGCCACGTATTGCAAGGGTTACCTGGTCTTTAGTCTGTACAGCTTCTAGTTTAGGGGTTATCACCATCACCCCATGCAAGTGATGGAAATGTAATAGGCTGTTAGATAGACATGAGCAGAGCAAGGACGATGGCCCAGTACAGGTCACCAGGGTGGAAAGCCTTGGGTGCCTAGCAAGGGGCAAAGCTGGGAAAACAAGGACCTCACCCTCAGGCTAACCTTTCCTCCCCTAGCATATCGCTGGTCATGTGGTTTGGACCCCCTGACCTTTTTCCTCACTAAGTGGTTTGGACCCCCTGACCTTTTCCTCACTAAGGATAACATCTAGGCCTTAGTAGTACTTTAGCTCCAGGCCCAGAAAAGCAGCAGAACCAGGCAAGTGACACTGTGGCTGGCTCTGCACCAGCTGCATTGACTAGTGACCCCCAGCCCTGGCACCGACCAATCAGCAGAAACCATGACCCTGAAAGAACACACTTGAATAGTCTATTAAGACCCTCCCCTGAGACCACCCCTAAGAATCCCCACCTGTAAGAGAGAGATAAATACCCTCAATGCAAAGAACCCAGAGTGGACTCCCCCTGGGGAGCATGCCAGCCTATTCCCTTCCCCCACCCCTTCCTCCCTCTCAGGGACCCCAAGAGACTTGTAACCAGGGGAGCAATGGGCAGTGGCAGCTCGTCCCAGGCTAACCCCCTGAACTTGTCTCCAAGGCCCCCTTTCTCTGACGTCCCAGTGAGCCACAGCAGCCTATCCCAGGCTGCTGCTGCGTCTGTGCCCTTCCTCGTTGCACTGTCCTAAGTGTGGTTTTGCCGCAGCCAATAAACTCTTGTTTGTTTTGCTGCACTTGGTCTCCTGACTGAAATCTTTCCTTCAAGAAGACAAGAACTGAGGTCTTGTCATCTCGCCAGTAACAATAACATATCACGAAGACCTATACAATATACAATGCACCAACCCATTGCCTAGACCGAGAAAGAAGACACTGAGCATAATCTGTCTAAGCACATGACATTAAAGGAAAATCCGTTCACGGCTAATGCAGCCTGTTAGCTATGAATGGAGACATTTTTTTCAAAATACAGTAGGCCACTAAAATATTCTAAAATATTTATAGCTTTCCCGGGCCAGTGAGGCAAGGATGTCTGACTCACCAGGAAGGGTGGCCAACAGCTCTATCACTTTATAACCAAGGGAACCCAAATTAGAAACAAACCAGAAAGTAGGCAGATCTCTACTAAGTTGAGGGATACGTTATTTCTCTATCTGATCCAAAAATATTCTAAATAAGGATGTTCCTCAGCTACTCCGAGGCTCTGGGTGTGAGTAAGCCCCAAGAGATGCCACGGGCATTGAGAGCTTGCTCACTCCAGTCTCGAATGACCACGATGCCCCCTGCTAGGTCCTCTTTCCCTGGTGCTCCCTCTCAGAAGGGCAGTCTAGATGCCACCCCCTGGCTCCAGGCCAGCTCTGAGGAGCAGCCAGGGGAGAGAAGAGCTTTTCAGATGCACATTGGGAGACGAACCAAATATGCAAATATCATTTTGTTTCAGAAAACATAAGTGCTTTTCTTTGTGCTTTCTTCTCCCTCATTTCACGGGTAATTAAGTCACTGCCAGTTCCCCAAATGGTACCATTTTAATTTCACAAAACATTCACTCCATTAGGGGGAGGAGGGTCTGAAATACATGCAAAATTAACTGCGGCGTCTTCTTCCATAGCTTTCTATCATCAGCCGGTTTTCACAGGCACCGCAGGATATTAAGAATCACTAACCAGAGCTGGCTTTCATGAGTCACGGGATTCTTAGGAACAGATTTGACTTTTAAGAAAAATAAATCACAAGACACAAATTCATTAACTATATTTACTTTTTAAAAATAATATGTTTGAGAATATATTTAAAGAATTATAGAGGGTAGATAGGTAGGTAGGTAGGTAGGTAGGTAGATAGATGATAGATAGATAGATAGATAGATAGATAGATAGATAGATAGATAGATAGATATTTCACTAAAAAATCGTAAAAGAAAATTTGAATAGTTTTATAAGCTATGTTCCTAGGTGGAAATACTAAACATTTTAAAGATCTCAGTTGTCATGCTCACACTCACATTAATTTAAAAGTTAATGCAATTCCAATAAAAATCCCAAAGGGATCCTTTTGGAACTTAACCAAGTAAACTAAGATTTTCTGCAAGAATAAATAAGAGAAAAGCCAAAAACATATTGTCAGAAAAAGTATGCATGACAACTTGCACGGATTCTGAGACGCATTATCATGTTGCAATAATTAACATGCTGGTACAAAACTGAAAACACATCAAAGAGAACAGAAAGTCCAGAACAGTCCCAAACTTAGCGCACAGGGGGATCATTATTCCAGATGCTTGCTGTAAAATTAACTTAGAAAAAAAGAAGTTGTCTTAGATCTCTATCTCAGGCTATGCAGCAAAATTAGTTTTTGATATGAAATGGAAGGAAGGATAGAAGAAAGGAAGAGGCAGAAGGAAATAATTAAATTTTAAGATATAGATGGTCTTTGAATGAAGTCTTTCAAAGCCAAAAGAAAAGTTATACAATAACATGAGGATAGATATGACTACATAAATATTGAAAATGTATGTACCCTAGAAATTACAAGTAAAATTAAAAGCAAATAATAAAGAGAAAAAAATATTTTCCGTATTCTAAAATATTAATTTTTATCTAAAGATAGTATAAAAAACACAATTTGGGCTATTGATGTGCATCAAAACCTTAAAAAGGCATATATCCTTATATTCAGCAATTCCACTATGAGAAATTTATCCTAATATAATTAAAGACAAAAACATTAGCAAGAATATTTATAGCATTATTATTTCCATTATTATATTACTTATATTAACTGGAAAAAATTTCTATAAATACAATCATTGTTAAAATGTAGCAAAAGTCATTCAAAAATAGTCAAATTTTCAAGCAAAAAAACAAGTTTGCAGAATGTGGTCAAACAAAATTTTAAGTCTTAATTCACACTGGCCTCTCGTAACACAAAATGTTGGCCACAGTCTCTCTATGGAACAGGATAACAGAAAGTTTCTTTTGCTTTCTGATATTTCAGGATATTTCCAAAATATTACTTTGCAATATACAAAAAACATTTAAAACTTGTGGAAGAGGAAGATTTTCTGAGATCAGCAAACAAGGCCTCTACATTAAGGAGAGGTAGATATCCACAGAGCAAGGCTCTGTACGATGGCCATTATACTTCCTATGAATCGACTGGAGTAGAAAACATAACGCTTCCACAGGAGGATAAAACAATAAGAGTTTCTCTTCATGCCGTTGTGTGGTCAGGGGTAATGTGTGTGCCAATCCTTCTCCTCGCAGGACAGTGGAGCGATTGGTGGGAGACCACAGAGCAGAACAGGGTCAGGGTATGTTACCCCCGCTCCCTCCCCGGGATGTCACTGGACTCCTCCACTGAAGACCCTCCTCCTGCTGGGCTCTGGCTGGGCCGTGCTCTCCATGCTACTCAGCCTTCCTCTGAAGTTCTGGGTTTCCCATAGCTTCTCCGACCCCTGCCCCTTCAGGTCTAGGGCTGCGTAAACGTCTATTACCTGTCCTAGACCACTGCTTCATCTCTTACTGCTTTTCCTAAACCCCGCCCACACCTTTGTAAATGGCCAATAATAAACTCTCAGTCAAGTCGCCCAATTTGAGTGTCACCTGATTCCCAAGAGAACCCTGCTTGATACAGTAATGCATGCCATTTAAAGAAAACACGGCTAAATGCATTTATACTTTACAAAAAGGAAAGTGACCAAGGTGGTTAAAACTTTTTTCATTCAAGTTTGAGATACAAAGTTCAACCCTATGTTAATTCTGTGACTCAATGATTATATGATACCCAGAGCAGCCTATGCTTTCTAGTTTTTTTGTTTTTAAAGACTTAGAGCAAGTTACTGACCCTCATATAACCTCAGCACATGCAGAGACAGTGCCTCAGAAAAGGGACAGAATACTGGTATCTACTTCTCATGAGAAAAATTGCTTTTGCCACAAATTTAAAGGTAGACATTTTTCTCTCGGGCTCCCCTTGTATTGTATCAAAGAACACCTTTTTATTTTGTTGTGGTTGGATTTTCCTTAGCCCCAAGCTTCACAAGCTAATGAAGTTCACGGCATCCGGACTTTTCCAGTCTGCTCCACAGGAAAGTGGCGAGGACTCACCGTGCGTGGATTAACCGTGCAAGGAGGTGAGGAGTCCACTAAAAAATAGCTCCTGAAAAAGTAAGACCATCCCACAAGCTTGTTTCCAAAACCAGCTCCTGTCCTCGGGGGGAAGGGGGAGAGACAATTCTGAGACCAACATGGGGTCTGTCACTCAGGTGGTCTCTAGCCCAATTCCAAGGAAAAGTGGGAAAATTCTCTTCTTTTCACTCAAGGTTGCAGCGAGGTATTCCAAACATCGGCAGAATTGCATTGATAATAACGGGAGAAATCACAGCACAAGAGACGGGAGAGTGATTCTCTCTCGTCTGAGCAGAGCAATTCAGGACTACAGGGAGTTAACACTGGGGCCCTCCCCGGGTAGTGGAGGTCAACTCCCAGGTGACATCTCTGGAGGTTCAGGTGTTTCTCTCACCTGGCACACCACCAAGGCTCCAAGAGCTCAGAGTGGCAGCAGAACTGCCCTTGATGGTGGGCACAATGTCATCAAAATGGCATCAGAGGCTCTAATGGGAGCCAAAGGCCTTAGCTGCCAAGGTAGTCATGGTTGGCAGCTACCGGTCATACTGGGGGCTGTGGAAATGTCAAGAGAGAGCACCGTGGGCAGTGGGCACCGGCAGCAGTGGCTAGCTACCCTCATGTGGCTAAGAGGATTCAAGAAGCAGTAGTTTAAGCTTCTCTGATATCAGCTCTCTTTTCCTTTTTGTCCTTGAACAAAAGTGAGTTTACAGTATTAGGTGTTATCTTAAGCCCTCAGAAAAAAAGATCATGAGGCGATAAACTCTGAATAGAGGGAAAGCCAAGCAGTGGCCAGTCCGAAGTGGCCGAGGGCGGCACAAGGACAGTGTGAGGCTCACGATGGAAAACATCGCGGTGCCATCTCTGCCGAGAACCAGGCTTCGATGTCAACAGCTCACAACTGCTATCGCACAACTGCAATACGAATGCTAGAGCCTTGACCTTCTATTTTCACTAATTTAATGATTAATACACCCTAGGAAAAAAAGCAAGCACCGAAGGCATGAAAGCATAAGACTTCAAATACCTGGAAATATTTTGGATCTAACTTTTCTGTCTCTGTGATTCCTACAGGGTGGCAGATTTGGTATGTTTTTCTAAGGTCAGGGAAATCAAGGAAAATACCACAGAATGCGTTGTTATAAACCAGATGCTTATAAAACTCCAGTTTTCTCAACAACAGAGACAATAACAAGGGAAATGTTAACTTCTTCAAGATTAACAATAAATGACAAGGCACCATGCTAGTATTGAGTAATGGGTAAAAAACAAGTTTCCTGCAGGTGTGGGATACCTTATTCTTCTTTGATACCCCCCAAAGTGTGTCCATGGAGCAATGAGCACCTACAAGGCTCTCAGGAACCTGAGCACCAGACCTACGAGCACGTAATACAGCCATGGTACACCCACGCGTGGGAACCAGCAGGGATCCTAGATGCCTTCCCTAAACAGTCACCCTCTCTCTGTCGCATGTTGTCATTATGTCACTGGACCCACCTTGGTGAACTATCTTTATTCACCCCTTCCTTCCCCATTTCCCCATCTCACCCCAAACCTTAGAGATCTCTGAGAACACATTTCATTATATTAAAAAAAAAAAAAAAGACTGGGAAAGCCACGGACGAGGTAAATGATGGTGCTCCTCTGAGCTTCAGAAATGAAAAAGGATAGAAGGAATCTCTGTAGACGCATAAACACTCCCAAAACACTACTGACATTTATTTCCTTCTCTACTCAGCAAGTGCTGGTTACAAGGAGGATCGCCACGGTACACTTTGAGGGACGGGACTAACATCACCAATATAAACTAGGAGTAAGAACTCATAGGATTCTGGATTTTCATTTAAAGCAAAATTCAATACTTCTAATTGTTCAAACTGTGCCAGATCGTGAGGAAAATAATTTGGTATGTGCTTCGATATTGCAATTCAAAGCATTCCAATTTTGGAAAAATCAAATGTAGGCTAGCAAACTGGAACAGCTATACATATATTCTTTCAAGCACTGCAGGGAAAGAATGTGGTGGATGTCTTGGGGTGGTCAGAAGTTTGCAGTTGTGCCACTGGGAGCTAAAAGTAATCAGGTTGTAGAGTGAGATTCACCTGCGTACTCAAATCACTGCAGAAAGTTGGCGATACTGCAGAACACCCATGTGTTACTAAAGCACCTCAACTTTGATCCACGTGTGTCTATCCATGATCAGAACTGAAAGAAGCACTTTTCTATAACTAGACAGACCGACCTTAACCTGCACACATACCTAAGACAACCAGCAAAATATAAGCCTGTACAGGTCATCTTCAAATATCAGGATGACAGAGGTGTCATTAGAGACACCTACAGACGCACACTTACACAATTACAATCTACTATCCTCTCTTTCTTCATTTCTTTTTAAAATCTCCTGTGAACCTTTCACGTACAGAGTAAAAATATCTTGATTCCCACTCCTTTAAATATATTCAAGCAAAGCCCCTGGGAAGGTTTCCAGAGAGTTTGGTTCCTTTACAAATGGCCATGCATTAAAGAAAGCTTTTGTCTAACAGAAGTGAAGGAGTAACTGATATGGTATCTGTACATTCACTCTGCACAAGGTTCCTGTAGCTCAAAAGCATTACTCACAGACAAACAGCAAATCAGATTACAGCTCTGGAGAATCAGACTCTGCCTCTTTCAGCAACGCTGCCAGCTCACACATTATAGAGGGCCAACCACCTGCTTCCTGAGGAATTTGTAATCTACCTTCTCCATTAGTTCCCCAAAGGGTCTCCTACTTCACACACGTGCCCCCTTCATTCATTCCACCGCATTCACCTTTCAGCTTTAAAAGATCCATTAAAGATAAGTATGCAAGGGTTCACTTTAAAGGTACAACCAAAAAGAAAAGCCTTCAGCAGTACATTTTATAACGAAACAAAAACTCAAATTCTGAGAGTCTCCTGAATTAGAACTAAAAGCCATTGCAGGAGGAGCTCCACTCCTGGGTACCCGGCCTGTTTTCACATTACCTGCTTCAGTGTACTTCAATCCCACTTTTTCTTCTGTGTCCTTTGTCTTTGGGGGTGGCCAGACAGCTTGGAGTCTGCCAGGAGTCCTATCGTCCTGCTCAGTGGGGCTGTGGTCAAGCTGTTTAAAAAGTGGGCAAAAAAAAAAAAAGAAGTTAAATGAAATATGGCCAAAGTGAATTATTCCCCGAAAACAAACATGCTAACTCTAACATTAATAAAATTAATATTAATGGCCAGTTGCAATTGTGTTCAATGATCCTTTCCCAGAAATGTAAAGTGATCAGTGGGAGTGAAAATTAAAAAGCAACTCAAGGCCATGGGGATGTAATTAATGTAGAGCATGGTAACTATTGTCAATAATAATGTATTTTCCAATTCGAAAGCTATTAAGAAAGTAAATTTTAGATGTTCTCATCACAAGAAATGTGTAACTGTATACGGGGATAGAGGGTAAAGAGCCTTACTGTGCTAATTGCTTTACAATATATACAAATGTCGAATCATGCTGTACACCTGAAACTAATATAAAGTTGTATGTTGATTATACTTCAATTAAAAAAACCTCAAGGCCAAGAATTGCACAACTCTTGATAGATGATTTTTATCCTGTAACTATTTTTTAAAAATCGCAGATATACTTTGAGCTGAAGATATAGATACAAATGTACTACTATCAGGAATGTTTACAAGTATATCCCAAACTCCAGGGTTATTTATGACATAATGACTACTTTTGCATTTTCCATGAACATTAGCTGTAGGCCAAGGCACACCTCTCTACCCTCCACATTGCTCTTTCAATTTTTCTTTCCTATTAAAAAAAATAATAGTGAAATGGCCTTCATATTCAAGCTATTTTTATCAGTTGATTTTTACACCTATTGTGTTTAGTTTTTAACTACAACCCAATATAATTCTTCCAAAGACTTTTTAATTTTTAACATTTTAACTGATCAAATATATAAGAGGAAATAATTGTATTCTGAGTTGATACGAACCAAGAAATTCCATTTGTTGTCCTTACGAATCTCTAAGATCTCCTGCACAGGTAGTCTTTATAAATTACCATATTAATTTTCTTTGAATAACAGTTTTTATTAATTAGATAGTTACCATACGCTAACTTCACTTAACCTTCACAACCACCATAGAAGATGAGGGTTATTACTTTTTATCCTTTGTTCCTCATGAGGAGATTGAGGCTCAGAGATGATCAAGGTCACCCAGACAGTAAATGGCATTGTTAGAATTAAAATCCAGGTCTCATTTTAAATCCAGTGCTCAATCGGGATCCCTTGTAACCAACACAGAACGTTTCAATTACATCACAAACAAGTATTCCGCCGAACGGCAGACACATGAAGGGAAAATACTTTTCGCCGAGGTATAGAGTGAAGTGGTGAGGACATCCGGGCTGTTTCCATACTGCAGCACATCCTCGTGCTGCTTACTTTTATAGGAACATTTACTGCTGATGTTTAAACTCGGAGTGACAGGTTCCCTTTCCCACCAGCACCTATTTCCATCTCTCTCTCTCATAACAATCCATAAACATATAAGGAAGAAAGAAAACACTTCTGCCCGACTCCATACCTTAAAGGACAATTTCATCATCATCATCATCATCTTTCACCTAAAAGACAGTCACTAACAGTAGGCGACGGGGATTCACTTTGACAGGAACCCTCAAAAGGAACACAGCGGCCATCACACTTCATGACAAAATGGAAAACACAATTCTACATACGCTTTTGGAATCAGAGGGGCCATCCGCTGGCCTTGGCTTGGCCCGTTCGAACACAGCTCTCAGGGACTCCTTCTCATGCCTCATCTTGCGCTTGAGAGCTTCCAGCTCGGAGGTGTCCGCCGTGGTCCCCTTTTTGGGGGGACGGATGAATAAGGCTTTAAAGGCCTCCAGGGCACTTTCCGGCGGCTTTGGCTTGACCTCTCCACTCTGGGTCTGGGCTTCTCCGGGGCCGCTCTGGCTCTCCTGCGCAGCGCTGCAGCCCATCTCTTCTCCCCTGGGTGGCTCAGGGTCTTCTGCCTTCAGTTCGGCTCTGGGCATGTCAATGCTGAGCAGCTGGGAGAGCTGCTCCAGGAGAGTGGGAGTGGCCTTCAGATCACTTGTTTTCTCCCCAGTCTTGACCGTCTGCGGCCCTGCCTGTGCTAGGGACTTCTGAACGGGCTGGGTCAATTTGAGCAAAGCCAGGTCCCCATCCTTGGGTTTAATTTCAGTGATGGTCTCCCCGCCCTCGGCTGGAGCCCCCTTCTTCAGCACACGAAGCCCACTAAAAAAAGCGGGAAGCTGGAATGACTTCTCTCCGGGGGCTTCTTTTTTCGAAGAGGTGTTCTCAGTGACATTCAGTTTCTGGTCTGTTATCACAGGAGGAACCTGGGAACCTTCTTCTCCAGCATGTCCTTGGCTGAGGCTGTGCTCGGCCAGAAGACCACCATCGCCAGGTTCGGGTTTGCCACATCTCTCAGGTGCACTGGGCTCTGCCTCATCCCTTTCCCCAGTGGCACTATCTCCCCTACAATCTCCTGGCTTTTCCTGGGGCTCCTCAGATGGTTCAGGTAAAACAACACTCGGGGACTTGGAGCCATTGGGGCTGCTTCCCTCTTCTGGCTCCTGGCCACCATCATCAGAGTCAGAATCACTGGT
Organism: Tadarida brasiliensis; assembly: GCA_030848825.1. NCBI lineage: Eukaryota > Metazoa > Chordata > Mammalia > Chiroptera > Molossidae > Tadarida > Tadarida brasiliensis. Next base: position 169,837,427 of record CM061257.1, on the reverse strand, counting down.
GGTGTGCACCAGGGTCCCGCGAACCAAAATGACATCGTCCCTGCTCCCACTCAAAGCACCGAGTGGAAGAAGTTCTTGAGCAGGGAGAGAAATCCCTGCCTCTGCCTCTGCCTCTCTCTGACTTCCCTCTGAGTCCGTCTCTGTCTCCACCCTTGGAGTCTTCCCATCGTTTCCCAGGTCGGGTGCAACCTGAGCCTCTGCCTCCTGCTGACCTGAGCCACTGCTGGGATCGTCCCTGTCCCGCGGCGGTGCGGGAGCCACCACCAGACTGTGGAAAGCCTGCAGCACCACATCTTCCTCTTCAGGCTTCCCAGATTCCAGCTTACTCGTGAACCCAAACAGGGACTTCATCGAGAACTTGCTCAGGATGGACTGAGCCATTTCGGGGCCAGCGTCGGACTTGTCCGGTGCCGAGACATCGCTGCCATTCACAGCGCTGCCCACGTCCTCCATGTCTCAGCCCTGCCCGCACTGGTTCTGCCTCCTGTCGCCTTGCCCTGCTCTCAGTTTATCCACTCCATCAGCTCTTAACTTCCAGGGCCGGGAGCAACAGGACGCGGCCGCCAGCGTCCCGAGCCGCACGCCAGGCTCCCTCGTCTGTCGCAGGACAGTCCCCGCGCTCTCCTTCCGGTCTGCGCGGCGATGGGGCGCCCGGGGCCACTGGAAAAAGTCCGGGAGCTCTGTGCCCAGAAGCGGCGAGGTTGCGCACCTTACTACACACGGACTGGGGTGGCTGCTCCTCGGGGACTTCCGTATTTATCCCCGTGGACAAAAGGCTTTTTGTCGTAAGGAGAGTCAGCCGGCCCCAGTCATCCCAGCCCAGGACCTCACCACAGCTCCGCCCCGGTGCCTGTCCTGCTCCTGGTTGCTTTCAACTTCCTCATTGGTGAGCAAGGGAGGCTGCAAAAGTGCTGAGCCGGCAGGCTGGTCCTGACAGCCCTCCACCACCCCGGAGCAGCCCGAGAAAGGCAAAAGTGAATCAGCAGAAAACGACTGGAACACGGCTTGCCGGCCCTCCTTTGCCGTCTAAATTGTGGTCAGAAGCCTGTGTCATCCAGGCCAAAAAAAAAAAAAAAAAAACTAGCAGGGCACACAGATCAACAGCCACTCACAAAGCCCAAAGCAAAGAAATAAAAGTAAAGAAAGAAGTAGATTATCTCAAAATGCCTGGAACTCAAAGGCGGTAAATGTACTGCCCTTGAAGGTTTTTTTTTTTTTTTTAATGTTAAAGTGCTTTCTTCCGTTTCCCAGCAGGTTTCATCTGGAATGCAGATTTCAGCTGCCTGGCTAGAGAAGGAAAACCAATACGACTGGTTTCAGATTACTGCTGTTTTAGCTCTGCCCTGGTGTCTCAGTGTTCCACAAACAGGTAGTTAGGCAAGCACGCCCACCACGCCCAGTGTCCAGCAGCCTTCGGTGGCAGGGTAAACATCCCTAGCCCGGCAGGAATGATTACCCTCCGCACTCCCTGCCAACCTCAGGCTTCTTCAGCAGCTCCGACTTCCTGGCTTTCTTAGGAATCTTGGCGGCTAAAGGGCACCTCTCTCTGCTTCAGTGATCCAACCAACTAAATGAAACCTGGCAAAGTACAAGGTAACACACACCTGCCTTGTTAGGCAAAGCAATTCACCAGAGGTCCCCGAGGAGCCACATTCCCCGAAGGGACAACACATCTGAAAGGTTTCTATCAGTCAGGTCTCTATCACGGACCCAATTGGCCTACAACAAAAACAGGACAGACAAAACAACCACCCAACATCAGCTCAATGGAGTTCCCAACACTGATTATATGCTGGGAACCTGGCAACTGAGGTCGTGGAAAAATTGCAGCCCTGTTTCCCAGCTGCATAGTTGCCTCTTGGGACAGCTTCCTGTTGTACCTGAAGGTCTCAGCGTTTCTCTTTCAAATCCTGTCCAGTCAGCACGCATTTAGTAACCTGGGATAGACAAGGCACTGTGCTGGATCAGAGAGTCAAACTGGCTTAATAGTTACCATGGCTTAATACTAATCACCAGCTCTCCGAGCAACGCTGCAAGAAAATGGAGCCCAAGTGTTAAACACAAATAGCAATTTACTCTACAAAATATGTAGAAGTTGTTGCCACGAGCCAGACAACAGTCTTGCCTTCTCTGTAGCAAGGAATGGCTGTGGGTCCAGCACTGACCACTTGTCTCATGTTCCCCAATAAATATTAATACTGAGAAATTCTGATTGTAATAACGCATTTCTAGCAAGTGTTCAAAAGGAACCCTCGAACAAGGGTACATATTATATTCCATCAATCCTGAGGGGAAAGTTAAGACAGAACTTCCTAATCCCTGATTGGATCTTGTGTCTAAACAGATACTTTCCTGGTTGCTACTGATCCTAATATATTTTGGGATTATTACTAGGGTAGACACAATAAAAAAAAAAGGCCACCACACACAGAGAAATATTCGTTGGTGCCAGTTAAGTATCAGAACCAGCTTCCTATCTAGAGAAAATGCGCATTGATAAAATCAGACTTCTGCTTCTTCGAGGCTGAGGAAATGAGGAATCATCACAGCAGCCCATGAACTCAGTCTTCCAATATGCCTGTGAGGGAGGAGACGTAATTTGGTGCATTCTTCCTTTAAGTGAGAAGGCTCCATTTTCTCAGACATAACTAATCACTGATTTCCAGAATACATTTCAAGAACCCTCAGCAGATTCGGGTAAAATGGGACATAAACTGGAGAGGCTTAGCATGAAACAAAAAATTATAAAGTTTCAGAATCCTCTCAATACCCACGATGCCAATGCATCATGGAAAAGGGGGCAAGTCTTGGGTCCCAGGAGACGAGTTGATTCTAGCCCCTCGAGGTGGGTAAGGTATTATTAGGTTCATTTGGAAAGTGAGGCAACCATGGCCAAAGAACATAACTGCCCCAGGTTGCACAGCTAATGAGTGGAGAATAGTAATAATATCTAACATTTATTAGGTGTTTACTATGTGCCAAGCACTGTTCTACATTAACTGGCTGATACACGTAACTATGAGGCTGGTATTGTTCTCCTTTTCCTATTTGGAAGCACAGCAAGCTACAGTGGCTTTCCATGCTCACAGCGTTGGGGAGGGGGCAAATGAGGACTTGAATCCAGGCGATCTGGCTCCGGAATCCACACACTTAATCACTCTCCAAAAACCCTGACTTCTGCCTCCTGCCAAAATAGGATACCACACACACCCGAGTCGTGGAGTGTGGAGGTGTGTCAGCCCATTGGTTGGGGGTCTCAGTCGGACATGTAATGTACTTTACCCTCTGAGATGGCACAGGAGACTGGCTTCGCAAAAAAACTCAATGAGAATGACCAGACCCTTCTTTTCCCTTGTAATTTAGGGGGAAATCTAGAGCAGCTGCTTGGAAAGAGCAAGCACAAATTCCTAGCTGGCTTTTCTGCTGGTCACAATCAAGACATGGAATCCTCTGGACTGAGACACATCCAGAGGCTTTCCGGCTTGCCCCTGCAATGCCCCTTCACTCAGGAAGCATGACTCCTATCACAAAGATGTATTCACCCAACACTCATTATTCAGCACCGACTAGGTACAAAGCTCCCGGGACAAACATGAAGAAACTCCAGCCCTCCACCTTCATGAAATGTGTGGCTTAATAGGAGAAATCAGCCAAGAAAGAGGTGACTCTGTTCATAGACTGTAAGCAAGTTCTCGATACCTCAGACTCAGTCTGAACAGCAATAGGTGGACCTACAACAATTTTGAATGAAAGCAAGCAGCGGCCACCTAAATATAAAGATGAGTAAGAAAGAGCGGTATGGTGGTTCAAATAGCTCTCTGAATATCGACTCTCATTCAGGCCACTGGTTCTCATGACCATTAAAAATATTACTACTTCTGGCCATTTAGGGAATTGAAAAATGTTTCAGACTATAATGTTCAAATGAGCAACCTACAGCCCAGCTGGTGTGGCTCAGTAGTTGAGCGTCAACCCATGCACCAAGAGGTTGCCAGTTCGATTCCCGGTCAGGGCACATGCCCAGGTTGTAGGCTCAATCCCCAGTGGGGGGCATGCAGGAGGCGGCCAATCGATGTTCTCTCTCATCGATGTTTCTATCTCTCTCTCCCTCTCCCTTCCTCTCTCTCTAATATCAATAAAGAAAAAAAATTTTCAAATGAGCAACCTACAAATTTGATCTTAGTTGGTTTGAAAAATAATTGCATTTAATGCTGTAACATTTGCAGGAGGGAAATAATCACTTTTCTCGGTCGTTATTTATTTCACTGTCTTCTGTTATAAATACTGATTAAGCACCTACTACCCAAAACCAGGGTCAGCCAAGATGGTCACCTTTATAACCTCACTTGATTGTCTTTTGTTCGAAACTCAAGACCCTTAAGCTCTTTAATAGCCACACTTGAGCAGAAAGCCAAATAAAAATGATCTCCCTTAGACAAGTTAAAACAGGCATGATAAACTATTAGGTAGCATTTGACCCACATGCTGTTGTTTGTAACTATTTGTTAAAAAAAAACAAGAACAATCAGTACCCAGCTACTTGAAAATGGATCATCGTACAGGTTGGTGTGGAGAATTTACTACCAGTAAATTTTCCATGTTTCTCTCATCTCACTGTCTTGTCAGATTGAGGCTGCTGTCAATTGTACCTCATGGCAATAAGAACATCAGTCCACCCTGGCTGGTGTGGCTCAGTTGGTAGAGCACCATCCCATGCACCAAGAGCTGGCACCAAGAGGTTGCCGGTTTGATTCCCCATCAGGGCACATACTTGGGTTTTGGGCTCAATCCCTGGCGAGGGGCATATAGGAGGCAGGGGATCAATGTTTCTCTCTCATTCATATTTCTCTCTCTCCCTCCCTTTCCCTTCCTCTCTCTCCAAAAATCAATAAAAACATTTTACAAAAAAAAAAAAAAAATCATCAGTCCAACAAAGAGATACGTGGTAAGATAAGCCTAAATAAAGTGATCACAACCAAAAAAGGCACAGCATCATGGGAGCAGTAGAACCTAGTTCCTCGACTCTCACAAGATTAATCAGCATTAAAAACTTAAAAAAAAAATTCAATTTGCAGAAGTTGGATGCTGACTAAAGGAGCCACTTCCCCTCACTCTGTGTGGCCTTTGCCCATATCCTTCAGCTTAGAGGATTCCCTCCCACATTCCCATAAAACCCTAGAGAGGCAAGGGGGAAAGAAAGCAAAGGAGCTTACATTTCACAGCGTTAGGCTACTTAATTCCCATGTTTGTCTCTATCCAATGTATGTCACATTCTGGGCCTGCTTTGAATGACTAATTGCCTACAGCTTCCTAAGGTGGTTCAGCGAGGTTCCTGTGACGCCTGCTTGAGACAGCACGTAGAAAGTGGCACTGAAATTAGTAAGGGTAAGTAAAAGTGCAGAAACTATTTCTGTGACAGAAACAAGTTTAGAGAAATAGACTGGGAAAAAGTCAGCCAACTGTGAATAAAGGTAAGAGTGGGGTAATGGGTGGAGATGGATTTCGGGGATTCAGGAAGTATGTTGTAACCTACCAAATGAAGTGGAGATCTGAGAAGATTATGACCTCACAAGTTCTCCCAAAGACATTTGTTAAATGAATGGGATGCCATGTGGAAGGAGCATAGGTTATGAAAGAATTGAGGTAGAAGTCAAATTGTTGGGAGGCTCAATGGGACTTCAGAAGTATTATACTAGAAATCAGTGAGCTCGACCTTCTCCGTTTAAAGAGGAAGACACCTGAAGTCCAGAGGAGCTGAATAACTGGTACCAGTTCACACTGCTCAAGTGCAGCAGCAAGATCGAAACGGGTGTCCAGACCCCTGTCACCCCACCTCACACCCCTACGGCAGCCTTGGCATGTGATCTTACCATCCTCCTGATCAGCATCCTCCTCAACCTCCTTCTCCACATCTTTGAGATGGAATTATGAGGCCAAATGAAAGACAAAGCCAGGGACCTCCTTAGGCTTCCCCTTCTATTTTAGCTTTGCAGCACTTCCCCGGCCAACTAACACTCACTTAGTACAGCCCCTCTGCGTCAGCCTATCAGCAGCTGGCAACTGTTTTTACTAATTGGTTAACAAAGAAAACAGGCTTCACTTGCCTCCTGCAAGGACAGGAGGCAGAGATTAAGGCCTTTTTCCATTGAGCAGAGGCGAGGATTCCGTGGAAATGCACTGAATGGAGGTAACAAACTAGGAGACTCATAAAGGGAAGAGGAGAGGCTGTGTGAAGCCGGGAGAAAGGGGGAGAAAGAACAGCGCGGTGGGCATGTGATCTTTCAAGGATCAAGGAACAAGGGCAGTTGCAGAGTTAAGAACCTGTCCCAGGGCCCTGGGCTTACATCTTCCTCTGACCCTTCAAGAAGCTTGACCTTGGGTAGATTATATAAGCTCCCCCTACGCCTCAGCTTCCTCACCGGGAGACCAGGAATAAAAGTACTTACTTTATGGGTTGTTAAAAGTATTAAATAAACAAATATCTGTTTGACACTCTCATCAGTACCTGGCACATGGTACATACTATTATGGGTGTGATATGTTTTCACAGGAAAGAAACAACTTTCTTAGGGACATCAACCAGCATCCAATAGAATTTTTTTTTTTCCTTACTCTGTCCATATGAAACCTGTATTTACTGATGAACTGACAGCCAGGACAGGAAGGTGCCCCTCCCCTGCATATGCCCTTGGGCAGGAGGGCCACTGGGTCTGAATAGGGTTGTTCGTTATCGAAAGGCCTACTAAATATGCCTCCCCACGCCACACCTGTGCCAGGAGCGGATGGAGTGCCAAAAAAAAATTCTTTCAAGGGATCCCCTGGGGTGTTTCGGGGCGAATGTTCTCTGGATTGGTTTTTTTCCATCGCCTGAAAGAGTAATTAGCTGGAAGTTTTCCCTGGTCGCCACTGGAGGAGGTGACAGAGTTCACCTGTTCTTGATTACCTTTCCTGTGCTCCAAGAAGATTTTTAAACCAACTTAGCATTTCAAGGGGAAAAAAAATCCACAAATTAGGATTCTCTCAAGAAAATCCTTTTCTCAAGAGTCTCTTGATCGCGGCTGATGGTGACACTGCAGATGCAGCCCCTGTCACTGCTATGCCCAGGACAGAACACAGAGGGATGAGGAAAGGCTGGGACTTGCTTGTGAAGCTGGAGGGGAGAGAAAAAAAGGAGCATTCTTTAAGGTACAGAATTTCCTGGGACAAGTTTCTGAAGGGTTTTGAGCTTTTCCAAAATGAATAATATTGATGTCCCTCGTGGATAATCACTACAGAAGCCACAAAGTTCGTGCAGAAGGCATTTCATGGCGGCTAACAGCGATCATGATAAAAGTTTTAGATGAAGATCTGGAATCCAATAAAAAACCATACATACCTATCACTGCCCATATGTTCCTGCTGCCCAAGTCGTAAAACTACACAGCCATTGGCTGTGCTATTTACTGGGCATCCTTTTCTTTCCCTTCCTTCATTTTTTAAAGTAAAAGTTATTTTGAGAATATGTGTTCAAACACCAAAGATCCAGGTGTCATTTTTCATTGTTCTTTTAAATTTAAAGGAAGCAACATAAAAATTAGGGAAGGTGTGGATTTACCTAAAACAAAATGAAGGTAGATAAGAAAAACATGCATAATGGGACAGGAAGGAGAGAACTAGGATTTTTTTAGTGTCATTCTTATCCCATGTAGGTACCATCCTAGATTCTTTAGGCAAGTTTTCTTGTACTATAATCCCCTCATAACTGTAGGAGAAGGTATCACTGACCTCACTGTATAGATTCGTGATGTCTGGTGCAAGTCTCTACAGTAATGGAAATGTTCTTGATCTTGTCATCCTCTACAGTAGATACTAGCCACAGGTGGCCTCCAGGCACTTAAAATGGGGACGATGTGACAGAGGAACTGAATTTTTAATTTTATTTAATTTTAATTAATAGCCACATGTAGCTAGTGACTACTGTTTGGACACTGCTGGAGATGTTACTACTGAGGTTCAGAGAAACTAGGTCAGTTCTAAGATTAAACAACCAATGAGTGGCCAACCCAAAATGTGGACTGGATCAATCTGATTCTAAGTGTTCATTCTTTTCATTACAATAAGTCAAAGAACTATGGTATCTTGTAAGAGTTCTCTTCTACATTGAAAGATCAGAAGTGGGGCCGAATAAATCACCTGGTTACCAGAACCAAATGGCTACTGGAGTTAGAAGGAATTTGCAGAGGGCAGAAAGGACACAAAAATTATGAGCCCTGATTTGATCAGTAATGATTCCTTGAAGTTAATACTCACATGATTTAGTCATTTTCAGAGAAAAAATATGGAAACAAATGTAGATGCACTAAAATAAAAAGGAGAAAGTAAGCTAGGCATTGCCACAACTATGATCCTATTTTTTTTCCCCTTTATTGATTTTAGAGAGAGAGGAAGGGAGAGAGAGAGAGATGGAAACATCAATGAGAGAGAACATTGATTGGCTGCCTCCTACATGACCCCCACTGGGGATCAGGCCCACAACCCAGGCATGTGCCCTGACCAGGAATCGAACCGGTGACCTCCTGGTGCATGAGTCGATGCTCAACCACTGAGCCACACCGGCCGGGCTGTGATCCTATTCTTGAACATGGTTGAAAAGAGGACAGAAAAAAGTAGAGGAGGGGGCAACAGCTATGGCTCTGAAGTAGAACGTGTGTGTTCCATACGAGATTACGTACCAGTCACACACTAACTGTGTCGCTTATGCAAGTTCCTTAACGTCTACTGAGTGTCTACATGTATAAAACAGGGGACATACTGAACTCACAAGGGTTGTCCTAAGAATTAAATGTGCTAATAGTCCTAATGCACTGCTTGCTTGACTCAGCACAGACCCTCAGTAAACAGTGGCCATCCTCATTACGGAGCGGGCAGAGTTGTGGGGGTCAACGGTGGGAGACAGGAGCACGTCCCCGTAGTTTCGAAATATATGCACTATTGCGTACATCATTTTGATTTGGTAGTTAAACGAAACAAGTATATATAGCACTGCTTTCATTTTCAGCACTTTAAAAAGTATTGTGAAATGTTCTCAAGAGATATCTTGAGACTCAATTCCTAGAATCAAGGTCACTTACTTTCTGTTGCTGGAGAGGGAAGTTTATAACATTCAGACACAGGACATTTATGCTGTAGCTACAGTTCTTGACCCAACTTAGAAAGAATAGTAATAATAATAATGACAAATCAAGATGGCTTAATTAAAGCCTTCAAAAATCAAAAGAGGAGCGAAAAGCGACTAGGCCATAGCAACGGGAACCCTTGGTTAACACAGAAATGCTCCAACATTCTCTGGGCAAGGCTTCTGCATTTCCAGTTCTAACTGGGTCATGTGGGATTGTAATTTTAACCACAAATTACCATCTTGATCCTGGAGAGAGAAGAAAGAAAGCGCTTTTCAGAAATACACACGGGACATAAATGATACACGTGGAAAGAGGGCAGGGTTTAAAGGGACCCTATGGAGCTCGTAGCACGCCAGGTCCAAAGCAGAACTGCAGCTTTTAAGCCGGAAAAGGGAGGCTGAAAAAATGGAACTTGTTCAAAGGGGGCAAAGAAGCAAAAATCTAAATTTTAGAGAAATCAAATGAGGTTTTTGCAGCTGCACTATTCCAGCCCGTTTCAATAAAATGCCTAGATAAATTTCTCAGCATTTTTACAAATCTCAGTTCGATTCCGTGTTCTCTCGGGCTCTGAAAGCATAATACAAAGTTTGCTCTATGTACACTCTCCAGAGTCCAAATTTTACATGAGCAGCTATTATAGTTCACGTCAGAAGAGACGAAGAAGAAATCGGCGCATGAAGGGTAATCTAGATCAAAGGAAAGCGAACTTCACAGTTCCATTAATCATCACAGGGGGTTCCATGATTAATCCAAACTTACTGATCCTTCTGTTTTACAAAGAAATCTGAGCTGTTATGGGAAGCAGGGGAAACGGCATAAGAACTGAACTTGATGATTGGCAGATGAGGGTTTCTATTTAATGTGATAACAACCTTTCACACCAGTTTCACACCGAAATTGGTACTAATTTGAGATCACTGGTTAAATTTCACAGGGTTTAGAAGGAAAATCAGATTACTTTTTTTCAATTGTTTTATTATGACTTAAAGGAGTTGTAAGGTAGCCTGGCCGGTGTGGCTCAGTGGTTGAGTGTGCCCCATGCACCAAGAGGCCGCCAGTTCAATTCCTGGTCAGGGCACATGTCCAGGTTGTGGGCCCGATCCCCAGTGGGGGCATGCAGGAGGCAGCCAATCCATGTTCTCTCTCATTGATGTTTCTATCTCTCTCTCTCCCTCTCCCTTCCTCTCTCTCTACAATCAATAAAGAAAAGAAAAAAAGGAGTTTGTAAGGTAAAAAAGGCGATTTTCCAATTCAAGCAATGGTTTGTCACTTGATCATTTCTTGATCATTTATCATACAGCCAACAGACATGTGATCTTTTTCTTTTTCTGTCTTCCTCATTCTCTCTTTCAGGCACACACACACTCACACATGTGTACTCTCACACACAAAATAACACACCCCTTCAGAAAACAGACTACTTTGATATTCTGAATTCACTTGCAAATACAAGCCTCATTATCATGGATATCCTAGTGTTCTGGGTAAGTAGATCTGTGGCCTTTAGGTGGTAGGCTCTCATTTGCTTCCATGGAAACAAGACAAGGAGGTGGCCCAGGCCATGAGCTGCAAAGGCACCCTATCAGAGAGCACTGTGTATTTTTTGCTGTTGAATCTAATTTATGCTGTGGAGTTTGACGTGTAGGAGTGAAGGAAGGTGGAAGGGCTGGAATCTGCTTACACTTCCGTCAGGTTTCCATTCACGTAAAAGGCCCAGGAGCTTTAAAATGCAGGTTGAGACATCTAGTGTTCCGTGGTAGCGGCTGCAGAATCTTCACCGGACTGAGGTCTGTGGGGTGATTTGGCTGTGGTTCTAGTTATTTATTTCTGAGCCGGGTTCTCAGTCCTTCACACCGATAAGGGAGCTAACTGTGGATGAAAAGGGGCCACATGCTAACCTGACAAGCTCAGGAGAGGCCTGTGGTGTGGCCTTGTAAACTCAAAGACCTAAAATAACCGCAAAGTATGGTCTGAAATGAAAAGCGTTTTAACTAAAAGCAGTTTATGGCAGGTAGTCATATCCTAGGCCGGCATCTTCCCTGACCTTAACTGAGGCTGTCTATTGCCTGTTTGCATCTAGGATAACGTATCTTTGGGATGTCAGAGTAATTTTCCTTTTTATGGACCCCTCAAAGCACAGGTACCACTCTGTGAAGACCACAGATCCCCTCACTGTTATTGAGTTAACTGTTTTTTTTAAATCCTCATTCGAGGATATTTTTTCATTTTTGTTCAGATAGAGTGGGAGGGGGAGAGAGAGAGAGAGAGAGAGGGAGACGTCAACATGAGAGGGACACTTGGAGTGGTTGCCTCCTGCACAACCCCAGTCAGGGCTGGGGACAAATTGCAACCCAAGTACATGCCCTTGACCAGAATCAAACCCTTGACTCACTGGTCCACGGGCCGATGCTCTAACCGCTGAGCCAAACCTTCCAGGGCTATTGAGTTAATTGTTGACTGTTAACTATCCTATACCCACTATGTAAAAGAAGTGTGTGTCTATCATTTTACTTTTCATCCAATCCCAGAGGTTTCCCCACTTTGCTTTCTCCCACCTCCCTAATCTATCACCAATGGATTTCATGCAACTCGCTTGCGTCTTCTCTTTTGATTGTAATGTAGAAAATAAGGGACAAAACTGCCATTCTCCGGAGGATTATCTCCATCCCTTGAGATTTTGCTTCCCAGCATTTGTTGACAGTTTGGGCTCAAATAAACTCACAAGATTCTTCACAGGTTTGAATGTCTCATACATTGACATAACTCATCCCCATTAAATGTATTTCTTTGTTTCCTAAATTAAAAGCAAAAGAAAACAAAAAAAAAAACAGGTATCCAGAGTAGTGGAGAGGTACAGGGGCTTAACATTTAAGCCCTTGGATGTAGACACAGGCCTGGGTTCAAGTCCTTGGCCCTCACTTTACGGAACCTCTCTCCTTATTTGTACAATAGGTACAATGATACCTCAAAGGATGGTGCGTGGCACTTAGGAAGTGATCGATACACGGAAGATTTTGTTACTGGGTGAGATACTACAGGTTGGGTGTGGACTTGGTAATTATATCATTCCGTTCATAAGATACAATTACTTGGAACCTGATGCTCTGTCCTCCAATTAGGCCAATTCAGTAAGAAGAATTCAGGGCCCTAAAGGTGAGAAGGAGATTGAGATGATCCTTGGAAATCAGAATCACTAAGAAGAGGTCAAAGTTTGTGTTTTAAAAGCTGACCTGCAAAATCCGACTTCCAGAATTTGTGCAACCAATACGCAGTCTTCATGGCTGCTTATCTTTTCTTTTCCTATCTTCCTCTTCGATCTCAGGTCACACCTTTTGCAGTGGGTGTTCCTCTCCCACCCATGCCCCTTGTCCACAGACATTTTATGAACTACCTTCCATGGTGAGGATTCCTCTCAAATGGAATCTTCAGGAAATTGCACTTGTTACAAGAAATTAGGCTTCCTGTGCTCTCTAGTCTGTCCACATTCAGTTGCCTTTGCCATATCTGGTTCAAAGGGCACTGGGAAGTGAGGGGCATGGCTAAGGGTAGCTTCTTGTTGGGTGCAATACAGGAAACTTCCCAGGAAGGCTCACTTTATGACGTTCATGCTCTAGATGGGCACTCTGGGGTGACTGGGTGCTTACCATATAGAGATGCCACCCTAGGGCAGTCCGCCCATTTGGTGCCTTTGAATGCTGCCCCAAACGCGATGCCTAAGGTTGCCAGATTTAGTAAATAAAATACGGGACAACCAGCTCAATGTGAATATCAGACAAACAACCAAGGATCTCTCGCTAGAAGTTCATGTTATGGAATACTGAGCAGCCTCAGCGCCTGAAGGCGGGACTGACTGAGCACTGGGTTTAGTCCCACAGGAGTTGGCAGAGTGCCTGGAATGGTGCGCAGAGTATGCTCGAACAGGGCGACAGGGCCGTCACCTCACCAGAACCTCTCTGCACGGTATTCTGGCTGACACTCAGCCAAGGGGCACCAAGACCAGCACTGGTTGCTTAAACATTGAAATACGTCCTGGTTGGTAAACAGATGCTGCCCTGAATCTCTCTAGTGTCTACCCTACACCAGCCCCACATCCTGCCATTTCCCCCAGGAACCCTGAGACCTTCTCACAATTCAGAAAATAAAGATGAATGTCACAACATGGATGGAACTTGAGGGCATTATGCTCAGTGAAATAAGTCAGACAGAGAAAGACAAATACTGTGTGTTCTCACTTATATGTGGAATCTTTAAAAACAACAATAAAAAAACTGGCCCAGCCGGTGTGGCTCAGTGAATTGAGCGTCGTCCCATGGACTGAGAGGTCCTGGTTGGATTCCTGGTCAGGGCACATGCCTGGGTTGTGGGCTCAATCCCCAGTAGGGGGTGTGCAAGAGGCAGCCGATTGATATCTCTCTCTCACATCGATGTTTCTATCTTTATCTCTAAAAAAAAATCAATAAAAACATATTTAAAAAAAACTGAACTCACAGAAACAGAGAACAGACAGGTGGTTGCTAGAGGTGGGGGGTGGAGGATAGGGGAAATGGGTGAAGGCAGTTTAAAGGTACAGGCTACCAGTTACACGATTAATAAGTTCTGAGGATCTAATGTACAGCATGGTGACGATAGTTAATAAAAGTTGCTAGGAGAGTAGATCTTAAAAGTTCTCATCACACACACACACACACACACACACACACACACAAAACTGTAACTGTGAGGTGATGGATGTTAATGAAACTTACTGTGGTGAGCATTTTGTAATATACACATATATAAAATCATTATGTTGTACACCTTAAACTTACACAATGTTATATGTCAATTATACCTCAATAAAACTGGGCGGTGGGGCAGGGGGAGAACTGCACTGGAGAAGTGGAAAGAGGCGGTAGGTGCCTTCAAATAGAGTTAGGAGACTGCAGATTTGGTCTCACTCTCAGGGATGTGCCATTACTCCTCACCTTAGGACAAAGATCCATAGGGAGAATGTTAAAATGTATTTGTTTCCTTTAAGTAAACGAATTTCCATTACACGATTATCATTGCTTGGGTTGATTTTTGTTCCTATAATAGAATCAGGACATCTAATGTCACAGCGAAAAGGAATTTATTTCATCTATTCCTGTTCCTCCCCATTCTGTCAAAACACATGTGATGAAAACAAAACAAAAAAACCCCCCGAAGCCCACAGAAGTTAAGCAGGTGCCCGGGGTGCCGGAGCTCCTTAGTGGTGGAGCCAGGGGAACAAGAGAGGGAGAGCCTCAACTCCTGGTCCACAGCGGAGGTGGGCGGACTGCAAACGTGGCCCCTGCCTGTTTTGGAACATAGCCTGCAAGCCAAGAATGACATTTTCATTATTTTATTTATTTATTAAAAAAAATTTTTTTTTCTTTATTGATTTTAGAGAGATAGAAATATCGATAAGAGAGAGCATCGACTGGCCGCCTCCTGCATGCCCCCCACTGGGGATCGGGCCCACAACCTGGGCATGTGCCCTGACCGGGAATCGAACTGGCGACCTCTTGGTGCATGTGTCGACGTTCAACCACTGAGCCACACGTCAGGCGACCTTTACATTTTTAAATGATGGGAGAGGGGAGATCAAAGGATAATGTTTCTGGACATGTGGAAGTTATATGAAATTCGGATTTCTATGTCCATAAACGTTTCCTGGCGCATAGGCACGTCCATGCACACATGCTCTCTGGCTCTCTTGGCAGTAGCGCTGAGTGGCTGCAACACAAGACTTGCGTGGTCCCCGAAGCCTAAACTATTCTCTCTCCGGCTCTTTACAGAAAACAAAAAACAAAACCAAAAACCGCTAAATAAAGGGCCTTAATAGCAGCACCGGCCCTCGTGTCAGTGACCATTTTGGTTTGTGGATGCGAAAGTCCCACTGGTTGTTAAATGTTCCAGCTCCCATCCGCACACTAACGAGTAGCAGTATATCCGCAAGAGAGGGCCGAGCAAAGGGGCTTCTCTTGTGGCGCTGACGGCAGTCCTGTCGACGTTTAAGGCAGATCAAAATGTCACACAGTCATAAACACCTCCCCGACCTTAGTGTTCAAAGTCCCCTGGGAGAAAGATGTCCTTGTAAGCTGGTGCGGTGATTATTAACAGGGTGTAAACTTTTACTAAATCACTAGAACCCTTCCAAATGGAAAATCTTACTTAGAATATCGATATTTAAAACAACAGGAGACAAATGTTACTGAGGGGAAAGGGCTTGGCGCTAAGGAGGCTTAGGATCCAAAGTGTAAAAAAATTAAACTCATGTAGAAAATAATCTTAAAAAAAGTATCCTAATTTTTAAAAATTATAATTAATAGAAAACTAAAAAACATAAATATTTGTTTTATTATATATTTATATAAAGACTTTATATAAAACATGTTATTTACATATTATATATAATGTGTATAATGTATAAATATTATATTTATGTTTTTTATATATACATATATATGCCATTAAAGGCTGGTTCAGGAAGTAGACCTTATTAATGCAATGATATGTATCAAACGCCTAAAAATACTAGGAGGAGAAAGGGCATAGGGAAATGTATATGTGTAAGGGTGTTATTTGTTTCCAAACTGTAGTGTACTCTTCCAAAACTGGAAAAAACCTCAACATCCAATAACAGAGAATAATTAAATAAGTTTTAGGATATGATGAAGTGGGATAATATACATTCACTTAAGATGCATCTAGACAGACTTTGTAACAACATGGGTAAGCAATGTAAAAGTAATTGGTAAAGAAAAACAAAGAAAGAAGGATATAAAATCTATGTTAACATGTCAAAAAAAAAAAAATCCCTCACTGAAAATAAATCATACATAGCAAAAAGCGCACAAAAAATTATTCAATTTTAACAGTGTCCTTTGCTGCTGAGAGGATAGATTGTTTCTTTTCTTTCCACCTAAATACATATTTCAAATTTTCTAAAAGGATTGTGTATGATTTTTATAACTAAAAATAAACTAAGTAAAATTAAGAAATACATTAATTCACAGTGGAGAAGAAAAACAAGAAATACATAGTTTAGTTAATGCCTAAAAAAAACCCCCACATAAACACAGAATTTTTTTAAAACACAAAAGAAAAAGAAAATTTTTCCAAATCCGGTTCTGAACTTTCACGCTGCCGGCCTGCTGTGGAACCTGATCTGACCAATAGATGTCACTGTTCCACTTCTTACTCGGAGCACATCTCGAGATGCACAACTTTTTACACAGAGGGACAAAAACTCAGACTACAGATTTCCATGTCATCTCATGAAGGGTTGTAGATTATTCGTCTTTCAGTTCCATTCCAAACCCCTTTTACAATAACTGGGATGGCGAATGCTTTTCTAAAAGAACATACTGTGACTACGGTTTTATGTTGTGAAAAGTACAAGGTTCTGTTCTTGGTTGCTTGAAAAAACCATCACCCATATGAACATCACAGACCTAATCCACACTTGTCAAATTCATACTTCAGGGCCTGAAAGTAATGAATTGGAAAGCATTAAAAGAAATCAAGGGACCAGATGGTGTGGCTCAGTATTGAGCGTAGACCCATGCACCAAGCGGTCGCCAGTTCGATTCCCGGTCAGGGCACATGCCCAGGTTGTGGGCCTGATCCCCAGTGGGGGGCATGCAGGAGGCAGCCAATCAATGTTCTCTCTCATCGATGTTCCTATCTCTCTCTCCCTCTCCCTTCCTCTCTCTCTAAAATCAATAAAGAAAAAAAAATAAAAGAAAATAAATCAAGGGCACAAGATTGTCAATAGGCATGAGAGTTAATGGAGGGAAAAGGGCTCTTTGGATTCCTAATGCTCACCCCCATCTCTGACAGGAAACTGGGAGGAGAAGAGAGTGAGCAGGGGTGGTGAGAATGGGGGCAGTCTGGTCAATCCTATCAGGCCATCTTACAGTGTGAAAGTAGCTAAAACTCAGCCCCCTGCTTTGTGTAGGGTAGTCAATGCTTCCGCGTCAAGGAATACAAGAATGAACGAGAAAGAAGAAGGCTGTGTTTTTTAAATGGGTCATCTTGTATTCTGCAGATTTCCTGCCAACCTGATCATCTGTTATTTGAGCAGCTGGAGAGAAAGGAAGGTTTAGGAATGTGCAAGGGAGACAGGCTATTTGGGTTTCACTGGAGAATCCAGAGCCTGTCAATAGTCAGCTAAGACATGTGCTCACGTTTTTAGAAAAATGATATTAAGAGGTGACCAGCATCAAATAAGTATTCCCACAATGTGGTTTATTGAGGCCGTAAAGCTGATGTAAACAGAGGATTCTGAAAAGCTCAGATAAACTGTAAATACAGTCACTTTCTAGCACACAGATTTCAGATCACCAAGATCTATTTTCTGCAATCAGTTGATTTTTAGACAATGACCCTCCCCAATCGTACACACAAAATGAAACTTCAGCAGCTTTACGAATGTGATTTACATTAAATGCATATTAAAGGAACTTCTGCAGACTGCAAAGAATCACAGCACAAACACAAAGATTTCTACTTACATGGAGATCCAAGTACAATTCACTTCTATCTGTCTTCTCTCTCTCCTCGCGGAACAGGAAGGGACAGGCTGGTCCAGCTCTTTGGCCCAGGACCCATGCACCTCCATCCCTGATGGGAAGGTCTTTGGAGGCTGACTGCTCATGGAAGCAGTCCCGGGGAAAGCCCTCGGAGGAGATGCCTAGACAAACACAGAGAAGACCTTCAGTGACTCCGTGGCCAGAAAAACATCAAGCCATCATCTTTGGGGACTCCTGTGTGGGCCACTTCATCCTACCTCCTACTTCCCTTTGTAAGTTATACTTCTAGAGTTTGCTTGCCTCCAAGAGTGCTTTTCCTGATTACTCTTCTGGATCACCCTAACAAAGAGTTAAAACATGTGCCCTCATACCAGTTTAAAAAAAAAAATAAGTCTATTAGCTCAATTCTAGGCTCCCTATTCTTGCTTACCAATCCAGGCTACACAGATCATTCTCAATCAGGACAGAATCAGGGAATGCACTGGAGTGCAGAAGTCAGAAGGCTGGGTTGTTGGCTTTACCACCAAACGGTGTCGCCTGAGCCACGTCACTAGTGTGTGTGTCTTTGGGGGTGGGAACTACACTGTGTTCATCTTCATCTGTGGGGATGGAATCATCATAAGTGGCGTACATTGGTGCTTGGTCAGTGTATTGAATGAGTGAACTAACTACAAGGAACTAGAATGAGGGTACTGTGCTAGTTCTCATCTAAATGTTGATGATAATAGTCAAGTATGTGCCAGGCACTGTTCCTAGCCCTGTTCTTCGATTTTTCAAAAGCACCCCAATAGGTAGGTATCATTAGGGTTCCCATTTTAGAAGAAGAAACTGAATCACAAAGAGGTTATAACTGATCAACTCAATTTTTTTTTTTGTGCTCAGGATCATAAAGTCAGTAAATGGTAAAGCCAGGAATTGAACCCCGGCAGTTAAACACTAGAGGCCATGCTCCCAATGATTAGACTATATATATATATAGCCTCTGCCTGGCATTCCTGTGATGACAATATGTGTTCTGTAACAAAAGGACTTCGTGGTCAAATAAGTGGGAGAAAAGCAGCATTCTGTGTTCCTTGGAGCAACAGTGTGTGTTAGCATATTAAAGACCTTGAGTTGTCCTTTAGTAAAGAAGCTTAGCTCTGTATAATAGTGTTCTCCAAACTCATTTGACCGCAGAATCCATTCAGCGGGGCACCTGATAAACATGTTGCAAACCACTGGTGTTCCAGTGGAATGCAGTTTGGAAAACACTAGTTTAGATCGTCTCTAAATTCCCATATGGCTCTCAAGTTCCTAGTCCTCTTTTAATTCCTGGTAAGCAACCCTGGCAAAATATTACACAACTAGGCAGAAGTCAAGGGTTTAGGCTCAGTGTACTTTCGTAATAGAGATCACTGTTGGATATATGATAGGGTGCTTACTACACATAATCCTTGTCATAGCGTCTCTTTGGCAGTGACCCAAAGCCAGCCAATGACTTCCGCCATACTGAAAACCTGACTGACCAGTAACTTGAGCTGAGAATAAGTCAGCTAACAGAGGGATCATGGGATAACATGCTTCTCCTTTGTATTAGAGTAGCATTTTAGAAGAAATCATATTTAAAAATAGCCAAGGTTTTGCTTTTTGTTTGCTTGTTCAGCCAGCTGATTTTCAAACACTTCAGAGGGCAAGGTGAGGCAGGTCACAGCATCTCTGCAGGTGCCCTCTGGGGGGCTGTCCCTAAAACACTGTTCTGTGGCTACCGAGAGAATGAGCGTCCAGGGCCTCAGCTGTCTACTCTGCAGACACAGGGTGTCCCAGAATATTTTACCAAGTCTTCCTTCCCCTGAGCCAGATGTCTTAGAATAAGAGCCTTTTTAGTCACCCGGCCTCTCCCTGTCCATACATCCCTTGCTCCCTACACTCTCCAGGGCTTTTGCTTTGGGCCTCACGTGAGCGGCCCCATCCAGCTCCCAGGGGAGGCGCTCTGCTGAGTCCCTTCACTTTATCTCCACGGGGAGCCCGAGGGGAAGGCTGCTGGCCATACTTTCATGATGGAGAGATTAAAGCCCAGAGCCCTTTCAACTTCCAGTATATGGCTCATGTCCCTCCTAGAATACTTCTCTCCCCATTTGGCAAGAAATGAGAAAATAGACCTTTTAAAATTTATGGTATACTCTCGCCATGCTACCTTATCTTCAAAAAAATGTATGAATTCCTAGCCCCATCTCTCAATGTAAGCCCCTCTACTTTTCATTTTTATTTTGGAATAGCTGCCGGCTTTGGGTCAAGTTTACACTGGTTAATAAAACAACATCAAGCATAATATGTACATCACAGAGAACATAGCATACAACACCCAAGGTAAGACATCTATCTCATCAGAGGCAGGTTGTCTGGTGAGGAGAAGTTCATCGTTTAGGTATAAGCGAGGGGTCAGTTCCCACCATCACTAGGATCTGTGTCCTTAGAGAAAATAGAAGCCCACGCGAACCCACGCGCACACCTGGCGGTGCTACCCAGCGCGGCGTGAACGGGGTGGAGCGTGCAATCCAATTCACTCCTTCACAGAGGAATGACAACGTGACGTTTAGGCAGAAGCAATAAAAAAGGAACTTCATTTTGGAAATAGTTTTCATTTTAATGAGCCAATGTCTAATACCTAGTGTTTAACCAGACAAAATCCCTGTGAAGGAACCACGCGAGTAAGAAGCATGACGCGTAGTGATTGGGTGAGGATCAAGGTGACAGCGACGGACCAAGGGCAGAAGTCAATAACATTAACACGTTATTCTCAAACGTCCGACAAGGCAGGTAAGGACATGGGACAAATCCACCATTAGAAAGGACATAACAAACTTACTAGTAAGTGTTTTAATGGAAGCTTTAATAATATCAACACAAGTTTTTCGGATAGTCAAAAATAAAGCACGTGTCTATATTTATTAAAGTAGGTAGCAACCACACTACTCTCTTCAACTGAATGAATTCAATAAAGAGAAGGAAAACTTACCTAAAATGAGGTAAGTATGTTCTGTCAAAACAGTCAAATCTCATTTAATTTTCTGCTATAAACAGAATTTGAGATGTTTGATTTTCATCGAACATTTTATGAGAAGCTTAAAACAGTCTTAACAACTTAATCCTCTATCTTCCCATTTCATGTGCATGTTGTAAATTTGGTTTTCACTCAATATTTATAGCTTATTTTGCTTCTCAGAGACATTCCGACAGCTTGATGGACCACACGTACACACACAGGTTAATTCAGTAGCCGACCACTATTAATGACAACACATAGCACAGTCACAGTACAGGAAGGGCGACTTACCTGGGGACCACTTGGAAAGTCTGTGCTTGTCTCAACCATTCAAATGACGAGCTGCACTTCCTGATGCTAACCTACAACATCAGACTGGGGTTTTGCTGTCAATTATCAGCACAGTGGAAGCAGAGAGAAAGGAAAGGTGACATGCCATTTACAACTGAAGGCTGTATGCATAGCTTATCTTTCCAAAATGGAACGTCTTTCCACCTATGGTCCATTGGAGTATTGTGTCCACTTCTCTCCTCCCTCCCTGTGTTATTATTACGCACCCAGGCCTTTCCCAGTGGTCTTGGTAGCTCTTCCCATTGGCCCACGGATGTTGGACCCGGCCTTGTGACTTGCTTTGGCCAATTGACTGTGGGCCGTGTGACAGTGTGCCAATTCTGAGCCAAGGCCTTAAGAGGTATTGTGTGTTTTTACACCCTGCTTTGTGTCTGTGCCATTATTATTTGACAAGCACACCCTAGGGAGCCTGGAATTAGACACACACAGCAGACCCAAGCACAGCCCTATAGCTTGGAGCCAACCGCAGCTGAACCCAGGTCAGATCACATGAACCTTAGCCAACTCCTAAGCCAATGAATGAGAACAATAAATATTCGCTGTGAGCCATTGAGATCTGGGGCTTATTGTTGAAATTGCTGCCTAACACACTGTCCATCATCTGCCTCCACCCGAAGCACCACACTTGAAACCATTCCGCTAAGGAGGCTTAAAGACTGCAGTAATCCGATTTGTGCTGAAAACAATTACTCAATGTATTAGCTTTTGAAAAAATAAAGTGAAAACTTGGCATACCCATTTCCTCGTTCATACCAAGATCCACACACAAACGACATTAAAAAAAATGAAACGTATTGACCATGTATCGTCTTTAATTATCTAAAGAATACATGCACACATATATCAATCCACTTTCAAAGAGAAGCTTGCAAACATACTACGTAATTTTGTTCCTACAAAATTATAGTGCCTTTTGGCCTTTCTCTTTTAATTTTTCCATCATCCCAAGCGCTCACTTGACAGCAGTGATGAAGTGGTTATGCCTCCAAACAGAGAAGAGGAAAAAAAAGGCAAACTCTCATGAGCTTCTGTTCCTATGCTGCAGTTCCCAAGGCCATCCGTCATAGTCGGCTTACAATAAACCCAAGAGGTGACGTTTTCCCAACCATGAAAATCAGAACTGATAGGTACAGGTAGACAGGCTGTCTTCGGTTATGTTATTCAAACATGTACTTATAGGCAAGACAGACAGCAATCTAGATGTGTGGCTAATGGAAAGTGACACTAAGTACTTGTAGGGAGGGTGTGTGCCTGT
Source organism: Tadarida brasiliensis (assembly GCA_030848825.1). Taxonomy (NCBI): domain Eukaryota; kingdom Metazoa; phylum Chordata; class Mammalia; order Chiroptera; family Molossidae; genus Tadarida; species Tadarida brasiliensis. The sequence goes on along the minus strand of CM061257.1, from coordinate 169,815,104 downwards.
GTGTGCAATTATTCATGTCGATATCTACAAAGGCAGCGCTGTGGCAAAAACACAGTCTCACGGCTGGTTTTTGTCAATTAGGGATCAACGCTCTCTCGTTCTGCTGCCCTCATTTTCATTTCTAGTGACGTGAAATGATACAATCTCAGCTAAGTAGATGTAATTCTGAAAAAGCCTCTTATCTATCCACCCAAGTCTTGAATTCTCCTTGCAAGAAGTATATGGAGAGAAAAATTATGAGCAAGGGCAGAGAGGTAGAAGGTACAGTATAGAGAAGCAGGGGAAGGCAGTCAGTGGGTCAGGAAGGAGGATGTACTGGGGAGTAGGCTATGTCAATTTAAGAATCTATGAGGAGCCCGGCCGGTGTGGCTCAGTGGTTGAGCGTTGACTCATGTACCAAGAGGTCGCCAGTTTGATTCCTGGCCAGGGCACGTGCCCAGGTTGTGGGCCCAATCCCCAGTGGGGGGCATGCAGGAGGCGGCCAATCGATGTTCTCTCTCATCGATGTCTCTCTCTCTGTCTCCCTTCCTCTCTCTTTAAAATCAATAAAGAAAAAAAAAAAGAATCTATGAGGAAAGCAGCCATATCCATCAATAAATACAATGTTGTTGATATTTTAATTCAAATAAAATAAAACAAAAATTAGAGCTGAAAGGAATTTTGTACATCTCTCCACCTACCTGCTCGTTTTAGAGTTGAGGGAACTGAAATCCAGGAAGATTGTAATATTTCCAACATACCACTAGTGGCAAAGGCAGAACTAAAATCCAGCTTCCAGGGAAATCTTTCATGCTATTTAGAGAACATTATTGCCAATCCACAGATGGGAATATTGAGGTCTAAGAAAGAAGTAGATGTGAATGATTTGACAGGTGGTTTCAGTTCCTGACTGTGACCTTTGCTAATTGCTTGACCTTGGTGGAATTACTGAACCTCCCTGCATCTTTATGTCCTCATTAATAAAATGAAGAGAATAAGAATAATGAGCTGTGCTCAAAATTGTATTCTTCCAAGAAACATTTCCGGGGCTGGGGGTGATGTATTGATGAGGGATACAAACAAATCCCTGTTTTAAGTAAAGAAACCTGTGTGCAATGAGAGCATATTAAATATCACATGCTCGTGTTAAGGGCTATTTTTTGTCAAGGAAAAAATAATTAAGCTCATAAGACTTCTCCGTAGCACTGCAGCGCAGCAGATCCCAAATCTGTTCAAGGTCTAAAAATAGAATCCACGTCATCGAAAGCAATAGCTCCAAGTATGTGGCTGATCATCTCCCAAAAGAGCAGCTCCTCAGGGCCCTTCACAGACACCCTGTGACAGTCAAACACATGAGGCTAGAGCCATGAATACAATCATTTACAGGAATAGCTTTAAATGGAATTGCATTTTAAAGAGGTACATCAATATATATCGTTATGATTATCACATTAACCTCTTTCCATGATCCTTTCCCGTGAAGAATGTAGAGGAATATAGATGACAGGTGAGAAGCGAATGTTACTCAAGTTAGGACTCATTTATGGCTGGAATTGTACTGAATATTTGAACACCTGAAAAACAGGGGCATGTATTTAAAGGGGCACCAGTGATGTTGAGTCACCCTGCTGGGAACTGAATAGAAGGCAGGTGCAAACGCAACTCAGTCAGGTTTGGTGCAGAAAAGACCAAGAAAGGAGCACGTTTGGAAGGTTGTAGTATTCACTGAGATATTAAGAGCCTCTGTCCATTTTCAGATAATAAATGCTTAAGAAATTAGATGTTGGTACTTCAAATTCCTAAGTGATCAAAAACTTTTGGTATTTTGGTCATAAGGAATATACTTATTAACACACAAAAAAACACTGGCATGAAGAACAAGAATACAAAAAATATTTCTTATAGTATTCATTATAAATAAACTTGAATAAGATTTTTCCTTATGTCACATTATTTCAGTTATTTTGGGGATAGTAGCATCAGTGGGGAAACCAACTCTTGAAGAAATATCACGTAATTACTAATTATATCAATAGTTAAGAAGGTATGGTAAAATAAATAAATAACTACAGAATACTAAGCCTTGGGTTAAAAATGTATATAATAATGACTTTTTAAAAATTCTTTTCCAAAAAGGAATGATCTTAAGGGATTCACAAAATCTGAACTTATATAGCAAGATTAATATACAAAAAAATAAAGAAGGCACATTTGCCAATATTAAGGATAAATATTTAAGAGATTAAGAACAAAATATGACTTTGAGTGTCCTTGCAAACAAAGCAAGAACATTTGGTTATTTCACTCCTATTATCAAAAGGAAGAAACATACATCCTTCAGTGCTGACAAAGATTTTTGTGATATTAAATGCTGAGAGACACTGCTATTTAATAGAATCATTTCCACCTTAGCCTTAGTGCCATAGCAGCTGTTCGACCAACAACTGATCTCACAAAGCCAGTGGGGCTGGTCTAGTTGTTGATCAATAGCCTTTGTTCTCCTAACCAGAGAGGATTGGAAATTATCTTGACTGCCCTAAGATTTGGAACTGAAGTGATGAGTTCTTCAGCAGAGCAGCTGAATAGTGGTTTTTCTGAAACAGACAGATTCTTAAATGGCCCCCTTTTGCCAGGGTTTATTAGCACCAGACTCACAGAGGCAAAAGAAGGGCCTTTGGAGCTTAGGAGAGAGAAAAGTAAAGGTAATGTGTCTGGAGGGAAGAAGAGGAGAAGGAGAAAGGTGTGGGTATGTTCCCAGGAGGGCGAGTGCCCACAAATACATTTTCTTCAAGGCGAGTGATGTTCTACCTATGGGACATTTACTATGCGTCACACTTTATATACATTACACGTTATTGAGAATCTTCACAGTAATCCTACAAGGTAGTTATAAAGTAACCCCACTTTATTTTTATTTTTTTTAATTTTTGTTTTGTTTTCTTTATTTATTTATAGAGAGAGAGGAAAGGAGAGGGAGAGAAAGATAGAAACATGGATGAGAGAGACCATTAGTTGGCCGCCTCCTGCATGCCCCACACTGGGGATCAGGCCCACAACCTGAGCATGTGCCCTGACTGGGAAACGAACTGGTGATCTCTTGGTGCATGGGTCGACGCTCAACTACTGAGCAACACCAGCTGGGCTAAAGTAACTCCCCTTTAAAGATGAGGAAACTAATGAAATAGAGAAGTTAACTTTGCCCAAGGTGAAACAGTAAATAGTAGAACTACGTTCTGAACCCAGAGCCCAGATTTAACATCCTGCCATAAACAACTAGAAACTAAAGAAATATAGGAAACAACTATTTTTAGATATCTGATAGCAAGCAGTGCAGCATTATAATACTTGAGAGAGGTAAAACACATTAAGTGACTAATAAATTGCCTAGGCTAAAAAGTGATTTCTGGACTGGAAATAATTAAAAGGGCTCCAGTGACCTCTGGAGCATTATCAAGTAGTCTAACATATGTAAAATTAGAAGCAGGGGTCTAAGAGAAACAGAAAAATATTTAGGTAAATATTGGCTAGAATTTTCCAAATTTGATAAAAATTATAAACCCACAGATCAAAGCAGCTCAATCAACCTTAAAGAGGATAAACACACACACACAAAATTATAATAAATTAAATTGCTGAAAACCAGTGATAAAAAGAATATTGTAAAAGCAGTCAGAGAAAAAAAGTAATATTATGTATATAAAACCAAAGAAAAGAATTATGACAAACTTCTTGTCACAACATGCAAGCCAGAAGACAATGGAATGACAACCTTCAAGTACAGAAGATTAAAAAATGCTAAAAGATTTAAAAAGTCAACCTAAAATTTTCTTTTCTTTTCTTTTTTCTTCTCTTTGTTCACCCTAGAATTTTATATCCAGGAAACTACCTTCCGATCAAAAGCTAGACAATTTATCTCCACTTGATTTAGACGATAGGAAGTGTTAATAATTTTTTTCAGGCAAAGAGGAAAGAAAACACCAGAAGAAAATTGGGAAAATACCAAAACTAAATAAACATATGAATAAGTGCTCAAGACATTTTTTCTCATTATTAAAGTTATTTAAAAATATAATAAACTGCAGCAAAAAAAAAACCCAATGCATTTTGGGGCTTATAAATGTGTAGATATAAAATATTGACAACATAGCACATCAGAGGAAGAAATGGAAATATTCTGTTGTAAGATTCATACATTTATGAGAAGTGGTAATAATATTTGAAAATAGACTGAGATGAATTAAACTCACATATTATAAAATCTAGAGTAACCAGTTTTTAAAAATAATATCTCCATCAGTAGATATAATATGAAATCCTAGAATATACTCAATCCAAAAGAAGACAGAAAAGTATGTCAAAGGAACAAAGAACAAATGGAAGGTAGATTAAAACTCAACCATAGTGATAGTTACATTGAATGTGTATCACCTGAAAGTCTCCAATGTAAAGTCACAGTTTATTAGACTGGATTAAAAATATAAGGCTCAACTATATGCTATCTACAAGAAACTCATTTTAAATATAAAAATCATAAATAGATTAACACTAAAAGGATGAAAAAAATTATATCGTGAAAACACTGACCACAGAAAACTTGAATGACTATTTTAATATCAGAAAAAAATAAACTTCAAAATGAGATATGTTACTAGGAATTAAGAGAGAAATTCCATAATGATAAAGGAATCAATTCATCAAAAAAGACATGAAGTAAAACTATTAGAACTAAACTGAGAAATATATAAATTCACATATTTTGAAGATTTCCACACTCTTCTCTTAGTAATTAAAAGAACAGGTTGACAGAAAAATCCATAGAAATACAGAAGAATTAAACATTACCACCAACTTTACCTAATTGATATTTATAAGATACTTCATCCAATAACTACATAACACATATTCTTTTACAGTGTATATGGTATTTACCAAAATAGACCTTATATTGGGCCATAAAATAAATCTTAATAACTTTAAAGAATCAAAGTTATTAAAAATATGTTCACTGCCCTGGCCAGTTTGGCTCAGCGGTTAGAGCATCGGTCTGTGGACCAGAGAGTCCTGGGTTCAGTTCCTGCTAAGGGCATGTATCTTGGTTGCAGTTTGTCCCTGGCCCCGATTGGGGTTGAGTGGGTAGCAACCAGTCAATGTGTCTCTCTCACATTGATGTTTCTTTCTCTCTTTCTCTTTCTCCCTCTCTCCCTCCTGCTCTATCTGAAGATAAATGCAAAAATGTCCTCGGGTGAGGATAAAAAAATATATACATATGTTCACTAACCATAATGGAAATAAACTATATACCAGTAACAGAAAATCATCTGCAAAATACCCAATATTTTGGACATTAGACAACACACTTCAAAATAACTCATAGGTCAAAGAAGAATTGCAAGGGAAATTAGAAAATATTTGGGATTCAGCTAAAGCAGTGATCAGAGGGAAATTTATAGCTTTATGAAATACTGAGTGACTGGCCCTCTGGCGCTCCAGACAACATCTCAGCATTTATTCCCTGGACTTAGGGATATCTAGTATAGTTGATGTACATTTAACTCATAGGAAACAAAGGATTCAGTAACCTTTGCTTCTTGGATGTTGAATGCAGAAGCTTTATGGCATTTTGTTTGTTTGTTTTTGCCTCAGTAGGCTCCCAGACACTTTTAGTCCCTAGGGTTAGGCAGGTACTGTAACATTATTCTGGAAGAAACATAACCAGTCAAGAAAAAGAAACTGGAGATACTGACATTGACAGTGCCTCAATACACAGCTGTCCCAGATCACACTACAAGTGAAACTCAAATCCAATATCTTTTCACAACATCTTTCCTTACAACCTTGGGCTTGGTGGGCTTGGAGCCTTAGTGCCCAAAGGAGGAGTGCGTCCACGAGGGAACGAAGTCAGGGTTCAATAAGCCAGGAAGCTGAGAGTGCTCCCTGGCCCTTTCAGGTTCTCATACATTAGAGACACATTGATTTGACTTCTAGTGCCTCACAAAATAAATGTCTTTAGTAGAATATCTTGAACTGGACCTAGAGTATTAACCTTCTGTAATTAAGAAACAACAGTAAATGTTGAAGCTGCACATTTTGAAAAATAGTGTAGAATTAATGTCCTCATATGAATGTTAAAATGATGAAACGACTGTGAAATGAATACTTTCAAAGCTCCCCGGTAAAAGAGTTCATTGGTATACATCCTTGAAAAGTTACTTAACAGTAATATCTGAAACAGGGGTTGACCAAATACAAAAGCCAAATGCAATACCCAACCTGCTTCTATGCAGCCTGTGAGCTAAGAATGGTTCTTTCATTTTTCCATATATAAAGGAGAAGAAGGAGGAGGAAGAGGGGCAGGGAAAAGGGGTAGGGGACGAGGGAGAGAATCCTCAGCAGCAACAGACTCTGTGGCCTTTAAAATAAAAAATATTTACTATTTGGCTCCTTACAGAAAAATCTGCCCACTCCTATTCTGAAATAGTAACATACCCTTTAACCAGCAAAATTGACTTGTGTGAATCTATCCTAGAAAAATAATCATTTTGCTATTCAAGATATTTGTAAAAGATATACTTGTAGACCAAAACAAAGGGGGTTCTACAGAAAGTAACCTCACAGCGTGACCTGATTATAAAGTCCTAACCGGGCAGGTCATGGTGGGGAGTCATGTCCTAGGCACATAACTTCTTTAGTAAAAAGTTTATCTCTGCCTTAAGCAAGCCTTGTCCATTGTGTTTGTGCATCTAGGTTAACACACCTTTGAAATAACCACCCTCAAGAAAGCATGTAATCTTAACCTATTCTGTAATCCAGCCCCTGCCTCCCTTTCTCCCACCTTTATGTAATCTTCCTTGCCTTCCCTCCTTAATTTCAAATGCATAAAAGAAACAGCAAAACTGTCCTTCTCTGAAGCATCTGAGATCTTGCTTCCTGGCAACTGTGTGTCAGTTTGGCTCAAATAAAATCTTATGAAAATTCTTAGCAGGTTTGCACATTTCTTACATCAACATATTGTAAGTCTAGGTTGCCCATTGAAGTATAATTTATGATAGAAAAAAATAGGAAACGAAATGCCATAAACATGACATAGACCCTTGCTGTAAGAATGCTTACTCTTTGCTCAGTGCTGAATTAGACACTGGGAGCAAAAAGAAGAACGAGACAGAACTCCATTTCTCCAAAGGGTTTGCTTTCAAGTTCAAATGAATATTTAACAAATATGCTCTCATATTCTGTTTTACTCATTTTGAAATCTTCCTTTTTTCATTCTGAAATATTTCTGTTACCATTTTCCCTTCTGCTAAAAAGAAACAACAGACCCAAAATGGATTCACGTTGCTAAGCCCCACCAAGACTTAACTCTTAACCTAACTGCAGTTTCTGTCTGTCCTAAGAGTGGACTTTTTAACCAATCAGTCTAGAATTTCTTGGTCAGCACCAGTGAAGTAATCTGCCTGATAAGACCCATACGGGAAGGTGACTTGCCTGAAATAATCTACTCTTTTAACTTTCTTGTCCTACTGTATTTCTGTCTATTAAAACCTTCCATTTCGTATGGTTCCTCAGAGCGCCCTTTAGTTGCTAAATGGGACACTGACTGATTCATGAAGCCAATCAGATCTTCACGTTTACTTGGTTGAATTATGTTCTTTAACACTGCAAACCATAATATTCCCCCAAACAGAACAAAACAAAAAAACCTCAAGCCACCAAAATGAGTGTCATGTATGAGTTTCATGTTTTCACGCAGAATATTAGAGAAGTCAGTGTTTTTTCTTTTCTCTCCTTTTTAAAAATTTTTATTCATTGATTTGGCCAGGGGGAGAGGAAGAGAGAGAGAGATTTGTTTCACTAATTTATGCATTCATTGGTTGATTCTTGTACGTGCCCTAACCAGGGATGGAACCCGCAACCTTGGTGTATTGGAGTGACACGCTAACCCACTGAGCTACCCGGCCAGGGAAGTCTCTTTTCAAAATGTTTTGTTCAGCTAAGTTATCATAGTTTCTTTTTCTTATGCTTTAAATCTATTTGTTCAAATATAAAATTAACCCCAATGAACTTTAATTTAGCGACTGTTTTTTGGCATTTTATCACTACCTGAAAATTGCCTTATTTTTCCCGCCCTGGGGGAATACTATAATCTCAAATGTGACTTTACTATGTTTTGGGCTATTGTCCTACTGGAAAACACAGCTCCAATGTAAAATGCGTGTCAGTGTGAGACAGGCTAGTGAGTCAGGACCAGTGCCACAGGAACTGAGACAGAGTTAAAGGGCCAAGCAGTTTACAGCCATCTAGTAAATCACAAAATCCTATCTTCCCTAAACCAAGGACACTTAAGAGTAAATGGTTTACACTTTCCCCCCAACCAGAGGGTAAATAGCTTAAATCACCCTACTCAGGGAGACAGACAGCAGACTTCCAATTAGTGCCATTTGCCAACCACACCCAAGAATAGATGAAGTTAAGAGAATAAATCTCATTTTGGCATGTCAGCATAAAACTGATGAATATTCTATTGTGATCCTCCCTAAACTCCCAGCCTTTAAAACCAAGGTCCCAGGGCACACTCTCCATCCCAGGAGTACGCTGCACCTTTCCCTTTCTCCTCTTCTTCCTCCACAGCCTTGACTCTCCTCAACTCTAAGTGACCAGGAGCAATGGGCAGTGGCAGCTTGTCCAGGGCCAACTCCCTGACCCTGTTTCCAGGGCCCCCTTTTCTCTGACTTGTCAGGCAGCCAAAACAGCCCAGCCTCTGCTCACTTCCCCACCTCGTCTCTCCTGTTGCTTCTTCTACCCTAGGCCCTTCCTTGTTTCACTGTCCCCAGCTTTAGGAAACATCCTCAGAAAATCTCCTGGACTCGCATTGTGAAATCTTTCCTGTGGGAAGTCAAGAACCCATACACTACTGGCCAGCCCGAGGCAGACCCGCCCAGGCCTGGTCCCTTTCCAGTAATAAGTAGAAAAATCAATTTACTAAAAGAATATTCACTTCATAGGCAAAGTTTCCAGGAAAGCAACAGATCCATAAAGTAAGCTAAATCTATACTAAAAATGAAATTGAGCTCAGCATATATTTTTCAGCCAAGATGAACTTATCAATATACTCAAGTTCATGATAAATATTCTCTGGAATGATTCCACCAAACAAATGATAGAATGGGAACCTCTGAATCCAGCGTTGCTGAGAAATTATAAACAAGCACAAGAGGGTCAATAAAGGCTTAAGAAGAGCAAAGAAAATCAGACTGAACTGAATTGTGCTGCCAAGTATTTCAGGAGTAAAGTTTTAACTGTGGGCTCACATTTTATTGCATACATAGATAAGTAGACTTTCTTGTCCCATGTTCACAATGTATCATTTAAAATATAGTATAATGGCCCTGGCCTGTTTGGCTCAGTGGTTGGATGTCGGCCTGCAGACCATCTCTCTCACATCGATGTTTCTCTCTCTCTCTCTCTCCTTCCTTCCCACTCTGTCTGAAGATAAATGGGGGGAAAAAATATTCTCAGGTGAGAATTTAAAAAAATAAAATAAAATATAGTATGATGCACTGCAGTGACTTGTTGCTAATGAATGGGAGCACCAAATAATGATGGAAATGTAGAAAATTCCTAGGGAAAGCCTCAACCACCCTGGAATGAAGTTCGGGAAAATGACCTGTCAGAGGATTCAGCACAATGAATACATGAGCTGCATCCAAGCTGGCCCCAGCCACTGAGAACTAAAGGAAACGAAAACACAATTACTAGGGAAACTTGTAATGTGTATCTATTCCTACAGGAACGCTTCCAGCTAATTTAATCCTAAAATAGTTTCATAATTTGCCATGAAAGCAAAGATAGAGTGAATTAATTAAAAAGAGAAACTAGTAAAGGAAAAAGTCGGATAATTCGATGTGAATTAGTAAAGGTGTTAAATGTTGATGAAGGGATTTGATGCTGTTTTCTTTGCAGAAAATTTTAAAAACCATTTCTATTTTTAAAATAATGCTATTTTTGAATCTTAATGTTTGTACCATCGGAAGAGCAAAAGAATGTTGACATTTCATTGTGAGGGCTTCGGTGGTGAGCAGAAGGCAGGCTGATCCTCTCCAGGGGCTGGTTTTCAGAGATGGTGGAGCTGCCCTGGGCAGCGGCGTTTGGTCAGCTGGAAGCTGTCTCGAAACAATTCTGACCTGGTCACCAATGTGCGTGATGCTCTCTCTCTCGCTGTCTGGATACAGGGTACCGGAAACTGAGGGGTGAATAGGAAATGCTTTATGCTGGTTCTAATGATTCTAGGCCCAATGCTCTGGGTGCCCCGGATATTTCATTACCAAATCGAGATATGCTCCCACTGGGCAGGGGTGGGAGGCGAGAGTCTCCCCCAGAGTTAGAAACAGAGACATTCTCTGGGCCATGTTTAGCTCTTGCTGCCAGGAAATGAAAGGACAAAAGAGGGGTAGGGGTTATGATGTATTAATGATTTCGCATGATTTATCCCATTAAAGGGAAACAGGATTACTGGGGACTCAGTGGAGTTTGAGAGGAATCTGAAGAACAGGTTAGCAGAAGACTCTCCTAACGTGACCCAGGCTGCACTGTCAAAGGTTCAGACCCCTAAGAAATAGAGGACCCCCCCATCCCCCAAAGAAATTCAGATCAGTTGACATGCTGGCTAAAGGCAAGAAAATCTTGACACGGGTAATGAATGGAAAGCCCCAATGCACTTCATGGCCTTGCGATTAGGCAGAGAAGCCAGGACTCCTGACTGAACCTGTATTTTCTTACATCTGTTGGGATACCTAGAGAGTGACCAATTCCTGTTTTCTTTCTAATATTATTTATTTTTCTTTTTGTTTTCTTCTCCCTTTTTTTTTTGTCTCACTACTGTAATGTATTAATTATAGTAAAAGTATTCGTTTGAATCATAAGTTGCAAAATATTGAAATGGATAGTGATGGGAGAGAGGAGAAATGAACACTGCCCAGTGACTGAACTCGAAGAACAGTGTCCCCTTGACATGGCTCTGATCCCGTGACTGTGAGTTTGTGTTACCTCCTGCTAAGGACAGAGTGTGTGTGGTACACACGGCAGAACTAGAGCAGAGCTCCTGAGGACCTGTTAGGGCGCACAGACGGCATCTCGTGGAATGGCTGCCTGTCCCTTAACTGCTCTCCCTTTTCTGGAAACCGCTCCCAGAACCTAAGCTGGGGCTCTGAGCAGCCGTGCCTCTATTGCAACCTGGACTTTTCAGAGCCGAGTGGCCAATAAACAGCTATCTGACCCAACATGACCCTAACATATTTTTTTGTGTAAAAAAAAAAAAAAAAAAGGTGGGAACAAGAAACTGAAAGAGACTGCAGGTCATTGGATCTGGGTCATGTAAATGACAGAAAAGACCCATGGAATCTTGAAAAAACAAAAGGCATGTGGGGGGTGGCTTTCTTTAACATGTACTTGATTTTAGAAAAATGTATAAATCTCATATTTGAATCTATTAGCCTTCAAAGGAATCTTGCATCCGATGGACATCCCGAAGTCCTCTGTCTTACCAAAACCAGTGGTCAATTCTCAGTCTTCATCTCATGCAAAGTCTTAGTGGTATCAGGCAGAGTTGAACACATTTGTTTTCCCTTGAAATTCCTTTCTAGAAACCATATCCTTAACACTCTCCAAGTTTTCCCCCTAGTTCACTCCTCAGTCCTCCGTCAGCTTGCTGGCTCCTCAGTCTCTCTACTTTTAAATCACGGTTCTTAGCCTCAGTGCAGTTGACATTTGGGGCCAGATAATTCTTTGTTGCGGTAGGATGTTCTGTGCATTGTAGGATGTTCAGCAGCATCTCTGGCCTTGGCCCACTAGTTACCACGAGCATCCCCCTCTCCAGTCAATTGTGATGACTAAAAATGTCTCCAGACATTGCCAACTGTCACCCAGTTGAGAACCACTACTCTGAGCGTTTCAACACCCCAGAGGTCTGTCCTGAGCCCTCTTCTCTTCTTCATCTTTGCTCACTCCCTTGGCTACCTCATCTAGTTTCAAAGTTTTCAATACCATCGACACTCTATTGACTCCCACACTGATATATCCAGCCAGATCTCTCCCTTTCCCCTACCTCCCACGGACACTGACTACGTCCTGCAGGGCTCAGATGCGTCCCTCTTCACTAGGTCTTCCGCCTGACCTCGCTCCTTCTCAGTCTTTCCTACCTAAGTAAATGGCATCAATATCCACTCGGTTTCTCAGATTAAAAACGTGTTCCGTCCTTGCGTCCTTTCTTTCTCTCACATCCCACGTACATTTTATGAACAAGACCTGTTTGTTCTACCACCAAATAGCATCCCAAATCAGGCCACTTGACATACGGTTCCCAGTCAATCTAAGCCACTACCTACTCTCATCTGGGCAACTGAAATACTTTCCCAGCTCTTCTCCCTTTTCCACTCCTGTGCCCCATAAGTCTCCGAAGGTATCCACGGGATCTTTTTATCTCATGAATTTTTGTTTTGTTTTTTTAAATCCTCACCCGAGGATATTTTTCCATTCATCTTCAGCGGAGGGGGAGAGGGAGGGAGAGAGAAACATCGATTCACATCGACTGGTTACCTCCCGCCAGGGCCGGGGATCGAACCACAACTGAGGTATGTGCTCTTGGCTGGAATCGAACCTGCAACTCTTTGGTCCGAGGACCGATGCTCTAACCTCTGAGCCAAACTGACCAGGGCAACCATGGGATCGTTTTAAAATGTCACACCATTCCTCAGATGAAAGTCCCACAATAGTTTCCCATCACAGTTAAAAAAAAAAAAAAAAAGTAAATTCCTGGCCTTAAAGGACCTCACCTGATCTGATCCATGTCTTCTTCTTTCTCTCATCCCCGACCCTCTTCCTTCCTCACTTCATGCTTCTAGCCACCTCGACCTTCTCGCTGTTCTGTGAGTAAAACAGCCTCACTGCCTGTGGCACTGACATTTGTGTTTCCTCTGCTGGGATTCTGTCCACCAGATCATCACATGGCTGGTTTCTTTACATAGTCCAGATTCTGCTCAAACACCCTTCCAAGAGAGAAGTCTTTTTGTCACTGCCCCTCTGCCAACATTTTCTCTCTGAAGTAGTTTATCCATAACGCTTATCCTGACCTGAAACCAGATAACGAATGAGTCTTAGACAAAGTGGACTACAGCAATGGAAGTTATCAGGTCAGATTTTCCTCTAGACTGGTGGCATTATGGTGGTACCTCTTTTAAGAAAAAGAAGAGAAGGCTAGTATATTTCAGATATTTCGTGTAGGCCACTTCTCAGTGACACTACACTTGAAATCCCAGAGGCATAATTGTAGATCTTATGTAAAGAAAAGAAAACAGGTTTCAGTTTAGAAGCCACGACATGGGGAGGGATGGCTGGAATGCAACCATGGCGAGAACTCTGAGGCCAGGTTCAGGCTCAGCGGGGAAGAATCTCAGCGGTTGGTTAGAACGCCCTCCCTGACTCAGGAGGGGAGAGGGGTGGTGTGTGGGCCAGCTTCTGCCATCCTTTGACTAAGCTCTTGGCTTCTTCTTTTGTCTGCTCACTTTCTGGCAGTTCTTACTCCCTGGCATCCTCACTAATTAAATAAGAAAACAGAAGAGATCTGAAACTCAGACAACTCAAATACTTGGGAGTTTGGTAACAATTCTGATGGAGGAGGGGGAAAGAAAACACATCAGGCTAAAGATATGCTGAAATAATCAGTAGGTGTGAATCATCTATATATCACTTACCTCCCACAAGTAGAGAAAGGAGAAAATGGCAAAGGAGAGAAAAGAAAATGGATTCAAACATTTGTTTGTAAGAGAACAGGAGTATCTTATTTTCCTTGCCCGTCAAGAAAAGACAGATTGAACAATGAAATTATAAGATCACAGCGTGGAAGACATTTGAAGAATCATTGCCATTTATCAATAAAACATGACTTTTATTTTCTAATTCCCTAACTCTGCTTGAATAATTAAGCAAGGACAGACAGAGAAACTGAACAGGGAGAGAAAGGAAAAAAAGTGGAAGAAAAGGTCACTCTGCGACAAAAACTTGCCAATAATCCAAACTCCTCTCCCCACTCTTAAGAAAGGTCAACTGATAGCCTTTGGCTCCTGACATGTAACTATATCCCATCCCTCTTTTGATGTTCTCACCAAGAGGGATTTAGCTGTCCTTTCCTTGATTCATTAGATGGTTACTTCAAAGAAACTCCAAAGGGGCAGCATTTCCCCAAACAACTCCCCTGTCTTAGTAAACCCAGACAAAACCCAAAAGCAATTCATCCTAAATTTCACACGTTATTGTCTTTGGCCCCTGTCAGTGACCTCAGCCTAGAATATTGATTGCCACTCTGCCTCCTGATATGAATCTTTTAGACGATCAATCAGTTCCCAGAACAGGGAAGAGTTATGTGCTGTCTAATACTGAAAATATCCCAAGATCCACAATTAGCCCATAAGCAAACTAAACAACATAGCAAACTTGTCATACGTTTATTACCAGGTACAATCCATTTCTTACCCCAGAGTCAAGGAGGGGATGGTCCAGATTCAGTCTAGGGAGTGCTTCAAGACAAAGTGTATCTGTGATGAAGATGGGGGACTAGAAAAAGGCGAAGGGATTGAGAAGTACAGATGGGTAGTTACAAAGTAGTCACGGGGATGTAAAGCACAGTACAGGGAATATAGTCAACAATATTGTAATAACTATGTATGGTGCCAGGCGGGTACTGGACATATTGGGGGAAGACTTTGTAAAGTTTATGATTATCTAACCACTATGCTGTACCCCTGAAACATACAAAATAATATCAAATGTAACCTGTAATTGAAAAAACATTTTTTAATTAAAAAAATAAAGATGAAGACAGGTACTTGATTTAGTACCAAATGTACTAAAACATTTTATTAAATTAACAAATGCCTCCAACTACTCTAATGTATAAATAAGAACTTGTGAGGTCCCTGTGAAAGGACAACATACAAATCCATGACAGTTTCCATATATTTTTTAAAGACTGTAAATGACCAAAGGGCAAATGAGATAAATGACCAATGACTATGGAGAAATGGTCAACATCCCTAGTAGTAAGAAAACAAACACAAGTTAAAGGAGCAATAAAATACAGCATTCCCCATCAAATCAGAAAGATAAAATCTTGAAAATACGCAATGTTGGTAACAGAACAGTAAAATGGACACTCTCCTCTCAAAAGGCGGGACAGTGCCAACATGTTCTTTAGCCCGGCCCTTCGTCTGGTGCCTGGACATAGCAAGTTCTCATTAAATATCTGTTGAGTAAATAAATGAAATAAGTGTACAGATGGATACTTGGCTGGTGGGAGTATACTGAATAAAATTTGGAGGAACAGTGGGATAATAAATACTCAAATGCAGGTGATAGTCATACTTTTGACACTGTAATTCTTCTCCTAGGAATTCACTATAAATAAATCCTTTAAAATGCAAACATCCTATCCAAAAATGCTTATCACATTATTAAAACACTAAAATATTATAAACAAGCCAAGATCCAAAATTAGGTAAGTGATAGTAAGCAGATGGCCCATTCTCTGTATAGAATATCTCACAATAATTAAAACAATATTTATTAAATGTTTAAAAATATGAGAAAGGTTTATATGTTACGCAAAAAAAATTATGTATCAAGTATAGGAATTTTACTTGAGCATAGTAAAAAATAGTAAAAAAAAAAATGTAAATTTTAACAGTATTTTTCTAAGGGTGGTGATAATGGAAGGGTTTTTTCCTAGTCTCATAAATATCTCTATATTCTTCTATAATGGCCATAGAACACTTCTGTAATTAAAAAAAAAAAAAGTAAAATTCTCTATTAACAAAATAGGCAGATCATTTTCTAAGGAGGATTATTCTGACACACACCCCAAACAACATCTATAGGACATGTACCCACAGCCCCTCACATCAGGGCTTCTCTTCTATTTTTCATTTAATTTTTTACTATATTCAGGAAAGATTTTTATGAGTGCAAATCAATAAGGCATTTTTTTCCATTTTCTTTTTATTTTTTTGAATGTATTGTCGTGACATTGGTTAATGAAATTACATAGGTTTCAAATGTACAATTCTATAGTACATCATCTGTACATTGCATTGTATGTTCGCCACCCCAAATCAAGTCTCCTCCATCACCTACCCCACCTTCTACCTCGCTCTCCACCCCCTTTCCTTCTGTAATCACCATACCATTGTCTATGTCTATGAGGTTTGTTTGTTTTTTTTTTGCTTAATCCCTTCAACTTTTTACCCAGCCCTCTAACCCCTCTGCCATCTGACAGCTGTCAATCTGTTCTCTATGCACATGAGTCTGTTTCTATTTTGTTTGTTAGTTTATTTGCCCATTAGATTCCACATATAAGCAAAATCATATGGTACTTGTCTTTCTCTGACTGGCTTATTTCACTTAGCGTAAAATTCTCCAGGTCCATCCACGCTGTGGCAAAGGTAGGATTTTCTTCTTTTTTACAGTCAAGTAGTATCCCACTGTGTAAATGTACCATAGTTTTTATCCACTCATCTACTGATGGGCACGTGGGCTTCTTCCACATCTTGGCTATTGTAAATAATGCTGCAGTGAACGTAGGGGGGCATATTTTCTTTTGAATTAGTGGTTTGGATTTCTTCGGATATGTATCCCAGAAGTGGAATGGCTGGGTCATAAAGCCGTTCCATTTTTAATTTCTGAGGTAGCTCCATACTGCTTCCACAGTGGCTGCACCAGTCTGCATTCCCACCCACAGCGCACAAGAGTTCCCTTTTCTCCACGTCCTCGCCAACACTTGTTTGTTGATTTATTGACGGTACCCATTCTGACAAGTGTGAGGTGATATTTCATGTGGTTTCAATTTGCATTTCTCTGATGATTAGTGACATTGAGTATCTTTTTCATATATCTATTGGCCATCTGTATGTCACCCCAATAAATTTAATAAAAAAAAAGAAACACAGCATGGTGCTGGCATAAAAACAGATATATAGATCAATAGAACAGAATAGAGAGCCCAGAAATAAACCCACGCCTTTATGGGCAATTAATATTTGGCAAAGGAGGCAAGAACATACAAAGGGGTAAAGACGGTCCATTCCATAAATGGTGCTGGGAAAATTGAACAGATACATGCAAAACAATGGAACTAGACACCTTCTTACACCATACACAGGAATAAACTCAAAATGGATTAAAGTCTTAAATGTTAGACTCAAAACCATAAAAATCCTAAAAGGAAAAATAGGCAGTAAAATCTCAGACATTCTCATAGCAATATTTTTTTCTGATATATCTCCTCAGGCAAGGGAAACAAAAGAAAAAATAAACAAATGGGACTACATCAAACTACGTAAAAAGATTTTGCACAGCAAAGGAAACCATCAACAAAATGAAAAGACAACCCACTGAGTGGGAGAACATATTCACCAATAAGACATCTGATAAGAAGTTAATATTCAAAATTTATAAAGAACTTACACAACTCAACACCAAAAAAAACCCAAAACAATCCAGTTAAAAAATGGGCAAAGGACCCGAATAAGGCATTCTGATAAATCTCAACTAAAATGATTCTGCTACTACTTTAGCTATTTTCCATTTGCTATTAGTGAAGATAGAGACAACCTGTCAATATTTTAAAACAATTCAAATTTTCTACATTAGCCCGGCCAGTGTGGCTCAGTGGTTGAGCATCAACCCATGCACCAAGAGGTCGCCAGTTCGATTCCAGGTCAGGGCACATGCCCAGGTTGTGGGCCTGATCCCCAGTGCGGGGCATGCAGGAGGCGGCCAGTTGATGTTCTCGCTCATCAATGTTTCTATCTCTTTCTCCCCTCCCTTCCTCTCTCTCTAAAATCAATAAAGAAAAAATATTTAAAAAATTTTTTCTATATTAAAATATTTTTAATGTCTTGACATCCAGTATAACTTTATTAACCTTAATGAAGTGCTACAAACAAGTCCTCTACATTTTCTTAAATTGTCTGTGTATAGCATTGAAGATAATAATTATTCAGAATAAATGAGATAATATATGTGAAAAAGTGATATGTAAGTATAAACTGCTCTTTATTCAAATGTTAGTTTTAATTTTTGGGGGTGGGGTATGTTATTTCTTATCTTATATTTATTTCCAATGGAATATTTCCCTCCCATTCTATGAACTGTTTCATTTCTGTGTGTTTTCCATGGTGCTTTGCATACGCTCTCTACAAATTACATATATTTTAATGTATGTTGTGAAATACTTTCAACTGTATACAGGAATTTAAAATATAAAATTTTATTATAATTTTATATAAAATATTTAAAAATTTATTACTATTATTATTTTTTTATCTTCACCTGAGGACATTTTTGCATTCATCTTCAGATAGAGCGAGAGGGAGAGAGGGAGGAAGAGAGAGAGAGAAACATCTATGTGAGAGAGACACATCGAGTGACTGCCACACACGACCCCAACTGGGGCTGGGGACAAACTGCAACCAAGGTACATGCCCCTAGTGGGAACCGAACCCGGGTCTCTCTGGACCGCAGGCCAATGCTCTAACCGCTGAGCCAAACCGGCCAGGGCTAAAATATTTAAAAATTTCGGAGCGGGGGAGCCGGTAGACGCCCCCACCGCGGGAGAGCCCAGGCGGAGCGGGGGAGCCGGGAGACGCCCCCACCGCGGGGGAGCCCAGGCGGAGCGGGGGAGCCAGGTGACCCCCCCACCAACGGAGGAAGCCGGCAACACACAGGAGAACTGAGCAAACTGAACAACGAAATTGACCCAGAGACATGGAGGTGGAGTACGGGATGATGGGCCTCAGAGGAGGGGGGGAGGCGGGGGAAAGAGATAAATCACAGAGCCTATGTGCATGGGTACATAACCAATGGACATGGACAACAGGGATGGGGAGGAGGAGAAGGGGAGGGGGAGGAGGGTGTCAATGGGGGAAAAAAAGGAAAAACATCTGTAACAAAAACAAATTAATAATAAAATAAATTATAAAAAAAAATAAAATAAAATATTTAAAAATTTTTTATTTTTATTTTTTTTATTATTATTTTTTTTATCCTCACCCGAGGACATTTTTCCATTTTCTGCTCAGATAGAGTGGGCGGGAGAGAGAGAGAGAGAAACATCGACGTGAAAGGGACACATCGAGTGGCTGCCACCCGCACGACCAACCAGGGCCGGGGACAAACCGCAACCGAGGTACATGCCCTTAGCAGGAACCGAACCCGGGTCCCTGTGGACCGCAGGCCAACGCTCTAACCGCTGAGCAAACCGGCCAGGGCTAAAATATTTAAAAATTTAAAAGATACTCTGAGCCTGGCCAGAGTGGCTCAGTTGGTTGGAGCATCATTGTCTGTGCTGTGAACCGAAAGGTTGCTGGTTGGATTCTGGGTCAGGGCAAATACCTGGGTTGTGGGTTTGATCTGGTCGGGGTGAGTATGGAAGGCAACTGATTGGTGTTTCTCTCTCACATTGATGTTTCTCTCTCTCTCTCTCTCTCCCCGCCCCCTTCCTCTCTCTAAGCGTGTTGTACTCAGGTGAGGATTAAAAAAAAAAACCAGCCCTGGCCGGTTTGGCTCAGCGGTTGGAGCGTCGGCCTGTGGACCAGAGACACCCAGGTTTGGTTCCCGCTAAGGGCACGTACCTCGGTTGCAGTTTGTCCCCGGCCCCGGTTGGGGTCGTGTGGGAGGCAGCCAGTCGATGTGTCTCTCTCTCATCAATGTTTCTCTCTCTCTCTTCCTCCCTCTCTATCTGAAGATAAATGCCAAAAAAAAAAAAAAAAAAAGTCCTCAGGTGAGGATTAAAAAAAAAACAAGATCCTCTGAAATGCAAATGAAAACCACAATGAAATACTACTTCACATCCACTAGGCTGGATATAATAAAAGAAGCAGATAATGAAAAGTGTTGGAAAGGACATGGAGACATTGGAATTCTTATACATTGCTGGTGGGAATATAAAACGTTGTAGCGCTTTGGAAAACAATCTGGCATTTCCTCGGAAGGCTAAATACAGAATTACGCTATGACCTGGCAATTCCACTCATTACCCAAGAGAAATGAAAACAATCCACACAAAAACGTGTACATGTACATTCATAGCAGCATTATTAATAATAGCCAAAAGGTAGACCCAAATGTCCATCTACTTATAAACAGATAAACAAAATGCATTATATATATATATACACATAGACTATTATTTGGCAATAAAAAGAATAAATATTGAAAACATTATGCTAAGTCAAAGAGGCCAGTTACAAAACACCACATATTGAATTATTCCACTTATATAAAATGTCCAGAACAGGCAAATCTATAGAGACAGAAAGTAAATTAATAGTTACCTAGGGCTAGAGAGGATTGTGGCGAAATGGCGAGTGATTGATGATGAGTATAGGGTTTTTAGGGAAGGTGATGAAAAAATGTTCTAAAATTGATTGTGCTGATAGTTGTATATCTCTGTGAATATACTAA
Organism: Tadarida brasiliensis; assembly: GCA_030848825.1. Taxonomy (NCBI): domain Eukaryota; kingdom Metazoa; phylum Chordata; class Mammalia; order Chiroptera; family Molossidae; genus Tadarida; species Tadarida brasiliensis. The sequence goes on along the minus strand of CM061257.1, from coordinate 169,794,620 downwards.
GAGCCACTAAATTGTACATTTTAAATGAGTGCATTGTATGGCATGTGTATTACATCTCAACAAAGTTGTTTTTTTTTTTAAAAAAGGGCCTGTCAAGAGACATATGAAGAAATGCTCAACTTCACTAATCATCAGAGAGATGCAAATTAAAACAACAATGAGGTATCACCTCACACCTGTCAGAATAGCCGCCATCAACAAAGCATCAAACAACAAGTGTTGGCGAGGGTGTAGAGAAAAGGGGACTCTAGTACACTGCTGGTGGGAATGCAGACTGGTGCAGCCACTATGGAAAACACTATGGTGTTACCTCAAAAAATTAAAAATTGAACTGCCATTTGACCCAGTGATCCCACTCCTAGGAATATACCCTAAGAAGCCTGAAACACCAATCAGAAAGAATACATGTACCCCCATGTTCATAGCAGCGCTATTTACAATAGCTAAGATCTGGAAACAGCCCAAGTGTCCATCAGTAGACGAATGGATAAAAAAGCTGTGGTACATGTACACAATGGAGTACTATGCAGCTGTAAGAAAGAAAGATCTCTTATCCTTTGCAACGACATGGGAGGACCTGGAAACTATTATCCTAAGTGAAACAAGCCAAGCAGAGAAAGACAAATATCACATGATCTCACTTATTTCTGGAATATAATGAACATAACAGTCTGAGGAACAGGGTAGTCCCAGAGATGTGGAAGTAGGGTACAGACTGACATTTGCCAGAAGAGGGGGTGGGGGAGGGGAGCGATGAACACAGAACTTGTATGCATGTACTCATAACCAATGGACATGGACAACAAAACTGGGGACGGGGCAGGGAGGGAGGGGGAGGAGGGCGTCAATGGGGGAAAAAAGGAGAAACATCTGTAACAAAAGTAAATTAATAAAAAAAATAAAAATAAAATAAAAAAATATAAAATAAAAATAAAATAAAAAAAAAGGGCCTGTGAGTAAGCATTTCATATGAATTGGTGGTATTATATGTTGGTGTGATTTTTTGGAAAGAACTATGACACTAACAAAATAGTCACACCTTTTTAGTTATTATATTTATACAAATTTACTTTAAAAATCATTTAATGGAAACAAAAGGCCATATGAATAATGATGTTAACCATGGTATTTTTCTATTAGTTTCAACTCAGAACCGATTCAAATGTCTAACAATGGATTTTGTATTATGGTTCATCTTCATGCTAAAATATTATAATCTCTTAAAACTATAAAGCTATCATTAATAAGATTGTATTAAAATGTAAAACATTGGAAATAATCATAGATAAATATGGAAGTATATACTGTAGAAAATAAATGACAGTAGTCATATCAAAACACCTATCTATAAAAAGGGTTGTGGTGATTGGATTATGGAACACGTTTTACTGTTGTCTTTTTGGTTTGCTTTTTTCCAGTCATTTTCTTACATAAACTTTTTAATCAAAAAGTTTGAAAGTGTTATTGTTCCATTGCCAGTAGTAGCACAGTGATCCAATAAAATTAAAAGGTTCTCTGGTGATCCCTAATGAAAGGGCATTCGGTACACGTGGGGAAGAATTTCAGGCACCGGTGTTTAATTTAAAATCTACGACAAAAACACACTTTGATGACACTGGAGGCAACAAGGTGGTCACAAAGAGCCCAGGCCATCAGGTGGCCGTCACCCATGCCATCGGTGCCTCGGTGTATATTCACCACCCAGCATGTTTCAAGTGCCGCTCAGTCAACAGCAGTGCAGGATATTGTCCTTGTTTTCCCAGGGCTCCCAGCGGAAAGTCAAGTAACAGCATAATAATTAATACTTAAGTAATGCACACCGACGCTGTGAATGCGGTTTGCTAGGAAGTGAGGTGTGGAGACGGCAGGAAATGAAGGGCATTCGGGGCAGAGGGAGGTCCACCCGTCTCTAGGGCTGCAGCGACTGTGCTCACACTTTGGAAAGGTGTTGCCTTCACAGCACAGCTGCCCTCAGCACTGCGATGGACAGCAATGCATTGAAGGTAGAAAGATGCTTCCTAGAACCTTTGCTATCAGGCATGTTGACAACAGACCATGTGTGCATATGTGTATATACGTGTGTACGTGTACGTATGTATATATTTATTTATTTTTCAGCAAATGAGGAAACAAAATTCTTATAGGCAAAGTACAATCAAAATGTCTAACACCCCCAAGGCACGTGGACCTAAACTCCAAATAAATTATTTCCAATGTCTACGTTTCTTGGTGTAACCTAGATACCACACTCCCAAAGCTTGACCTGTGTACCGTGTGATCATTTGTTAATGAATTACACACTTTCTGACATATTCTTCCCCAAAGGTCAGCTGGCTCCTTGACATGAATTCAATCAACTTCCACACAGGAATTCAACAAAATGGGTATTCCCATGTATTTGTGACTTAGGTCCACCACGAACTTTCAATCATCTATTGTTTTGAATGATCTAAGCGTCTTATTCCTTCAATCAGCAGTTAATAAAAGTGAAGCAAAGCTGTGAAGCCAGTGAAATTTGGTTAGGAGCCTTCCTATCTACCCTTTTTAAATTAATTGTTTTATTCTTCATTATTAAGGTAGAATTTGCTTATGCTGAAGATTCAGAAACTATTTATGAGTAGAAGGAAAAGCAGTCAGCCGCAGACTCCATATTCAGGAATGACTGTCACCAACATTTCAGTGGATTTCATTCTAGTCTTTCTCTCTATACACAGTTTTCGTTGTTACCCTGTGTTATTTCTTTAAGGAGCAGAGCTGGGAACATAGGGTATAAAGCCTCCTTTCGTCAGTGGCAGTGTGCTCCGCCATGAAGCACAACCCTGTTCCCCAACCTCAACCTCCAGTCAGCATCTGGGCTCCTGCAGAAACAGAAGAATCACTCTGGGCCCCACACTCAGGCACCGTCCTCCACAGCCCACACCGTCCCCCAATTGAAATAATACTACTACCCGCCTCTGCTACTACTCTCTCCCTTCTAGACAAGAGCCCCTGGGAGAAAGCTACCAGCCACAATCAAACACAGACTCACCACATCAGTTTGGACATTGCACGTGGCTCTTTGGATTTCCGGTGCTCCATCTCAGAGTCAGCTCTATGGCGACATCAGTTTCTCCAGCCCTGATTCCTTCCAGACCATCACCTTCTAGTTCAGGTCCTTAAAGTACCACTGTACTTCAAAGTGGAGCCTTCTTTCATAATGAGGCCCTGACTGAAAACTGCTCCTACTAATTATTCTCATTATGTTTTTACCTGCAAGTGTGGGAAACGAGATAAACAGCCACCTGCCAGCTCCTTAGCTCAGGAATTGCTCCAGGCCCGCCACCACCCCCCCACACACCCGAGTCCTAGTCAAGCCCGTGTCAGCTCTCCACGCATGATTTCCTAAGCTGGTTTCCGACCTCTTTCCTACCTTCCTGCTCTTCGCATAGTTTTGTTCAAAAACTCAACCTGGTTTCCCTCTGCACCTGCTCTGACCTGGAGGTCCTATCGGACGCCCCTGCTCTTTGTCTCCATGCTCTGCAGGCGTAGACAGGAGGCTCCTTGGCCTCTGCCCAGCCCAGCCCGTGGGGTGTGACTCCTGGGAGTCCCTGCCTGGCCAGAGAGGAAGAGTCAAGCAGCCTGGGACTTCAGGGCAGTGATGTAAGAAGAAGTAATTGGCCTCTCCCTTCCCGAACACTTAGACCTAAATATAAACATGGAGAGATCATGAATATCTGGATATTTTCCAGGAAGTTTTCAGAAAAGAGTTGACTATGTCATGTGTAGTCACTGGAGTCCCAGAAACCCGTCTCTGCCACATCTGTTCCTTCTCGGGAACAAGTCATTGTTGCTTCAAGCATCTGAATCACCCAGCTGCTTATGTGGGCACAGCACGGAGCACCACGCACACCTGAGCCGCTCCTGGCCTCACGACCAAAGCACTTAGCACTTCTTTCCCCTGCCACAGGGCAACAATGCTCCTTCTTTGAACAGTCAGTAAGTGAGGAGTAATGGCTGCGGCAATGTCTCGCCCAGACTATAAAGTCTGGATTTCTCATCGCCTAAATGAAGGCACAGCCCAAATGCCCATTAAGTACCATAATTAAGAGAATGAAAGCAGTCCTACTTTCACTGATCAGTGTAAGACATTTGACTTCTGGAAATCATCTCTTGTTTTCTCCTTTATTTTGCCTATTGTGTTTGGGGGGAAAAAAAACGCAAGCATTTATATAGTTACTGTTCAACCAGCCACTGAAAAGTTGAGGGGTCTGATTGCTGAATATACCTTGGAAGGTAAGTGACCTGTGCTTATCTTGAATTCAGGGCATGATCAGTGTATCGATTTGACAAGGGATATTTACGTGGTCATCAACACTTCATTTATCCATTCAGTCAAAACATTGATTAATCACCTACTAGGTCAGGCGCTGAATCATGTAATACAGAGAGAACTAAGACACGTCCTTGCCTTCAGGGAGTCCAGTAACCCATAGGGACCATAATGCAGTAAATACATCCTTAGAATGTAAGCGTTACAGGAGGGAACTACGGAAATAAAGAGCAGAGCTGACTAAGGCAGTCCCAGGGCGGGGGAGGGGGGATCGGGAATGGGATACCTCTCATGAGAAGTGATACTAGTTACTTGAAAAATAAGATTTAACTTGGCAGATCAGAAGGGCCTTGTACGAGCAAAAGAATGTGTATGCTCAGCAGATGGCCTGTGTGTCACTATGACTGGACTGTGGGCTGCTCATGGAAAGGCCAGGCGAGGGCCAGGTGGCCAAGGCCCTTGTGTACAGCCTCGCTAAGGAAACTGAAATTTCATCCTCAAGTCACAAAAACCTTTTGATCAGAGGAGACTTGTTGTCTTGTCAGCCCCCTTAACCACCTTGCCCTTGCCTTTTAAATGCAAATGGTTCTCCCACAAGCCACTATGCACTACGCCTGAAATCCAGCTGTGGACAGCACCTGAGATCCAGCTGTGTACCGCACCTGGATCAGGTAATTGTCTGGAACTGCTTACCTGTTTCCTCTAGACTTGGTCTTCCTTACTCTTCCTTGACCCTCAAATCCCTAAATCTTATTCTTAGCTCCCATATTGCTGCTTCTGGCCATGTTTTTAGTTACCACTTGGAGTTCTCTTTCTGCATCATTGCTTGACTCCTATCTCTTTGTGGTCAGGTGATTTTACAGGCCTTAGCTTCAGGTTACAGGCATCCCCACCACAGGGACCTAGGCCCTCTCCCAGAAGACCCACGGTGAGAGACTCTATTCAATTAGAGTCTCTCACACTCTTGCAATCATAATAATGTTCCTCAGGGGGTTCTTAGCTCTCTAAGCATTTTCTCAGGGTGGCTGGGGAAGATAGCCCTCACCTGAAATATACATATACTGGAAGACGAGAGGTCTAATCATAAAGAAGGGGAACCCCAAATTTTAGCTATGTCCCTGGTGTTTGGTTTGTCCCATGACCTTCCTTAGCCCTAGTTACTTGAATCCCCATTTTATAGGGAAGAAAAAAATGAAGACATTAATTTTCTCACTGGAGTTCATCTACAGACTAGGAAGCCTAATTTCCTACTTTCCTTTACATTTGGTTAGGAAAACCCTCTAGCTATTTCAAAGTGTCCTTGGCTCACATGGATTCTTGCTTCACCCAGTGACAAAACTTGGAAGAATTTAGATATGCATTCAACCTCCCATGATTAAATTACTTCTGTTCACTCTTTGCACTCCATCCCAACCTCTCCTGGCAAAACTGCCTGTGATAGAAATAGCAGTAGAGGGGAATTCATAGTGTAGCCCAAACAGGGATATAGGTGGCAAAGACTAATGATACCAATTATGAATGTTTTCCCCTCATGAAAAATATAGAATAGGGAGAAAAGGATAGGCCTTGGACTCAAAAAGCTTACTATCCATCCATTTGGGCAGGTTCTACATCTATCAAATGGAGATGACAGAAATCCCCTCAAGAGTTTTGTGAGGATTAAACAAGATAAAATATTTAAAGTACTTTACATAGCACTCAAAAAATGGCTGTTAATACATTTATTACCATCAACACTATTACTTTTACTACCATAAGCAATGGAGTATTGTTACGGGACAATCAGATTCCTCCCTCGCTAATGGGAGTGGGATTCTTAGGGTGCAGTTGGAATAAACATATTCAGAGGCCCCAGTGGGAGGATGAGAGGTGGTAGAAGACTTTATTTGCATGAAATTACATTCCTTGGTTTCCAATGTCCCATGTCCCCCAAGCCAGTTCTGGAAGAGGGGTAGCTGGGGCTTTGGTAAAGTAAAAAGCAAAGCCAGAGTCCAGAGTTTCTTCTCTGTGGTGCAGCTATGTCCACATTAAGATTAGTCCAGATTCAGTCCATTAATCTATTGCCTGGGTCCCATATGGCTGCAGGCCACACGGCAGGTGCAGGGCACGGGAGCCCCGCAAGCTGGGAGTCTGGTTCCAGTGGCGAGAGAGAGAGCAGAAGAGTGGACAGCTCTTTTGTCTGGGAGATTAAATATTCAGGTTTCGAGAGCTTGCAGTGGCCACGTCTACTCCAGCCACTGACTTGATCCCAGGTGTGACATACAGGTAGGCACCTCCCATGTCACTCAGACCTTACTGGGCATGCATCGGAACTGCCTTTGTCGAGACCCTTCCCCCACGCCACGCAGGGAGTGGACCTGGAATGTTCATTGCAGCTTCCTGGCGAAGCTGTACAAATGGCATAACTATACTACCCGTTCTTCCCTTGATTCCCTTCCTGTTAAATAATAACCAGGTTCTTGTGCCTGTAACAGTATGACACTGAAGTCAATGACCCTCCTTTAAGATGAGCTGATGGATGATTCTGCAAGGATTTAGAAACATTCTATTTAAAATGAAAGTCCGTCTCATATCCAGGCATATCACATATATCAAGAGGGAGGAGAGAGTATAGTGTAGGAGAAATTAAAAGATCTAACTTGGAGACTTTTCCAGTTGTCAAAGGAGACTACTGGTAGGTCTTTACTAGTAGAGTTTCTGGATGATTAATATAGGAAAAAATGTCTCAACTATTCAGTGTTGGCAAAGAACTCACTCCCCTTTACCAGCTCCCACCAGCACCCAGCCACACTCCAAAAGAAAGAGAAAGAAAACAAATCCAGGTGCCATTGCTGGAAGCTGTACGCCCTCAGATTCTGGCAATAACAACAAAAGCATTTGTAATTTCCTGCCATAAAGAAGACAATGCAGGAATTCTGTGTCTGCGTAAGAGTAATTGAAAATCTGGAGGTTATAGAAACTGTAACTGCACTTTGATTACTGGCACTCTGGGAAATACAAGGGTTGTCTGTGAGATTAACAAGGTGCATTCCTTCCTCGAATTATTCTTATTTAACTAGGATATGCCATTAAACATCTTTTGCCCAAAATATATTATTTAACCTTAACAATTGCTATTGGAAAATCTCAATATGAACTGAGCTCAATATTTGTTCCTTGCACCTCAATAAATTGGAGTCCACTTCAGAGATCAACATGTATAGTTATAAGATAACAAATTAAAGTTAATAAGTGAATCATTAATACATAATTCCAGTAAGTAAATAACATTAACTTTTGATAGGAGCTTCACCTACATCTGCTAGAGATAATCATCCTGCAAACAGTATTTTTGTAGCATTTTGATGAGCCATAAAGTGCACACTTAATCTCCTTCAAGGAAGAACCACGAAAACAAACAACGGTTATAAAATATACTCAGGGTCACACAGCAAATTAGTGTTTGAATTAGGAATGAAATTTTGATTTGCATTTAAATGCCTATTATTCATCTAGTCCATGTTATTGGTGATGGGACGGTGCTGGGGAAGGGAAAAAATACTCTCCCCTTCATGATCCAAGAAAACCTCTGTTTTCCCAAATCAACATAAATGTGTTGTGAATTTAAACAGACTTTTCCTAAGACTGTTTCTGATTGTCATAAGATAAAATCATATGACTTCTGAGCAAATGTGAATACATGTGTATCTCTTTAAGAAACACAGCTTGCAAACTTAAAACTGTTTGACTCACTGCCTAATATCCTCCACACAAAACTTTAGCTTTTTCTGTTTTAATTACTAGTTCCTACTGAGCAATTATAATTGAAGGAATTTTCTCATTAGCTTTATTAATAACTTTCCTCACAGTTTATCATCCACTCTCATTGGAACCTTTGGTGATCGCCTGTCCAAATACAGAGATTCTCAAGGGCACACTAAGAAGTACATCTAAAAGATTAGAACAAACCAGAAAAACAGAGATTATAATCACAATAAGCATCAGCAAATAGAGAGAAACAGGAGAATAAAAAAAAAAAATGTCAGGGTCTCCCTTAAGACTGAAATTACTTTATTTTACATAATGTTTTCCCAGGTAATTTCTCTAATTTGAATATAAAGTTAGATAGTATCTACCTCACTATGAAAAACCTGTGTTTAACAGGAATGAGGGACTAGCCTTGAAGGAAAGAAGAAAATCTCTTTCTCTTACCTTCTAATAATGTCCATGTTAGATATTAAAAGCAAAGGGCCTTATTTAAACAATGTCCATATTAAAGAGTAGATGCAAAGTGTTTTCGTATCCTTTGGCTAAATAATATAGATTAAGTATTTCTTGGTATTGATACAGCTTTTTATTACATCAACGTATCTTTTAAAAAAATGTATAAAAACTTCATATAAATACAACCAATCACATTCACATTCCAAAGTCTTTATGATGAAAATAAAAATCTCTAAATGAAGATTATTTCCTCTACAAATAAATCAACACACTAATCGTCAGTTTTGTTCAACATAATTGAATGCATGTATTAATATTCAGATAGATAGCATGATTTTTAAAACTTGAGATCAGCAGCCCTGCAGGTCACAACGGGAGGACACCTGAGCCAACCTGTTGTGTGCCACACAGTGACCTTCACCAAGAACTCTTCTTTCATAGTTCAGCCCATAAACTCTAGCAAATTAAAAGCATTTATTAAATAAAGAGGTATTTCAATTCTGATCGTCCGAAAAGACTGATCTCTACTTTAAATGTTTTTTATTGATTCTTTTTTCTTTTTAGAGAGAGAGAGAGGAAGGGAGAGGGAGAGAGAGGTAGAAATATTGATGAGCGAGAGAAACATCGACATCGATCAGCTGCCTCATGCCCCCCACCAGGGATCGAGCCCACACCCTGGGCATGTGCCCTGACTGGGAATCGAACCAGTGACCTCTTGGTGCATAGGTCGATGCTCAACCACTGAGCCACACCAGCTAGACTTATCTGTACTTTAAACAGAAACCTTTCTTTCCCCACCTGCAGCCAAGAGCATGGGCTTCTGCTTTCGAGCTTACCTTCCTCTGGGGCTACTGACCTCCTGTGTCGGCACTTCCAAATCTTGGGGACTGAAATCGACTGACCGTGTCTTGGGTTATAGGGGTAGCATGCACCCACGGCGCCAAAGGGTGGGGAGCCTGCGGCAAACATGATGGGTTCTCAGGACAGCCTTAGGAGGAACAGGTAGAGGATGCACTGCCCTGGCTCCATCAAAGGAGCGGCTGGTACGGTGCCACCCGGGAGCAGCCTCCGCCAAGCATTCGTGAGTCAACCTTCCGCAAGCACCGTGGGCCAGACAGGTTTCACCACTTTACAGCCATCTTAATGACAAGACTTTTTTTTTTTTTAAACCAACAATATTCTTCAAGAGCTTCTTTTTATTTTCTTCCTCTTTTCAGGAGAAAGGAGAAGTGCTCACTTTGCTTTTCGAAAGATGTTTTCAATTACACACAGAAACTTAAATTTTTTAACTTTTTTTTTTTTAATCATCCTCACAACTAAGTCTTACACGAACTGTCCCTTACTCTATTCTAAAAACAAATGATTCTACTATATCTGCCTTCAAAACGTGTTAGGGATTTCATTTTTGGATTTTGAAAGCCAATCAATCTCCTTCCCTGCCTCCATAAAATGACCTCCAATGCTACATTTAGCCTTGGATGTCAATTTGAACTATAAAAATCACTGTATAATTATCTTAATGAGACCTTGTGTTTATATTGAGCCTTTTATCTAAAGAGCTCAAAGCATTTTGCTAAAATGATCTTATTAAACTTCATAACACCCGACTCAGGAATGCAATAGTAAGGAACATTACTATCAATTTGAACAGGTGGGGAAACTGAGAGATTAGCGATCCCATGACTCAATTTGAGATCAGAGTGCTAGCTGAAGACACAGTTTGACTCAGGACTCTGATCTCTCTTTCCAAAGGCATACCCAACTGACCAGAGAGGAGCTTCATGTTGAAATGAGAATTAGCTTTCACTCCTCAGAAAGAATCTGTTCTTTTGTTCTAAGGCTTTAAAAAGAAACATAAAAATAAGGCAAGTAAAAATTATTTTGTTTGCGAACTCTGGCACACCTGCTGAGGACAGCAGCTGTGCTAACTTCAGTCACTTTATTCCCCTCCTTACCCTTTCCAAAGGCCGCCACCATCTTCCCCATCAATGGGTCAGGCCACAGATGGTGTTTACCTGTCTGTACAGAATGGCTAGCCAGTGCACTTTTTTTCATGTACTGGGAGGAAAGAAGTTTTCAGCGTTGGCCATCCTGTGCATGTTCACTGTGAGATATTCAAACATTATGGAATTGTGCAATGCAAAAAAAAAAAAAAAAATCTCATATTGTCACCCCCAGAGGTTACCACTGTTAGACATGGGGCTGTATGAACACACACATGAAGTGAAGCCAGACATTCTGTTCTGCAGATTGGTTATCTTCATTTTCCAATGTTCCTTGGTCATCATTCTTTGTCAGTGCATATATATGTACACCATTCCTTTAAGTGACTACATATATCCATTTTCATGGATATATGTACAAGAATATACAAAAATTTATTTTCCCCAATCCCTTTTTACTGGACATTTGGGTATCCCTTTCTTTTCCCAACTTATACACTGCAGTAAATATTCTTGTATATTAACATTATATGTTTTTTAAATACTTCTTTGGATTGCTGTGGCCAGTGTTGTTCAGAGGTTAGAGCATCAGCCCATGCACCAAAGGGTCAAGGATTCAATTCCTGGTCAAGGGTATGTAGCTGGGTTGCAGGTTCGATACCTGGCCCCGGCCAGGGTGAGTATGAGAGGTAACTAATAAATGTGTCTCTCTCACATCAACGTTTTTCTCTCTCTCTCTTCCTCTCTCCTCCCTCCCGCCCTTCCAACTCTCTCTACAAATGGAAAAAATATCCTCGGGTGAGGATTAACAACAAAATAAATAAATAAAATAATAATAATAATATTTCTTTGGATATACTTTCCAGTTTTTACATTCCAGGTCTCTTGTTTATGAAAATACACCTGTCATTCTATACACTGAGGTGCTGATTGTATTGTGAGCCTGTAGCCTCAGATGGAAACCAGCTTCCTCTTTCTCCCCATCTCCGCTTGGCAGAGGTTTTGGTTGTATCAGAACGCCACTCTGCTTTATCCATTCGACCCCAAAAATGTGAACTACAGAACATTCCACATGAGACAGATGGAAGGACAGCTAGTTGATGTTATAAGTAAACAATACCTACAATCACCTGTGTATGACTCACAGCCCCTTTTGTCCGAGGCCTTGTTCAACAAAAAATTAAATGCCGGAGTTTTACCAAGACGGAGTGGTGGGTCCTATGTATTCTGGGGGAAAAAAGTAATTTACAAATAAGACTTAGATCATATGCCTAAATCTGAGTTTGAGCATCATAATCACTGATTACATTGTGCCTCTGCCGCTCAGACAAAATGTGGGATTCAGAGTCACATTCAACTGACTGCGATGTCCTCCCAGTGCTTCGGACCGTCTGCAGAGTGAGAGCCCAAAGGGAGTGTTTTACTCCCGTTTCCAGTGGGATGTGCCCCAGCATCACATTTATCTCCACAGGGATATTCTGTGTCTATTATTTTACTTCCCCATAAAGCACATAGTTCACGTTTTCCTTTGTATTTTAGAAACAGAAGGAAAAGAAAGTAACAGACTTCAAGCCACAGCAAGAAAAATCTAGAACTGAAGCAGGGCACCATCGTTGTTTTCCTTATTAATTCATTCATTTGTCCACTTACTAAACGTGCATTACAGGAAAGCAAGGTGAAGAAAACACAGTCCGTGCTTTCAAGGAGCTGACAGTACACTCGGGGCCACTGAGAGGAAAAAACAGGCAAATAAAGAGTAACACGCCAAAGTACAGCTCCTGGACACCATTCCCCTTAACAAGCAGAGAAGCCAGAAAACGCCTTGCTGACATCATGAAGCGCACTGTGCCTGGTCATGTGAAGCCTAGAAGACTTTAACACCCTTAGCTCCCCTCACCAAAAGAGTGAATAAGCTGAGACGCCTTATTTATTCTTGTCACATTCCAGTTCTATTTGTTTCTACCTCTTCTTAAAATAGCATTGTGTCTCTAAGCTCAAGTGGCCGAGCAATTGCGCTCTTCGCAAAGAAAGAATGTTTTAAATGCAGTTATTTATTAACAATGTTCTCCCCCCAAATGTACCTGCTATAGTGGGACGGGCAGGGAATTCAAAATAGGTTTTATAAAATTAGCATTGATTTTAGACTGTGCCCATTAGGCTCACTCTTTAAATGCTTCCCCCAGTAAATTTCATGCCTGCTCGCTAGGTGTCCTGAGAGTATACAACACCACAGGATAAACAACCAGGTCAATATCCTAACATCACCTTCTCAATAGTTCCACCCAACAACCCAGCAAGGTGTGAACCTAATGGCCGCTGACAACACATGCGACGTGTGAGAGAGAAACCTTGTGTCTGTGTCAGATCCATGAACGTTGACTTGACCCATGTTGGCCTGTCCTACTCCAAGCCTGCTCCTCCCAAGAGCTGAGAATAAGGGTCTTTGTTCCAATTACTGCCACGATCTTGCTATGTAATGTAAAAGGAGAGGGAACAGATTATATTTCCCACGTGGAGGGATGGTAGCAGATTGGCATAGCACAGGCTATCCAATCTTAATAAAGGACACTAACATTTCTTTAGCATGTACCATGTGCCTGACACTGAAACTAAGCAGTGCCATTGCCTTACCACTAAGGCTCCAATTGAGAATCATCTAGAACCCTTCTCTTTCTCTCAACGCCAGAACATGAAGCTTTGTGGATCTATCTGTACAATGTTTTCCATATTCTCCCTTTCTTTCCAAGCCCTGTTTGAGTTCTTATCAATTCATCAGACAAACCATCACCGACTGACCTTCCTCATCGAATCTCTTGTTGCCCTTCACTCTGCTGTCTGGTCGCTCTTCCTGAAGCACACCTGAGGATCTATCACACTCCTCTGTGCAAAGGTCTTCCGTGGCTTCTCAGGATTTATTAAATTAGGTAAACACCCCGCACACGTGTTCAAGGCCCCCTCCACTCTCTAGGATGTAGCTGGGATTCAGTCACTGGTTGGTGAATGACTACATGACAGAGTGAATGCTTGCTGTGTGTGGCAATGGTTCCCCAAAGCAGCGTCACAGCACATTAAGTATTGGACGTGTCTTTAAGAGACAAAGAACAAGGTCCAGGATCTGTTTGGCCCTAAAACCAGGAATGCCCAGAGAGGGAAAAATGAAATCTCACGAATTTGGGATGGAGAGATGGGGAGGGTTGTCGGTCAAACAGCGGTAGCTGTTTGAAGGGATGTGTGCTTTCACACAGACTCCGATATCCAAGAAAGGCATGTCCCTTCCAGGACTCCTCACCCCAAGAGCAACATATTGCTTTCCCATTTGGCCTATTGTCCCCACTGAGGAGAGTCACTTAGTTAGAATTATTTATGTTGTAACAGAAATCCAACTGAAGTGACATAAGAAAAAATGGAATTTATTAGCTCACATGACCAAAATGTCCAGGGTTATAGGCATGGCTGGATCTAGGTGCTCAGATTATATAAGAAATCTCTCTGTATCTTTTGATCCTGTCTTCTCATGTGGAGTCAAGATGGTTATTACAGCTTCAGAATGATACCCTCTACCCTAGTAACCATCAGTCACTAAGAAAGTGTTCCAGCTGTTTTGGCAAAAGACCCGAGGATCACTCCTCATAGAATAACTTGAAAAATGTGCCAATCCCTGAACTGATCATAGTGGCCAGATCCTGGGTCATATGACTGGGTCACACGATCTCCAGGAGATCAGCCTCATCTTCCCCCCACCTTTTTATTGAATTTTTTGGGGTGACACTGGTTAACAACATTTCATACATTTTTCAGGTACACAATTCCATAACACATCATCTGTACACTGTATTGTGTGTTCAACTCCCCAAGTCTCCATCCATCACCATTTATCCCCCCTACACCCTCTCCACCTCCCCCCAGCCCACCTCCCCCCAGCACACAGCCTTACCACATAAAGTGAAAAAGTGATAGGCGGCTCCTCGGAGGGAAAGTGGGGTACTAGTACCAGACCAAGGGGAAATGGATGCCACGTGGGAAAAAACATTGACACCTTTTGTAAAAGAGTTCTGATACTTAGAATGAGATGAAAATGGTCAGCTTCTTGTTACACTGTTATAGCTTCTCTGTGCTACTCATCACTTCTGGCCAACGAGGGAGCACCCTCGTCAGTTTGCTTCTTCATCAGTAATGCTTTTGATGACCCTACCATGTGGCAGGAGAAGGCAGCTGCCATGGCGTACTGACTCACCACCCGGGACTGAGTACTGGGATTTTTTTCAAGTGCCCAAGTGGTCTTAATGTGTAGCCAGGGTTGAGAACCACTGGACTAAAAGAGGACTTGGTTGTCACCACCAAGACATACAAACACTGCTTAAATCTGAGAGCAAATGTTTGATCTCCTCTTAAAACCTGTGCTCTGGAAGACAAATCTGAGAGGGCTGCTTTCATTTTCAGCAACTGATCCACAAAGGTGGGAGGAAGGAAGAGTAATATCCACAAATCAGATACTAGACCCAACAGCACCCATTTGGCCCCTCATTATATTCTTTGCATAAGATCAGTTCAATATGAGATGGGGGTATGGGCTTAATTTTTATTTCTCAGATTTTTTTTTTTTATTTGGGAAGAGAAACAAACCATGGAGACTTGCTTGCCACCAGGACAAATGTTGAACTTACTGTGTCCCGCCCTCATCTACTGAAGTAAGCAGCAGTGCAAGGAGGTTACATTCTGCAACATACCGTTGCCTGCTCAAGCCCACCTCTACCCATCACAGAAGTCTGAGATCATTTAAAGGGGCTGAGTTTACCTGCATCACCCCTCTTTCTAAACTAGCACGCTGTCATACAGTAAGATGATAGCCGGGGAGGCCACATGATATGGCAGAATGCAGAGTCTGAATCCCTGATCCAACACTTACTAGTGGTGGGCGCTCAGCTTAGGAAAGTCAACCTCTCTAAGCCTCATTTTTGTCACCTAAAAAATAGAGGCACTATGTAACCTTTCCTTTCTCAAACACTCTTGCAAGGTTTACAGATAATACATAGAAAGCATCCGACACATAGTAAGCTGTCAGTTAATTTCAGCTATTATCATTTGGGAAAGCAACTTTTTTTTTTTTTTTAAATCCAGTTCTGAGGATTAGTTCTAAATGGAAAGTTATACTATTCTGGGATCGTAAGTGCCAAGACACTTGAATGATACATGTAAACAATTATTTAAAGGAACTATCTAATGAAGATTCCAAATTAGTAATGTTTGGTGTTTAACCCAATACTTCTTGAATTCGGATATCTAAATTATAGTTGAAAAAAAAATAAGAATAGGGTTCCTTAAATGGCCAACTTCATACGGTGAAACTTTCCTAACAGCTCCCACAATTTTAGTGACTGGGTTTTCTTCTCCTCGTGAGTTTATCAGGGAAGTGTGTTTCATTAATATGAAATACCTAAACGATTAACTTCCTGAGTAGGATTGATTGCTTGTTTATAGCCCATTGAAAAATGCCACACTTCTTTCTCAAAACCCTCTCTTGAATAATTCATGGCTGAAAGCTCTGCTGTGCAATAAGTCACTAAGCTGGGACAGTGGCTTCTGAAGATCCAGCTATGAGATAACGATAATAACACCGACCTTGCAGTGAAGTTTTGAGAGCCAGATGAGATAACGTAGATGAAAGGGCTTGGGGAATGAGAACGCACTGAGTAAATGCTCCCCTTCGGCAGCTGCGGCGGCCACAGCTGCTGACAGAAGGAGTCTGTCCCTGGTCACACGGAGGACACATCCTCATTAGAGACACAGTTGGGACCCAGCACCACATGGGGAGATGCAGAGAGTTCTCGCAGACTGAAGAGGAGGGAGAGATGAGTGGAGTGACCAAGGAAGTAACGCCACGAAGGGGGCAGGATGGGGGAGGTTGGGCCTCATAGAGGGGCAAGAAGTGGACGACAGGAAGGAGAGGGGCACTGTGGGCAGGTGGCCCAAAAGAGCAGCATGGGATGTTCACAAATCATGTGGAGGCTTGAGGTGCAGAGTTCGTGCAGGGAAGCAAAGTATGAGATAAAGCTAGAAAGGAAGGTGGGTACAGATGGCGGAGAGCCAGTGCCTATAACATCCAATATTTTAAACTCTCTACCACTAGTCCCATCATTCCCTGAGTACTTATACGACTTATATTCAAGGCGATCATTTATCAGCCTCCAAAACTCATTTAAGAAGTCCCACAGATGTAGCTGAGGGTTCTAACGCTTCTGCTCATTCTTCAGTAGGCCAGAGAGAGAAAGGGAAGGGGCAGGACATGGGCTGAAAGGAGAGGGCTGCAAACCCGGGCAGCATGCCCTGAATGAAGGCAGCAGGGCAGACGGAGAGAAGGCAATAAAGCCGCAATGTAGGCTGCAGGCAGGTTGGAGCAGGAACCAGGGAAAGGAAGGAAGACAAATGACTGTAATTACCAATTTGCAGGCCACGAAACCTGAACTCTTCTGGATCCGCCTTCCTGGTGAGTCCTCTGACTCCAAAACCCTGGAAAGGAAAACTGATGCCCATAAAAAGCGGATTGAGTAACTGCAAAGTGTGACAAACGCTTCATCTTGATTAAAGGCCATGGTTTTTCCGACACAGAAGGACCGTGGCTGGTTGACTCCGCAGTGAGGTTATAACGCAAGGTTACACGTGGGAGTTTGGGAAGACTGCACGATGCATGCTGCAAACAAACGTGTCGAACATTAGGAGCTGGGAGGGGAAGAGGCAAATAATAGAGCCCTATCCACAAGGAGCAAGGAGGAGAAGATGTCACATCTTAAGTTCCCTCACACAGAGAGGAGGTCAGGCTGGACCTGTTTTTCTTTGGGATTGTGATCTCCAAATGAATCAACTTGTTGGCTGGATCATCGTAACTCAACCCCAGACAGCCATTAATTTGCAGTGATGCCATGGTTAATGCTTCTCTATTTCCACCTGGACCCTAAGACCCTTGATTCAACTCTGTTCTGTCCTTACATGGACCGTCACTTAACCCCAGTCTCGAGGGATGGACCAGAATAACCAAATGTTGAGTCAATAAGCAAATCCAGCTGTAACTGTAAACAAAACAATCACCAGTGCTCCCTAAGTGAAATCCAAGCGTAACTGTCTTTGTTAAACTGAATAAAGACTTGTTGAACACTGGTGAACTCATTAAAACAGAAGTCAAGTCTGCAAATGTACTAAAGCTATTCAACAGGGATAAAAGTTAAAGTAAAAACATTTTCAAGTCAAACTCAGGTCCATCCCAACCAAAGCTCCCTTCTCATTCACTTGCTCGAGCTCCCCCTTGGGGCTGTGAAACCCCCTCCTCGGGTATGGGCTGTGCTGAGCGCAGGCGACGATTTCGGGAAGGTTTTATTGTAGCGACGCCCATGAGGACACCAATGCCACATCCACTCGCAGTGTCTGTGGAGAAGTAGGTGCAGCAAATCCCAGGTCCTATCCCTAGGTCTCCCTGAAGGCCAACGGGATGAGACGGTGGCTACACGTCTGAGGGATGTCCTCTGTTCATGCTGGAGGAGGATTTGGATGGAGAAGTGGAAGAGGCAGCAACAAGCGAAGGGAGAGGGAGGGAGGGGAAAGGAGGAAAGAGATTGAGAATAGAAATGGCCCAGCCAGTGTGGCTCAGTGGTTGAGCGTCAACCCATGAACCAAGAGGTCGCCGGTTCGATCCCCGGTCAGGGCACACGCCCAGGTGGTGGACCAAATCCCCAGTGGGGGGCATGCAGGAGGCGGCCAATCGATGTTCTCTCTCACCGATGTTTCTATCTCTCTCTCCCTTCTTCTCTCTCTAAAATCAATAAAGAAAGAAAAGAGAGAGAGAGAGAATAGAAATGAATGAGAGACAGAAACGCAGATCGCGGTGGAATGCCCAGACATGGAGGCAGGTCAGGAGACAGTCAGAAAGGGTAACAAGGAAACACGCGAGAGGTATGTAGGCTGCAGGCTTGTTGAAACAGAAACCAGGAACAAGGCCAGAGGAAAGAGGAGGGGAGCATGCTGATGGGAGCAGGAGAGCCGCCTAACAGAAGAAGGATGGAGAGAAAAGAAAGCAAACAACTGGCCCTGGAAAAGAGAGTCGAAAGCAGATTTGTGAATGACCGAAGGCGTCACTTCCGACATCCTCAGAGAGGGGCAATGGAAAGCGGGTCAGTGGCAGATGGGTCGCGACGGCTACTTAGACAAGCCCAGACGGGAGGGCTCTAACTCTGGGCCACTGATTCTCGAGGGATCCTAAAGGTCCACCAGCCTCTCTCTGCTCCCATAGCCGGTGTGCGTTCACCAGCGAACACTCTTTCCACATCCTCGAAGGAGAACGTATGTCCCTATGACGTTTCAAGGTCCATTTATAAAATGCCTCACAGAGGTTACCGCAGTCACTGCACTGAGACATCGGATGGTTTGCGTCAAGACATATTTAAGAGCTCAGGTAGCCCTGGCCGGTTTGGCTCAGCAGTTAGAGCGTCGGCCTGCGGACCAGAGAGTCCCGGGTTCGGTTCCCGCTAAGGGCATGTACCTCGGTTGCCGTTTGTCCCCGGCCCTGGTTGGGGTCGTGTGGGTGGCAGCCAGTCGATGTGTCTCTCTCACATAAATGTTTCTCTCTCTCTCTTCCTCCCTCTATCTATCTCAAGATAAATGCGAAAATGTCCTCGGGTGAGGATAAAAAATAAAGTAAAATAAAATTGATAAAGAAAAAGCTCAGTAGCACAGCTCTCAGTGAGAACAGCCACCAGGCGACACCACAATGATTAGCTACCAGAATACGGGGGCGAGAACTGAGATCCCTCCGTGAAGTCTGAACACGGTAGGTTATAAATAAGAGCTTTATATATAAATAATTTAATATAGCAACCTTTTTTTTTTCTTTTCCCAAATGATAAAAGGTTGGTCAACCACCAGTCTTAACCGAGTGGAAACAAATCTGAGGCTGGGGTAGCAGTATGTATAAATAACAAAGGTAAGATTACCAACACACTTTGAAACTCCGTGCCTTTCAGAGCTTTGTCAGTACCTGAGCCCTCCCTCATCACTCAATTGGAAACACTTCTTATTGCTAACACACCTGTCCATGGGCAGGTTGAACTGGCATTTTCCGGTGTCTACTTCATAGCACACACGATGCTAGACACTCCCCTGTGTGTGACCTCACCTGGTCTCACTACGTCTACTGCAGTAGGTGTGATTATCCCAGCTGTACACATGAGACTGACGCTGGGGGTGGCTGAGATCCCACGACTGAGAAGGGGCAGAGCCAGCCCAGGGACTGAGGGCTCTGAGTCTAGGTCGGGCGCATTTCGCGAGATACCAGACTGCCTCCGTCATTCATCCCTCTGGCCAGAAAGGAGCTGGCGATCACCTGAAGGTAGGATGCTGGAATGTAAATATTACCTTCTTACTCATTTACAAGCGTGTCCGATATTTCACAATAAAAATATCTAAGAAGTGATGTAATAGACTGAACTGTGTTCCCCTAAAATCTATCTGTCGCCCTAACCCCTAGTGCCTCAGAGTGTGACTTTGTTTAGAGACAGGGCCCTCGAAGAGGTGATCAGGTGCTCGCTTTGGCGGCACACATACTATAAAACCGGAACAATACGGAGAAGATGAGCATGGCCCCGGCACAAGGATGACACACAGATTCATGAAGTGTTCCATACTTTTTTTTAATTTAAAAATAATAAATAAGCCCTGGCCGGTTTGGCTCAGCGGTTAGAGCGTCGGCCCGCGGACCAGAGAGTCCCGGGTTCGGTTCCCACTAAGGGCATGTACCTCGGTTGCAGTTTGTCCCCGGTCCCAGTTGGGGTCATGTGGGTGGCAACCAGTCGATATGTCTCTCTCACATCGATGTTTCTCTCTCTCTCTTCATCCCTCTCTCCCTCCCACTCTATCTGAAGATAAATGTGAAAATGTCCTCGGGTAAGGATAAAAAAATAAAAATAAAAATAATAAATAAATAGAGAGCCCTGGCCAGTGTGGCTCAGTAGGCCGGAGCATACACCAAAAGGTTGTGGTGGGATTCCTGGTCAGGGCACATACCCAGGTTGCAGGTTCAACCCCTGGTTGGGGCACATACAGGAGGCAACCGGTTGATGTTTCTTTCTCACATCAATGTTTCTCCCTTCCTCTCTCTCTCAAACAAAAATTAATAGAGAACAGACTGACAGCTGTCAGAGGGGAGGGGGTTGCAGGGCTGGGTGAAACAGGTGAAGGGATTAAGCAAAAAACAACAACAAAAAAACCCCACCTCATAGACACAGACAACAGCACAGTGATGAGCAGAGAGGAAAGCGGGTGGGGGGAGGCAGAAGAGGGTGAAGGGGGACTAAAGGCAGACACTTGACTTGGAGCAGTGAACACATCATACAATACACAGATGATGCATTAAATAATTACACACCTGAAACCTATATAATTTTATTAACCAATGTCACTCCACTAAATTCAATTTAAAAGATGAATAAAGAGGTGATTAAGTTTCAAAGAGGCCGGTAGGGTGAGACCTGTCCCAATCTGATTGGTGTTGGAAGAATGAGTTTGGATATACCAGGGGCATACGAGGGCAGAGAGGGATGACCAGCGACAAGGCAGCCCGAGGGCAGCCCTCTGCCAGCCAAGAAGAGAGGCCTCGGAGGACACGAGCCCTGTCGGCACCTTGCTCTTGGACTCCCAGCTTCCAAAACTGGGAGAAAATACACGGCTGTGGTTTACACCACGCAGCCTCTGGTATTTTGTTATGGCAGCCTGAGGAGACCAGCACGGGGACCTACAGCATGCCACGCACTGTGCTGAGTACCAAGACAGGGTCCCTGCTCAGGAGCTTCTGGTCTTGTAGACGCAGGTGAGAGGCAACCGGGCAGCTAGGGTATGGCCTGGTAAGCGCCACAAAAGAGCGAACGCAGGATGCTAGGGGGCACTGGAGAAGGCCGTGCACTCGGACATCTGGTATGTCTATGACAGAGGATGTCTGGGAAAACTGTAAAGGAAGTGGTGTCCTGTCCAGCTGGTGTGGCTCAGTGGTTGAGCGTCGACCCATGCACCAAGAGGTCGCCGGTTCAATTCCCAGTCAGGGCACATGCCCAGGTTGTGGGCCCGATCCCCAGTGGGAGGCATGCAGGAGGCGGCCAATCGGTGTTCTCTCTCATCGATGTTTCTATCTCTCTCTCCCTCTCCCTTCCTCTTTCTCTAAAATCAATAAAGGAAAAAAAATTTTTTTTAAAAGGAAGTGGTGTCTAAACTGAGATCTAAAAATATTTCTCCGACACACCTGGAAGAGCCTCTGATTTCCACCAACCAAATATCTTTCTTGATCCCAATTCCCCCCAAATTCCTCTTGTACCAGTCAGCTCTTGCTTTGCTAGCATTTTGTTTCTATTTAAAAAACATATATATATATATATATATATATATATATATATATATATATATATATATATATATGCTTTTTAAATGCTTACATCCAGGAACTGGTCTTAATGAACTATTTAGAAATATAAAAAAACTTTCTTTAAATTCTCACTCGAGGACAAGCTTAGAGAGAGGAAAGGGGGGAGAAGGGGAGAGAGAGGAAGAGAGAGAGAGAGAGAGAGAGAGAAACATCGATTGGTTGCCTTTTGTACAGGCCCGACCAGGGACCAGACCTGTAACCAGGCAGGTGCCCTGACCGGTAACTGAACCGGCCCTCTCAGTGCACAGGAAAACGCTCAACCAACTCAGCCGCAGCCAGGCCAGCAACGTAAACAACACTTTAGATGAGCCCATACGCCTAAGTTCTTGTGTGAGCTGCACTTCCGCCCTTTGGGCTCTCTGGGCAGCACCCCTGGGGCCTGTCAGCAAGAACAAGCACCTTACAGAAGGCAGCAGAAGGGAGCCAAGAAGGAAGTGGTCGATCCATTTCCTAAGGAAGATCGGTATGATGTGAAAGCACCAGCTATGTTCAACATCAGAAATACTGGAAAGCCCGGCTGGTGTGGCTCAGTGGATTGAGCATCATCCCACGGACTGAGAGGTCCTGGTTCGATTCCCAGTCAGGGCACATGCCTGGGTTGCAGGCTCGGTCCCCAGTAGGGGGCATGCAGGAGGCAGCCGGTCAATGTTTCTCTCTCACATTGATGTTTCTCTCTCTCTCTAAAAAATCAATAAAAACATATTTTTAAAAAAGAAATATTGGGAAATCACTAGTCATGCAAACTCAAGGAACCAAAATCGTATCTGATGGTCTCAAGGGTCGTGCTTTTGGAGTGAGCCTAGCTGATCTGCAGAATGGTGAAGTTGCATGTAGAAAATTCAAGCTAATTACTGAGGATTTCAGGGCCAAAACTGCCTGACTGATTTCCATGGCATGGATCTTACCCGTGACAGAAAGTGCTCCGTGGTCAAAACTGGCAGAGCATGACTGAAGCCCATGTTGGTGTCAGGACACCGATGGTTGTTTGCTTCGTCTCTTCTGTGTGGGTTTTGCTATAAAAAAACATCAGTCAGACTCAGAAGACCTCTTATGCTCAGCATCAACGGGTCCGCCAAATCCCGGAGGTGATGGAAATCATGACCCGAGAGGCAGACAAATGACTTGAAAGAAGTGGTCAATGAACTGATTCCAGACAGCATTGGAAAAGACACAGAAAGGCTTGCCGATCTATTCATCCACTCCTTGACATCTCTGTTAGAAAAGTCAAAGTGCTGAAGAAGCTCAAGTTGGAATTGGGAAAACTCATGGAGCTTCCTGGAAGGTAGCAGTTCTGGAAAAGCTACTGGGGATGAGACAGGTGCTAAAGTTGAACAAGCTGATAGATAGCAATCCCCAGTCCAAGAATCTGTTTAAGATTTGGATATTTAATGGGGACAAATAAAAATCTTATTGGTGATTTAAAAAAAAACAAACTTTAGATGAAAAGTGTGTTGTGTTAGCTCCTGATAGCAAAGATTGACAGCCTAAGAAAGGAGTTTAAAAAAATATTGTGAATTTATTTAATGGAATATATGTAAATATTAAAACTAATCTTAAGAAAATTTAATGGCATAGGAAAATTCTGTGATATAAAACAATTAAAATTTTGTTAATATAGATATGGAATTTTATTTTATTTTATTGATTGTATATATGAGAGAGAGAGATAAAGAGAGAGATTGATTTGTTGTTCCACTTGTTTATGCCATTCATTGGTTGATTCTTATATGTGCCCCCGCTGGGGATCAAACCTACAACCTTGGAGTATTGGAATGACACTCTAACCAACTGAGCTAATTGGACAGGGAAGATATACAATTTTAAAAGTTCAAAATACTAAGTGTTTATTTCAGACTTGTAGGATTGGACAGTTTTATTAGTTTTTTAAATTAATTTCTGTGTTTCCAAAGTTTCTTATGATGATAAACACACACACACATATCATTTCTATAATGATATATATATGTGATATATATCAAAATAAGTATATTTTTTTAACGAGAGAAAATAAATATTATTTTCCAGAAGACTTGGGAAACTATCTAAATCTTTTAACCACACTGTAGTTCTTCCAATGTTTAGAACCAAATCATCCACATTAGCTACACCATAGATTAAGATGTTATTGTTTTTTTTTTTTCTTTATTGATTTAAGAGAGAGAGGGAGAGAGAGATAGAAACATCGATGAGAGAGAACATCGA
Source organism: Tadarida brasiliensis (assembly GCA_030848825.1). Lineage (NCBI taxonomy): Eukaryota > Metazoa > Chordata > Mammalia > Chiroptera > Molossidae > Tadarida > Tadarida brasiliensis. The sequence continues at coordinate 169,770,508 of CM061257.1, read as the reverse complement.
TTGGCTGCCTCCTGAATGTCCCCCACTGGGACCCACAACCTGGGCATGTGCCCTGACCGGGAATGGATCTGGTGACCTCTTGGTGCATGGGTCGACACTCAACCACTGAGTCACACTGGCCAGGCAAGATGTTATTGTTTTTAAAAAACTATACTTGTACTGAGAAAACCAAGATCTGAGTTCTGGTTCTATCTCTGACTAACCGTATGTCTTTAGTGGAGGTTACCTAAATTCTGGGCCTCAGTTTCCCCACGGATCAAGGGAACCATAGTTGCGGTGACCATCACAGGGCTGGTGAGAGGAGCAGATGAGATGTCTGTGAAACTGCACTGCAAACTATGAAGAGCTATATTAAATAAGAATGAGGATGGCTATTTTTATTGACTTACATGGTACTCTTTCTGAACAGGTCAGTGTTGGAGATGAAAAGAGGTTCTGTAAAACCTGTAGTCATAACTGGTCATCAATATCTGTGCCACTGTGGCCCAGACCACTTTCAGGTCGGCTTCCAGGGGGCAGAGATCCCATCACTGCATATTTGACATGGTTTCTCATAGACTCTGAATGTAATATGTGATGTCAAGTGCTTACTTCAGGAGACATCCTTCACAGACACAATGACCAAAGTTTTATACAGACTGATGACGTCATTGCAGGCCACCACCTCAGAGCAACGGACTGAGTGGCCATGAGGGAAGGCCATCTGGATATTGATGCAGATAGCAGGTCAGAGCAATGGAAAAGTGGGGGAAATGCAGTTAACACTTCCTAGGTAAATGCCCTCTGGGGTAATCCAGCCTCAGGTGACAGAAACACCGCCACCAGCCACAAAATATTATTTTAGGAGATGTGAGCAAAGCTTTCAGATCCCAGGAGAAAGCCATTGACCAGATGTAGCATGTTATCAAGACTCTCCCACACCTGCCTAGACCCCCTCTACAAGAAAGAACACAGAGATAAGGCCATCCAGGTCCTAGGAAGTGCCCTGAAATGACCTACGTCACCTAAAGTAATCTGGGACAGAAGAAAGTCAAGAATTTCCTTTTTCTTCCTTTCTTCATCCCCAACACTAACTCGAACTCCCAAACTGGTCCCTCCTCCTGTCTTCCTCTGCCTCTCTCCTTTCCTGGCTGTAATGTTTGTCTCAGTTCTGATGGTCCAAATGACAAGCAGGTGGGATGCGATCAATAAAACAGCACTTCTCCGAAGGTCCTCTTCAGCTTCGGCTTCCCCAGCGAGGACTCCATTAGGACTGCTCCCTCCAGCTCTTCCGTTCACTGAACCGGAGAAATGGGCACTTCCTGTTTCTCTCGGGACTCCGTCTTAATGCACTGTGGTCTGTCACTTTAACTAAAGATGGAAGAATCAGCTGGTCTTTCCCAGGCCCCAGCACATACATTTCAGGTGTGAAGAAGCCACCTGTGAGCAATTGGTGCCAACAGGAAGCATTATATTTCTTCCTAACGCAGCCCACATTATGTCCTTTGGAAAAGGAGCCCCAGACCAGGACTGGCATGACATCACCCACAGTGCACCCAAAACACTCACCACTCCTAAGGGCAGAGGGTGACACTGCAATAGGAACATTCAGACCTGCAGCTTCTTAGTCTGCCTTTCTTCTTGGTGAGGTACTGACCTAAAAATAATTTCTGGGACCCTGGTGATCTTTTCTCCCAGGAACACCCTGGCTCTCCTCTGCTGATTCCAAGCAGCGCGGCCTTGAACTCTTTACCACTGTCTCAGCTCCTCCCACAGGTTGTCCTGCCCAGACTTGCATCTCTCTCACCACACCCTCCAGGTGTCCCCGCAACAATCCAACCAGGAGGAGGAGCCTGGGGGTCTGTTTGTCTGTGAGCACACACCCCCCTCTACTGGACAAAACACAAAGAAACATACATGCTGGAAAAGGACCACAGAATTCCCCAACAGAAAGGACCATCGAAGTCACTGCCCTCACTCTGTCTGTGGGAAAACTGAGGCTTACGGCAGTGCCATAAATCAACAGAATCACCAAGGGGACTGGGGGTCGCCGGGCGCTGCATGTCTCCACCTCCCACGTGAAGCACCACCAGCGCGTGGAGCTATGACCTGCAACAGTTCTACTCACAGGAAGAGAGGACTAAGTGACCGAGTTCACGGGAGCTTCTAGGTTCTGAGTTAAAACACTCTCCAAGGCACGGCCATCTGTGAAGAAGCAGGGTGCTGGTTAAGAAACAGTGGGTCGGGGGTCAAAGAACCTGGTCTCTGGTCCCATTTCTAGGACCTACACCTCTGTGAGGCTGAACGAGAACACTTAGTGTCTCTGGGTTTCTCTGTTCTCATCGGTGAAGTGAAAGAGAACAGAGGCTCTCTAAGGGGGCCTCTGGGAATATGAACGCAATTGAAAGTGAGTGGGCAAACAAGTGCAAACAGGACCACAGCACTGCAGAGGACAGTGCATTACCTGGGGTGGTGGAGACCTTGTCCTAATCCTGGTGCCAACTGGCTACCTGACCTTAGGAACATGGCTCCATCTCTAAAATTCTGTTAGGAATAGGGACAAAGCCAGATGGTCTTCTTGGTAGAAAGATGATACCTTCTCCATCACTAAGTCTCTACAATCATGAGTAATGGTACTATGAGTACTGATGCTTTTTTTAAATTTTATTAATTTATTTTTGTTACAGGTGTTTCTCCTTTTTCCCCCATTGACACTCTGCTCCCAATCCACCCCCCCCCCCGCCGTCCCCAGCATTGTTGTCTATGTCCATGGTTACACATACATGTATATAAGTTCTGTGGTTTATCTCTCACCCCCTCTTCGGAGGTTTGTCAGTCTGTTCCCTACTTCTATGTCTCTCTTCAAAGGATCCTAAAGCCACAGGGGCTTGTTCGTACATTAACCTTTGTACTTGTCTATAATAATATAACTAAGAGTACACACATCAAATTCTTTGCTTGGAGTTCAAAAGGACACAAGTACGTACACTTACTTCCAACCCATGCAGTGGGCAAGGCATTGGTCCAAGGCCCTACCATCCAACCACACAGCTTCTGGAAGCCACACTAGGAAACAGCCAGGAAGCCACGGCTTTCTATGAAATAGTAAGTAGACCTAATAAATTACCAAATTAGATCATCAAGTCCACTCCTTTTAAATGGGGCTGTAGGAACTGACATAACGTTTAAAAGAAGAGACAAAATAAAACAACGGCAAGGTTGTTTTCCAGCGGCCGAAGGCCGGCTCTGGAAGCAGTGGGGGAGGGCACTGAGCGACCGACCGGTTCCAGCCCACCTCAGCCCCAACCACTCAATACACAGTAATCTATATGAAAACAGTGTGCTTGCCATGCAAACGCAGTCAGAACAGGTGCTCTGGGTGCACCACCGTCCACCTGGCACCTGGCTGCCGCCCAGGAGTCCGGATCTGCTGGGACCAGAGGGGAAAAGCAGTGGATGGGGAGAACTTCATAACCACTCCAGGGCTGGCAGCCACAAGGTCAAGTGGAAGGACACTGAAAGGTAAAAGAAAACTAGGACCCTGGAAGAGTTGCTTAACCTCTCTGCCATTCAGCTATCTCACCTTTTCTTAAAATAATAATAATAATAATAATAATAATAATAATAATAAATAAATAAATAAAAGCAAATATATCTAAGTCACAATGTTTTGCAGCTAAATTTAAGGCAGCCCATACATTTGAAGTATTTTGTTTATTGAGTTTCTCCCTTCACATTATTTTCCAATGTCCTCATCCCCATTTGGGTCCCCAAAGAAAAATTTTTTTAAGTGTTAAAACTCAAATGGTGTGCTGTTTGACCTGCACCCACCCAGACCAATAAGCAGTTTAGATGTTATATATACAACTGTGTGGGGACCTTGTTCCAGAAGTTTTTCTATGTATTGTTTTTCAAAAGGCGAGTGTCAAGTTTTTGAGAGTCTCCAGAATCTCACCCCCCGTCTTAAGTCCTCTTTTGTACAGATGCGCCCCTGAACGTAGAGAGAACACTGATGTTAAAGTCGTGCAGCAGGAACAACAGCAGGAAGATCTCACCGTGAGATAAGGCGGAGCACAGACTAACCCAGTTAGAGGGGAGAATGTTGGCTCTGTGAGCCGGCCTTCCCTGGGGCTTCTTCTCATTGGCATCCAGGAGGAAAGATCCCTTTCACACCTGACACAAGAATGCACTGTCCTTCTGAAATATGAGGAAAGCAATCCCCTGAGGAGCACGGAGGCCTCTTGGCAGGAGTCAAGCTAGAGAAACCAAAAGCTTAGCTGGCGAGGCCTGCGGTAAGAAGTGACTCCATGGAACACCATTGGAATCAGGTTCTGCAATATTCTTAAAATGTTACTTAAAACTGGATAAAAGTATCATTGTGCATTATACACCAATACAGAGCTTCCGTAAAACCATGGAGCCGGACTCAGGCACTTCCTATCCCGTTTTCTGTCTCGTTTCTCTCCGTCACACATGTGCCCGGCTAACAGCACAGAACTTACTGATTCTATTTTCACCCACAATGTGCGTTCCATAAGGACAGGGATTCGCTTATTAGCTTTTTTCTTTTCGTTCTTTCTCCTTCTCCTTCTCCTTCTTCTTCTCCTCCTTCTTCTTCTTCTTCTTCTCCTTCTCCTTCTCCTTCTCCTTCTTCTTCTTTTTGTTTTGTCCACTGCTGTACCCATTATATCTAGAACAGCCATGAATGCATGATAGCTATTCAATAAATACTGTTGAATGAACAAACGATTTTTGAGTGCCTCGCAGATATGAACACAACTAATCACGGTGACAGGGCTGTGTTGGCTGTCACAGTTCAGAGAGGGTGGTCCATGGCCACAGGGGACATGACAAAGAGGTGAAACGGGAGGGCAGTGACTCAGCATCACCTTCCCTCTGCCATTTACTTAGCAAGTTACCCTCTCTAAGTCTTAGCTCCATCCTCATCCACATGGAGACGGCATTCCCGGCTCTGGAGCTGGACGGTTAGGAATCACACACAAAGTGCCTGGTACTGAAGAGGTTTAAATCTCCTGGCAGATGATGAAAAACACACCCGTTATGCACGTACACTGCACACCCGCGTGGACAAGGACAGAAGCGGGAGCAGAAACAGAGATGGAAGTGGTCGGGGGCGATGTCCGACAGGAATGGAAAGTGAGCACCCCCGTCTCATGCCTGTGCAGTAGTTCTCAAACGGCTGCTCCCTAATCGTAGCCCACGACAGCTCAGGATGTCCATCCAGGCACGTGATCTCACCGATTCTCCCGAAAACGGAGCAAGGGTCGTGTTAAGGGCTCCAGAGTGTTTTGGATACAAAATTTAGGAAGGTCAGTATAACCGTATCAGAAGAATGTTTCCTCTCTAATTCCTAACCTCTGTTTTAAATGCATTTTATCTTCTATATTGAAGGGAAGTCTCTTAAATCCTCTCTGGAACAAGGTAGGACATAAACCAAAGAAATGATTTAAATAAAAAGAAGACAGAAATGGACCCACTCATCCAACGGGGATTTCTGTGTGGTTCTGACGATAATGTACGTGGAAGTTCTATGAAAGCAACAGTGTGTCCCCACAGATGTCACTGCAGGTGGCGGACTTACCCACAGCTTTCTTTGGCCAACACCCCTGCCTTCCCCATCCCCGGCAGTGACACCCTGCAGGACCGCCATCCACTCGGCAAGGAGCTGCTCCTCCAGGCTGCCTCTTCTGGCTGAGAGCTGGGGGCCGCGGGGCAGGGGCTTAAAGGCATTCTGGAGTTCCACCTTCTTCCTCTCTGCCCATCTTAAAGGAGCAGGGTAGCTATATATTTCTAAGAAGAACGAAACCTACATGATTGTGAGCCAAGGTAGGCCCCCAAGAGTCGGAACGACACAACGGGTCAAGACAGGCTATTTGAGGGTATCAGCGAGGAGGCGTTTCCCCAGGGGAGGAGTCTCAGCTCTGTTCATATTCCACTCAAGGAATGAATTTTCCTACTAAAAGTGAACAATGTACTTCCTTTCAACATGCTACGTGAAACGCTCGCACATTTCTTTATACCAGGGAATGGCTTTTCTTCTTATCCTCACCCAAGGACACTTTATCTTCAGATAGAGCGGGAGGGAGAGAGGGAGGAAGAGAGAGAGAGAAACATCGACATGAGAGAGACACATCGACATGAGAGAGACACATCAAGTGGTTGCCACCCACATGACCCCAACTGGGGCCGGGGACACACTGCAACGGAGGTACGTGCCCTTAGCGGGCACCGAACCCGGGACTCTCGGGTCCATGGGCTGACGCTCTAACCGCTGAGCCAAACTGGCCAGGGCAGGAATGGCTTTTCTATGTGATTTGGGGCCTTCGGGAAACTAGGGGAACTCCAGGTACAGCAGGTTTTTTCAAGTGCCCTCCACTGTGTGGCCCTCTCAGCAGACTGCCCTACCGCTCTGGTTCCAGGTTTTCACTCCAGAAGGGACAGTGACGCGGCAGAGAGATGAGGAACAGTTGCAGACGGTCAGACCTGGGTTGAACTCTAGGTTCTGCCACTTACAAGCTGAGTGACCCAGGCAACTGACCTCACTTGTCTGACTTGCTGCTCTTTATCTGTGAAATGGGGTAGAAGCTATTGTATCGACTGGGGTTTGAATTAAATATAATATCTACCAAGTGTTCAACGCAGTGCCTGGTACATAGTGCTCAACAAACAACTGTAGTTGCTGTTACTGTTGTATTTTAGCCGATGTCCAGAGGCATACCCTGTGTGCTCAGGCACAGGCCGGGTCAAAGCCGATGCAGGAAACGGGAGGAATGAAGGAACAGGAGAAGGGAAAATAAGCAAATGCCTTCACTGGGAAGAGGCCTCCAGGAGCCGCTCGGTCGGTGGGAACACTATCACTATGCCCGCACTTGTGGGAATTGCATTTCTATCAGGTAATCTAGAGAGGCGCAGGGAGAGGATGTATCACCATCTCCTGGCCACTGGACTCTGCAGCTGTTCTTTTTCCCCACCAGCTTCCTCCTGTTTCATTTTCCCTTCCTCTTGCCAAGGCAATGTGTAGCCTCTGCACACACCTGTTCCTATATGCCCATCCTCTCCTCCTTTGCCATCCCCTCCCCCAAACCAGCCTGGCATGTCCCCCAAAGCCTCCCCCAGAGAGATACTGCCTTCCTCTGGTCTATCCCCTCAACCAAGACACACAGAGGCTTGAATTAACCGAGCAATTCCGCCTTCTCGTGGTTTACTAATAACGTGACTCCACCTAGCAATGAGGATACCGCAGGTACACAGCTTTGGTTATTCGAATCAACGGGGTCGTTGAAGTATGATAGCTACGAATGAGGGCCCCTGAAGCCACTCAGAGTTCACACTCTACGAGGAGGTGATGGCGCCGGCAGTAGCAAAGGCGAAGGAACAGGTTCAAGGCGAATGCCAGGAGCAGCAGGTACTAAACTCTGCTCTGGGCCTTTGCCATCTCTGACCTGACCTGGAAGGCACCGCCTATTTCAAATCCCTGGAGATCTTCTTCGTGAAATTTCATACCCTGTCTACTCTGTCAGAGGTGATGTGCCTGGGCTCAGTCATCCCAGAGAATGTTGCTATCCTCTAAGATGGGAAATGGATGGGGGAATGGAGAGAGAGCGGGGAGGGGAGGGGAGGGGAGGGGAGGGGAGGGGAGGGGAGGGGAGGGGAGGGGAGGGGAGGGGAGGGGAGGGGAGGGGAACATGCTCACCCAGAGATCCAACTCCAAGCTTGAGAAATGCCGCCGAGGAGCCTGGCCACTCACCTGAGTGCTCAGAGAATCAAGAAAAGCAGTTTGAAAGAACCTTCGCAACAGATCACACATTGAACCTCCTTATCTCACGGATGAGAATGATGAGGTTCCTGGGAAACTGACTTACCGAGACCATCCAGACAAGGGGTTGATGGCAAAGCCAGTGTCTGTAGGCAAGCTTGAAGTTTTTCTAAAATTTAAAATCAAGTTTTTATTTGTTTGTTTTCTGTGAGGATTCTCCTTTTGTATCTGTGTGTGTTTCCAAAAATTGTCTAGTCAACATTTCCAGATATACACAAAAATAGAAGATAAAATACAGCCACACAAACATATTACTCAACCAAACAATTATCAAGATTTTGCCATACGTGCTTCATCAAATTTTCACCTTTAAGCATTGTAAAACTATTCCTAGACCTTATATCAGTTCACCCCTAAATACTCTTTTAAAATATGGATATTTTCTTATATCAGCGATTCTCATACTTTCGTTGGGCCCTACCCCTGTATTCAGTAGGTCTGGCGTGGGGCTGAGAATTTTCATTTCCCAGGTGATGCTGATGATGTTAGTCGGAGCCCACACACTGAGAACCACTGTCTTACATACTCACAATGCCATTATCACATCTAACAGATTTAACAGTAATTCCTGGGTATTATCAAATATCTAGTCCCTATTCAATTTTCCCAATTGTCTCAAAAATGTCTTTTGACAGTTGGCTCCTTTCAATTAGATTTCAAAGTCCACACATTACATTTGCTTGCTATATCCTTAAGTTGCTCTTATATATTTACCAGACCAATCCGTTTCCCCTTCCCCCCAACCTGTCTCTTTTTTTTATTGCCTTATAAACTTTAAAGTTGCTAAGAGACTAGATCTTAATTGTTCTCACCACAAATAGGAAATGATAATTACGTGATGTGATGAGGGTTATGTAATGCTATGGTGGTAATCATATTGCAATATATAAATGTATCCAATCAACATGTTGTACGCCTTAACCTTACACAATTTTAGGTCAATAAGAAATTAACCCCATGCATGGACTTATCTGTTTGCTTGCTCAAGGTGCGGCTTAACTTATCTCTCTACCTTCCATGTTTCCTGTGCGTTGGAGGTTAGCCCCAGATGTCTAATGACCTATACATTCAGCTCTTTGGCAAGAATACTCCATAGATGGGGCTGTGTGTGCTGAAAATCAAGTTTAATTTTTTAAAAATATTTTAATTGATTTTTAGAGAGAGAGAGACATCGATTTGTTGTTCCACTTACTTACGCATTCATTGGTTACTTCTTGTATGTGCCCTGGTCAGAGATCGAACACACAACCTTGGCGTATCAGGACGGTGCTCTAACCAACTGAGCTACCTGGCCTGGGCTCAAGGTTTAAATTTTAAACTCAGATCTGAGACATACATTTTTGTATATTTGGAACACACATTTTAAAACGCTTCCTTACCTATTTTGAAAGCATTTTAAAATAACCCATGCCCTTTATACTAAAGCAAATCTTTCTTACTTGAAAGTTTACAGATCCCTCTTTTTTTCCTAAGGAAAGAAATAATTTCTCAGATTCCTCAGTAAGCCACACACCTGGGACCCAGCTGTTGGTCGCACTGGTCAGTCCATATACTCAACCCAACTGTTATAAACCCTACACAAGCTAACATGTATCCCATGAAATGCCTGCAATCTAATGAGGATAATGACTTAGTTTCTAAACCATCAAGGCTATTATTCCGTAGCTACTACTGTCTTGAAACCCACCTCCAAGCTTCTCAGATCCCAACAGAAATGTCCTCGAGCCTAAACCAAGCACAATTCCCCAGGTCGATGGTGTCCTGACGGTGCCTGGAGCCGAGGACACAAAACAAGCTGTTGGGGATGAAATGTGATCTAATGGAGGAAAGTGATGAAAATGAGCCAGCAAACACAATCCTTCTTGAGAATAAACCGATTCCTAAAAACTGAAAAAGCATGGATGGCATTTTAAGTCATTTTGGCAGATTAGACTTTTATCAAAATGGCTTATATTGGCAAAATGACTTCCTCAGTCATAAAAGAACACTTATCTAACTGGGTAAATTTTTTTAAAAAAATTCAAAGGATAACCATGAAGGAGCCAAAAACGATATGGTACCAGAGCTCCCCTTCTGCAAATATAATTTATTTTCTTTTTCAAAATTTTTTTATTCATTGATTTGAGAGAGAGAGAGAAAGATGAAAGGAGGGAGAGAGGGAGAGGGAGAGAGAGAAGAATCATCAATTTGTTGTTCTTCTTATTTATCCATTCATTGGTTGCTTCTTGAATGTGCCCTGATCAGAGATCGAACCCACAACCTTGGTGTATCGGTACGGCTCTAAACAGCAGAGCTACCAGGGTCATTTCTTTTCTTGCACACACACAGGCGTGAGAAGCACAGACTCCTAAGGGTTAAATGAAATTTCCATGTATTAGCCTAGCACAGTAGGGGACACTGTAATAAATGTTCCTTCTCATGTCCCATTCGGTCTATTTTATGAACCTTATTGTTGGCTTCTCTAGAATTCCATGCCTAGGTGAGGGAGGAAAAAAGAGCTGGGTTCTGGCAGTCAACTGATTCACAATGAATAGATCCTTCTAATCTCTTCTGTTGAAATGAAGGAATAGGAGACATCAGTGTATGTGGGCAAAGAAAAATAATTTTGTACACTGGAGAAAATTTTTGCAGGCATTAAAAAAGTAACTGTGAATTGTAAGAATTAACTCTGAGCAGCACTAGGGCATTGATCAAAAACATTTTAGCTATGAATTTTCATGGGCAGGAATGAAATACTTCAGCAACGCAAAGTCATATGTGTTGAACCAATAAACAGTAATGCTGGGGGAAAATTATAGTTTGTTATCAACACTTTTAGTATTCTTATTACTCATTTTATTAAAATATTGGTACTGGTATAATGCATAACACACTTGGTTAGAAACAGTCCTTGTTAAATCAGCATTCTGTAAGAGCTACCGTTTATTCTAGCTTCACTTGTCCTAGGCATCAAAATCTTGTTTGCAATAATTAAAAGGCCTCCTAATATGTTATAACATTACCCAGGGCATGGGCTATGCTTTAAGTTATAAAACTGACTAATGTTTCTACCAAATCTTCATCATTAGAATGTGAAAGGAGGTTTGCCCCCTGCCCCCCATATGCTCTATAAAATGTTCCTTACAGAATCTATTTATGCCAGTTAGGTTTGAAACATGAAAAACACATAATCCTCTATGAAAGAAATTCACAATCTGCTGATTCCAGCTTCTAGAGAATCTACCTATTGGTCTTTTCTGAACACTTTTGCAGAAATCCAGTGATCCTTTTAAAAAAATCCCCACCCAAGAACATGCTTAGAGAGAAGGCAGGGGAGAAGGAAAGAGAGAGAGATTGATGTATGAGAAGCATTAATTGATTGTCTTCTGTAAGCTCCCTGACTGGGGATCAAACCCACAACTCAGGCATGTGCCCTGCCCGGGAATTGAACTGGCAACCTTTCGTTGCACTGAACAACACTTAACCAAATGAGCCACTCGGGCCGGCCAGGCAATCAAACAATCCTTTTGCTATGCTTTTTCCATAAGGAAAAGTAGTGGGAAAAGAAATCGAGAGATTTGTGGTGGAAATCAGAAACAGACACTCCCATCTGTACTGGCACGTATGACCAACAGGTATGAACACACAACTAAAAAGTACGTTTTAAAAAACACATCCTGCAGGACAGCGACAGCAACGTCCTTGAAGCTTCAGGGAGATCCACAGGAAGATGTATGCTGGCACCAAAATGAAAACTAGTACTGGCAGTTGCAGCCTAATGACATGATGGCTTACAGCGGGCCTGACACTGTGCTTGGCATCTCATTTACTCTTCGTAAGAACCCTGTCAGTACATTTTGTTACTCACAAAGTAGAAAAGAGACAACTGAGACTAAGAGAGGTTGTATGACTTGCATTAGACCATAGAAGCAGAATTCAGATTCAAATATACATACATATATACACATATATATGTATATATATATATATATGTGTGTATATATATACGATATGACTAGCCATGTTCTTCCACAATGCCTACTTCAAACCTTAAATCCATCCAATTAAGTACAGATAAACCACAGGGTTTGAACAACTGTAATTTCTTTAGTTTTAGTAAATCACAGCCTTACCAAGTAAATAGAGGACAGAAAACATATATGGAGAATAATGAATGAGATTCCTAGGGACCTTTCAGAAAGACAAGACAGCATCTGAATCATAGATCACTTTTCCAAAAAAAATAATAATGTAGAAAACCTTCTTTGTTAAGCAACACCAAGCATCAGTTAACTTTGCAAGACAAGCAAAGTCTAGATGACTCCTCTGTTGTTACAATCACAAAATCAAAATATTTAGAGTTAAAAGATTTTCAAAGATGGATTGTCCTCAGAGATTTATTCTAAGTTATTCCTCTTACCAATGAGCAAATGGAAATCCAGGTAGATTATCAACTATATTTCAATTCTCATATAAGATTATATCACAACAGCATCTTTGTCAGAATTTATTTAATTAATGAGCAAGTAAAATTTTAATTTATTTTATAAATATTTCCCTTTTACTCTATATTGACCATGAGCCTAAATAATTATATGACTCTAGAATGGAGTTGCTTTATTCCCTTGAGTTTAGGTGCTAATGAAAATTAATTATTAACGGTACAAAGGTGACTAAGCAATTGCTTATTGGGGAAATTTCCAGGGCTCCAAAGTAAATACCTATATAGCTACTATAACTCAAAGTCACTGAAAACCAAAAGAAGTTTCTTGTTACCTTCAAAGTGGTGGTGGGAACAGTATATGGAGAAAAGGACAGAACCAAAACTGAAGTTAGAAGATCTGGAGTATTCTATCACTAAACAGTTGCCACACCCGGGTGGACTCTCATCCTCACTACCCGCACCCTGAAGGCGCTGGGCCCAAGGACCCCTCCCAGCTTCAGTACTCCGTAATCACTGCAAGAGGCGACAAACAGCAGCTAAACCACATTCTCCTGGGTGGAGCTTGTACAACAGTTGCTGGCTTTTAAAAAAGAAATGAAAATTTTTTCAAATGCCTTGAAGGTGCATGTTTCCAAAGACTTAGCTTTCCAGAGATAGATAGATAGATAGACAGCTATAGATATAAAGATAGATAGATAGATAGATAGATAGATAGATAGATAGATAGATAGATAGATAGATAATGTCAACATATTTCATCGCTCTAGGCAAAGTATACTTCTTTCATTTTCTCAGGATTAAAAATAAACCCTGAGAGGGCCTCTCAGCAGCAGCACGCCTGGAGGGAAAGCAATGCACAACAAGGAAAAAGAACCCTGATTTTGCCCCTGTGCTCCGATGGTAGGAAGAACCAGCTCATCTGCTTAACCTCTTTAAACCGAGGGTGGGAACCACATTTAATAACACACTCCACTGTAGGTCATGAGTAATTAAAAACTCTTCTCAAAATTAGAGCTTAATAATGTGGTAATAACTATGTACAGTGCCAGGTGGGTACTGGAAATATCAAGGGGACACTCTGTAAAGTATATGATTGTCTAACCACTATGCTGTACACCTGAAAGTAATACAAAATAGTATTGAATGTAAACTATAATTGAAAAAAAAATTAACAATAATTTTTTTAAAAGGAAGAAATTTGGCCCGGCCAGTGTGGCTCAGTGGTTGAGCACTGACCCATGCACCAAGAGGTCACCAGTTCGATTCCCGGTCAGGGCACACGCCCAGGTTGTGGGCCTGATCCCCAGTGGGGGGCATGCAGGAGTCGGCCAATCGATGTTCTCTCTCATCGATGTTTCTATCTTTCTCTCCTTCTCCCTCCCTCTCTAAAATCCCTTCTCCTCTAAAATCAATTTAAAAAATAAATAAATAAAATAAAATAAAAGGAAGAAATTTGAAGCCTAGAGAATTAAAGTAATTTCTCTAAGGTCAAAAAAGAAATTAGCTTTTATCTTGAACTAATTTTAGTGGTCGCATCAAAATGAAAACAAAGTCAGCAGGACAAAGCATTGGACTTTCCAGGCCTTGTTTGAGGAGGGCTGATCTTATGAATAAAGCCCCTGGGACTGGACCACTCGCCCCTCCAATCCATACCTGCCAGTCAAGTGCCAGGCACGTGACAAACGCACAGACGCACATTCTGATTCCTGCCGCCCAGGGCTCACAATCTAATTGGTGTCAGGGACTTGCGTGTAATCCTGGCAGTGCCAAGTGTTTGAAAACGGGAGAAGCACAAGCACTGTCTGGACTGTGTAAGAGGAAGTGCTCAAGTCTAACCAGGAAGATGAATGGAAAAGGTGACATTCCTGCTAGGTCTTCACCGATGACTAGTTTATCATGGGAAGAGCATGTGGACGTCACAGAAGCAAAGGAAGGAAGGAAGGAAAAGAAGAAACGGTATTGTTAAATTAATTGGAAATCATTTTTCCCGACCTGATATGTATGAAAGAGGATCTCATTTGAATTGTCGCTTTCCTAACTGCTTGTGAGACTAAGCACATTTTCACATATTCCTCATTCAGACGTTCTGTTAAGTGAACTATTTTTCATCCCCATTTTGTCCTCCTGGGTAGTTTGCCTTTTTTTTTTATTATTAATTTTTTTTTGTTACAGATGTTCTCCTTTTTTCCCCATTGACACCCTCCTCCCCATCCCCCCACCGTCCCCAGCTTTGTTGTCCATGTCCATCACTTATGCATACATGTGCATAAGTTCTGTGGTTTATCTCTTCCCTCCCCCCCCACCCCCTCTTCTGAGGGTTGTCAGTCTGTACCCTACTTCCACATCTCTGGGTCTACCCTGTTCCTCAGACTGTTATGTTCATTATATTCCACAAATAAGTGAGATCATGTGATATTTGTCTTTCTCTGCTTGGCTTGTTTCACTTAGGATAATACTCTCGAGGTCCCTCCATGTCGTCTCAAAGGACAAGAGATCTTTTTGCCTTTTATTTATTAATTTGTAAGAATTCTTCATATAGTTTGGATGCTGATTCTTTGTTAGTCATAAGCACTGCAAATATCTTCTCCCAGCTTTTCTTATTACTTTTAAAAATGATATCATTTGTTACAGTTAAGTGAGTTTAACTTCATTTAATTTTAATGTTATATTATTTTAAGATAGACAGATTCACCGATCATTTTCTTTATAGGTTGTGCTCTTAAGAAACCCTCTCCTAAGACTTCTATCTTTTCTACTAAAAGCTGTAACGTTTTGATTTTCACATTTCAGTTTTAAGTCCACCTGAAACAGATTTCGTGCATGGCATGAGGTAGCTCCAGCTTTATTTTTTTCTTTCCATATGGATAACCAAGTGTTCCAGCATCGTCCATTGAATAATGCATCCTTTCCCAGTCTTTGTAATACCAGCTGTTGCAGGTAGGATTCCCTGGGAAGCAGAGTGAGAAGCGGTTTCCGTGCAGGTTTCATGGAGAGAGAGAGGGAGGCAGGACTGGGCGGAGGAGATGCAGCTGCCACAGAGGCCTCAGCTGATCACACGGGGGACTCTGAAGCTGGGGTGGCCCTTCAGAGTTCTGCACATGGCAACAGGGCTGAGCTTTTGTACCCTCACCCACAGACCAGTCACTGGATAGGGCTGCCTTTCAGGAGCAGGTGGAGTCTCTGGAGAGGTAGCTACCGTGGCCAGAGGGCAGTTGGGGGGGGGGGGTTGGGGACAACTCACCTATGAGTCATCAGCCAGCAACACTCCCTGTAAGTGAGGGACCCAGGGCCTTGATCTTGGTAGGGGAATCCAGGTGGCCATACAGTATCCACAGCACAGCCTTTTCATGTATCCCCTTCCCAATTTTATTGGCTCGCTATTCTTTTGGCCTCTTTTCCTTATGAAATAATTTCCAGTTATGTCTGTCTCCATCCTGGCCCCCTGCGTGTAATCCAATTTGTCAGTGGCCCCCTTCCAATATGTACCCATAATTGCACCCAAAATGCCACATTTGTCAGACTACATAGAGCACGGTAGTCCATTTCTGCCCTTGATATCAATTTCTATTACGAATGTAGTCTGGCTTTTGTTATAAACAGTCCCATCACCCAACTGGCTCAAAACCAATATGTTGTCAATTAAAACTGAAACCCAAGTCTCCAGTGTCTTTTACTGGTAAGTGGATATTTTAATCTAAATGCAGGCTGTTTCCAGTATCCTCTTGACTTCATTCTTGTTCCATTTAGCTTAGGAAGGATTTAACAAGCTTTGAACGTGTCATGTAACACCTCTTTCTCCACCTCAGTTGACTAAGAACACCAATAAGATATTGGGGGGGAGGGGATCTGAACAGGACAGGGAGCAGTGGGGAGTCATGACATGCAAGTGATACCTTTCCATCTTGTAGCACAGATCTACTAATTACCCCTCTAAGTGTGCCGGTTCTCCTGGCTGCAGAGCCTGTGTGTTTTCATGCAGCAATTGCCTTCCCAGGCACTTGAGGCAGGAACCTCAGAGTGATCCTTGACTCTGTGCCCTTCCTCCACTGCAGCTCCAATCAAGCCCGTCTAGTTTTGAGTCCACTGAGTTTTGGAATCTCTTCCTTATGACTACCAGCACCAAGGTCATTACAAACCTGTCTGGTTCTTACCCACCTGCAATGTGTCACATTCCCACTATTGCCAAAGCTGTTTGCCTTGGAATACAAAGCTGATCGTTACTACCCGTTAGTGGTTCCCCGTCTGGAAGAGAGGACAGCAAAGAGTGCCCCTGGGGGAAGAGAAAACACACGCAGCTTCCCAGGGCGCAGTCTGCAGAGAAGACCCGTTGAGAGCACCGTGGGCCTCTTTGGCATGCAGACCACTGGGCTCACCACGGAGAATGGGAAGGGGGCAGCTCTCTTCGAGGCTGCCATGTGTCATCACAAGAAGAATTCCTCGCGTTTGTAATGCACGCTCACGCATGCTGTCTCCTTTCATTCGCGCAGTAACTCTGAGTGAGGTTATTAGCCCGCTGTTTGGTAGGAGCGCTGGAGAAGTTGTGTTACTCACAGACACATAGATAATAATTGACAGAGGCAGGATTTAAACTTGGGTTTCCTGATTTCAAGGCAGGGGGGTGGGGGACTTTACCTCAACCCAGCTCAATCGAAGAGCCGTGTGAGTTATGGTCTGTGTAGCATGAAAAGGAAAAAGCCATAGAAAGGCAGAAGAGTTCTGGAAGGACAGCCTCCAAACCTCTGAAGGGAAAATACTGCCCAGAAGACACCAGCAAGTGATTTTTCTCCATGACACAGAGGCTAAGATTTAACAGCTTCTACAGCTGAGGAGCAAACACTTTCCTGATTGGACTCTTTGTGAGATTAGTCATACATTATCCTGTGACTTCCTAAGACATTTGCTCTTAAAGGAGTTAGAAAGACGGAAACAAATAGTAGCACTGCTCTTTAGAATAAAGCAGCAGAATAAGTATCTTAATCACTTACTAGATGAAATCTTGTAACTCCTCCACCAATATTTCCTGATAACATAAAACTGGTTATAAAAGCCGCATACAGAAAGCCTAATGGATGTTTAAATACAATTTGGAGAAGTGGCATCTTGGACCACATGGCAGATCTGGCACTTGGAGGGCGTCAATAGTTATTTGAAGACATCGGTATTGAGGCCAGAATGTTAATATTACGATTAATGGTAAAAGAGTTGTGATCACAGCAACAAATGCCAGACAGGGAAATAGCATTCTACCTTCAAGAATAGCATTCTAGCCCGGCTGGTGTGGCTCAGTGGATTGAGCATCGTCCCATGGACTGAGATGTCCCTGTTCGATTCCTGGTCAGGGCACATGCCTGGTTTGCGGGCTCGATCCCTAGTAGGGGGCATGCAGGAGGCAGCTGATCAATGTTTCTCTCCCACATAGATGTTTCTATCTCTCTCTCCCTTCCTGTGTCTCTCAGAATAGCATTCTACCTTCCTGTATTAATGCAGTGTACAGTGTCAGTAGGATAATAAAGAAATAAACGTTTCATGTTTAGAAGTGTACAGGTCCCTATATCTGATATAGTCTAAAATAATTATTCAAAATCATTACAAAAATGGCTACATGAGAATTCAATTATTTCTCAAGGATAACTCATCTATATCATTTCCCTTTAATAAAATATTTGAACTTACCAGATTGTGAATTCATTTAACATAGCTATATATTAGTATACTAATTTATAGAAACAGCATTTTAACAAGTTCCCAGTTGTGGTTAATAACACTACTTGGCTAGGAAAACACATTTTTTGATAACCACTGTTTTATAGCACACTGACCCTCCCACTGGTTAAAATTTCCTATAATCACATCTCATTTTGCCATGGTGAATCTCTTATGCACAATAAACAAAAATCTATTGAACAACTAGCTATTGGGCCGGCATTTATATAATATATGCTCTAAGCCATATCAAATGTGATACTATATATTAGAGGTACAAAGATGAATAAAGCTTAGTCTCTGCTTCCATAGAGTTTGTATTTAGACAGGCTGTAAACAAATAATTATGGTGTAACGCGATAATGTGCGAAGTTCTAGGAAAGTAGAATGGAATTGTTCCTGTACAATGAGGAGACTAAGAAGGCTTTACTTTATAATTGAGATGACTTTCGGGACTTTAAAAAAACGTTTTATCTTGAAATAATTTTAGACTTATAACCAAGGTTAGGATGGATTTTGAAGAATGCATAGGAATTTATCAAGGTATCTCATGTAAAGAAATAATGTATAAGTGAAACCACTGAGTTATAGAATACTACAAACAATCTCTACATATTTTTGCAGAACTATGTGATAGACACTATGCCAAACCTTTCAAATACATCTCTTAATCCTTACAAGTCATAAGTAGTTAAAATATTATCTGTAATACAAGCAGTATTTCACTCCCATTTATAGACGGAGGCAGGCCCTAGCCGGTTTGGCTCAGCAGTTAGAGCATCGACCTGCGGACCAGAGAGTCCCAGGTTCAGTTCCTGCTAAGGGCATGTACCTCGGTTGCAGTTTGTCCCCGGCCCCATTGGGGTTGTGTGGGTGGCAACCACTCGATGTGTCTCTCTCACGTCGATGTTTCTCTCTGTCTTCCCCCCTCTCTCCCTCCCACTCTGTCTGAAGATAAATGCAAAAAATGTCCTCGGGTGAGGATAAAAAAATAAAATAAAAAAATAAATAAAAAAAAAATATAGACGGAGGCAGTTGCCAGTCTTCTGGAAGCAGAGCTGGGATTTGACACTGAAGTGTTCAGCCTTCGCGCGTATGTTCTCAACCAGTATACTGTGATTAATGATCCGGAAATGGAGAACAGTCTATTATATATACACAATAGGCTATATTAGGAGAGGCTCTGGGGACAGGATTCTGACAGTGGAAGGAGAAAATAAGACCAGAAAGGGGATGGAAAGCCCTAAATAATGGAAGGATACTGTGGTGGGCAGAATTCTAAGTCAGTCCCCTAGATTCCTGTTCCCTGCGGGACCTGCCCGGGATAATCGTCTCTCCTGGAGAGAGAGCAGAACCTGTGAACCCGAATGCATGTCACTTCCACGATCCAGTTAAACGGCAAAGGCAAAGGACTTGTGCAGATGGAACTGAGGTTCTCACACTATTGCCTTGGTCTGGGGCCTCAAATTCTCATGCCACGATCTAGGCTTACGTATTCCTTTCCTGGCCTTGATTTCTGCTTCCACTCTTGGAACCCTGTCCCATAGCCCCTTCTGTAAGCGTCCTGCTCTGCTAGGTAACAACAGGAGTTTTATGGGCAAATTAATACAATGAGTTTTGTGCATAGCTTTGGGAATCAATCACACGGCCTCAACTTATATTTGCATTGTCTACAGGTGTTCTCGCAACACTGCTTTCACGCAGAAGGCAGACTTCAGCAGTGGCCTCGGGCGCCCAGCAGGTGGGCCTCGCAGGACACCTGGAGTCAGCCTGGAAGAGTTGCATACAGCACCTGTCCAGTCTTCTGGTCCACCAGCGTGTGGGCCATAAAGTGCACCTTGGTGCAAATGAGCTGGCCTTTGGTCATGCGTAATGCAACGTGGTTGACCTGTCACCAGCAAAACACACGCAGCGGCAAGCTGCCTCTCGTTTCCACCTCAAGTCCGATCACTTGGCTACACCTCAGTGGCTGCTGTTCACCATGAAGTTAAGTCTCATTTTAAGATGGAAAAAAGGTCTGTTCTAGCACAATCGATTATGTTGTAAAATTATTTCAATGGAAAAAAAAAAAAAAGTTTCTTTGTTCATAAAAAAAAAAAAATAGGCTGTGAGAACCCAAGTTCCATTCAATTTCAGTCCTGTCCTCTGAGTATATTCAGATCCCTAAACCTATGTAGGGAGTACTACTTTTAAGGTTAGTTTTAAAATAAAGTGTTGTCTACCAAAATAACATGGTAGTAAACACATAATACGGTATGAAACCAATCCATTCTGTTTGACATAGGATAAGTGGGGGAAACTCACCCAGTTTGCAGACCATGTTTTCTTACCACTCATTCATCTACTTATACATTCATTCACCGAAACATTCATTGAATATATGCCATTGTCAGTTACTGACTCCAGGTCAATAATAACGAGCGTGACACTTACTGTCTTTGAGGATGCCTTTTTAAAAAATAAAAATAAAAAAAGCATCTGTTTCTATTGTGATATATTCTATCACCAGCAAGGACAGGTTCCAAATGAAGATGAGACCCAAGGAACATGGCAGGGACAAACCCACTTCACTCTGCTGTATGGCCCGTCAGCTGAAGGAATGTCCAGCCACTCTATTAGCTACTCCTAGGGCAATCTGTCACTCACAGGCACAGCCTTGTCACTTGTAAATCAGAGGGTGTTTTTTTTAATTAGAGTCAACAACCAAAAAATTTAATTAAATCAATACAGACTGGCCACCTTGTGACATACTATTCAAGGAACTGCACATCATCCATTCAAAGTACAAGATAGGGTCCTCCATTCAAAAGCTGGATGGGAATTCAAGGTTGATACAGAAAACAATGAGACAATATTATAAAAATATGTGTGCTAACATAATAAGATGCCAATAATAGAGGTCCAAAGCTTACTGTCTACACACACACACACACACACACACACACACACACACACGATATGGATATCAGGAGGGACAAATTACTATTAGTTGAAGCAAATGAAAAAGGTTTGTAGGGGGAAGATGTGAATTCAGATGGTTCAGAGATAATTGGTAGGAAGACAGGGGACTTTGGTTTTTCTTATGCTATATCATCCTTTAACTTACAATTTCATAATGGAATGACTTTAGTATTAGAAATGCAACTGTAATCTCTTTTTACTTACTTTAATTAAAAATAAAACTCCCCTAATTAAATTCAAAAGCTATTGAGTGAGCCAGTTTTAAGCTAGACCCTGTGAAGAATACAGCAGAGGTATCATATATGATCACTACCACCAAGTTTTTTACAAATTAGGTGGAAAATCAACACTGACCCACAGAAAACAATCAGAGTCCAAAAAAAAAAAAATGCTATACAAGTGACTTAAACAGAAGTAGAGGTAGCCACTTTCATTGAGAGCAAATCAAAAATATCCACATGGAATAAGCAGTTGTGAGCTATTCTTTGTAGCATCATTTCATCACTGAAAAACACCAAAAAAAAAAGAGTAAATGAAAATTTTATTAAAATCCTTTCTGGCCCTCTGAGTCAACAATGGTCTGTAATTATAATAAGTATTATAATTGTAATTATAATACTATTTTCTAATGTTTCATGAAGTATTTTCATCAACATTATGTTACTTGATTCTCAAAAGAACCCTATGAATTTGATGCAATTTTTCCCAGCAAATGCAGTCAGGGGAGGTGCAACCAGGTGCAAAACCACTGTTTCTCTGGCTCTACCAGTGTCGGTGCTCCCCTCCCCCTACACAGTTCCTCCTAGTCATTCTCGGAATCACGTGCTCATGCTGCAATCCTCCATCCTCAGGGCTGCTCTCTCCTGTGCTGTTTAACGTGCCTCTGATGCTGCTGAATGGTCGCCAGGGCTGTTGCCGCCAAGGCGCCAGACGGGCTCCCAAGGCGCTAGTGCCCATTTGTCCACTTCTCCTGACTGTGAGGCAAAGGCTGGTTCATTCCAACAGGTTCCCGGTCACATTGCGTCACCAGCACCTCCAGTAGGACCTCTTCATCCCCAAGTCTGTTATGCTGTCATGCAGACCCTGTCTTCAATGTCTTAAGGACATTTTAGCAAAATGACTCTTTAACTTTACACGCTGCCTTTGCCCTTGCTGTCTTCTCTCCCTACCCCCCAGGCATGAGTCCCTGGAGCCGGGTCAGCAGAAAATCTGGAGGGCATACGTCATGCTATTTTTACTGCTGTTGCCCACCCCCCCCCTGTCCCCAGGCTGGTTCCCTTTCATGTGCTTAAATCCTGCTTTCCTTGGGATGAGCTCTGCCCTGTGACAATCCTCTGAGCATTCAAGCAACACACTCTTGACAGGTGTAACCATCTCATTACCCAGACGTGCTGAGACCCATGTCTGAACCCTAGGGAGCCTATGTTTAGGCTCAAGCCACAGACGTTGTTTAATCTCTCCTCGGTTCCTCTGGGCCAACCTGGAAACCAGCAGCTTCAATCAGTCACAGGATTACTTTGGGGCTCTCCTCCCAAATGCAAAACTCAAAGTCAAAATTTTAACTAAGGCTTAAAGCAAACAAAAAACCCTCTATCGTACCATGTTAGAAAAAAAAAAAATTTGTGAAGCCTAGCTGATCCAACGGACTGCCTTACTGTGAATAGAACTGTGTCACATGAATCATAAAAATCTGAATCTCAGTGTCTGAAGCCCTCACTCGCTTGCTTGGCAGGAAGTTAGGTCTTGTTTCAGGCTGTTCCTCCCCAGTGATGCCCTCCAGGGGACCTGCTGCCCTTGTGCCCTGGGGTCCTGTTACTCTCATTCTGCTACCCTGGGGTTGCTGACACCCTCTTCCAGACCCCTGTAGCTGGGGCTTTGCTCTCCCTCTGGTCAGAAAGAAAGTTTCCGCTTCTCTAAACAGCTTTTCAACCTGCAAAAACATTGGGCTTCTGATGACAAAGTTACTCCTTCCCTTCATGCCAAGACCCCTTCTCCTAGAGTGGAGGGCCCTCGCAGGAGTTTGAGAAAAGCTCTGTGCACAGACTTTGGTCTAGACTTGTGCTCTCACGATACTTCATTTTCCATTATCTATTGTTCCTCCCTATGATTTGGTATCCTTCAAAGACCCCACAGGTCCCTCCACCTCCTACACATATCTGGATCCCAATGTGACCTAGTTTCAAGTTCGTTCCTGTAAGGTACTGGGCCAGAGAGAAAGCCTCTGGTCCTGTGTGCTGGAGCAATTCACGTCTGTGGGAAAAACTCCTGGGAACTTCTGTGAGATGAAGAAACTTTGGAACGTGATATGGTAGGCAGCTGAGCTACCAGGGCGCACCAAGGAACTCGGGGGGGGATGATACGGTCTAATATCACAACCCAGAGGCCACACAATTGTATTAAGTAGCATGGGTTGATTCCCATTTAAGAACTAACAGGAATTACAATTCTTGTACGTGATCAGAAAATGAAGCAAGATGGGCAGCAAAGGTCATTTATCTGATAAAAAAACTATCACGAGGAAGAAAGTAGGCTCAGAGTTAGTGTCTATGGTTTGAAAAAAAAACCCTCTCCCAGAGAAGTCCATGAAGAACAAAACATACACATTTAATATTCAGTACTGTGTTTTATCAATTTGTAATTCAATTATAACCTTTAAAGTTTGTCCTTTTTTAAAATTTTCTTTTTCTTTGTTGATTTTTAGAGAGAGAGGAAGGGAGAAGGAGAGAGAGAGAGAAACATCGATGAGTGAGAACACTGATTGGCCACCTCCCACTGGGGATCAGGCCCACAACCTGGGCATGTGCCCTGACCGGGAATCGAACCGGTGACCTCTTGGTGCATGGGTCAACGCTCAACCACTGAGCCACATCAGCCGGACATAAAGTTTGTCTTTTTTTATGCCCCAACCATTGATGCCATGAGGCAGACTAGTTGATTCATGTGAAAATGCAGGATGAGGCAAAAGTAGGTTTATAGTTGTTCGTATGGAAAACAATACAGTAGTTAATAAATAATAATAAACTGTGTTTCATGTACTCACAACTGTAAATTTACTTTACCCTGTACTTTTGCAATAAATATTTCTTCAAATTGTAATCTCTTTTTATTTTTACAATGGTATTTTCTTTTAGATTTTCCCCTGGCTGTTACTTTTAGTCACAGTGTTAACTCTGCCATTTCTATATTTCTTCAGAATTATTCTAGATGGATGTATTTGGCCTAGGACCACAGACTGCCATCCTTGCTTTAAATCTTATACTCTGATTCTAAAAATAGAAAAAAGACAAATGAAAACTATTCAATAGAAGGTGCTATCCTCAACGCACAACTGGATACTAACCTGGGAAAGAATTCACTTACGTAAAGCTGGTTTGGGATTTTAAAACATCAGATCTTGGTCATGATCCTGGCCTTTAAATCATATTCCCTTTTGAAAACAAAATCTGAAAGAGAGAAACACTTTCTTTTTTGCAGAAACTGACCTCAAAATACAAATTGTTCACTGGTAGAAAATCTATTTCATATTTCATATGCAAATTAGTTTTTCTTAATTTGATTATCATTGGGGAAGATATTTTTACACAGAAAGCAACCAAGCACACAATGTGTTGTCAATCACTGATAAATATAAGAGCTTTGTATTTAAAAACCAGATAAATGTTTCTGAATTCACTGAAAACCGTATCACAAGATCTTCTAATTCTCTCACTTCCTCTATTTTTGAACTTTAAACAATAAGACAGTTGACCTAATTAATTGAGAGGTAGAAAGGTCATATGGCAAAGAAATGAAACAGTGCAATAATTATTTATTATCAAAATAACCGGTGTTCTATAACAAAACATATACCACACATGTGTACATACCTTTTTTACCTTGTTGCTCATTTAAAATATCCTTCTGTCTACACTTCTTGGTCCTCATGGCTCAATCTATCTGCATCATCTTGTTTCCCATCTGCTCCTCCAGGTCCACTCTCCACCCTTCTCCACACGCTTGGCTCCAGAAGGCTGACCTTATAGATCACATGTACCAATTCCTTTATACTTTGCCTTCTGGTTGGTTCAGTTAGAGGAGGTTTCCAGGCAGAAGATCAAAGAAAAGCGAGGCCAGGATATTTATTCCCACAGTTTCCTCTCTGTCAGGTGCCTCTACCACAGGCCACTGTTCCTGCCACGAGGTCCTCTCCATTAAGCTCCCCTGCCGAGTTGCAGGGACCTCTGTTTCCCTTGTTCCTTCAGGCCTGGGGATGTGTGTTACCTGTCAGGATCCTGTCTAATCTAGGAGGCTTTCTGAACTGCCTTCTCTTGGTTTCTGGATAATGCTGTTCAGGTCCAGGCCTGCCTCCCTGCCTAGTCCTTTTCGGGCACTGTGTTCACAGCCCTTGAGCAACCTGAATCCCCTTCCTAACAATGCTGTGGTCTCAGTGCCACATCAACGGACATGGGGACAATACAGAAAAGTGTGGTTTAGCTATAATCCCACCACACGCACACATACACACAATCACTCTAGGTATATTATTTTCTTTAAAAAGTAGTTAAGCCCGGCCAGTGTGTCTCAGTGGTTGAGCACTGACCCATGCACCAAGAGGTCACCAGTTTGATTCCTGGTCAGGGTACATGCCCAGATTGTGGGCCCAATCCCCAGTGGGGGGCATGCAGGAGGCAGCCAATCGATGTTCTCTCTCATTGATGTTTCTATCTCCCTCTCCCTCTCCCTTCCTCTCTCTCTAAAATCAATAAAGAAAAAAATATTTTAAAAATAATAAAATAAAATAAAAAGTAGTTAAAATCACTCTTTGAAAATCACAAGTGATGCATTCACTACCACCAGTGAGCCTTCCCCTTCACCTCCTTCCCCACCGTCTCTCTGCCTTGCCCCTAGATAAAGCATGTGAACAGCCTGGCCAGTCTGTGCCTATACCTATCTCCATGAGAGTCAAACCCATACCCAACCTAAATGCTCATATATGCAGAAGGCGACACTGTCTTGACAAAAACTGTATGTTACTTTGTAGCTTGCTAGATATAGATCGAGTTCACTACCTTAAATAACCTCATAATATTACAGAGTATAAATATACTATACGTTATTTAACTATGTCTCTACTGATGGGCATCCAAACTTTTTCCAGCTATGTTTGGCACTACATACAATGTTGCAAGAAATATCCTCATGCATACCTTCTGACTAGTGCATCTCTTTCTGTAAGCTAAATTCCTAAGAGTGGGGCTGCTAGGTCAGCATTACATATAGTTTCAATCACCAGCCTGTTACTTTCTTAAAAGTCTATAGCAATGTATTTCCTGTCCATTGAATTCTTATATTTGTTTTACATGGGTATAAGATAGTATATGCAACTTTTGAATAGTTCTTTCTTAACATTAATTACAGATAATTTTCTATATACTTTCTACAGTAATCATTCTCCACACTTTCTATAGTCATCTTAAATGGCTGCACATGTCCATTAATGTTGTAAAGCTTCTTTATAATTTTACTGGACTTGCATCAGACCTCAATATTAATTTAGGAAGAAATTACATCTATTCCCCATAATACATATATCCAGAGAGGAATCCAAGTTTCGACAGTAGTGTTAGAAATAATAAAATCTATTAACAAGTGTGCCTCTCAGCCCTCAGTCGGTTGACATTAACAACCTTTTTTCATGGGCACAAGAACTGGTCAGATGATTCACAGCACCAAGAAGAGCGACGCCTGGGCACAGGCTTCCATCACCACCCATTGCCTCCAGAGGAGAAGAGCACAAGACCGCTGAGGCGCACACGGGGGCACTGGGCCTCCTCCTGATGGCGAGCCAAGTTCCACGCGATTCTCCTGGCTTTAGAAGGGTCCACTGAAGATCAAAGGTACGAGAACCCATGGAAACGAGAGGAACCCAGCCCCAAAGCCGCCGCAGTGCGGGCTTGCACGACTTAGAGTCTTTCAAGGTGGGAGAGAATCCGTTCCACAAGGGCTCGGACACACTCTACAGCAGTTTTTGTCCCCAAATAAAAGACTAGGAAACCAATTCCAAGGTGGGGGAGGGAAGAAACGGGGGTTGGGGAGGAGACAAATCTGGCCACTATTCATTGTTACTATATTCTCTGTTTGATCTTATCATCACCAGACAAGAAATTCCTATGCGTACCCCTTGGAACGAAGACTTAGGAAAACCACGAAGCCAGCAGGACGTGGAGCGGTAGCCTCTGTGACACCTTCATGCTATGTCCCGTGTGGATGTGATGTTGGCTTTCACGCTCGGTCCGGTGAGAAGCGGCTTCCGCTCTTCCCTGGGAATCACTCCGTGTCCATAACACTTAAGAGTCTTCCAGCTGGAAAGGGATCTGATTACTTTTGCCTGACTAACTTCTTCCTTGAGCAGTTAATGGGAGCTTTCAATAGTGCTCATCACATCCCTTCAATAAAACTCCTTCACGTTATTTCCACTGGAAGTAGTTGTCCACAGACCATAAACTCAACCTGGTAATAGCTGACGGGGAGAAGGGGGTGGGGGTGGATACAGGTAAAGGGCCACTGTGCGGTGACAGTAAGCGAATTCAGACCCCTCCTCTGGGCTGTGGGGACCGCCTGAGGCCCCTGCTGGGATGCGGTGGGAGGAGAAACAAAGTGAAAGACAAGGGCAGCGGAAGCACCGGTCAGGACCCACCAGCAGCAGGAAGTGGCGAAAGGATCCAGAATATGCAGTGGCTACAGAGAAGGGGAATGAGCCCTGACCAGTTTGGCTCAGCGGTTAGAGCATCGGCCCTCGGACCAAAAAGCCTTGGGTTCAATTCTGGTCAAGGGCACGTACCTCGGTTGCCATTGGGCCCCTGCTCTGGTAGGGGTCATGAGGGAGGCAATTAATCGATGTGTCTCTCTCTCACATCGATGTTTCTCTCTCTCTCCCTCTCACTCTATCTGAAGATAAATGGAAAAATATGCTCTATCCTTGGGTGAGGATTTAAAAAAAGGGGGGATTTCAGGGAGGAAATGGGGGGGCGGGGGACAAGAGCACAGGATACAGATCACAGATGCTCTCTGGAGAACTCCCTCCCTGAATGGTTTTCAAAGGAGGGCCATGATAAGAGCTACTGTTTGGATGTCGTGGGGGAAGGTCCCAGAAAAAGGGAAGTTGTCCATGCCAGAAAAAGTGGTCACTCCTCACTCCTATTCGCCTCTTCCTTTCCAGCTCCTCCTATCAAGTTAGAAGCACAGGCGGTCTTTCTGCCAAGGAATCCCTGTGAATCTATTGACTGGCTCCTGAAAGGGCTGCCGACCATCCCAACGGGAGATCTGGGACCAACGTAAAGGGAATGGTTCCACGCAAGTATGGAGAAGCCGAAGGGAAAAGTGATCATCGGTGGAACTTGCCCCTTAATGCACTCATGGCCAGTCACCTAGAAACTGAATGTCCTCTGTGTGCCTGCCTTGACCCAGCTATGACACAGCTTTTGCAATACCTTTTATATAGAAAGAGGACAACAAAATAACAAGATAATTCTGAATCAGGGGAAGAAGAGTTACCGAAGCTCAGGGTATTTACTGCAGTTTCTGGATGAGGGGCACACAGAATCCTAGAATCTGGTGATTTCTAAGAAGAGCCCTCAGAGTGAAGGCAGGCATTCCACAGCCCTGTCTCCAAAAGCCTCTCACCCGACAGGTGGAGAAGCTCCCTTCCCAAGTATTTTGAAGTATGCATAGGGTGAAAGAATTCTCTTCAGTAGGGTTTAAGGATACATGCTATAAAATCTTGGTGATGCAGATTGGTTATATCACAAAAGAAGCAAGTCTTATCAAACTAAGATCAATATATCACAAAAACAAGGTGAAACCATTTACCACATTTTTTTTTTTTTTTTGAAGAACCACCCCTCTGGATCAATGATTTAGAAAAATTTATAAAGATGTCAAGAATTCAAACGGGACAGAAATCTTTTGAAGTTTTTCTTTCCTACGTAGATATTTTTTATCTCAAAAAATTGCCTTGATGTTTGCTCGAACCTTTGAGAGACCGTATATCATGTTGCAAACTATTCCCTAGACAAAGCACTGACCATATGCTGTTCAAGGATTGCTGAAAAAGAACCTATTACCCACACAATGGCATACAAGACCCCGAGCACCTGGCCACGCTGGCCTGGAACGTGCGATGAATACAGGAGCGGCCCTTCTTATACACAGTCCTTTTTGTCTTACTGAACCCACTCACAGAACCCCCCCAAATTATGTTCACATAAAACTTTAAATCACATTAAGCACGCAAGCCCGCTTGCCTCTTCAGCATCTTTTGCATAAGAAAAGCTGTTGCACCCGTAGCAGCAGTAACCCACAAGTTGTAGCTTCAGCGTAAACATTACTTTGTGCTCCCTCAGGAAAGCAAAAAAACAGATTGAAAAAACACATCTGAACTAAGTCTCTTCCAATTAGACTGAATTCACCTCTCCTCTGGTAAAAACAAAAAAAAACCAAACACAAAAAAAGGTTCTGTCATAAAATAATGATATTACAAAGGTGATCACTCTAAAGGAAAACAACAGAATCCTCTAACAACAGACGCCAAGACACAGCGAGCTTTTGCTCTTCTGCTGGGAGAGTCCCGGCAAACTCACGCCACTCCAGCAGCGCCAACAGCAAAACCCTGCTCAAGGGGCCAATTCCCCAGCGTCTGCAACAAAGGCAGCAATGTGTCGCTACTTCTCTCTGCCGGCTTGTTCCTGTTTCCTCAGGGCCCTGTGTTTAGCAACCATGGAGGCAGCCTTGGTGCATACCCCCCCGCCCCCCAATAAAATAAAAAGTAAAGACATTCGCAAAGTATTGTTCTGGAAGCAACTCCAGCCCTGACTCCGGAGGTCAACACCATCCTCACAATCTCAACACTCCCCTAGACCACTCCCAGTTTTCTTGCTCCAAGGAGAACTGACTGACAGGCCCAGGAATTTCGGTTCATTGTTCATTCACATGTCTCTGAATAGCAGTTTGTGAATCACCCGAAAAAAAAAACAGAGGTAAAGCATCTTAAACAGGGACTAACCTGGGGGTGACGGGCGCTGAGTCTGAGCTGTGATCTTCCCGGACCCCAAGCTCTTTTCCAAGGGTTCCCCAGGCACCAACCGAGGCTGGTCTGCTCTGAGGATGGCCGAGCTGGCTCCTTTGGTCTCCGTGACCTTCGCAGAGGATGATGGCTCCAAGGTGTCAACAGAGGTGGACCCAGAGAAGGTACCACTCTTTCTCCCAGGAGAGTCATCAAGAGCGGCTTCCCTCTCGCCAGGCAACCGGAGGATCCTGCGATCCTGCGGGCTGGGGAGCCCTGGAGGTGGAGGCGAGGAAGCAGGTGACACCCGCCTGCGTGTGCCAGACTGAGAGGATGAATTATTAAATACCGTGCCCGGAGCTGAGGGCCACGGCCTCTTCTCCTCACCTCCGCCCTGTGCAGAGTCAGGGCCAGCGCTGCGGGGCAGATCCAGAAACAAGGTCTTGTGGCCACTCACAGACCGCCCAGCTCTCCTCTTGCTTCTGGTGTCTGGGAGGGTGTGGGTGGCCGTCCTCCTGAGGGGGAAGCCCAGCCTCTTCCCCTCAGTGGCTTCAACTAACTTCTCGCTCTCTATCACCTTCAGGAGGACCTTGTTCACCGCCCCCTCGGTGCCGGCTGGAGGACATTCCCGGGCCGATGACTGCAGTGACCCGTCCCCTCGCTGCTCCTTGCCCCGCTGCTTGGAACCACGAGCCTCAGCCTTGGTTGCTGGGAGGGTGAGCAGGTCTGCGCTGGGTATGGACTCAGCTTGGGCTGCTGGGCAAACGGCAACCCTTCCTTTGCCCTCAGGATGTGTTTTAACCGCTCTCTGCACCTGAGCGGGCAGATCCTGGACTTTGGCCACCACTTTGGAAACAGGTTTCTTCCTGTGAGTCCGCTCAGCAGACTTCTCCCTCCGGCCCCTCTCTGTGTATGGATGCTTCTCAGGATGCTCGTGACTTATGGAGGAACCTGTTTGCTGAGATGCCCGGCTGCGAGGTGCCCTCTGGAGCCCCCCTGCACCACTACCCCCACGCTCCGAGGAGCTGCAGTCAGGGGGCAGCCCCCCTCTTCCAAGCTCAGCGTCCCCTGAAGCCATCCCAAAGCTCCCGAAGTCAGGGTCAGGGTCCGGCGTCCTGGAGATCTCTGGGGGGCAGCTTTCTGTCCTGTGCAGGGAAGAGGTGCGTGGCCTGCTCGGGAGCAAGTTGCCTCTCTCCTCTAGAAGATCAAGATGAGGCCTCGCTCGAGAAAGAGGAAGGGAGTTGCTAGAACAGACGAGGACCCTCTCCATCGGAGGAGCCAATTCCTGGCCCCCATGACCTTTTCTTCTTGTCCTCTTCTGCGGCAGCACCTCCATGCTCTCTCTCCTTCCACCAAACCGCCGGGGCTTTTTGTTCCCATGGGTGCTCCTCTTATTGAGACAGCCCACAAGGGGCTCCCCCGGCCAGTCGCCAGCACTCTGGAAACAGTCGTCCTCGGGGGCCAGGCTCACGGACAGCTCGGGCAGCTTCCCCTCCTGGTTCCCCATCGTGATCCCCAGGATGTGGTCCGAGCTCAGAAGATTGGCCAGCAGCCTCTCCCTCTCGGCTGTGAGTTTGTACAGCTCAGTTAGAATGTCTTTCGTGGGAGTTTCCTTGAAAAATATGTCGCCTGGATGTTCGTCCGGCTGTAGGCTGAAGCTGATGACGTCTGACCCCTCCCTGACTTGGTAGCAGTTCTGAAACCCTTTATTGGATCTGTCTAGAGTTACGGTACCCTTGTATGAAAATCCTCTGACTTCCCCCCGTGGAAGATAGAAGCTGATGTAGCAGAGTTCGGTAATGGGCTTACGCAACTGGAGGGTGCAGTGAGTGCCTTCCATTATGCCTGCCTAATTATTCATGCCTCAGAGATGCTGGTCTGTGGTCAGGCGTCCCAGGCTCCGGTGCTGAGGCATGTGACGGTGGCTACGCGGAGAAAGCAGCTGACAGTCATCTCCAGCAGTGAGGCTGCCTGAGGAACAGGAGAAGAAAGTAGCCTGTCTAACAGAGAGGATAAATCACACACCAGCATAAATCCCAGCATCACCATGACTTAGCCTTCCTCTCTGGCTGACTGCCACCAACTCCAGGCATCAGCCAGGAGGCGGACTGCACCCTCTTCCCCTCTCCCACCCCTCCCTTGACCAGCAGAGCTTCTGTATGGCTGAGAGATAGGAGAGTGCTCTCATTTCAGCCCCAAGAAAAAAGTTCCTTCTCCCCACATGGGAACTCACTGTATACCGAAGGTCTCTCAACTTCACTAGACTTCAGTTTATGTTCTTCTTGGAAACAGAACTAATGTGCCTCCCAGAAATCCTGAGGCAGGGGACTTTGAGATCCTTAGAAAATATAGGCATTTTAATAACTTGTGTTTGGAATATCACTTTGCAAAAATAAGTCAAGCCTTTTGGACTTATCTCCAAAAAGCACCTTTGGAGATTTGACATTATCTATTTAACTCACAGTAGAGTGGGGGAAAGGTATTCAGCCACAAATTTGGAGTTTCTTCTGAACACAACTCATATATTTTGCCAAAAGAGCTAAAAGTGAAAATTTTTAAGTTTAAAATTTAAATAAGTAGTTCAGGAGTCTTGATCAAGTTGTTTTTTTTTTGTTTTTTTTTTTCCATACTTCTTGCCTACTTAAGGCCAAATGGAATGTCAAAAAAAAGCAAAAATCTGTAAGCCACTGCGGGCCCTGTATGGATTTTCAAATGTCTTCACCACCAAAGTGGCTAAAATATCATGTAAGTAGCAAAGGTGGCTGCTCCCACCTGTAATTTGAGGTATCCCAGGAATATCTCTGTGGTTAACATCCTTATACACAAGCATGGAGCTCAGAATTCTACATCACAACACTTTACTTCTTTGATTAAAGCACTGCCCAATTTTCAAGACTTTCATGCTTAAAAGAAATCCTCCTAGGAAGGAAAACACATGAGTCATTTATTAACCATTGATACTTTCAGTGAATGATTTTTATCAGCTCTAACTGGTTCTAAAGAATAAAGAGCTACATAAAAGCACATTTTAAGTGGAGGAAGAGAAAAAGGAGGAATAGTTTTATAATAGAAACTCCTCCAAGAAGACAGAAAAAGAAAAGTGATAAAATGAGGGTTTTAAAAACAAAATGCAGACATCTGGTCAACCCAGAAGTGCCAGGTGAGCTCAGGCTACTAACAGAAAAAGAAGTGGAACAATGTTTCCAAAGTACTGAAAGAAAAGACTTGTTAACCCAGAATTTTATATCCAGTAAACGTATTCTTCAAGAATAAAGGTGAAATAAAGACATTCTTGCCCTGGCCAGCATGGCTCAGTGGTTAGACCTTAGATCTATGCACCAAAGGGTTGTGGGTTCAATTCCCGGTCAAGGACATGTATCTGGGTTGCAGGTTCAATCCCTGGTCCAGTTGGGGCACATGTGGGAGGCAACCAATTGTGTTTCTCTCACATCAATGTTTCTCTCTCTCTCTCTCTCTCTCTCTCTCTCTCTCTCTCTCTCTCCCTCCTTTCCACTCTCTTTAAAAATCAATGGAAAAAAGGAAGTGGGAAAAGGGAGCTATATGGTGGTCAAGTGTAATAGTACTTGAATTCTAACTGCCTTGTGAAGAGTTAGGCATGTATATTGTAATCCCTAGAACAACCAACTAAAAACAAATACAAAGAGATATAACCAACAATACAATTGATAGAGTCAAATGAAATAAAACTAAAAAGAAAATAAGAAAAGGTAAATTAACAAAAGGAACAGCAACAAAAACGAGGCAAATAGCATAAATAAATAATAAAATGGTAAACCTTAATTTAAACATATCAATAATTACATTATGTAAATGGTCTAAACACAAAGGTTGTCAGAATGCATACAATATGGAGTTCAAGTCAATGGCTTGGATGAAGTTACTCAAGGAGAGTATACAGATCAAGAAAAGCAAAGGTGTCAGAACAGAGTCCCAGAAACATGGATATTTAAGGGATAAATGGAGGTAAAAGAGACTTTAAGTGAGGCTGAGAAAGAAATAGGTAGTAAAGAAATTCTCTGTATTTTGCAGCTAAAGAAATTAAGGTTCAATGATCTAACGTCTTATTATGCTGTTTTATAAGCCTGTAAATCCTAGCTCGATCTGGAATGTTTTAATCATTGAAACCAAACTGAGACGAGAACCCATTTCTCAGGAGCTAGTGTTAGATTAAACCACAGGGCTTCCATAACACAAGCACGCCTTTCTTCCTCCCTTCCCTGACAGTAGCAGGTGTCACAACCCTAGTTATATCCTTAAATCCTTAGCTTCAGCTTCGTTTATTACCCCTTCTTAAAGACTGTGTACTTTTCTACTATTACTACATTTTCATTTGTAGAAGTATAGTATAAAAATAGTGATAGTCACAACCATGGTATTGTATCATGATGAAGACCATTTCAACTAGGGACCAAACTATAGGGTATACAAGATAAAAGAAGTGAGTTTTAGGTTGTAGAACTTAACATTGGCCATGTGGTTTATGGCAGGATACACAGCAAAAATAAGTCCCTATAAATTGTAAAAGAAAACTTTCCCATTCCTGGAATTATGAAAAAAATTTTAAATGTTGCAGAGTGCCCAGCTGGAGTGGCTGAGTTGGTTGAGCATCATCCCATACACCAAAAGGTTGCTGGTTTGATTCCTGGTCAGGGCACACACCTGGGTTGCAGCACGTATGGAAGACAACCATTTGATGTTTCTCTCTCACATTGATGTTTCTCTCTCTCTCTCTCTCTCTCTCTCTCTCTCTCTCTCTCTCTCTTCCTCTCTCTAAGCATGTCCTTGGGTGAGGATTAAAAAAAAAATGTTGCAGAGTTATACTTTGCTTCCAAGATAAAATATTCTTCTAAAAGTTTCTGGTGGGTCCAAATCCAGGTGCAAATGGGCTTCTTCATGCCATGTGTTCATAATTTCTGAGTTTCCATGATCATATAAGCAAGTAGAGAAGATACTCCTAGTACCTTTTTCTCTAGGCCTTATCATTTAACATGAATTTCAAGCAAAAGACATTATGAGCCATGAAAGGTAGGGGTTGACAACTGGAGTGAATTGTTTTACTCAACAAGGAGTCGTCACTTGAAAAGAACTAGTTTCTCCTCTGAATGCACAACAGCACAGGTATTGAAACATCAGTGGCACAAAGACAGTCCAACTTGCCTGAATTTGGCAACAGCAGGGCATCCTAGAGGAAACTTACTCAAAAATCTTTCATGTTTTCTGGTCCTGGGAGGAGTTTTAGAATGAGCTTTGCTACAATTTTGGACATCCAAAGTCCAAATGACTTAAGACAGATTACTGCAAAAACACAAACGTTTTCAAACGCTTACTTTCCCGTTCTCTTCCATAGTTTGAAATTATTTTTATCAAAATTGTTGTGTACACCTTCCACTAACATCAGTGAGTGTGTACAGGGCTGCCTCCCTCCCGAGCACAGAACAGCTGTCGTGCGTCCTCCCAAATCTCTCTCAACCAAACAAAAGATGGTCAGGGTCCAGCCTGGCACCCCTGCCAGTGACGGTATCTGGATAAATGTACCTCATGTACTTCCTTGTTTCAAATTTCATGTCCTTTGTGAAATGAGACATTTTATCTCTAAGTTTCCAATCCACTAACTCAAAATATTATTTGGTGACACCTACTCGATGACCAAAGACTACAAAACCACCTCCTCTTTGAAGAAGAAAAATGCATGCTCTGAGCCAACGACCTTGAACCTCAACACCTTGGTGTGCACCACGCCCAGACCAGGCTTCAGAGCAAGGCGTACACCTGCCTGTGACTGTCCATTAGCAAGCCCGAGTGCCGTGCGGAATCATCACACATATTTTCCATCCGAGAAACCGGAGGAAACAGAACTGAGTCTGAGGAGGAAATCGAGAAAAATAACAAGGAAAGCAGTATGAAGTGGGGTCAAATGCGCCGGCACTGCAATTTCATGCTGAGTTCACAGGGCTGTTTCAAGCAGCACTGACGGCCTCACTCTGCCCAGCTTAAAAGGCAGCAACTCTGCAGGCTCCACGCGCAAAATTAGACACCTTAACGTGGTCTACAAAGTGACCTCCTTTGGTTGTGCTCAATGTAAGAGCACGCTGTTTCCCGGGAAATCGTCATGTCTTCTGTTTCCTCTGACAAAGTCCGGGCTGACATTCTCTCCAAGACAATGCTGCTAATGGTGATTTCTTCCCTGACTCTTTTTGTGGTCAGTAAGCACACGATTTCACTCTACCCAACATGGAAATATCTACCGTATCACTTTATAACGGGAAATTATTGCCTTTTCGTAGATGCTGTTCAGTGCTCATAGCATATTTCACCAATCCCTAAAATAAGATCCAAGAATTAGCTGCAGTCATCTGTCTGCTGACGGTAGATTTCCTCATTGATTTTGGCCCTAAATGACAATCGGTGCAAAGCTTTACTTGTTCAGCATTGGCACAGTCCTGCCCCGTGATTCCACCTGAGCCCAATACGGCTAAGATAGATTACGATGACTTCCAATATTAAACTGTAAATTGTCCATTGTCCATTCAGATTCAGGCTCTACCCTTCTGCACACAACTCTAAGCATCAAGAGACTGACTTATAGATCCAATCAATAAGCTCCCTTGTATTCTGGCTTCTCCTGGGTTTAGCCACTGGTGAATAATAGCAGCATATGGAGGGCAGAATGAAGAAGGGTCTGAATATTTATTTCCTGGCTCCCTCTCTCCTAGGCCATGGATTTTCAGTACGTGTGTACACCACAGCTCCTCTTGGGTAACCTTTCCCCACCTACAGCTATTTTCTCTGGGTACCAGTTACTGTTCCCTCCCATTGCTCATTCAGACCTAGGTAGCTTTGAAGTATGCCTCTCATGCTTGATTTTGAAAAGGTTAGTGCCTGCTTGTTTCCTTACCACTCACCCTAGAATAGAGCACAGGGCTACTGTTCTTCAAATAGAAGATACAAAAACAAAAGTAGATCTGCAATAGCTTTCTAGCTCTTTTCCCGCTGGAGAAATTCTCCTTCAAACAACCTACACACTGTAGGAGGATAGGATTAATAACTAAATTACTACAATACAAAGCAGAAAGAGACCCATTTGATAAAACATCAAAGAACAGATCAAGAGAGGTAGAAGAAAGGAGAGACCACATCATATATGTAGAACCACAAAATCCTTCAGCAAGAAGAAAGCATTTAAAATCGCTCCCCACTAAAGGGTAAAATTCTGACAGGCAGCAATTAAGGAAAGGGAATTCCAAGAGGAAGAACCTTATACAAGACGGCAACATCGGCTAACATGTACAAAGGGGAAAAGTACTCACTTTGTTTTTTAGATACATGTCAGGAGAGAGAAGTCAAGACAGATAGAGTGATAACACATTGTAGAAAGATTTGAATCCAGGTTGGTAGGAAGTGAACAGTGACTTCATAGACAAATGGGAAGCATTTGATGGGTTTTAACCAGGGAAGTAGTATGTTGAGCACTAAACTAAGGAAGATGAAGTTAGCAGTGATATCAGAACAGAATGGAGTAGAAAGAGACCAGAGAGTCAACAGTGAGGAGCTCAGAAGAACATCAAAGTCTCCAAAGAGGTTGAAAAAGAAACAATTAGAAAAAGAGATTACAGTCCAGCCGGTGTGGCTCAGTGATTGAGCATTGGCCCATGCACCAAGAGGTGGCCGGTTCGATTTCCGGTCAGGGCACATGCCCCGGTTGTGGGCTCGATCCCCAGTGGGGGGCATGCAGGAGGCAGCCGATCCATGTTCTCTCTCATCGATATTTCTATCTCCCTCTCCCTTCCTCTCTCTCTAAAATTAATAAAGGAAAAAATTTTTTTTAAAGAAAAGAGATTACAGGCAGAATTTTAGATAGTCATTTTAGTAGAGGAATAAAACACCAGAATACATTGCAAGGGGCAAACAAAAAGCTGACGGCTAAGAGAAGAAAATAAGAGTAATGACCTGTAATAACAGGTATCAAGGCTTTGCCTTTGCTGTTACTTTTTTTTTTTTTTAAGACAAAGAAAGCATGTTTTTAAGTTGAGAAGGCAGAGGCAGTAAAGAGGGAGATATTGATGATACACTTGAAAGATGTGATAAAATATGGGACAACAGGTGAAGGAAGGCAGCAGAGGAAGGAGAAGACATGGGCTCAAGGACACGCGGGAGGGTCAGCCTGGACAAGAAGGAGGGTTGTTTCATGCTCAAAGACTGGGGCTAAGGAAAGGAGAGACGATGGTTATGAGGTAGAAAGCAGTGAAAATGAGTTTACATATTTATTATTGTTGTCTTCATAAAGACTGTGATTCTATGATTTTCTTTGCATTCTTACAACGTCTCAACAAAGAAAGCACTAAGACAGTTTAAACTGTAGAAGCAATGTTTCTATCTTTGAAACTCCGATTTGACTGTGAACCCACCAACACCCAAGCTGATCTTATTATAACACGCTGGCAGATCTCTACAGAAATAAAATAGAAGCCAAAGCTCGTTCTGCAGAATTATTTTTGGTTGTGAGGTTCGAACTTCCATTTGAGCCATACAACCACCCTGTGAGGTAGACATGCTGTCATTGTTACTGCACACTCCAAGAGGCCAAAGGACACCAGAAAGGTTAGAGTAACTTGTCCCCGGTCACACAACTGGTGAGCAATGAGAGGGATGCAAATCCCAGTTTCCAGACTCCAAGTTTGGTGCTCTTTCTACTACCCCACTACAGCTGACAGTTACTAAAAAACAAAACAAGCCCTGGCCAGTTTGGCTCAGCGGTTAGAGCATCATCCCACGGACCAAAGAGCCGAGGGTTCAATTCTGGTCAGGGGCACGTGCCTCAGTTGTGGTGAGTCCCCAGCCCTGGTCAGGGTTGTGCAGGAGGCAACCAGTTGATGTATCCCTCTTGCATCGATGTTTCTCTCTCACTCCCCCACTCTCTCTCTCCCTCCCTCCCTCCCACTCTATCTGAAGATGAATAGAAAAATATCTTTGGGTGAGGAGTAAAACAAAACACTTGAAAGATGTGATAAAATATGGGACAACAGATGAAGGAAGGCAGCAGAGGAAGGAGAAGACATGGGCTCAAGGACACGCGGGAGGGTCAGCCTGGACAAGAAGGAGGACTAAAGAAACAAAATGCCATAAAAAATATGTTGCTGGATACAACTTTAATGCAATGTAGTACTACACAGAGTGAAGCAATCGGGCTAAAAGCCCCTCCTCAGTGAAGGGTCCTCATTTATTTTTTTTAAATTAATTTATTTTTGTTACAGATGTTTTTCCTTTTTCTCCCACTGACACTCTCCTCCCATCCCCCTCCCCCCCAGCATTATTGTCTATGTCCATTGGTTATATGCATAAGTTCTTTGGTTTGTCTCTTCCCTCCCCCCCCTACCCCTCCTCTGAGGTTTGTCAGTCTGAACCCTACTTCTACGTCTCTGGGTCTATTTTGTGCATTATATTCCACAAATAAGTGAGATCATGTGGTATTTGTCTTTCTCTGATTGGCTTATTTCGCTTAGCATAATACTCTCCAGGTCCCTCCATGTCATCTCAAAGGGTAAGAGATCTTTCTTTCTTACAGCTGCATAGTATTCCATTGTGTATATGTACCACAGCTTTTTTATCCACTCATCTACTGATGGACACTTGGGCTGTTTCCAGATCTTAGCAATTATAAATAGTGCTGCTATGAACATAGGGGTGCATACATTCTTTCTGATTGGTGTTTCAGAAGGTTCCTCATTTAAATATGACTTTTAGGAGAGTTCCATGTCTGAGCAAATCTTCAGAATCCTACGAGGGACTATATACACACTGGTTTTGTAAGGTGTGTTTGCTTCCTTTTTGCCTTGTTGTGGGAGACATACTGGTATCAGGGCTTCACAAATTCTTACGTTTACCATGGGAATCAACGAATGCTTTTATTCATCTTAATCTAGTGTCATTTCATAAAATCTGCTGTAAGAGTTAGTTAGTTTGAGATGCATTTGGCACAACACCAGTAACTCTATATGGAGTCGTGGTTAAACAGAAGGCCCTCCCAAGAGACAGGGTGACCCGCACTGCGTTCTACTTCAGCGTCCTTGTCCATCTCAGCAAAGACAGCTGCGGTCACCTGTGCTGTCCCACAGGTTCATTTTCCTTAGTTGACCAGTGAAGAGGTAGGAAGATAATCTGGAGATGAGCAGTGAAAATCCATAAACATTAAAGATAGAGATGTGGTAATAAAATAGGTAGATTCATACTTGGTTGAGAAGAAAGGAAAGGAAGGGATGGAGGAGGAGGGGAGGGGGAGAGAGAGGATATTCATGAAAATGTCATGGGTTCTTAACCAGGGCTAGGCCCTAGGCTCAGTGTTTCCTATGCCCCATTCATTTCATTCTCACAGTCCTATGAGATGAGTACCAGTCATTCTTGCATTTTACCCATGAGAACTGTGTAAGCTTAGAGAAGTTAATTAACTTGCCCAAACTCACTACATTATTAAGCCACAAAACTGGAACTTGAATCCAAGCCTGAATGTCTTATAAGCTTGCGTGTAGTAGTTAAAAAATATTGCATTTCTTAAAACTTCAGGGAAAGAGCCCTGCCGGTGTGGCTCAGTTGGTTGGGCACTGTCTCATGTACTGAAAGGTTCGATTCCCAGTCAGGGCACATGTCCATGTTGTGAGCTCAGTCCCTGGAGGGGGGCGTGCAGGAGGCTGCCAATCGATGTTTTTCTCTCTCCCTCTTCCTCCCTCTCCTTCCAAAAATCAATAAAAAAAATCTTTAAAATCAAAAAGAGAACTTCAGGGAAAGGTAATGAATCTGTTACGGAAGACCCACAAGAGATCTCTGATACCTCTACATAAAGATTATTTCTCTTCTCTTTGGAAAATAACATTTAACAGATTATGGTGATTAAGCAAGTAACACCATGATCTGCTGTGCCCCTCAGCCAGAATATAAATTATGGCAACAAGGGAAAAGAGCATGCAATGTTTGCAACATTCCTGCTTGAACTGAATTTAAGATAATTAAAGTCTCAACCACAGAAGATCATTATCTTATTCCTAATTTCAACAGTTCTAAGACAGACACCTTCTATGTCACAGCATCCCAGTCAGACCCAAAGGTTTGACTTAAAGGAAACACGACCATCTTGGGCTCAATACACATCTTCTGTGTTAACACACTGAGCTTCTCTGAGAATTCCCTCATTGGATTGCTACTCACAAATTTCAACACTTTCTCCAAAAAGATCATGTCCACTGTTCCTATATCTGTAAATGTTACACAGAAGGTGTCTAACAGTTCTTTTATACCATTTACATATAATTTTAGCAGCATTTTCAGATGAATCCACAAGTTTATTCTCAACAATCTGTTAATTGATCTCAATTGAAAGGCAAATATATAAAAAGTGTATTACTATATCAGAAGTCAAAAATTGCAGCTGTCCAAATGGCAGGCTTGGAAAGAATAAAGGTGAAGATAAGGATACATTTATGAAACTGATGAAGAAGCCAGTCTTTTGAGGTATAGATGGTTGCCCTAGATACTTTGTTATAGCAACCTCACACTGCTTCTAGAAATCTCCCACATTCCTGGGATTCAAAACACATTCAAAGAAAAAAATCTTTCTAAAAACATAAAATGATTTAATAGGAACATTTCTGATTTTGAGATTGCTAAGACCCCTAGATAGATTGAAGAAATAACTATATGCAAAAAAAAAAAAAGTTTTTAAATTGAATTTTGAGACAAATGGCTGTTGTTCTGATTCCTAACTGAAAGAGCGGTGGGACTCTCCCCCTTACCAGCACACAAGGGCACCCCTGGGAACTAAAAGACTGAGAGCCCACATCTGAGATCAGGAAGATTTTTACATAGTCTGAAGCAAGTTTCAAAGACAGTTTGAAATAAAAGCAAATATAATAAGTACAGCAAATATGCCTGCAATGGTAGTCAGAGTGCAGAATGAGAAGGAAACTGAGGCCTGAGGCTCCATAACTTTTTGTAGAAGGCACACATTTCTGTCTCACATGGTAAAGTAAAACATAAATCAGATGAGGCTACTCGGGAGTGCACTGTTAAGTAATTTTTTTATCATCAGATTAAATAATAATGTTCTCTAAAGTGGACATGTACTTGTATGGAATCAATTTTCCTGTTGGGAGGATTCTATATGGATTAAGAGATTAGGATTTACCAAGAAAATCCTTCTTAAAGGGCCTGCTGCCATCTGGAGAAACATCCATTTGGCTGCACTGGGGGCCTCTTTGAGCTAAATAAATGTACAGCATTCAAGTCATTCTTCTAAAACAGAATGCTCTGGGGCATTACATATTTCATTTTATCATATAAATTTATTTCCATTGATGGAAATGTAATTCCATCAATGGTTCTTTAAGTTTAATTATTAATGGAGGAAAATGGACTATGAGGTTTTCTTAAATTTGATGTTGGAAGACAGGACACAATGGATTACTCATTCATTTTCTTCAGTCTCAGTTGCCTTCCAGAGCTAAAATGTCACCATAACTAGTTAGTTCTTCTTCAACTCTAAGGTGTTTCAGTACAATCTATACAATGAACACATTCACAAATGCAATTAGAAACTGTTAATATTGTAACTGCCATCATAATGTCTGGCCATGTGTAGTATATAAAACACAGTGATTCAAATGGGAGACATGTGTTGTATTTCTAAGGCGCTCACAGATTTCACACTTTTAATGAAAAGTTGACACCATTGCTAAGGCACAAGGAGATGGAACATGTAGATTTATGACTAAATGATCAACCCACACACTAGCTCGAGGTTCCATGATGAACTTGACCCAAAGGCCATTGGCACACTGAGTAACCTGGAAGACGGAGGGCGAGACGAGCACAGCACGATACATGCTGCAGGAGTGTTATGGGATCTGCGTGCAGTGATGAGCAATGGAGTGCACCTCGTCACCAGGGGATGGGACAGAAAAGGGCAGAAGGAGACGGAGACTGACCCGGTCATGTGGTTTGACACCGAGTTAGAAATTCCACATGTGTTATCTCATTTCACTCTAGCAATTGCCTTCTGCTTCATAAGGTTGTCATTTTCATTTTATATATCATAATACATTAAATTCCCAAGAATACATTAAATTCGCAGAGTTAGGCTTCGACACAAGGTCAGTCTAAGCCCAAAGTCCAGAGTCCTCCCAGTATAGCACATTCGAGTAGGTGGGGCTTGAAGACTGTCTCTCAATACTCTAGCTTATTAAAAATGATTTTTAAAAAAAGAGAATCAAATTCTTTCAGTAAGGCTGGAGAAAATGTAAAGGCTAGAGAAAATTTAAAGAATGGAGAATTGAAGAATGTGACGTTGAAGAGGAAGAGAATAGGGTGGGTGTGGGGAGCCAGATCACTGAAATACTGCAGTAAGTGCAAGGATGTTCTTCCCAGAGGTGTTCTGATAAAAGAACACAGTCATACATCCCACAGGAAAATGACGGAGCAGCTGAAGACCAACATTCTAAAGTGGGTGTGGAACAG
Organism: Tadarida brasiliensis; assembly: GCA_030848825.1. NCBI lineage: Eukaryota > Metazoa > Chordata > Mammalia > Chiroptera > Molossidae > Tadarida > Tadarida brasiliensis. The sequence continues at coordinate 169,727,044 of CM061257.1, read as the reverse complement.
AGTGATCTCCCTGCACCTGGGCTGTGACATCCAGGCCACCTCTTGAAGAAACTGATGGATGAAAAATCCATGAGCTTATTATATGAGCAAATACACAGGGAGAAGTTTTTGTATTGGAGGGACAGGAAGAAGGAAGGAGACGTATTTATAAGAGTCTAGAGAGAGAAAGGGATAGTTGTGGGGAAGGGACAGGAGGACAGAGAAAGATGAGGATGATAGAGAGAGAGAGATAGTATGCTAACCAAACAGAAGAAAGAAGGCTGGGAATTTCTTTGTGTTCATGAAAGACTTTGTAAGACTATGAAACCAATCAGTGCTGCTTCAGGGCCCACGTAAGCAAGCACGGCCAGGGTTGGAGAAGAGGCCATTTTCCCCATGCACCTTCTCCTTCAGTGCCCTAAAAACCCAGAAGGCCATTACAGAAGCCTGCTGTGTTCAGCAGTGTGTTTTATTTATTTATTTTTTTATTGTTGAAAGTATTACAGATGTCCCCCTTTTTTCCCCATTGAACCCCTCCTTCCTGCTCCCACCCCCCTCCTGCCTTCCCCAGCCTATTGTCCTTGTCGATTGTTTGTGCATATATGCATATCAATTCTTTAGTTTATCTCTTCCCACCCCTTCCATCCCTCCCACTCCTCATCCTTCTGGGGTTTGTCGGTCTGTTCCCTACTTCCATGATTCTGGATCTCTTTTGGTTGAAGCTTATTTTGTTCATTGTGTTCCACAAATAAGTGAGATCATGTGATATTTGTCTTTCTCTGATTGGCTTATTTCGCTTAGCATAATGCTCTCCAGGTCCCTCCGTGTTCTCTCAAAGGGTAAGAGATCTCTCTTTCTTACAGCTGCATAGTATTCCATTGTGTAAATGTACCACAGCTTTTTTATCCACTCATCTACGGATGGGCACTTGGGCTGTTTCCAGATCTTAGCTATTGTAAATAGTGCTGCTATGAACATAGGGGTGCATATATTCTTCCTGATTGGTGTTTCAGGCTTCTTAGGGTATATTCCAAGAAGTGGGATCACTGGGTCAAATGGCAATTCAATTTTTAATCAGCAGTGTGTTTTAAGGCTGAGCACTAGCAGCAGAGCCCAGGGCAGGGTGCAGTGAGGACAAGGCTGGGGGACAGTGTGATCAGTCTGACTGCTGACACGAGAGGGTTCAGGAATCACTGGGGAGCTTTGAAAAAGTGCATGAAGTCCCATGTAAACAGGAAGGAAGGAAGATTCACCATAATATGGTATTATTATTAATGTGGCCTCATGGGAACCCATACGCAAGTGATTGCTGGGTTACTAAGTTTATATACGGCGAAGAAGAAGCAAGGGATACAAAAGAAAAAGGTAAGAGAAGAAACTCAATGACAATTACGGCTCCCTTCCCAAAGAAGGGAAAATCAAAGTTATCCAAATGGAATGGCTTTCTTTGGGAGGCTTGCTATCACTGGACATTTTCAAGTGCATGTTGATAGAGATTCTGAGGAAATTAAATCATTGTCCGTCCAGTTCTACAGACCTGTCAGTCCTCCCTAATACCTCCTACCTCTCAGATGCTAATCCTTTACCAGGTCCTGCTGATTTTCCCTCCATGAACGACTAGGTGCTTGGATGAACTGGCCTTCAGAACCACTTCCAGCCTGAGCTGGTACGATTTTCTGTATACATCATGATATATATCCCTCTCGGAAAGGCACAGACTCTTTGCCCTCTTAAGCTGTTTTCTGTAACATCCCACATCATTAAATTTTCGTTTCAAATGAACACAGTAGATCCCAATAACCATTAACATGTTCTTGATTCAGTTACATAGACCATTTAATTCCATAACACCCAGAATCTGGTCCGCGGATATTTAAGGGTCTCTAGCCCAATAGTAGGTGCTAGATTCTTGGGAGCATAGGATCAAATGAGCAAAGAGCTTATAGTTGTTCATGTTCCCAAGTCCCATACTGTGTGAACGTCATTAGTGACAAGATCCCAGTACATGACGGACTTCCCCATATTTGAACTGACAGACTAGTTGGGCAATCAGAAGTATTTCCACGTTCCACACCACAGTGTCTCCTAAAGCAAAGTGTAATGGTTCGATTCAATCATGATTTATGTTTCAAAATGGATGCTGGCCCACTGGGCTAAATAAGGAAAGATTTTTTCCTACTATATGTTTGCTTTAATTAATAGAATGAGATTCCTTTCAGAGGAAAGAACTATTCTTTAAGGGCTAGGGTCTCAATCATGGAGCAGTCCCGGGCTATTTCTAGGGAGAGAATTGACAGTCTCCGAGAAAACCCTCTTGGTCTTCTCAGTGCTTTACCACCTATTTTCTCCTTTTATTACTCTTACATTTTATAAGAAAGGCAAGAAGGCAGGTAGCCCTTATTTCTCTCCATCTCTTCCCCTTTCTTTTGTTTTTAAATAAAGAAGTGAGTCCTCAAAAGTCAGAAACGCCTGGCTGAGAACTTCACACGGTGTCGGCTGTGAGTCTGCGGCCCGGGGCCTGTTCACTGGAAGCGAGGTGCGTCCCAGTGAGGTCACCGGTCAGCACGCATCAAAGCAGAGGCGTTCTGACTGTACCTGCCCGTCCTCTGCCACGTACACACTCAGCAGTGCTCTCCCACGGAGTCCAAAGCATCAAGAGATCCTCACCTGCCTATCACCCCCTGAAATGACAGGTTCTGCCCCTCTGGATTATTTCTTACTGTCAGAAATGAACTGAGGATACAATGCCTCAAAATGCCACATGCCTGTGTGTTTTGAAGGAATCTCACGTACACCATCTTATTTAAATAAGCAGTGTATCTGAAAATTGTAGAAGACAAGATCGGCACGTGAGACCTGGCGGGCTTTGCTGAGGGAGGTTGGAGAGAAATACCTGGGTGGAGTGCCACCAAAGCAAGTGGCGCATTTTCCATTCAAAAACTCACTCCCTGAGGGCCACCTACGTGTCAGACACCTTTCTCCACACTAGGGAATTCTAGATGGAGAATTCGTCTTCGGCTGCTCTAGCCAGCCTCTTTGCGCTTCCTTTCCTCTCACCGGTAACGCCTTCTCTTTCCTGTCCGTAAGAAAATTCACTTTCAGAATATGACCAGATACAAATCATTTAGCGTGTCACTACATAATGTGGCCATCCCAGAAGTATTTTCGTTCTCGGGGCCACCCTGTCGAAGGGAATGATAGGCTGTGGAGCCAATTTCGAGAATTCCAGCTTCACTTAAGCAGAAGAGATCTGGAAACGGTCAGGGGTCTTCCCAGCATTGGCCAAATCCTCGTGGGTCCACCTGCAGCTAAGACAGGACTCAGGAGTACCAAGAGTGTTTCTGAGCTCGGTTCTCAAGCGAAAGATGAAGGGACAGTCTACATCTTTAAAGAGGTAAGGCAATTACCATTGTTTAGTGATCACTCACCAGGTACTGGTCACTCTTCTTAGGGCTTTACCTGTTTCAACGTGTTCATGTTCACACACAAAATAAGTCTATGAGGTAGGTGCTGTTATTACCGCATTCTACAATGAGGAAACTGAGGCACAGAGTGGGTAACTAACTTGCCTAGGGTCTCACAGCTCTAAGTGACTGAGCTGGGACTTGAACCCAGATGATTTGCCCCAGCACCCTGGCTCTGAAAATCCCTTACAGGACTGACGGGGGTCACTGGATGTCACGCAGAAGACAGACCCGCTCATCGACTCATCCCTCTTCTTTAAGTATTGGTTATGCGGCACACTCACCCCGTGGCACGACTGGTCCGGGACTGACGAATCTTCATGGGAGACCGTTTCCACCCAGGCGGTGCAGACCGAGGGAAAAACAACGGATTCAGAGTGAGAAGGCTTGGGCTCAAGTCCAGCTCTGCCACTTCCCAACAGCCATCTTTTGTGAGTCACTTAACCTCCTTGTGCCTCAGGGCCCCCATTTGTAAAACAGCTTTCATTGCCCCTCCCAATGCCATCATCCCTCCTGCAGGGAAATGGAGCCCACTCTCCAAATTACACTTCTGGGTAGGTGGTAAATTCAGGTCGTGCGTGGGATCAGAACCCAGACCTTTGGAGCCAGAGACACCACAGGATGGTAAGGGAGGGAAGCAGGCAAGGGAAATGTTGAGAACAAGTAACACTAACTGTAAAATCCACACAGGTAAAAAATAAATGAATGAATCGAGGCTTATTATTTCCACCTCTATTGTAAAAGAAACTTCATTGTTAGCTCAGGGGAGACCCAGGGCACAGTGATCTCCACCCCAGCACGTTGAAAGCCTGTTTCCCCACTCTGTGGTCCAAACTCCTTATTTGGCCCTTAGCACGTACCATCTGCAGAGGTGTTTTAATCACTGCCTCCTGGCCCATGTGCACAGGAGAAATCTTTAACTCAAGACCCTTCTCAGGCTCTTACGGTCTAAACTAGCCTGTGATATCTCCATGTTCTGCTCTTGGTCTCCAGTCTGTTTAGTCTTCTCTGGCAGAATGTTTGGCTCCGTCCCAACTGTGCCCATCAACCCAGACTGCAGTGTCCTTGGGCTCCATGCCTCATAGGCTTGAGGACCAGAGCATCCCTCCCTGCTACCCTTTAGTACAGCTTTAGGGCTTCTACTGCCTTGGCTCAAATCCCAGCTCTTCCACTCAGCATGGGACCCTTGGCCAGCTATGGGGTCACTGGGTGCCTCAATGTCTCACCCCTAAAGTACAGGTCATAACGATACCTGACAGACCTGTTGGCGTTTGGAACATCGAGTCTGATACGTGACAGGGGCTATATAAGTAGTTGCTGTTATTGTTATGTGTTCCAGATGGGCATGATCCAGGAAGAATCCAACATACCCTGCCTTCTATTGTCAGTTAACCTTTGTGTGACGTATTTTTCCTACTTGATCAAAATCTCTCTGAGGGGAGGACTGTCATCATCATCATCTTTGTTTTGCTAGAGCACATGCCTTAAAGACGGCAGCTTTTCAGTCAAGAGTGGACTAAGGCAGTGGTTCTCACCCTTCCTAATGCCTTGACCCTTTAATCCAGTTCCTCCTGTTGTGTGTGGGCGTGTCTGCATGTGGGCGTGTCTGCATGTGGGCGTGTCTGCATGTGGGCGGACCCGCCTGGAGACGATAGAGGAGCAGTGTCTCGGTTCCTAAGACCATTGGAAATATGTGTTTTCCGATGGTCTTAGGCGACCCCTATCAAAGGGTCATTCGACTCCCAAAGGGGTCGTGACCCACAGGTTGATAACCGCTGGACTAAAGTGTCATTACTGAAGATATAAATCCGACCCGTGTCTCTGAAAAGTCAAGCGTATCATTATTTGTAGCCGGCATCAATGATCGATGATGGCTCCAGTTTTACTTTCCAACAAACACAAAGTAGGCCCAAAAAAATCATAATCATTCCCATCATTCAAACACGGATCAGGGAGAGAAAACTGCAAACAAATACAAAAAGTCAAATTAGAGAGTGAAAGACTAGATTGATACCAACATTTCCAAGGAAGATCAGCTTGCAATGGAAGAGGAAATGTGAAAAGTGAATAAAAGAGATTTCTTTGTTTAAATATTCCCAGACACTAAACAAGGGGTGGAGAAATAGATTTAGGAAACCTTGACCAGTGCCTAAGAGAAAAATGAAAGGTGTAATTTCGGGATTCCAACATAAACTGAAAATACATATTTTCACTGTTCCCTTTGCCTGAACTGCCCCAGAATCTCTGACTCAATCTCTGCTCAAATGATGCCTCACTAACATGCCTCCTTGGGGACTCGATAAGAAAGTATGTCTGTGGCTGATGTCACTCTCCAGCCCTCACCCTGATGCCCGTGTGTCTCTGGAATTTGCCATCTGCCACATTGTACATCCCGGTCACTCGTCCCTCCCCACGCACCGTAGGAGGTTACCACGTGAGGGGAGCTCTGTTCCCTGCTGTGTCCTGTGCTTGGGAGGGTACCTGGAAAGTCACGGGTGCTCAGTAAAAGTCTGTCCAGTGAGTGATCCGTTTATTAATCCAAATATTAATAAATATATGCACGAAGTGTTTAAAGTAGCGCCTGGCACACACAGTGGGTCCGCTTAGCTATTCGTAGTTGAGAGCAGAGCAGCAGTTTCCCTTCCTCAGTTCTGTGTTATGGGTTAGTGACAGAGTCTTCTGCCTTGGAGGACTCGAATAAAAGTGGGAAGGAAAAGGGGCAGGGGAGGCAGCTTTAAAATCTGAGAGGGGAGCTATTTACTTTATTTAGGGGGCAACTGGGAACTACTAAATGCTCTGGGGGACAGTATGGTTAAAGAGTATGCATTAGTGGTGTTGGGGGTGCTAACAATGTGGGGGGATAGCAAGACTGGAACCAGGACGCTGGGGATACAGGGTGGGCCAGGGTGCAGGGTGACAGTGAGCAGAGCGACAACGATTTTATCCACCTTCTTACCTAGGTCTGCATTTGCTTGGGCAGGTTCCAGGCTTTGAGATGTCAAAAACGTGATGCCACCAGGCCTGTGCGGGGGGAAAAAAAAAAAAATCAAGGGTTACCTGAAGCACTGTGCACATTAGGGGCACGCATGTGTGTGAGCGTGTACTGCTGCACTGCCTGTATATTGGGGGAGGCCCATTCTAAGGGGCTTTCAGAAATAGGGTATTATTCTTTTTTTAATATTTTTCCCTTTATTGATTTTAGAGAGAGAGGAAGTGAGAGGAAGAGAGAAACAGAAACATTGATGAGAGAGAATATCGATTGGCCACCTCCAGCATGCCCCTCGCTGGGGATTGGGCCCACAACCTGGGCATGTGCCCTGACCGGGAATCTAACCGGCAACTTCTTGGTCACAGGTTGACGCTCAACCACTGAGCCACACCGGCCAGATGGAAATAGGGCATTATGATGCTGACCCTTTTTCTTCTGATGTGAGCCTAGGGAAGAGAAGCTCCTGCATCTTTCACGACAGCCATCATCTCCACCTGAATGACGGCCCGGCGCAGGGTGACCGATCGGCTTGCCACGCGGGAGGAGTTTCCGGGATGCTGGCCCTTCAGTGCTAAAACCAGCAAAGTCCTGGGCAAACCAGTGCCAGCGGCCACCCGACCACCACAGTGCCCCCAAACTGCTCTGTGCTCATCCATGTGTTGCTCACACTGCAACCAGCACAATCTTTGCAACACAAACATCTTGTCACCTCCTCACTTGTCACACACAGTCAAAACCCTTCACTGGCAACCTGGCTCTTAAGACAGATCCCAGCCCTTAGCATGGCCGGGAAAGCCCTCTGGCGGTAGGCCCCTAGCTATCGTCCAGCTTCATTTCACACCAGGCGTGGCCACAGCAGCCCTTCAGTGGCCCCCGGGCAGGCCACGCCCTCCCCACGCGGGCTCTGCAGGTGCCGGTCCCTCTGCACAGAACGTGGCTGCCGTCCCTCCTTCACACAGTTCACTCATAGAATTTGTCATATCGTAGCTCCGCCTCTGTCACTTTTTCAGAGAAGTCTTTCCTGACTTCCCTGAGCAGACAAATCCCCTCCCTGTGCCCTTTTGGGCCCACAGCCACTGCCATCATCGTCCACCTGGCAGTCCACCTCCTCACACCAGGAGCCTCCCTGCTGACACCTGTGCCCCCCGCTGACGGCTGTGTCTGCCATGGGAGCACCCTCACCCCACACAGGCTGGCACCGGGAGAGATTAGAGCGACAGGCCAGAGCTCGGTCAGGGAGACTTTGGGGGCCATGACATGGAGTCCAGATTTTACTCTGAGTCCAAAGTGAAGCTATTTGAGAGTTTTAAGCTGGGGGAAAATGTGATCTGGTCCCATTTTGTGTCTGAAGTAGGGATAAACATATAGTACATAAACATATAGACATGCAGTTTATCTGTGGCATTAACAATTAGTGGGTGGGGTGGGCAGTTGGGGAACAGTCTGAAGGAGAGGGACAGCGGGAACAAGGTTGAGAAACACTGTTCCAGGACAGCAGACAGGCTGCGGGCTCCTTGGGACCAGCAGGTGCTCAGTGCTCGTACACTGGCCTGGGATGGCCCCTGGCCTCCTGGACCAGGAGCCCTAAAACTGCCCTGTCACGTTTCCTTGGAGCTGCACAGACACTGACTCATTCACCTTCTCAGTGGGAAGATGGTCCAGTAAGATACGACGGTCGTTTGCAAAGCAGCCTCTCTAAACACAGATACTCCTGTGTGGGCACTTGAGAGAGGCACAGTGAAGGAAGGACGTTCCAGCAGTTGCAAACGCGGTGGGTCTGAGCAGGATCTCTCGTCCTGTGTTTCGTGTTTCTCTTCCTTTTAAGACTCCATCTACCCTCACCTGACAAATTCCCGTGCTTGTAGGAGAGCCTGAGCACGGATGTCTCCTCCCCTGGAAATCCAGGGCGAAAATGATCCTTTCCTTTGAGCACCCAGAGCACTTTGTAAAATGATATCAATGGCACCTGTTTCTTGAGCACTTGGGGGCGGGACTTCTACTAAACATTTTACCTGAAGGTACTTCCGTAGAATTTACTACATATAATCACTTCTACGGTTAATCTCATTTTACAGATAGAAAACTGACGCTTAGAGAAGTGAAAGAGCTTGCTCAATGTCATAGAGCAAATAAATAGTAGAGATTCAACCCCACGCAGCCTCTTAACCTCCAGACTGTATGTACGTTATTACACCACTCACCCCACTGGATTATAATCAGCAGGAGATGTGCCTCTGCCCGCTCTCACTCCCAAGCTCAGGGACCCAGGCCCGGTGCCATGAAGCAAGAATGAGTTTCACGATCCAGTCCTGTTGTATAACTCTGAGACATTACTGAGACTCGGCTCCCTCCTCTATAAAATATGCCTACCTCGTCAGTTTGTTGTTGAGATACAATTAAATGTAACTTTTTAAAAATGTCTCTTTATTGTTGAAAGTATTACAGATGCCCCCCCCTTGTCCCCTCAGCAGCCCCCTCCTCCCCTCTCCTGCCCCACCCCGCCTTCACCACATCCTTGTCCCCGTCCACGGGTCGTGCATATATGCATATATGCATATTATGTCTTCCCACCCCCCACCCCCCCTTCTCTCTGAGGTTCGTCAGTCTGTTCCCTGGGCACATAAAGGTCCATTCAATTAAACAAGTATTAATAGAGGGCTTATGAAACACCAGGCTTTAGGATGGGCACTGAGGATAAAAATATAATAAAACAGCTCTCGTGGAGCTAACCCAGTAGGAATTTAATATATTTTGGTTGCTCTCACTTCTCGTGAGGGATTATGTGTTATTCAAAAGTGAAATGTTTCAAGTTCAGTAATCCTAGCACCAAATAGACACTCAAGAACTTTTTAGTGAATGAGTGAAAAGTGATTTACATGGTTTCAGAGACCCTAAGCATTAGGGATTATGTATGACTGTGTCAAATTAGTGGGTTGACATTTATCAACTGGTTGGCAAAATAACTGAAAATAAAGTGCAAGGATATCATACCCAGAGTGTGTACACATTAAACTCATTTAAGCATAGAGCTACTGCTAAACAACTCTCAAAATTAAATTTACAGAGAACAATGGAATACTACAACTCGAACAACGACAAATAATAATACATCTAATAATACTCAGGAGGTGAGAGAGGAAGAGGAGAGCAAGTTTCAAAAGTGTTACCCTTCCAAAAAAGGGAGGTCAATGTATACTGGCTAAAGGAAAAAGCATTCATAAAAACAGCGATATAATTAATGACAATGACTCCAACCTCTTAATATTTTTATGACACTTTGGCCACAGATTTTTTTAAAAGAAATAATATACCTTGAAATGAGGTAGTTATTTGAAGTTTGATTTTAGTTTCAATTCAGTTTTTTTAATTGCTTCAAATTTTTAAATTATTTTTGTTATAAAAAGCATTTTTATTCAATTTTATAGAAGTATTTCTATCTAAACATCCATCCACCCATAGATAGATAGATAGATAGATAGATAGATAGATAGATAGATAGATAGAAAGATAGATAGATAGCTGTCTGATGTGATGTTCACCTAAGATTAACAATGGCAATTGTATTATTTGAGACGGTTTTTAAAGACTGTTATCTTCATAACTTTCTGCCTTATTTCAATTCTTAATAATCAACATATGTGATTTTTAAAAAGTGTATTCCCTAAAAAGAGAGAGAGAGAGAGAATATGCCAAAATGTAGTTAATTCTTCCTGGTGGGAATACGGGTCATTGTTATTTTCTTCTTTGTACCTTTTTGTATTTTTTACATTTCCAAAAATGACTTTTAAAGGGCTTTACATTAGACTCTACATTTATGATCGTTTCTTTCCTTTCCATCTAAAACAGAATGTACATTTTTTACTTCAGTTGCCAATGGTGTCTTTAAAATGACTTGAGAATCCAGTTTTCAAGGCCGAAGAGACTGGATTCTTTTGAATGTTCTTTATAAATGCAATCCACTCAAATAAATCCCGTAGAGAGATAGTGAGTGGCTGTGTGGATGTTTACATTTTTAAAGGTTTTTCCATGAAGATGAGCGATCATGAAAGTGATTATGAAAAGCTTCATGATGTCAGACTGTGTCTGATGGAGTCTTTAAGGCCAGATTTCAAACTAAGTGGCTTTCCTTGTCCCTTGGTGTTTAAGACATGCTTATTGAATGTTGACAGCTGCTTGCTGTGGTGAATACAAAGAGTAATCCAGTTATTGCCCTCTAGCTGAGAATAATAATCTAAAATACACAGAAGGTTGCATAGCTGTGAAAGGAACTAGCTTATTTATGTGAGATGTTTGGGGAATGGTGGCGAAAGTATCTGAGCTGTTGGGTTCCCCAGAAGGTGCCATAGTAACATTTTTCCATTGATAAAGGTTTGGAGAAAAGTTGGGATTCTGATTTATTTCTTAAAATAACAAATCAATTCAGTTTCCTGAAGCATGGAATTCTAGGTACAATAGAATCCAGTATTCCCTGGGTTTTGTATGATTACATTAACGTTACAGAATTTTTTTAATTCACTGAGTCACCTGTATATAAAACCTTTAATCATCACCAATTCCTTCCTTTAATTTATAGGATAAAACATAAATTTTGTTTCTGCTACTTTTTGGAACCGTATTCTTTCAGTGAAAGTTTGTAGCCTACAGTTTCTTTGTTTCTTATAAAGGAAAAGTGTTTCAGAAACCTATATTTGTAAGATGCTTTAACTCCTATTGCATTTTGTCAAAATGTGGGTTGGCATTTTTCTAGCCTAGGAGTTAATAATATTCATAGAGAAAATATTAGATTTAAAGAAAACTTAGGAGTTATTATCCCATCCATCTCCCTCCCAACACAGGCCTCTCTCCTTCACTGTACGACCATCCAGCCTCATCTTGAACTCTTCCAGGGCACAGTGTTCTCTACCCCACAAGGAAACCTCATGGCATTCCAGCCAGCCATAAATGTTAAAGAAAAAAAAAAAACTGTTCCCTTGTTCTGAGCCCAATCTATTTTCATTAATATCTTTCCACTAGTGCTTGTTCTTACTTCCAGAGATGCAATGAGAGAATCCAGCCCTCATCGTCCTCTGCACACCTGAAACCCAGTCGTGCGACTTCCTCTCGTCATGACTAAAGCACCCCAGTCCCTTCAGCAAGCCTCAAATGGAAGCGTTTCCATCCTCAACACCTTGCACACCATCACACTGTTCTCCAGGGTGCCAATGACCAAGCTTCTCAAAAAAGGCCGAACGTTGCTCCAGGATCACAGATACAGTTCCTGCAACAGTCACTTTAAGCCATTAGACAAACACATCTTACACAGCTCGATTCTGTGTCACCATCTCCTCGGCTCCCTTGAGCTTCGGTTCCCTCTCCGCCACGTGTTTCTGCCTCTGCAGTGCTGAAACCCATTCCTGAATTACTCCTGGTTGCAAGCCACTGAAACGGATTTTGTCTACTTCAACCCAAAAACAGCATCTCCACTTTCATGAAATCCATGGACCATTTCATGAAATCGGAGTAAGAGTTGAAAAGCCGAGAGCAGGAAGAACGGGAAGCCGAGTGGGGGCAGGCCTCCCACGCTGCCTCCCTGACGCACTTCACTGGCTGTGACTTCACTCCAGAGACTCCCGTCGCTGCAGTCCTTCCGTCCTAAACTCTAATTCTTGGTGCTGTCCCTGCTTTAAGGAGCCCTGGCCAGGGACCTGGTGCTGTGTAGATGGCGCCCATGCTTGTATCTGGGGCTCATTTTCAGAGAGAGGAAAACGGATGACAACAAGACAGATAGCCAGAATCACTGTCCTTCTAAAGGAAAGTCATATCAGAGATATTCATCTATTTCTTTTTATTTACCTTTGTTTTGTTTTCCCTTTTTCTTGATCCCCAATAAGTCAGGTATTTTGAAATGGGTGTTTACTACTTCAGCAGAGGTATGTAACAAGGAGAAAAAGAGAAATAGCCTGAGAATATTGCTGGAGTTTGCTTTCCAAAATCCTTAAAAGAACTCAGGGAATTTCTTAAAGGCAGGTAAAAAGGAATAAGATTTATGCACATGAAGAATTTTGAACATGGAGCAATATCTCCTCGGGGCTGTTGGGAAAGGAGCGAAGTAGGCCTACGGTTCTTGGAGGAGCAGGGAGCCAGGCTCTACTTCCTGGCAGTGTCTCCAGAAAGGCCACGAGACCCCAGGGCTATGTGTGGTACATCTAGGCAGAAGAAGCCATTAGAAATATCACTAAAAGATTTCTGTGGACAAAGAATGACCTGGACATCTGCAACTAAGAGAGCCATGGGAGCAGAAATCCTGGGTGCTACAGTGTCACCTGTGTGGCCAGATGCCTCAGTGACCATAAGGTCCCCTCTCCCAATGTTGCCCTACAGTGTCAGCCACCAGGCCTTGACACAATTCTGGGGAGTGGTATGACCCTAAGAATGACTGAGGGTAAGTTTTCTTCCTTCCCAGAAGGAAGAGGCTTGAAACAGAAACGAACGTGATTTCAAGAGATGAGCTATTTCTTTATATACCTGTCTTTGGAGATGGGGATTCTCAACTGCTACACTTGCATGGGAAAGACAGAAGCAAAATGACAATGGAGTGGTTCTCGTCCTCTCTCTGAAGTTGACCTCATCTTTTTCACGTAGCAGAGTCTGTACATCTTGCCTGACTGCAAGGTTAAAGGCCCTCTTTTATATAATCCGGCTTAACAGTTTCTCCCAAACCCTCTTCTTATTCATGACCTTACTTTTCCTGATGCTATTCTCCCGGGTCCATGTGGTACCTCCATTAATGCCATCCTAGACTATCTACCTCGCCTCCCCTCGTCTGTGTATCTCCTCCTTCTTAGATGTGGTTCGGGAACAAGTTCCCTGTGCAGCCTCTCTGGAGTCCTCACCTCCCTCCCTTTTGCTTTGTCATGTGCCCAACTAGTGACTATAATGTCAGAATTTTGTTTCTCTTTTTTTAATCTTGTATTTATTTTGGAAAGAACACTTAGTGTGAGCTCTACCCTCTTAACCAATTTTAAAGTGCACAATCCAGTATTATTGGCTATTGATGCAGAACTTTGTTCTTAACAAATTCTGCATTCGTTGGGATCCTAAAGCCAGCCAACGCTGCGGCAATTTGTCAGCTATGATGTGCTTACCCAAAAATGAAAACAATGAAACAGACAGACCAAGCCCCAAACATTGAGTCAGAAAGTTGACTGTCCTTTCATTTCTGCAGTTGGCAGGGCTGCTACTTCCTGAAGAGAAGTCGAGTGATGTAATGAACAAAGCCCAGGGAGTCGGGTGACCTGACCTGGATCTATTCTTGGCTGTGCCACTGACCGTGAGTGACCTTGGGCAAGTCACTTTTTATCTCCCCATCTCAGTTTTCTCCACTGTACAACTAGAAAAAAATATCTTGTCACCTACCTAGAGAATAATTTGGGCACAAGAATTACGGAGTAAGAAGTAAGATAATGCTGCTTGAGAATACAGTAAGTTTATTTTTTTCAATCTGCTACAGTTTCCCTTATGACACTAGGGTACCATGGCACTTCAGTTCTTCAAATAATCATGAAAATTAGAATTAACCTACATTTTCAGAACTTAAAAGAAATCAAGACCAGCTTATGACAAATCAGAAGGTGACCTTAACACAAGTCCAGTGTCCCCTATTATGCATGATATGTTCTATTCATATTTATTTGGGAGCTGGTTGGGTAAAAAAGAGTCTGTTCAAAAGCCCAGTTGGATGCTGGCTGGTTTGGCTCAGCAGTTAGAGCGTCAGCCCACGGACCAGAGAGACCCGGGTTCAGTTCCCACTAAGGACATGTACCTCGGTTGCAGTTTGTCCCCGGCCCCAGTTGGGGTCATGTGGGTGGCAACCAGTCAGTGTGTCTCTCTCACATCGATGTTTCTCTCTCTCTTTTCCTCCCTCTCTCCTTTCCGCTCTATCTGAAGATGAATGCAAAAATATCCTCGGGTGAGGATAAAAAAAAAAAAAGCCCAGTTGGTCTCCTGTAGGTAGAAGATGATACTGCAGAAACAGAGATACAAGGAGACAGGGACATTGGCAAATGGGGACGGGACAGATGCCAATTCTGTAGATGAATTCTGTTTTCTGCAGACCTGTGGGCTTTTAAAAAAATTATGTGCAAAGCTTTCCAAATATAAGCTAGGCTTAGAAAAATTTCTAAAGTGACTGTCTTTATTTTAAAAGAGAAAGGATAATTTTAATACCTAAAAAACACCAACAGCTCTTGCTTTTCACTAGATCCATACCCAGAATACTGCACCGTATTTATGGTTGATTCTGTTTTGAAAGTTAAAAAAAATTTTAAAGTCAGAAATGTTCTCTGTGGCTTACTAGACAGAAGGTGGATTGCAAGCCCAGCAGGTAGAGTAAATACAACCCAGATCCCATTTACAGCCATACTCTTAAGCAAGTGCGTTAACTTCTCTGAGCCCTGATTTGCTCATCTGTACCAGAAGTACAGTACCACCTACCTCCTGCACAGAGATACCTACTGACAGATTAGGTAACCGAGGCAAGGAGCTTAAATCTCCTACTTTAAGCACAGGAAAGACACAGAGGGAACATACAATTCATGTTCACTGCTTGCCCTCGCAATAGACTTTAAGGGCATTGTTCTCAGAATAAAACATCAACAAGTTATATGGACTCCACGGTGTAATGGTGAGAAGTCAGCTTTATTGGTATTCACAGGGCCAAGACCATAGAGATGAGCTTTCAGTCAGTGAACAGATCAAAGTAGCAATGCACCCTTTGGAGATGAGGACAAAAGATTTTAGTTACTGACTTCTGGGGACTGAACACATTTAATGTGATATCTGACTAGTTGAAACTCTCACAGAGGGGAATGATCATTAAATGCTAAGACAGCAGTTGTCATTCCAAAATACTTTCCCCATCCTCGCTCAGCAATCTGTGCAACATCGACGAGCAGACAAACTGTTCTGTGATACTTACAGAAGCCGAGACATTGGAAGGAGCTCTTGTGGAGCATCAGAAAGTACCATCTATGTGCTACTCAGAGGGTTTTCTCTCAACCATAGGTGACCCCATTGTTTCCAAGAATTTCACCTATGCAAATGTCAAGGTTTTGGAAACAACGGCTCCCCCAAATTACCATGGTGAATGGATCACTGGGGTTAGCTTCTCCTAACGCAGAGACAGGTTCTCAGCTCTCTCTGAAAAACCTGTTTCACAGAAGAAATCATTGGAGAAAGCATCTGAGGCTGGATGAGTGTGGACAGATATTCATGTGGGCAAAAACAGCTCAGAGCATCCATGTGCTGCTCTGTTAGACGCATTTTTAAATGTCGGTCTGCAAGTCATCTCATGTTCTCTGTGCTTCTTCCGCACACACACAAATACCCACTAGAGCACTCCTACTGGGATATCAGTGCCAGTACCTTCAGAATAGCGACCAAATGGTATTTCCTGCCCTGCTTTAAAGTCTTACCTATCCTCCCCAACCAGCCTTCTGGCTGCATTTGCTGCTTTTCTATATCCTAATGACCGACATGAATACTAACAAGTCCTGCCTCCCTGCATTTGTTGCTGAAGAGGCCACTGAGGAAGGTCACCAGAACATGCAATGCCTTTGCCAGAGACATTCAGACTACTGCCACTGCCTGTTCCCACTCCACCCTGGAAGGATGCTTTGAGGCCCAACATCTAGAAATGTTGACTGACTGCACTCTGCACTCGAAAACTGGGAATATAGCTTGTTCTAACCATTCACCTTCGTTTTTCTTTTGATTCCATAGAAACAGTCCCCCCACCTTATTAAATGACTGATTGCTCACACCACTGTTAAAAAAAAAAAAAAAAAGCCCCAAATGGAGTCACTTGTGCTAAGCCCATGTCACCAAATCAAGACTTAATACCTAACCTAACTGCAGTTTAAGCCTCTCCCAGTAATGTATAATCAGTCAGAATGGAATTACCTGGTCAGCACTAGTGCAGTAATTTCCCTGATAGACCCCTGCCTCCCCCCAAAAGGAAGGTGACCTTGCCCAAGAAAATTCACTCTGCTAGAATAACTCCCTTGCCCTGCCTCCTTCTGCCTATAAAAGTCTTTCATTTTGTACAGCTCCACAGAATTCCTTTCTGTTTTCCAGACAGGATGCTGCTCAATTAATGAATCATTGAATAAAGCTAGTTAGACCTTTAAATTTATTCAGTTGAATTTCTTTTTACACCATATAGAGCCCTAACTTAGGTGCGCACCTGACTCCCTCCTCTGCCACTGCCTCCTGAAATGAGATACACCTGTTTAATTGGACCGATTGAGTCCCAGGACTGAGACTGAGTCAACAAGGTGGGTGAGGCATTTAAATGTGTCACTTTCTGCTTTCTCATCCTTGTTCCAATCTTTGTTTTCTCTCCTCCTTTGTATATCTCTTGTCTTGCAAACCCTAACCCCAATCTCTATAGTTACCAGCTTGGCCTTTGATACATGAAACTTCCTGAAGGGAAAATAGGAAGTTTCAAAGGGAAGAATGAGGGGTACCAGAATACACTACCCCAAAATATGCCTCTTTGGTATATGGATTATTCTTAGCGAAAGGCCACTGAGAACCAGCAGATGCAGGAAAAGCTCTAAAAACAGTGTACAAGTTTTCCTTTTGTAAAGGAAACATATTTATAAAGACATTTCCATTTATAATGGTATCTCCTCCCATGCCAGGAAGAGGAGAACTCTTAATAACTCTTATGAATGGAGAAACAAAGGACTTAAATCTCTATAACAAACCTTGCTAAACAACCCTTATTTATCATACTTTTCTGGCCACCTCCCCATAACTTGTCTCCCTACCCAGAAGCCCCAAACTCCTTTCCTATGGCCTAGGATGGTATTTAAGCCCAAGTTCTCTCCCACTCCTTGGAGTGACTAAAGTCTGGGTACTCTCCTGTGTAAGTATGATTCACATGATATTAAACTTCTGTTTGTTTTCCTCGTGTTATAAAAATAAAGTCCTGCTTACCACCAAAATATTTCCCCCAATAGCCTGTGACTCAGAAGACCACGGTAAGAGAGTGTTTAGTGTGAAAGATTTTGGTCTTTAATAATGATCTATGTATGACTCTTTAGAAGGGAGAAATAGGCATAGCCCTAACAGATGGAACACAATTTTGGTCAGTTTTGATTAAGGTAAGGAAATAGATGACTTGGTTTAAAACAACAAGAATAAAAACACTAGCTAGCAGCCCAATTCCTGTAGCAGTGAATTCCAGAGGTCTTAACTATTCCAGCAAAGAGGTGAGGTGAGGTGGCCCAAAGGCAAGACCGCCTCTCTCCCCTCCCCCAGCCTCACACATATACTGTGACATAATATATTCAAAGCCTAAAGAAATACAGAAATGCAGATTACCCAGAGACAGGTTTTACATCTAGCTAGAGAACTTGAGCAACCTACGTGGGAAAGAATGGTCCATTTCCCAGAACTGTGCCTTTTACATGTTGACTAGGTAAGGAGGTCTCCTGCTCTGCATCTTCCTACTTTCATAATTATCATATTTCAGGAACACGGATGAGTGCTTTGTCAGACACTAAACACAGGGATGGTTCGATGCCCTCACAAGGCCAGCCTGTTGGTGCAAGCTCAGCTTTGCTCCACGAGGATACGATTCCCACGGTTTAGCAGCTCTACGACATCAAGCAAATTAGATTAATGGCTCTAACTCCATCAACACACAAGCTGAGACCTGCCAAGAATAAAGCTGATTTTTAAGACAGAGACTGTGTACAACTAAAAATAACTTTTCTTGTGAAAACTAAGGCCCAGTAAGAGAGTCTGAGTAAGTCCCGAACATGAACTGCCAACATTGGGATCACTGTATATTATTAAATATCACTGATGAATTTTCACAATTATACAAGTAAAGTTGTAACAAGAAAAACATTAAAGGCAACATCAGCTAAAACACACCTGTGCCTGGGATGCATGCACAAAGCTTGAACAAAACTAGGCTCTGAGTCACTGTGTATGAGGCAAGAAACAAGTGTTTCTGAATCCTCTATCAAGAATGTTTACCATCATCACATCAAATTCCAGTCTGCTCCCATTCCTCCCACTCCCCTTCCTTTGGGGACAGCTTTACCAATTTTATTCCTAGAAAAGGAGGAAGGCCAAGATATGAGGTCCACCCTCAGACAATGATAGTACTGACAACAGGACCCCATTACCTTGGTCAAAGCAGGGTTAAGTATCTATCACAGTTCTTTCCTGAGATTCACTTTGGAGCTAGAGAAGGGAGCTATCCTTAGGCTACAGAGCTAATGGATGTGAATCTAGAGCTTATAAAGTTACTGAAAGGACAAGGTCTGCAATAGAAAACAATAAAGCCAAAACAGAGAAAGAACAGCAGAAGCAAAAGACAGAAAGAGATAGAGACCAAGAGACAGAAAACCACCAATCAACCAGAAAAGCATCTGAATATCGGGACCTGGCTGGGGGTAGACCAGCTTCCTCACCACGACATTAGAGTTTGGTCATGACTCAGTTACGTTAGCCCCAGATGCTCATTTTTGCTTAGGATTCTTTCTGCTAGCTTTCCATCTCATACAATAGAATGGACCCTAACTAATATAATAGGCAATATACTCTAAATTTCAAAGTATCCCCAAAGAACAGATAAGATTGTTAACCTCTTTCTGAATGGGAAAACTGAACCACATAGATAGTTGGTAATCACTTGCTTTTTCTGCATGAGCAAAGAGAAATATGTTATTCTTCAAGAAGAAAAATATTGTAAAACACAAGTTCTTCCATGCTGGCAAGTTAGAGTCTCTTCAATTCCCAGGGACATTTGAAGGAAAGAAGTTTTGCTTCTCCTGGGCAGAAGCCAATGCATTCACTAGTGGGTAAAAAAGCACAATTTACCAAGTCAGTGCACTAAAGAGCCAAGGAGGAAGCAGCCTAGGACAGGCCCTGCGGTCCAGACACCTTCTTTCTCTGAAGCTGCATCTGTAATGCATCTCAGTAGAGCGTGCTAAGTATTTGTGCAGGCTGGTGAGAGAAATGTCTGTCCACACACAGGTGGCTTCAGTCAGTGTCACCCCTCTAAGAGGTAGTCCTATGAGGAAACTGAAGACTGTCATCTCCCATTAGCATCAGCTTTAACAACTAAAAAGGATAGAGAAAGACAATAGGGGAAAATAAACATTTTAGGGACAGAAGACTGGCCTTTATTATCCTTGTTGGCAAGTATTATTAATATTAATAAGTCACCATTCATTCCCTACTTACTATGTGCCAAGAACTCCTAAGCATTTTATTTATTTATTATTATTTTTTTTAATCCTCACCTGAGGACATTTTTCTATTTATCTTCAGATAGAGTGGGAGGGAGAGAAAGGGAGAGAGAGAGAAACATCAACTTGAAAGAGACACATCAACTGGCTGCCTCCCGCACAACCCCGACCAGGGCCGGGGACAAACCACAACCGAGATATGTGCCCTTGACCGGAATCGAGCCACGACTTTTTGGTCCATGGCCCAACACTCTATGGCTGAGCCAAACCAGCCAGGGCCTAAGGATTTTAATTATATTATCTCATTTAATCATTACAACTTCCACTATGAGGCAAATAACATCCTGATTTTACAAACAAGAAACTAAAGTTCAAGAGGGTGAGTGACTTGACAAAACCACTCAGCTAGTGAGTGGTTGGACAAGGACTTGAACCCATGAGACAGGTTTATGAGTTTAACTTTATGCTATATTGCCTCCCAACTTTTATCTATTGTTTCCCTCCAGTGGGGCCAATGTTACTTAGTTCCTGAAGTATATCTAAAGGCATCTTATTCATTGATTCTACTAATGGGCTATAAATACAGTTGAGAAAAAAGGAGACTAATCGTTAGATATCTCTGACCTAGAAGATCTGGGACTCTTTTTTCAAGAGAGAGGTAGAGAGAAAGAGAGAAATATCAGCTTGTTGTTACATTTATTTATGCGTTTATTGGTTGCTTCTTGTATGTGTCCTGACCAGGGATCCAACCTGCAACCTTGGCATCTTAGGACGACGCTCAAATCAACCAAGCCACTCAGCCAGGGCCAAAGACCTGGGACTTGTATAACACTTTGGTGTACGGGCAATGCTCCACCCAACTGAACCACACCAGCTGGGGCTTTTATAACACTTTAAAAGCAGTATCTTCCACAATGACAATCTGGTGTGCAACTCTCAGCTTTACTGTTTTCTTTCCTGAAAAAAATGGTTAATAAGTCTAAGATCCAAATGATCTTGTAGTAAGCCCTAAGAACAGCTGAGCAAGGACCGTTGAGTCCCAGTGGTCTGCCCACAAGATGCTACCTGATGCAGGTAACACAACATAATTCTCTCTCCCAGGAACTTAGATTCTCCCAAGGTGGCACAGCACATGATGACACATACCCCACATGCAAATATGGATCACGCTTTAGGACAACTTGAGCCACTGTGGAAGAAAGTCAGATGCAAAGTTAGATGCTAAGCTACTTGACCTGGTCCTTTTAAAGGCTGGGTCTGGACATTCACCTCTCCGTGACTGAAGCACCCATATGGCACAGGTCTGCACCACAGGTCCCGAGCTCTGCATTCAGTCCATCAGGAATGTGTGAGTGCCAATGTCAAACTCCCAAAGTCAGCAAGCCAGCAGGGGATATTTTTGTTGCTGTTGGTTTGGGTTTTTTTTTTTTTTTTAGCAATCTCAACTGCAAAAAGGGGATAAGAAAACTCCTCTGATTCACACTCTGCTGCCAGCTACTTGTCCTTTAGTTAAATGAGGATTTGGCTCTGGCCTCAGAGGGCAAGGGCATTGCTTGTTATTTGGGGGGGTCAGCACTTACATGCCTGAACAGATTCTGCCTCTACAGAACTTGAGGAGCTCTGATGGAAGAAGAGAAAGGATGGTGGTGGAAGTGATGGTGACGATGATGATGATGATGAAAGAAGAAAACGGTGATGATGAATGTCACCTATAAATATAAGCACAAAGCAGCAACAGATATCCTTCTATACGTTGCCAATCATAATCAGGAAGCAGCTTCCGTTCCCAAACCAACGCCACCAAGGTGCTCCCCCTCTGAACTAAACACATCCAGCTTCTAAACAGAGCGCTGCATCCCTCCCTCCGCCCGTCCCCCTCTCCACCTCCCCCTTCTACCCGTCCACCCTTCCAGTGCCAAGCTGGGAATGAGACTGCACTGGCGAGTCAAGAGGGCTGGGACCTGAGAGTTAACGACAGTTTCGTAGTGCGGAGCGTTGGGGTGACCCTGGGGGCACCGCCAACGCACTTCGGAACCGCTCGGTTGGGGAGCTGAGGGAACGGACCCAGCAGGGGAGGAAGACAGGTAGCGGGTCAAAACAGATTTGGTGCCTATTTGCGAGAGCCCTGAAGCCCGGGAGGAGGAGCAGGCAGCCTTTGGTCGGGAAGGACAAGAGGAGAGACAGACCGCCAGCGAGACACACGGTCTCTCTTTACCTGACCAGGTGCGGCAGCCCTAGCCGCAGCAGCGAGGATGCTGCGCTGGAGTCCAGAGCCAGAAGCTAAAGCAGCAGCTGCGCCGGCCTCCGCGGAGGCCACGCCCTGTCCCCGCCCCCCGCCCCGAGGTCCCGCCTCCCGAGCACGCGACGGCCCGACGAGCTGTTTGGGGGAGGTGAGCTGTGGGCTGATCGGCAGGGCTGCCGACCAATGGAAACGTGTAGCGGCGCCGGGGCGGGCAGACAGCAAAGTGGGGCGGGGGGCGACGGCCCCCGTTCAGCCCCTGAGCCGCTGGGCCGGCCTAGGGCGTGGTGAGGTCATGGGGCTAAGCAAGTCCAGGCTGCTGGGTGGGAGGCGGTGATCGGTAGGCTAGGTCAAAGGTGGACAGCCCTGGCCACAGCCAGTCCCGCAGCTTGCCTGCTTCCGGGCACGTCCGGGGCGCTCGCTCTGGACAAACTCGAAGCCGGGGGGAAGGGAGCCGCAGGTCCATGACTCCCGAGATGCTCCAGGTTCCCACGCCTCCGAGGCCACGAGGCTGTGCAGCCCCAGCGGTCAGGTCAGCGGCCCCTGCCCTTGTACCTGCGGGTTCAGTATTCTTGAATCCACAGGTAAACCCAGACTCTTATGTTAGTCTCTCACACCCCCAATTCCACCTCCAAATAGTTTTTAAACCCTAACCGCTGGCAAGTAAATTACTTTGACTACTTGGAGGTAAGAGCTAAATTGGTTTGGGCAAAACAACGAGCTGGGTCTTGGCTCTCCGGGACAGAATGAGTGCGCATGTCACAATGGAGGCTACCTGCTTGCTGGAAAACCACCGAGTTCAAGGTCTTGTTGCCACTGTTTCTGAGCTGGTGAATCAGTATACTATTTTGCCCCCAAATGTCAAATAATAATTGGAATGAACTCTTTTCAAACGTTTCATAAGAGGATTTGAGGCCTTACTGATACAATGATTTGGTCTGTGATTCGGGTGGCATTTCTGTTTCAAGTATAATAGGTAGGCAAGAGAGAGCATTGCCTTTAATCTGCTTTCTGGTAAATGCAAAATTTATCATGCATCTGGTACTAAAGAAGAGACTCTATCCTCAACAGATTCTGTTTTCAAATAATAAGTAAATGTGAAACACTTTGGCAAGATATTTTAAAATGAATTTTCTGCTCAACAGTTTTTTTTTTCCGCCCTGGCCAGTGTGGCTCAGTTGGTTGGAGCATCCTCCCATAAACCAAAAAGTGGCAGATTCTATTCCTGGTGAGGTCAGGGCACGTACCCAGGTTGCTGGTTCAAATACGCAGTCAAGGCATGTGCAGGAGGCAACCAATCGATGTCTCTCTCTCTCTCTCTCTCTCTCTCTCTCTCTCTCTCTCTCTCTCTCTCTCAAAATCAATTTAAAAAAAGAGAACTTAAAAAATTTTTTTTCCTGGAAATAATAGTGTATGGGAATTCTGACTTATCCTTACCCATAATATTAGCCAAACATGGATAGGCTTTTTATCTGTAGTTATCTCCTTCAATCCACACATCTACCACATATAAATTTTACCTTATAGATAACACTGAGGGCTCAGAGAGATCAGTCAAGTAATTGTTCTAGGGTCATGTAATTAGGAGTCCAGTCAATACTAGTTCAGCACTTCTGTTTAAAACCCATCATTATGAATTAGAAGAAGAACAAGAAGCACTAACACAACTCTTATTTCTTTTAACTTTTTTCTTTTGTTTTGGGGTTTTTGTTGTTGTTGTTGTTGCTATTTACCTGGAAAACTATGCTAGAGGGACCCAATTCCCACACTACTGACTTCTTGAAACTGCAGCTTCAAGGGAAAGCAGCGCCTCTGATATATGTTAGGAGCAATCGCAAGTCAGCTTTGCTCATAGACAGGCGTTGTGATTTGATATTGATGGGAAGGAAGTAAATTTTCTCAGGACTTGAGTCTAACTGTATTTTAATTGAAGTGAGAATCTTTTAAAGTAAACCAACAAAATATCATAGCCTAGAAAGAAAAACAAAAACAAAAACAGGATATAACCCAAAGTCTTATTCCAGCATTGTTTCAAAAGCTTTCTGAAGAAATCCATAAATCCTAGTCTGACCTTTAATCAAACTTGGAAATACATACTTCCTCTACGCTTGGGAGGGAGGAGTGTGTAGGAGGTGGTTTAAAGAGAAAGAGAAGAAGAAAAATATTTCCCAAAGAGGCTATTATAAAGACAATATAAATAAGTTAAAGGTTATAGATCAGTACAGAGGTGTACACTAATAAACAGGTTAGTGATATAAACATTTAGGGTTGTATGTGCTCCTCATTTAATAAACAGTGACTAAGTGCCTAATACTGTATGTTAGATACTGTACTACTCTCTGGGGATATCCATTTGAATAACACCCATATCCTGACCTCTATGAAGCACAACTTGAGGACACACAATCTGGATCAGACATGAAGAGATCAGTTTATAAACATAATTGCTATGCCCTGGCCAGTTTTCTCAGTGGTTAGAGCATCGGCCTGAGGACCCAAGGGTCTTGCGGTTTGATTCCGGTCCAGGGCACATACCTGGGTTGCAGGTTTGATCCACAGCCCAACCAGGGCCGTGTGGGAGGCAACCGATCAATGTGTCTCTCTCACATTGATGTTTTCCTCTCTCTCTCTCTCTTCCTCGCTCCCTCCCTTCCACTCCCTCTAAAAGATCAATGGAAAAATATACTCAGGTGAGGATTAACATACAAAAAATACCATAATTGTTAGTCTGTACAACCACCCAGGAGGGTAGGTAGATATTATCCTCATTTCACAGATGAGACCAGAGAGAACAATAACTCACTTGAGGTTACATGGTTGAGAAAAAGTCTTAATATTAAATCCTTCCCACCCAGAGGCCCACACTTCTGCATTACACCATGCTTGCCTTCCTAAGGGAAGAAGCTCTCTCTGATAATCCCCACAGAAATAGATGATGCAATGCCTGCACATTTTTAAATACTGAATTTGTTCAATTTGTTTGTCAAATTACTCTACTTTCTAAAAATTCAACCAAGAAAATATAAAAGATGGTTTCTGCCCCCTTGGGGCTTCATGTCACGCTTACATGTCCTCTTTTTAAGTCCTTAGTGGTAGGTGGAAGGATTTCTTATAATTCCTCCTCCATTTCCAAACTCTCTTCTTTACCTCTTAGTTCACTTCTAGTAAAAGAAGATAGTGACGTTTACTCAGATGTGTGGTCAGAAGACCAGCAGGATTGATCTTACCTAGAAGCTCGTTAGAATTGCAGAATCTCAAGTCCACCCAGACCTACTGAATCAGAAACTGCATTTTATCCCAGGTGATTCCTATGCATTAAAGTTTTAGCAGGACTGCTTGTCTTGGGTGAAATGCATTTAATAACTACAGCAGCTTACTGCCCAAAGAGGCTTGCTCCTACCGCAAAGGGGAAGGGGAAACAAAAGAGGGGAGGGAGACAGCCGTAATGCACACATTCACATATGCTTCTTCCATTACCTCTAACAGCAGAAACATTAGTGCCCACAGATCACTAACTCTCAACTTCTCTCAAAAGATTAAATCATTCCTTTCCTGCAGGAAATGGAGAAAGAGAAATGCAAGCCAGGCTCTACATTCAGATGGATCCTAGCGTATACCTAAAGCTTCTCAGTCCTACTGTTGTTACCTTCTACAGTCAATGAAAGCCACGGATGTCATAATTTAACCACTAAGTGCTTCCTTTCAAAGAATGAGATAAAAAAAAAACAACTCTTTCCACCATTAAGTTCCAGCTCACAAGCCACTGCCTCCTGCAACCTTCCCTCATTCCCTGTCAGAATTGATTTCCAACTCTGTGCTTCTGTAATGTGTTGCCTGTACTTCTCTCATCCGCTGGTGCCCCATAAAGGGCTGCAGATGTACTTGCTTCCGCCTCTGGGTTCAAAGCAACTGGAGGGAGAGGACTGGCTGTTGTCTACCTTTTCACCCCCACGATGCCTTGCAAATCATGAGTGATCTGCTTTGTTAAATTGAATTTCTGTCCTTCCCTGAGGTGGATAACTTCAGTGTGTGACCTAGAAGATCAAAAGAGGGTAAAAAAAAAAGCAGAGAAATGAGACACAGAGAGAACATAAACATTTTGGAGGTTCCATTTGGAAGGACTCCAGTCCAGGTGGGGAAAAAGAGATGGGATGTGGCAGGTGACGTCATCTATTGCCTCAGAATCCCACCGTCCTGTTATCTGGCCAGTCAGGAGCAAGGGGTTTCCTTTACCCAGAGCTGATTTCAGGGAGCAGGTGTCTGTGGAACCCGTGTGTGGATGTCAAGGAGAGACCAGCGGCATTGAAAATGGAGACTAGACACCACAAGTGAATTCTGAGAGGTGTGACGGGAACACGGACAGGAAGAGCACCCCAGTGACCACTTCCTGGGGACTGGCTTTTGCCCTCCCACAGAGAAGGACTGTGCTCTGCCCAGATATAACAGCATAACAAATAATTCTAGCAAGGGCCCAACATTTCATTACACTCACTAGTTATATGGCCCAAATCACCTCAGCCAATCGGGCCCTCACTGTCCTCATCTGTCACAGATGGGGGATGACAACGTTATCCCAGAATGCCGACCACAGGACTGCCAATGTTAATGTTCTCTGTCCCGACTGAGGTAAATTTATACACACAGCATCCTCCAAGAGAGATGTTGTTAGGTTTATTTCAACCGCAAGACAAGAAGAGAAAGGCTATCCATGGGAAACATTACTCACGAAACCAATGATCACATCTCCGTGAAATGTAGGACACTGGGAGCAAACCTAATCTCCAAGATGTTTCCACCTCATTTGCCCTGAGCTGTGTAATCAGCTTTTCATCTCAACCCGATAAATGCAACTTGCCTGCTGCCCCCTTCCTCCTAACGTACAGGCTACTCTGTTCATCAGTAGCTACTCACCACGCCCACATTTCCTGAAAATATTCAGTGGCATCAGAATGTCGATCTCTGCAGCACATCTAGGGATCTAAGACACAGAAAAACAAGACTTTGTGCTACAACGTTGTCCCTTAACGTGGGTTCTCAATCTGAGGAAAGATAAACCAGGCCATGGAAAGTCAGGACTTAAATAACAGTTGAGCCCTCTTGGTGTGGCTCAGTGGTTGAGCGTCGACCCATGCACCAAGAGGTCACCAGTTCGATTCCCGGTCAGAGCACATGCCCAGGTTGTGGGCCTGGTCCCCAGTGGGGGGCATGCAGGAGGTGGCCAATCGATGTTCTCTCTCATCGATGTTTCTCTCTCTCTCTCCCTCTCCTTTCTCTCTAAAATCAATAAAGAAAGAAAATTTTAAAAAATAAATAAATAACAGTTGAAAATAGTCACTCAAACCACCAGAATGATACCTCTTCAGACTGAGTGGGCTCAGTCTCTTCTGATGCACCATCCACATTATTTATTCCCCAGCTCATTCCGAAGAGGATTTGAAATGACAAATTCTCCTTATAACGTTTCAGCGTGTGGGTGAGCATTGTGGAGGCGGGTAAAATGTTTGCAGACCGACAAGATTTTTTTTTAACTTGCCTACAGAAGTATTAAAAATATCTTAAATGCCACCTGAAGCACCATATGGAGAAATTACTCTCACTTAGCTGCAACCATAATTGCATCACTGTGGTCAGTTTGTAGGGGAAAAGCAAGAACTGGAGTCTTAAGCTGAAGCTATTAAATCACTCATATTAATTCCCCAAAAAAGCTGAGGTTTGACTCAACAGGAAAAGTCATAATGACTATAGTTCTCTCGAATATGGGGGAGCAGAGTGGGGCGATGTGTTAGGGTTTCACGCCAAGCCATGTATCCTCATACTACAGCAGGGCTTGCAGTCAGTGAAACCTCAAGGTGTGGTCCTTACCTGGCTGACAGGCTTGGTATGCAGCTTTGTCAAAAAGAGTCATGAAAGCACCAGGATGCACCCCTGAGGGCAGAAGAGAGAGAACACAGGACTCCAAGTCACCTGCTTTGTAGCAGGAAGGAATTACCCTGGGGCAGAACTTCGGACAATGCAGCATAGACCTGTTCCAGGGCGTAAACTAGCCTAGAGCGTAGCAGTCAGAGGGACCAGTGCCTAAGACAGCAGGCTCTGCAGTGAGCACCTGCAGCCTCAAAGGGGATAACAAGCTTTTTTTTTTTTTTTTTTTTTTTTTTTAAGACAATAGTATTTAAAAACCATTTTTTTTCTTTATTGATTTTTAGAGATAGAGGAAGGGAGAGGGAGAGAGAGATAGAAACATCGATGAGAGAGAATATTGATTGGCCGCCTCCTGCATGCCCCCCACTGGGGATTGGGCCCACAACCTGGGCATGTGCCCTGATTGGAAATTGAACCGGCAACCTCTTGGTGCATGGGTCGACACTCAACCACTGAGCCACACCGGCTGGGCGGAATAAGAAGTGTTTTTAATGATTTTCTTTTTATTATGAAAGTATCACATAATCATTGTAATTTGAAAAGTACAAGAAAGCACAAAGGAGAAAACAAAAACTGATTATAATCTCACCATTCATTTATTTAATCAGCGGGTATTTCTTGAGCCCCTTCTAAATAGCAGCACCTTTCCTAGGCACTGGTGATGGGAAGGTGAACACAAACCTGCTGTCTTTGAGTTTATAGTGCAAGAAGGGAGACAAATGAATAATATAATTGCACAAAGGAGAGTATCATCACTTCCTAGGCTGAGTATCACCAGGAAAGGAATGCAGTCCCTAGAAGCAGAAGATAAGGGAACCTGTTCAACTTAAGGGGTCGGGGAGGTAGAGCAGTGGTCTGAGAAGGCTTCGTGAGAAGGTGACTCACGCTGAGATCTGAGAGATGTGCAGGAATTGATTAGTCAAAAGAGGGATCGGGAACCATCCAGGCAGAGAGCCTAATCTATGCAAAGCTTCCTGGTAGGAGGGAACATGAGGTGTATGGAGAACCGAGAGAAGCCAGTGTGAATAGACTCAGAGCTTGAAGGAGGAGACAGGACAAGAGACTGGAGAAGTAGGCAGGTCCCGACTTCACAGGGCATTGTTGACCTTCATATGAATCCTTAAAATAGTTTATTTATGTAGTTATTAATAAAATAGTTTATTTATTAAATAGTTATATATATGTACATATGTGTAGATGTGTAGATGTGTATACATTTACAATGTATGTATAATGTGTGTGTGTGTGTGTGTGTGCATGTGTAGTTTAACCATTACTATCAAACTGCCAAATTTCTTCAGAAAGTATGCACTAATGGATACTCTCGCACTACATAAGAGTGTCAGTTTCACTTCATCCTCAACAACATTCATGATCTATTTTTAACTTCAACATTTGATAAACAAAAAGTATAGCATTTAAGTTTTCATTGAACAGCACACAAACATGAACTGCCTGTTGTTTCTTCACTTGATTCCCAAGGAGAAGGACTTTGCTCTCGGTGAAATAAGTACAGTATTGTTAATGTCTGTCAAAGGCAGCTGGAATAGCCCCTCTGTTGGAGATACCTCTTACAAAGTTTCAGCCTGGGTACCTGAGGTTCCCTCATTACTCATCCTTGAGCTAAGGCATTAAAATGTGAGAGCAATCTAT
Organism: Tadarida brasiliensis; assembly: GCA_030848825.1. NCBI lineage: Eukaryota > Metazoa > Chordata > Mammalia > Chiroptera > Molossidae > Tadarida > Tadarida brasiliensis. The sequence goes on along the minus strand of CM061257.1, from coordinate 169,697,551 downwards.
CAAACTAGTGTTAGCCATCAGTCTTAGTTCAAATTAATACGTGAGGTTAATTTCCTTCTGGCCAAACACATAGGATAGTCCTGAGGGAAAGAGGAAAGTCAGGTGAGAATTGTTGAGAAGAGAGAAGAGAGGTCTGGGCTTGGTGGACAATGGGCCAATCTGAAGGGGGTCAAGGAATAGTGGGACCCAAACCAAGGAGCCCCTGAGGAGACTTCATGCCAAGGAGAAAGAGATGAGCAGTGAGAGAGCAGGGCAGCAGAGAGCAGTGATTTGGGTACAGGTTGGATGGCTGCACCATTCGGCCCAGGGAGAGCTCATTTGCATGGAAAGACTCACTGGTACTTCTGTACAAACAAATCTGGATCTCAGAAGACCAGTACTGTGATTGAGGGTGTGTGAGGGCTGCAGGGGCTTATGTAAAAGTCACATGGCATATCCCTAGGCCTGAAGTCACATCTGTGGGCAGGTCTGAAGAGGTGTGGGTGTGGGCCAGGGAGGGTTACCTTTTTTAACCCACTGGGACCCCAGAATTTTGACAGCAGTGGTTAGGAGGGGCTCATCCCGAGGACTCGCTACAACACTGAAGTAGTTGTTTAACTTGAGAACTTTATGAAACAATCAATCAAGAAACATTGAAAGCACACCACCCACTGAGTTCTACATACATTTTACTCTATAATCTATAGGCCACAAACTGCAAATTACAATAAAGTGTGCTTCCTATATACATGTCCAGTTCCAGCGAATGAAGGAGGCTGGGGGATGGGGCTAATACACGTTCTCTCTTCTGGTCTATGCTGAGCTCCTTTCTTGTGTGGCTCATGTTCTGTGAGTCTCAGTTCCGTATTGTAACCCAAGTCTAGCTTCACGGCACGTGACCTGTGCAGTCACACAGGGCCCAAGCACGGAAGGGCCCCACGCTCCATTTAATGCTTTGTTCTCTCTGTCTTGAAATTCTTCGTAACTTTTGAACAATGGAACTTGCAGCAGGTCCCAGCAGCAGGTCCCACGAGTTTTGTAGGTGATCCTAGTCGCATTCTGTTCCCAAGAACTCTTGTTCCCAATATTGAAATGTTTTAGAGGATTCACAGTATAGTTGTGTGGTTAGGAGAATATGTTTGTAACAAGACAGACCAGGGTTCACGTCCTAGTTCTGTCATTTCCCAACAGTGTCCCAACAGTGTGCTTTTTTTCCTTTTAATCCTCACCCAAAGACATTTTTGCATTATCTTCAGATTGGGAGGGAGAGAGGGAGGAAGAGAAAGAGAGAAACATCGACATGAGAGAGACACATCGAGTGGTTGCCACCCACATGACCCCAACCGGGGCCGGGGTCAAACTGCAACCGAAGTACGTGCCCTTAGCGGGAACCAAACCTGGGACTCTCGGGTCCACAGGCTGACGCTCTAACCACTGAGCCAAACCGGCCAGGGCCCCAAAAGTATGCTTTTTGACATATAAGATCTCTCTAACTCTCAGTTTCCTCATCTGTGCCTTCCTCATAGTTTGGTTTTTATGTTTTAAAAAAAATTTTAAATGTGGCAAAGCACTTAGCACTCTGCTTGGAATAATGCATGAAGATACCATCAGCCTGTGATTACACACATTTTACTGTTACTGTGTACATTTTGCTAATTAAGGAAGGCTTTGCTTCTCTTCAATATAATCAGCAAAATATTTGCCACTAATTACCATAGTAACAGCTTGTCTAATTGTGTGGTCCTTCAGCGCACCAGCCCTCTCTGTCTCCTTAATCTGCACACCTTGGCTTGAGCTCAGTGGTTGCTGAGTTCTTCTGCATGGTCTCCCTTCCATACAGCAGTGTGCATTCTCTCTGTGCCATGAAAGGGTTGCTGCGATTCTGCAACTTCAGGCAGAAAGAATGACTCCCAGATTTGGACCTGGGACAGAAACTGGATTCTGAACTCTCAAATCATTCCCCACCTCACCCACTTCACCCCCAACACCTGACACTTCCTATGAAACACCATCAAGCATTGGTCCTACCCACAGCACTGCAGCAGCATGGCTAACCATTTCATACCCTAGAATGTATAAGAATAGCAAGCTTCATTTATTTATTTATTTATTTATTTATTTTTATCCTCACCCGAGGACATTCTTTCATTTTTTGTTCAGATAGAGTGGGAGGGAGAGAGAGGAAGAGAGAGAGAGAGAAACATCGACGTGAAAGGGACACATTGAGTGGTTGCCACCCGCACGACCAACCAGGGTCGGGGACAAACTGCAACCGAAGTACATGCCCTTAGCGGGAACTGAACCCGGGTCTCTCTGGACCGCAGGCCGACGCTCTAACCGCTGAGCCAAACTGGCCAGGGCGCAAGCTTCATTTAAAACACATACATACAGGTAAATGAATAAACATAGATTAAATTAGAGATTTAAGAGCGGGCAACCAGAAGTGTTTCAAAGGAAGTGTACTAATGTCTACAACTCATATGGAAGTGCATAAAAATTAAGATGGACTGATGGATGGGTAAAGGGATGGATAGATGGATAGATGTGCAATAAAGCAAATAAGCCAAATGCTTCCTATAGAAACTAGGTGGTGAGTATTTGAGTATTCACTGTATAATTCTTTCTTCTTCTGGGTACATTTAACATTTTTTATAAAATATCAAGGGAAGTCTAGTCATGTTTTGTTTGCTTGCACAGTCTGCTAAAAGTCAGGAAATGTAATAAAATCCAGATTTTTCCATTTCTGTAAAAATCTAAATTCTGGCAATACTGAACCTACATGCCAACAAGTGGTTGGGACTCAGTAGCAGCTGCCTTTTTGAGGGGCATAAGACCGCTAGGTCTCTACTCCCCTGGCATTCCCTGTACTACTAGGTCCTCCCTGAGTCACTCATTCAGGTTTCCTGCCTGACCTTCATCGACATTTGAGTTGCAACCTCTGTCGTAAATATAAACATCAGTGGATTGATTATGGAATAATTGTCCACTTCATAAAAGTCTTTTCACAATTTCTTTTCCAGAGATTTTTTTATGTGATGTCTTTAATGTTCTCCTTCAGAAGTATTTATAAATGTCCTGAAATTATATGTGCCTGAAAAATGTTGTGTCTGTGCCCTTATGTTCACTTTTCTTGAAAGGTAACCCATAGCTTTTTTATTAGGCTCCCAAAGAGATTCGTGAATTAAAAGTTATTAATAAGGGGTCGAGGGGGCAAGATGGCTGAAGCCTAAGGAAGTCCCATCCACTTGCTGCAAACACAGGACTGGACCTGAGGCTAAACTGGAGAGCATTTAACTTGAAAAACCACCTGAAAATAGCTGACTGGAAATACAGTGAGCAAGGAGGCCATGGAGAGGGGAGAAGAGGAGACGGCGAAGTAGGTGAGTGAACTCACACAGCTGTGTGGGGTGTGGTGTGGCTTGGAAGATGGAGGGAAGGTGCAGGCAGCTGCACAGCTCCAGCCCCCTGGGAAAGGGGGAGCTCAGAACCACACAGAGATCCCCAAAGGAGAGCAACAGAGAAGGGAAGGGGAGTCCAAGTGGTACCTGGGGAAAGAGCCCCATTCCTCCCCACCTCGAGCTAAGAGGAGGCTTCCCTCCCCTCACCTGGGGAACAGATCTGAGCTGAAGATCGGCACCCCAGTGGCAGTGCCTGACATGCTGAGGAATTGGACATCTAACCAGGAGGGAGCCTAAGCAGAACCCCAACCCTGCATAACAGTGAACAGCACAGGGCAGGAAATCTGCACCCCAGCAGCAGCACCTGACACACTGGGGATTTGAACGTCTGGCCAGGTGGGAGACTGGGCAGTAGCCCTGCCCAGCACAAGCAGGCCTTGCTGAAAGATTAAAGAGCCAAGCAGGGCATTTCTTTTCTTTTCTTTTTTTCTTTCTTTTCTTTACCCTTTTTAAAAAATCTATTCTCATCTGCTTGGGGTGGGGCATCAGCAACCCAGGCAGAACTGAGGCATTGGAAGGAGAAGAAGAGACTGCCTGCCTCTCTTTCAAGCTACAGGCACCACCCCCAACACAAATCTGAGTAAAACACCCTGACTGGACCTGATACCCTGCAGAGCCCAGTGCCATGGGGGAAGGGAAAGCAGCCCAGAACAAATACAAACAAGTGGCTAGCCCTGAAGGTGACCCAGCCTCTGGGCTAGGGAAGCCCAGCTCATAGGACTACCTGGGACCATGCCCTGCAGCACTGCAGCCAGAAGGCCAAGGACCAAGCAGGGACAGTGATTCACATTGACCTATACCAGAGAACTACCCAAGAGGACAGGGACCCACACCTAAGAGGCCAGATCCAACTACAATGGAAAAAAGAAAAATCCAGTGAGCTCAATAAAGAGCAGATCCAAGGGTCAACAGAGCTGGGGTTGAAACATAGTTAACAACCCTGAGGACTGAGCCCACCCACAAACAGACAACAGCAATCAAGACCAAAATTCAAGAGGAGAGCCCACATAACCCACACAAGGCTCTATCCTAGAGCACCCAGCTCAGAAGATAAAGGAGACTACTTCATTGGGTCCCACAAGAAGGCCACCACACCAATACTGGGAGCCATAGCTGTCTTATCTGACCTGCCTACATGGCCCATGCCTCACCTGGCCCCAAACTGCCAGATTAATAAAATGGTGAGACAAAGAAACAACCCCCAAATGAAAGAAAAGGAGGAATCACCAGAAGGGGAACTACATGCAATAGAGGCAAGCAATTTGTCAGATAAATAATTCAAAGCAATGGTTTTAAGAGTGCTCAAACAACTTAGGGCGAATTACAAGAAACTTAATGAGAACTACACCAGCATAAAAAAAAGGTAGAAGCTATGAATAAAAATCAAGAGGAAATGAAGAAAGACGTAGCTGATATAAAAAAAAAAAATACATTGGAAGGATTCAATAGTAGATTAGAAGAAGCTGAAGATCGAATCAGTGAGTTAGAAGACAAGGTAGAAAAAAACACCCAAATAGAGCAGCAAATTAAAATTAAAAAGGAGGAGGAGCATTTAAGGGAGCTTTGGGATAATATGAAATGTAACAACAGTTGTATCATAGGGGTACCAGAAGGAGAGAATCGGAGGAAGGAATAGAGAACCTGTTTGAAGAAATAATAACAGAAAACTTCCCTAATCTAGTGAAGGAAAAAGTTACACAAGCCCAGGAAACACGGAGAGTCCCAATCAATATGAACCCAAAAAGATCCACACCTAGACACATCGTAATTAAAAAGGCAAATTTTAAAGACAGAGAAAGAATCTTAAAGGCAGCAAAAGAGACAGAAAGTTACCTACAAGGGAGCTCCTATTAGATTGTGAGCTGATTTCTCAATAGAAACAATGCAGGCCAGAAGGAAATGGCATGAAGTATACAAAGTAATGAAAAGCAAGGGTCTAAATCCAAGACTACTCTATCCAGCAAGGCTATCATTCAAAATTGAAGGTGAAATAAAGAGCTTCACAGACCAAAAAAAAAAAAAAAAAAAAAAAAAAAAAAGCTATAAAGAAATTTACTACCACCAAACCAGCACTGCAAGGAATGCTAAAGGGACTGTTGTAAGAAGAAGAAATAGAGAGAGAGGAACACAGGCATAGAGAATAAAAATAGCAACAAATAAATACCTATCAATAATAGCCTTAAATGTAAATGGATTAAATACTCTAATAAAAAAACATAGGGTAGCTGATTGGATAAGAAAATACGACCCATATATAGGCTGTCTACAAGAGACCCACCTCAGAACAAAAGACACAAGATGAAAGTGAAGGGATGGGAAAAATTTTTCCAGGCAAATGGAAATGAGAAAAAAGCTGGTGTAGCAATACTCATATCTGACAAGATAGACTTCAAAACGAGGGCCATAATAAGAGACAAAGAAGGTCACTACCTAATATTAAAAAGATTGATCCAATAAGAGGATATAACTCTGGTAAACATATATGCACTAAATATAGGAGCATCTAAATATACTAAAAAACTTCTGGAGGACTTGAAGGGAGAGATCAACAGCAATACAATCATAGTGGGGGACTTTAACACCACTCTGACACCACTGGATAGATCTTCTAGACAAAAAATTAATAAGGAAACAGAGACCCTGAAAAACACACTAGGTCAGCTGGATTTAATTTACATTTACAGAACATTCTTCTCAAGTGTACATGGGTCATTCTCAAAGACAGACCACATATTAAGACACAAACTAAGTCTCAACAAGTTCAAGAAGATTGAAATTATATCAAACATCTCCTCAGATCACAGTGGCATGAAACTAGAAATCAGTTACAATAAAAACACTCAAAAGCATTCAAACACATGGAGGCTAAATAGCATGTTATTAAGTAATGACTGGGTCACCAATTAGATTAAGAAAGAAATAAAAAAACTTCCTGGAAACTAATGAAAATGAACACACAACAACACAAAATCGATGGGACACAACAAAAGCAGTCCTGAGAGGGAAGTTCATAGCACTACATGCCTACCTCAAGAAACAAGAAAAATTTCTAATAGACTATCTAACCCTACAACTTAAAGATTTAGAAAGAGAATACAAAGAAAGACCCAGAGTTAGTAGAGTGAAGGAAATAATAAAGATCAGAGCAGAAATAAAAGACATAGAGACTAAAAAAAAAAAATACAAAAGATCAATGAAACCAAGAGCTGGTTCTTTGAAAAGCTAAACAAGATTGACAAACCTTTAGCCAGACTCACCAAGAAACAAAGAGAGAGGACCCAAATTAATAAAATCAGAAACAAAAGAGGTGAAATAACAACTGACACCACAGAAATACAAAGAATTGTAAGAAAATACTATAAACAATTATGTGCCAACAAATTCAACAACCAAGGTGAAATGGGCAATTTTCTAGAATCATGCAGTCTTCCAAAACTCAACTGGAAATAGAAAACCTGATCAGATGAATAACAACTAAGGAAATAGAAGCAGTAATCAATAAACTCCCAGCAAACAAAAGTCCTGGTCCAGACGGATACACAGGGGAGTTTTACCAAACATTCAAAGAAGAACTAACACCTATTCTCCTCAATCTATTCCAAAAAATTCAAGAGGAGGGAAGACTTCCAAGCTCTTTTTATGAAGCCAGCATAATCCTAATCCCCAAACCAGATAAAGACAGTACAAAAAAAGAAAATAATAGGCCAATATCCCTGATGAACATAGATACCAAAATCCTCAATAAAATTTTAGCAAATTGAATCCAGCAATATATTTTTTAAAACTATACACCATGACCAAGTGGGATTTATCCCAGGGATGCAAGGCTGGTACAATATTCACAAATCAATAAATGTGACACATCACATAAACAAAATGAAAGATAAAAATCATATGATCTTATCAATAGATGCTGAAAAAGTATTCTACAAAATCCAGCACCCATTTTTTGATAAAAACTCTCAGCAAAGTGGGAATAAAAGGATCATACCTCAACATAATAAAGGTCATATATAACAAACCTACAGCCAACATCATCTTCAATGGGCAAAAACTAAAAGCATTTCCCTTAAGAACAGGAACAAAACAGGGATGACTGCTTTCACCACTCTTATTCCACATAGTGCTGGAAGTCTTAGCCACAGCAATTAGACAAGAAGAAGAAATAAAAGCCATCCAAATTGGAAAGGAAGAAGTAAAACTGTCATTATTCACAGATGGCATGATATTGTACATAGAAAACCCTAAGGACTCCATCAAAAATCTACTAGATTTAATAAATGAATTTGGCAAAGTAGCAGGATACAAAATCAACATCCAGAAATCGTTGGTCTTTTTTTATACACCAATAATGAACACACAGAAAGAGAAACTAAAAAAACAATCCCATTTACCATTGCAACAACAAAAAATTAAGATACATAGGAATAAACTTAACCAAAGAAATAAAGGACCTGTTCTCAGAAAACTACAAAACGTTGAAAAAAGAAATAGAGGAAGATATAAAAAAGTGGAAGCACATACCTTGTTCATGGATTGGAAGAATTAACATTATTAAAATGTCCATACTACCCAAAGCAATCTATAGATTCAATGCAATCCCCATTTAAATACCAATGATATATTTCACAGATCTAGAACAAATACTCCAAAAGTTTATACAGAACCAAAAAAGACCCTGAATAACCACGCAATCTTGAAAAAGAAGAACAAAGTAGGAGGGATCACAATACGAGATATCAGGTTATACTACAAAGACACTGTAATCAAAACAGCCTAGTACTGGCACAAGAACAGGCATATAGATCAATGGAATAGAACAGAGAACCCAGAAATCAACCCAAGACATTATGTTCAACTAATATTTGACAAAGGTGGCAAGAGCATACAAGGGAGTAAAGACAGTCTCTTTAATATATGATGTTGGGAAAATTGGACAGGTACGTGCCAAAAAATGAAACTAGATCACCAACTTACACCATAACAAGAATAAACTCAAAATGGATAAAAGACTTAAATGTTACTTGTGAAACCATAAAAATCCTAGAAAAAAATGTAGGCAGTAAAATCTCAGACATCACATGTAGTGGAATTTTTACCAATACAACACCTAGAGCAAGAGAAACAAAGGAAAAAAATTAATAAATGGGATTACATCAAACTCAAAAGCTTCTGCACAGCAAAAGAAACAAGCATCAAAATGGAAAGGGAACCCAGTGTATGGGAGAACATAATTGCCAATGATGCCTCAGATAAGGGGTTAATTTCCAAAATATACAGAGTACTCATACAACTCAACAAAAAGAAGACAAAAAACCCAATTAAAAAATGGGCAAAGGACCTAAATAGACACCTCTCCAAACAGTACATACAAATGGCCAAGAGACATATGAGAAAATAGTCAATGTCAGTAATCATCAGAGAGATGCAAATTAAAAGTACTATCACCTCACACCTGCCAGAATGGCTGCCATCAACAAATCATCAAACAAGTTCTGGTGAGGGTGTGGAGAAAAGGGGACTCTAGCACACTGCTGGTGGGAATACAGACTGGTGCAGCCACTATGGAAAACAATATGGTGTTTCCTCAGAAAATTAAAAATTCTAGTCCTATTTCTAAGAATGGCCAATAATATCTTGCCTCCCGACCCGCAACCAAAATTAACACCAATCAGAAAGAATATATGCACCCCTATGTTCATAGCAGCACTATCTATAATAGCTAAGATCTGGAAACAACCCAAGTGTCCATCAGTAGATGAGTGGATAAAAAAAGCTGTGGTACATATATACAATGGAATACTATGCAGCTGTAAGGAAGAAAGATATCTTACTCTTTGAGACAACATGGAGGGACCTGGAGAGTATTATGCTAAGCAAAACAAGCCAAGCAGAGAAAGACAAATATCACATGATTTTACTTATTTGTGGAATATAATGAAAAAAATAAGCTGATGAACAAAATAGATCCAGAGACATGGAAGTAGGGATGGAAGTAGGGATCAGATTGACAAACCTCAGAGGAACAGGGAGGGGGGAAGGTGGGAAGATGTAAACCAAAGATCTTATATGCATATATGTGCAACCAATGGACATAGACACCAATACTGTGAAGAGGGTGGGTGACCAGAGCAGGGAGGAGGGTGCTAATGGGGGAAAAAGGAGAAACATCTGTAACAAAAATAAATTAATTAATTATTTGAAAAAAGTAATTAATAAGGAACATAAGTTAAGGAGCTGTGCTGGTATATTTTAAACAATTCAAATGAAAAGATGCCATCTACACATAACCAGTCAGGTACACTCTTACGTTATCCTGAATAGTAAGGTACCTGTGTTCCCCTTCCTGAACTAGAATGGGGATCTGTGTGTAAGAGCATGAGTGAGTGAGTGAGTGAGCGAGCGAGTGAATGTGTGTTTTCAAGGGAAGGTGAGATCCACTTTGCTGAATGACCAGTGACACAGAGTCCCCAAACACTGTGATGCAAGCATTAGCAGTCTACGTTCATGTGCACACAGAAGGGCTGTGATCTCCAGGAAGCTCTGCATCTTATGTGTACACAGCTCCAACGAACAAAGTATTTCAGTGAATCAAATCCTGGATACTAACAATTTCAAAACTGTCTCCCTCTGTACTTCTAGTCCTATCTCTAAGAATGGCCAATAATATCTTGCCCCCCAACCCGCACCCAAAATTGACACCAGGATTTCGATTTGTATAGATAATGATAGTTTATTATTCTAAGTCATTGCTTGCTCCCTTCTCTCCCCCTCTCTTCAAAAATGTAAGAAGAGATAGTTGTTAAACACAGTTAACCTTTCCTTTTTATACACAATGATTCTTTCATCAGCTTGCCTGATCTTTCCATAATTCGGAGGGAACACAAACACAGGATAGAAATAGATTTTATTCAGCAACATGTAGTGTGAGCCTACCATGTTTCATGTAATGTGCTAGGCTCTGGGCTAAGAGAAAACAGGACTCAGTCCGTACATTCGAGGAACATTTGCTATGAACACTATTGCATTATTGTTCATGTTAAGTTACAAAGCAAAAAAGTCCTTAAGATTCTCTAATATTAGAAATATAGCTTTTTGCTGGGAGTTCTTGTATGGATTACTAAAACTTTAATTTTGCTTTTCAGAACTTGCTCTAATCCCTTGTTTTGTTCTTTCAAAAATTCTCCAGGGTTGGTCACTCTGAATTCGATCTCATGAAAATCCCTCCCAGCCAGCAGTGTGCTCTGGCCGCTGTGACTGTCTCAGAGCCTGGATTTGGTGGTGGTGGGTGTGTGGGGAGGCAAGGCACCGAATGAGGGGCATATCCGGGGGCAAAGCAAGCATCGGAGCCAGAAGAGGTCTAGTGGAGGCATTAGTCAAAGGTCGCAGGCAGAGAGGTAGAAAGTAGTTAAGAATCAACAGCAGGAGCTAAAGTAGAGGTACCTGGATGGTGGGAATAAGTGGAAATGTACAAACATTTTATAAGGCACTTCAGAAGCTTCTCATAGGCAAGAGGGAACTGTCATGGTTTGCGGCATGTTTACACCTAGATCTCTCTTTTTTATTTTTTTTATTTTTTTCTTTATTGATTTTTAGAGAGAGAGGAAGGGATGAGGAGAGAGAGATAGAAACATCAATGAGAGAGAACATCAATTGGCTGCCTCCTGTATGCCCCCCACTGGGGATCAGGCCCACAACCTGGGCATGTGCCCTGACCGGGAATCGAACCGGTGACCTCTTGGTGCATGGGTTGATGCTCAACCACTGAGCCACACCGGCCAGGCTACACCTAGATCTCTTGTATCAACAATCCTCTAGGCCTTCAGGTGCTCCTCAATCATCACTATTTGCCATCTCTCTATTTCTGTTTTGCTTGCATTTTAAGCTCGGCAATTCTGTCACTGTCAACCTTCTGAATAATTCCATCTCATCACTTCTAGCCTCATTGCATCTGGGTACAAAAGTCAGAGTCTGGAATCAGATAGTGGCTTTTCCAAAGTTTTTTCCGGTGACAGAACCAAAACAAGGAGTTGTACCTTAAAGTTAAGTATGACTTTTAAGAAGTGACTCTTCTTGACTTAAATGAGCTGGAAGAGTCTTTGTAAATCCAACATACTGCTACAACACCAGTATACCACCCCAGGTAAAGGTTATGGTTATAACCTAGACACTCAGGCCCTTTGATATGGGCACCAACTCTTTCTGTAAATTCTGCATTCATTCCCTCCCATTCTATTCATCTACCAACTTGGGAACTGAGGCCAGTGAACACTGATAATCAGATCCATATATAACTACAAGTGACTCAGATTAACACCTGAATCTGAACTCCCCAAAATCTATACTCAACCCTCCCTAAATCATCTACCTACTCGGAAAACTCACTCTCAGTAAAGGTCTCATTTCTCAGATTTCCTGAGTAAACAGAACCAAGAAGATGAACCTAGACAGGATTTCTCAGCCTCACACTATTGATATTTGACGCCAGATAAGTCTCTGTTTGGTGTGTGTGTTGGGGGGTGGGGGGTGCCTCCCTGTGCATGGTAGGACTTTAAGGGGCATCCCAGGCCTGTACCCACTAGATAACAGGAGTACCACCCACCACCCAGTTGTGAAAACGAAAAATATCTCCAGATATTCTCAAATGTCCTATGGGGCCAAAATCATGAGTGCTTCAACATTAATTATATCATTTGATTTTATATCAATTCTTTATAGCTCAGAATCTGACATAAGTTCACAGAACTGAGACTGGGTTCTATCCACCACATCACAGCTGTCCCCAAAACAAGTGCTAGATGCTAACGGGCCCAGAGTCTTTGGATCTTTTTCTTCAATGCTAATCCAGAATGCACATCAAAGCCCTTCCGGATCGCTCTCTTCTTGATTGGGCTTACTGCTTTCGTGACCCAGCTTCACCTCAAGTAATCCAATCACTCACCAACAGACACCACCCCGACTTATTAGACTTTTGGATGAACATCACAACAGACCTTCTTTAGGACAAGCTATTCAGCTGAGTTTTTCTCATTTAACACCAAGCATCCAATGCCTGGATACTGGAGTCGTGTGAGGAAGAAGACACTGCTAACTACTGAGCTGGAATTCAACGATTCCCTGTGGGAAAGGGAAGACGGGAGCCAGAGCAAGGCACACCTAACCAGGGACCTGACCTTTCCTTCCGTCCCCACTGGTCACAGGGTGCTGCCACCTCTAAGCCAGCAGGCAGGCGGCTTAGCTTATTGTGAAAGCACAGTGTTTATTCCCGGATTCTTGACAGACCAGCTGTTTTACTAAATGTGGTCATTAATAAAAATGCAGTTCTTTGTACTATGTCCCAAAGGATTTTTTAAAACAAGTTCACACCTGGAGTGAAGGTGGGACTGAGATGGCCAGATGTCTCTGCTACTCACTAGATTCATCATTTTCCCTGGGGTATTCACCTGGCTGCAGATGCTGAAACAGAGACTCACTGGCCCGTTGCCAGAGGGCACATGACCTGAATACCTGTAATTTACACAATTCTAGAATATGAATGAGGGACAGGAAATTGACTGATTGGAAGGCAATCTTCACCCTTAGCATTGCTTTTCTGAGTTTTAAAGATTTGCATATTATTGATTTAGGGCACTATTCTGCAATTAGTGCATTCTGATTATTTTAACTACTGCCAGGACAGAGACAAGACACTTTATCTTGACTCTATGAAATCTATTTACATTAAAACATGGGAGCGATAGGGACAAAGCTCCTTGTTTTGTTTTTTCCAATAATTTCCCTCGAATAAATTTTTAGAAAATAAATAGAAAAATAATCATTTCCCTCAGTATGCTAATTGGCTTATTTAACAAATGTAAGAGATTAAGCTAATTTTAAAAGTCTTTGCTATCTGAGTTCTTAGAAGAAATGGCTTGGGAGGTTTATAAATTTTTTTTTTATCCTCACCCGAGGACATTTTTGCATTTATCTTCAGATAGAGCGGGAGGAAGAGAGGGAGGAAGAGAAAGAGAGAAACATCGATGTGAGAGAGACACATTGACTGGTTGCCAACCAAACAACCCCAACCAGGGCCGGAGACAAACCTGCAACCGAGGTACATGCCCTCAGTGGGAACCGAACCCAGGTCTCTCTGGTCCGCGGGCCGGTGCTCTAACCACTGAGCCAAACCAGCCAGGGCGGTTTATAAATTTTTTAAAGCCCCACATAAATTAATGTAATTTACATAAAGTTAACAGTAAGTTGAAATTTCTTAAAAGTAAACGTCTTTTATACTGTGTATGTGGACAAATTAAAGGTCCTACTATTATCAGATGGGTACTAGACTTATCCGGGTTATCACTTGGTAAATTATATAAATGTTTAATCACGATCTCGTACACCTGAAACTAATATAATACTGTATGTCAATTGTAATCAAAAAAGTATATATATATATATATATATATATATATATATATATATATATATATATAAAAGTTCCCACTATTGAATTTACCACATGACAAACGTTTTTAGTTTGATATAGTTGGGATCACTCCCTCTTCCTTTCCCTTCATGCTCATGATAATGTATAAGGGAAGAGGCTGAATTTGATTCTTGAACTCAGGAACCTGGGATCTGCCTAGAGATAAGCCTGGTAAAGCGGCACCCTTCGCCCTATGGCCTAGGGTGTTTAACCACGCCAACAATCAGTGCGCCAGCTGAGCCAGCACATCCGGTGGAAATTTAAGTCAGCTGTCCCACATCCGTCACAAACTAGATTCTGAAGGTGGCCCCAACTGGCTGATCTGAAATAAAATCACTTGGGCAAAAACCTATTAGCCGGAATAATAAACCCAAGAGGACAGTTGTGCCATAATTGGACTCATTTGGGTGGAGCTGGGCTCAGTTCTGAGTCATTTTTGTGTTCAGTGGTTTTTTGTTTGGTGGGGGGTGCTTTAATGGGTTTTCAATGATAACTAGAAAGAAAACCCCTGAATAACTTCAGATCAGTAATCACGGATTGCACTGGAGCTTAGAGTCTTAGACACTGAATATTTGTTTGGGGTTGGGGGAGGGTGGGGGAGGGCTAAACTCAAGGTGTTAACAAAAGCATTCCCCAGGACCCGCCAAAATTCTTATCTAGAAAGCCTGAGAAAATACCCCCTTAATTAAGATTCATATGAGAGCACATAAAGGATATGGTTTTATTGAATATTCAGTTGTACAAAAACCTTCTTTCTGGTTGAGAACACCTTCTCAGTTTCAGAGATTTTCACATCAGAGATTAAGAGACAAGAAACAGTAGACTTGACCAATTTATGAAAGCAGAGTGAAGAGGACCCCTATCATCTTGTGAAGTTGGAGAGAAAATCCAAGGAAAAGGAGCTGAAGGGTGGGTTTAAAAGTGTTCCATTTTTTTATAACCTTCAAATTAGATCATAGATCACAAAAGGTCTTTTTTTCTTTGTAATTTATTGAATTTATTCGGGTGACATTGGTTAATAAAATTATATAGGTCTCAGGTGTACAGTTCTATAATACAGCATCTGTATATTGCATTGTGTGTTTACCACCCAAGGTCAAGTCTCCTTCCATCACCACTTATCCCCCTTTATCCTCTTCTACCTCCCCCACTCCCTTTTCCCTCTGGTAATCACCATGCTATTGTCTGTGTCTTTGAGTTTTTTGTTTTTATTTTTGTTTCTTTGCTTAATCCCTTCAACTTTTTCACCCAGCTCCCCAACCCCCTCCCCTCTGACAGCTGTCAGTTTGTTCTCAGTATGAGTCTATCTCTATTTTGTTTGTTAGCCTATTTTGTTCATTAGATTCCACATGTAAGTGAAATCATATAAAAACAAGAAAAAGATCTTAGTTTAGTCATCTGGGGCAGTTATTTAGTCCATTTCCTTGACTTTAGAACCACCTGGATTTTCCCCATGTGGATTTTTAGGTAAGTAGTATAAGATGAAGATAAACCTTCTCAGCCACATTTGTAGTTCTTTCTCCGCACCTCACACTGACCCATTATGTTTTCAGAAATGTGAGTACATTATGTTTACTTTAGCCATTTCATCACACACTCTACTTTTATATTTCACACTACACAGCGTTTAGAAAAAATATTTTTCTGTAACAAATACATTCAAAGACTTCTAGTTCTTATTTTCTTTGACAAATATGTCAAACACTCCAGAGGTTTAATTTTGCTGGAGCTTAACATCAAACCTCTTACTGCTAGTGAAATATATATACCTTGATGGTGGATCTTTGACTCCTCCATTTCTATCTCCTGAATTTTAACTTGAATTCAACTTAATTGTGATCACTAATTATGGCTGATATTTGCGAAAACCGACTGTCTGCCAGACACATACTTATTGGAAGAGGCAGTGTCATGAGTTGGGAGCAGTCCTGTGTGTTCTTGCTGGAAGTTCCAAGAATACAAAGCTCTGACCATCCCTCAGCCAAGCCATTTCTCAGAGTTGTGTTTGCAGCAAGCAACCTTGAAGAATGAGGTCATGTCTCCCCCTGGGCAAAGAGCAAGCTTGCTTCTGCTTACTAGAAAGTGATAAATCCCGCAATTTAGTGTCCCTCTCTTGTAAGCCAACCCACTGTGTGTGCGAGTATTTCTCACAGGCCTCGTGTTGTCCTCATGGGACTTGGGGGACATAGAGAACCAATGCAAATGAGCGTGAGGCTCTGGCTACTGCTCTGGCTGTGAGTAATAAACTTCTTTGTTTCTGTCTCAGGAGCCTTGTATCTCCTACCAGTATCCTGTGGCAGGCTAACCTGTAAGTAGGGTAAACTTACAGGCCCTGCCTGCATACTTCCTAGCACAGTTTTGTGTGTTGAGTCTCATTTAATGTTCACAAAGCCCCCATGAGACTTCTGGCCCACTTTTCTGAAGTTATCAACACTGTACTAAGCACGCTTTCCTTCGTTACTAAGTCTGGACTCCATTGTCAATTCTCTCGTCAGTCCTCAATTCCATGTGCTTTCCCTGCAACCTCCAGGTGACACCCCAAAGCTGGACCATCCTAGTTAAACTTCTCTGCACCTGTGCCATTGAGAGCATCCATTTCATCTGCAGTCACTGAGCTTCAGCTGAGCCTCCAGGACCATCTGTGATTCTTCTTTGCTTGTCCTTGGAAAGCCCCTCATCCCATTCTCTTCAAATGCTAAAACTCTGCTCTTTCCTGAAAGTTCCTTCTCTAACTCCTTGACTCCAGAGTCCTAGTTCACAGAAAGAATAGGAATTTCTAGAAAATAACTCCATCAACCCCTACACACACACACACACACACACACACACACACACACACACACTCTGTCTCTCTCTCTCTCCCTCTTAAAGGTGTGTCTATGAACACGACCATTACAATTTCCTTCCTTAAAAGCCCAAGCAGATCAAGTCAAATCTGCCAACCCCCCCGCCCCCGGCTTTTGATATGGTCTCTGCTTCTCTATCACTAGTCAAATTATGTTCACATTGCCCTCCGCCATTAAACATTCTGAAGTCTCTAGCCCAAAACAAAACCTTTTCTCAAGACTCCTCCCCAAGGATCTCTTCCCCTATTTCTCTCCTTTTCACAGCCAAGATTATTTCTCCTCACCTCCACTGCTCCTCCAGGCTTCCCATCCATTGCACCTCAGAAGAGCTCTGACAAAATTCAACTAAGATCTCCTAACAGCCCAGTCCAGTGGATCTCTCTCTTCTCCACATATTTAAGCCACAGGTACAACAGTTACCAGAACCCGGGAGGAGCAGGGCTGAGTTCTTCTACCCTGGTTGAGGGACACAGCCAGCTGGAGGCAGCTTTGCAGGGAGCAGCCATGAGAATTAGTACTCACTCTTCTCTCTCCCTTTGATCTGCTGCTCGTGCTCCACACTGACCGGACCCAACTGAAAGCAGGGGAGCCCATAGAAGTCAACCTCCAGGGCCAGAGAGAGCAGGGAGAAAGGGGTGAGAGTTGGCTGAAGGGCAGCTGGGGGGCATAGACTACAACCCCAGCACAGCACACTGTGTGAGAAGGTCCTAGCAATATTTTTCAAATCTTTAATAAACAACCTAAAGTCTTGTGTCTGGAGACAAGAAAAGAAATGATAGCATATATGACCATCAAAACATGACACAGAACCTAAAATTAGAGAGGAAATAAATAGTTTAAATTTTTCTCCATTAACACAGGCAAAAGGCACCCCTTAAGTTTCCAAGATGGTTTCAAACCATGTAACTGCAGTGCTATTCGTAAATAATCATAAGATGCCAAGTGTTAACTATGGTTGCACTTGACATTTGGAGAGACTAGTGAACTAATAGGTTACCTGTAATAAACGACCTTCAAACAGAATTTGTTCGGTAATGTGTTACATAGGGAAGAGACGAACAAAATATTATTTTCAGTTTGAAGTTAACTTACTTGGGTCATTTTTGGATGCTATTTTCATCGTGTACTGTGTATCCTGGGGTAGTATGTAGCCTAGCCATCACTGCTGTGTAATTTTCTTATAAACTTACATATTTATTTTAAAGAGGAAGAGTCAAATATTTTTGGCCCTATGCCTTGGCTATACTTTGTATTTAATCATTTGGCAACCCCCTTCCCCATGACTTCTGCCGAGGGAAGACCTCAAATGGGAGCGAGGAGAGGATGATGATGGAAGACGATGGAGTGTAACGCCAAACCTTTACAGATGAAGCTACAGTCCAGAGATGTCGCAGGAACTGCCCAAGGCCAAGCAGCAGTTGTCAGAGATTAAACAAGAATCCAGGTTTCCATAGCACTTAAAAATAAATCTTCTCTTATTTCTGCTTCCCCTGACTTTGCACGAGGCCTCTCTAAACATGGAGCAAATCTTCCCGTAAGTGCTGTTCATCTCCCAGAGGCTCCTTCAGCTGAAGCAGCGTGGAGCAGCGCCCTGGGCCTAGGGCTGAGCATTCAGGCCCCTGCGGCAGAACCTGTCTCTGACCCAACAGCATGTGGGCCAGCCCTTTCCCCCATCTAGGCCTAACATTTTTCTTCTGAAAGAAAAAGGGGGAGGGAGAAGTTAGAACAAAAGATTCCTAAGGTCTCATTCACATCTAAAACTTGGTTACTGCTGTGGAAATTTGCTTTATGAAAAATAATGATGTGGTTGTCCTACATTTGGAGGGCATTTTAAATCTCTAAAAATATTCAATGAGGTTTCTAAAAATTATAGTTTTTCATTTCAGTGGATTATATTCTTGTTTCTAAAAGAGGGACACCTTTTAGATTTTGATAAACATCAGATTAGGATCACCAAAAGTATTACACACCCACTTCCAAAATAAACACATTTTCAACAAAGATTTTCGTGATCTCAAGGACTAAGAGAAAAGGAATTGGCTGTGAATTAATCATTACTATTTTTCTATTGGAAATATTTGAAGAAAAATGGTAGGAAGAATTGTGTGTCAAGGTCCTCCAAGAAGCAGACACAAATATGTGATTAAACATGCAAACATGTTATTGGATGACATGCCTATGAGAGACAAGGGGGAGGGAGCCGGAAAGGGCTGGGAGAACAACATATGATGCCAGTTTGACCACAGCTGAGGGAATGAGGCAAGAAAGGTTAGGAGGATGTGTCCTAGGCTGCCAAGTAGTCTACAGAAAGTTCAGCAAGGCCATCAGGAGTCATTGAACCAAAGCTGGCCTTCAGAAGAGTCTTATCTCCAGGAACAGACTTGCCTGACTATCCCTCCTGCATTTAGGGAAGGAGGATAAGTATCAAGATCCATGCATAGCTGGGGTGGGGTGGGGGGGGGGACTGTTTTTGGTTTAAGTTTCTTTAATTTAAGTCTATAAGGCACATTCTTAAGGCCTCCACAACTTTCCCTCCCTTTGACTTTTCAATATCTTAGGAACTCTTTGCTCTAGGCCGAGTTATCATTTTATTGGCTTTCTCCTATAGGTGATCAATCAAAAGAAGAATATGAATTCTAATTCCATAATTTCCATTTCATCCTTCTGGAATTAACTTTCTTCACATATAATGTTGGCTTCCCTCATTGGTCTGTCATAAAAAAAATGACTATAAAACATGATTGGAAAACATCTTGTGGAAAAGTATGTAAGAATGGGTTAGGCTACAGAAATAGTCACAAATAGATTCTTACTTATTCAGTGGGTTAGAAAGGAGTTGAGTATTAAGGTAACATTTGCCCTTCATGTCTTGATAGCTGGGCCTTCTGATCTCTGCTCACAAATTCTAGGAGCCACAGAGAGAAGACAGAGAGACTTATGGGAATGGTTGGAAAGGGCACACCTTTACCTGTCCACTCTTCTGCACAGCCCTCCCAGGTGGCAATTCCTTTCGTGATAGAAGCCTTGTCTAAAGGGTGTCAGAGCCTCTTATCTAGATCTTTACTGTTCCTGTGCCACCCCCTCCTGTTCTGGGATGGACTTTCCCTTATGTTTCACACCTTACTGCTAATTCCAGGGAACATGCATGCTCTTAAGCAGTCACTCATGACTGAGATCTTACATCTAGAATCCTCCAGTTATTCAATATTATTGGCTACGTATCCTACGCTGTACTTTACGCCCCCATGACTATTCTGTAACTTCCAATCTGTACTGTAAATATGGGGTGGGGGACCACTTTGTAAAGTATCTGATTCTCTAACCACTATGCAGTACACCTGAAACGAATACAAAAGAATAGTGAATATGAACTGTAATTGAAAAATAAAGTAAAATCCTCATCTATATTTAGAGAAATTTGCTTTCCTCCAATTGCTATCTGTTAAATGACTGCTGCCCGTTCTTTGTCACTTGGGAACGTGCTGCAAATGGATAGAAATCAATTTGGTCGTGCAAACGCCCTTAAGTTCTTTTGAACACA
Organism: Tadarida brasiliensis; assembly: GCA_030848825.1. Classification (NCBI taxonomy): domain Eukaryota; kingdom Metazoa; phylum Chordata; class Mammalia; order Chiroptera; family Molossidae; genus Tadarida; species Tadarida brasiliensis. Next base: position 169,677,262 of record CM061257.1, on the reverse strand, counting down.
AACATCATAGTCACTAAAAATTTCGAGGTGCCTGAGGGTTAGCATTTCTCCCCAACCTTACTACCAAATGTTAAAGAAAGCAAATTTCAGACCAAATTCCAGCACCCATACACTTCCTAAACAAACGTTTATTTGCAAGCAAGTTAATGCAACCCATTCTGTAAATTAGATGAAGTTCTTGCTGTTTGTTTGTTTGTTTATTTGTTTGTTTTAGGTGCTTTGACCACAGCTTGAGGGACCATATTCCACAGGCAGGATTCTATTACCCTTCTGGTCAGCCGCAGAGAAAGAGCAGTCTCAGGGACTGGACTCAGGACCAACTTGGAATCAAGCCTTAGATTCCTTACAGAAGGTACAGACTCTATGCCTCACTGGGTCCTTACACTCTGTTCCTGCGTGAGTAGGGAGTGGATTTAAAATATTTCGGCCAGTCCACAAAATTGCGTACCTTTATTTTAACCAAAAAGGGCCAAATTCCTGACAACCAAACATGTTAACTAGCCGTTAATGTTACAGATCAAACTCATCCTTGAAATTCATTTATGACCCGAACTTCTGGTGTTGCAGGGTGGTAGACAGGGAGGGGCACGTCGCTGTTCCGGGTAAGTGCAGGCTGTCTGATGAGATGCCAGCTGCATTCATGAGCAGATACCAGCTGCAGCTGGGCTGTAGCTTAACCTGATCCAATACAGCCGTGCACTATCACAGGGTCCATGCGGAAGTATCTCAAGGACATTTATAGACATTGTAATCAGTTTTCTCTTTATGAGGCCCTAGGGCTATTTATTCTTTCTATCAGTGGCTCTGTTTGCTGCAGGGATTGCAGGGATGTCAGTTGTCCCTAATGTACTCTGGCTGGTGACAAGAAATGCCTCCCCTCCCTTCCCACCTCACCTCCTTTTTCCTCCTTTTTCCTCCCAGCCCCACTCTGAGGAAAGGCAGTGATTTCCTGCCTCCAGACCTTTTCCCTTGCACTTCTCTCTTCTTGGAATGCTTTTTCCTTGACTCCCACCTGCCTAGCGAGTTCTCATTCTTTAGTTCTCAACTCAAATATCACCTCAGCAGAGCAACCTTCCCCATATACCTGGTCTAATTCAATTGACCCTCCTCCCTGGTTACTTTTTATGACATCACCTAAGTGTTTTCCTGTAGATCACCTTTCATATCTGTTTTAATTTGTTTGTAACTTATTGTCTTGTTACTAGCTTGGTGTTTTAATTATGTCTTATTCATTGTCCTGTTTTCTTTTAAGAATCAAGAGGTTAGATACTATGTCTACCTTGTTTACTACTGTCTCCTCGGTGACTGGGGCAGTACTTGCACCTAGTAGGTGCTCATTAAATATTTCCTGAAAGAAGATATGTGGTCTCACCCACTGGGCAGGAGAGATGGACCCTACGAACCTCTTGTATAACACTATTAAACACTTCTGCGTACAGCAGCTAGGGTTTTCCTATTTACTTATTTTAGGTCATATGGCATCTCAGAGTTCTTCAAAAAACAAATATTCCTTTACATATCTCTAGATCTTTCATCCTTCACTTCGAACAAGCTCCCTCCACTTTCTCTCTGGGAGAGGAAGATTGCTCAGCCTGCCACTCCCTGGCTTGTTCGGGTCTTTCCCCTCCAGTCACTTACGTTTTTGTGCCAACTATACATCTTTGATTCTCAGCTCCAAATTCATCCTTTTGGCCTGCTCTTTAAAAATGAACACTAGCCCCTTCGGCATTTCCCCTCAGCCAGGTGGCCAAGGGTTAAGCTTTGTGAGCAGGGGATGCTGGAGACATCACGGGAGGAAAGGTTTGCTTCCTGGTTCCTGGTTTGTTATGCACAGATTCCCGAGAACTGAGTGACCGTATAGACTGTCTCTGTATCTCAAGGCAGGAGGCAGGAGGCACTGGGCAAGCACTCTGTGGAGTCATGCTGGGTTGCTAGACTTAAATTCTAGCACAGGAATTCAGCATCTCAGCAGCACTGTCTTGTTTGAATGACTTGGTACCAAATCATTCGTTAACAAGGTTTCTTCTAACTTGTCAAAATCTATTGACATCGTGGCAGAAAATGTATGCTCCTGGTTCTTCTAAACATTGCCCAATTTGTAAGTAGCTCCGAGAAGCACATGTTACTAAGAGGAATCTCTTGAGAGAGCCCCTATGCCATACGTCTGCCAATAAGCACAAGAGGTAGGTGAATCAAAGCTAAAGCCTTTTATCAAAAGTAGAACAATGAGGCCCTGGCCGGGTTGCTCAGTTGGTTAGAGCGCCATCCCCATGTGGCAAGGTTGTGGGTGTAATCTCTGGTCAGGCCACGTATAAGCACCTATAAATGAATAAATAAGTGGAACAACAAATTGATTTCTCTCTCTCTCAAACCAATCAATAAAAATTTTACAAAAGTGAACAATGACAAGTAACAAAGCAAATGCAAAGTGATATATTCGTCTATAAACAGATGAATGGATATACAAAACGTGGCATGTACATTATTATAATGGACGATTATTTATCCTTAAAAAGGAGTGAATCAACCTTGAGAGCATTATGCTAAGTAAAATAAGCCAGCAGCAAAAGGACACATATTGTGTGACTTCACTTGTACGAAGTATCTGGGGTAGTCAGATTCATACAGACAGAAAGTGGACTGGTGGCTGCCAGAGGCTGGGAGGGGGAGAGAATGGGGAGTTATTTAGTGGGTAGAGTTTCCATTTTGGAAGATGAAAAAGTTTTAGAGATGGATAGTGTTGATGGTTGCACAAAATTGTAAATATATTTAATGCCACTGAACTGGACACTTAAAAATTGTTAAAATAGCAAAATGTGTTATGTACATTCACTACAATAAAAAAAATTAAAAAGTGACATATTCCAAAATGAATACTTACCTGGGCATTTTGCCCTGACACTTCCAACAACACACACACTCATCTCGCCCTGCCTAAATTTTGTAGGTCGTGTTAAAAAGTCCAAATGTCCATCAGTAGATGAGTGGATAAAGAAGCTGTGGTACATATATACAATGGAATACTATGCAGCTGTAAGAAAGAAAGATCTCTTATCCTTTGAGATGGTATGGAAGGACCTGGAGAGTATTATGCTAAGCGAAACAAGCCAGGCAGAGAAAGACAAATATCACACGATCTCACTTATTTGTGGAATATAATGAACAAAATAAGCTGATGAATAAAATAGATCCAGAGACATGGAAGTAGGGAACAGACTGATGAATCTCAGAGGGAAGAGGGGAAGAGGGGTGGGAAGAGATAAACCAAAGAACTTTTATGCATATATGCAGAACCCATGGACACAGACAACAGTGCAGTCAGTAACGGGAGGGGTGCCAGGAGCAGAGGGTCAATGGGGTAAAAAGGGGGAACATATGTAATACTTTCAACAATAAAGATAAATTAAAAAGAAAAAAGGTAAAAAGCACAGGTAAAATTAATTTTAATGTTATCTCTTACTTAATCCAATAACTCCAAAATATTGTCACTTTAGTGTGTAATCAATAGAGAGAATTACCAGTGAGATATTTAACGATTTTGTATCATAAGTCTTTGAAATCCGATGTGTTTAGATTCACCTCACATCTCTCTTTGGACTGGGCATATGTGGCTAATGGCTACGGGACTGCATAGCCCAGCTGTAAGGGCTGCAGACGACAATAAAATTTTCAGGTAGAACATGTTTTAAATAATTTAATATTTTATTTTTCTACAATGCAGTGTAAAGGACATCATGTGGACATCTGTATCTCATTTATTTTGTGGTTTTAAAATTAGAATTGGAAATGGTATGTGTTGATATGTCACAACTTAGTTAGAACTGTCTTTTTTCCCTAGTGGCACATACTATAATGGTGCATCTTATATTTACTGACGTTTTGTTTTTATATACATTTTTTTCTTTATTGATTTTAGAGAGAGAGGGAGAGAGAGAGATAGAAACATGTATGAGAGAAAACATCGGCTGGCTGCCTCCTGCATGCCCCCCATTGGGGATCGGGCCCACAACCTGGGCATGTGCCCTGACTGGGAATTGAACTGGCGACCTCTTGCTGCATGGGTCGATGCTCAACCACTGAGCCACACCGGCCGGGCTATTTACTGGCATTTTGGATTTTAAGAAATAGAACATCTTAACCCTCAGAGTCTGGTTCTTCCTCCATAAAATGGGGCAGTAAAAAGACTTTTGATGTGGGATTGTTGTGAGGATTAAGTAAAATGACGTGCGTAAAAGATTTAGCAGCTTACGGGCTGCCTGCATTTTTGGCTCAAGGGCTCCTTCCATCTTCAAAGCCATTGGCTTCTGTTTCTGTCAATCATATCTCCTCCAACTCTGACGCCCCTCCCTTCCTCTTTCACTTGTAACAACCTTGTGATAACTACATTGAGTCCCCTTGGAAAATACAGGATAATCACTCCTCAAGGTCCTTAACTTAATCATATCTGCCAAGTCTCATATGAGGCACACAGTTACAAGTTCCAGAGATTAGGATGTGGCTATCTTGTGGGAGGGCATTATTCTGCCTCCTGTATCTGGAAAGGATACGTTGTTGCTTTAGCCTGGTCTTGATAGTCTCTCCACGGAATTGAAAGTACTCAATGTGCTAAAGAGACTTCTTATCAAGGTGAGGCAGGTAGGAGCAAATGTAGACCCAGCTGGAAGATGTCAAAGCAGCTGTAATATGAAGAAATAATCATCAGGGTGGAAGGCTTTATATTGAGATGAACTCTGTCTTCCTACATAGAGCTGTTCCTGCCCCTTCTCACTTATTGTTCCAATTTGGAAATAGCTCTGCCCACCCCTGTGTTATTTTTCCATAAAGTCTGGCAGTTCTTCTAAAATGCTTTTGGAGCAGTGGTTCTCAAACTTGGCTGCACATTGGAATCACCTGGGGTGGGGAGGCGGAAGGTGCTTTTCAAAAATACCAGTGCCCTCAGATAAAATCAAAATACCTGGGGAAGGGCCCAGGCACCAATCTTTTTAAATATCCCCAGGAGGCTGAGGCTCTCTGGATTCCTCTTTCACGGGCCCACAAAATGTCCTTTACCTTTTTATTTTCTTTACTAAAATAAATAATGTTTCACATTGGCCTGAGTATCTCTGGAAATCAGTGGCCTTGAATGTTTAAGAATTTAGAATGATCGACCTGGGAGGGTGTGGGAGGGTCACTGAGGGGGCGTGACCACCCATCGACCTGCAAGCTGGAGCGGGGCAATTGGAGGCTCCTTACCCCCTTTCCCGTCCTTGGGTTGTGTGCCCTTCCTGCCTCCCCCACCCTGGAAGCTACCCAAGGACACAGCCTTGACAGAGTAAGGTGCTGTTGAGACCGTCCCATCCAGATGGTACACGAGACTGAACCCAGTTAAGGCCTCTGTATGAACTTGAAAGAGCCTGGCGGGCAGTGGTGATCTACTCGTCTCGGAGTCACTCAGCTGAGCCTGGTATGGAAGTCCTTGCTTATTCAATCTCCACCCACCACTCTGGAGTGGCCTACCTTTTGAACTCTTTCTTGCTTTGCAAATATAAAAGAATAATTAAAAATGTCTCTGAAACAATTACTAGTCAAGTAAACTGCTGTTAAGATTCTCTCTGCTGGGAGCATTTTCTTTGAATATTCGAAGGATTAGGATCCTCTAGCCTGTCCCCAGGCACTTTAGTTTATTTAAAAGCCTGGGGGAGTATTTGGATCATGGTCCCTCTCCTTCCCTTCCTCTTCCACCTTCTTGGGTTGAACTCCTGTCTCTCTGTTGCTGCTTCTATCAAATAACACCTCCCCACTAGCTCCTTCCTGTTCTAGATGTAATCTTTTTCCTTGGAGCCTCCTTGACACTCTGTATCCTCTTAATGCTACTTCCCTCCCTCTTCTTTGCATTACAGTGACTTCATACTTTTTCTTCCTCACTAATAGATAAACGCCTTCAAGGTAGGAATTACACAATAAAATACACAATCTTTTTGTGCCTGTTTGTCCTAGTACAGTAAGGCAGACAGGAGGGACATAACATTTTGTTGAATTGACATTTTTCTCTTGCAAGATCAGTCAGTGGTGATCTTCCCCGTAGGACAAAGCCCTGAGCAGAGGCTGGGTTTCCTGTACACAGGAAGGCACTGGCACACCAGGCTCCAGGCTCCTGCCGGCTCAGGCTCAGCAGTTTTCTGGACCAGCGGTGCTCAGACCATGCCGGAGAGGCAGGCGGCCCTTTCAGCACCGAATCTCAGATTTACCTCTTCTTTCCAGACTGCAGTGCTGACTGTGAACCGTACAGGGTTTAAACTGTCCTGTGGTTCTGTTTCAAGCTGACTGTAAATGTATTTCCAGGTTCCACCAGCCGAGATGGTAGGGAATTCCCTAACCACCTGCATTTGCTGCAGGACGTTCGAGCCAAAGGAAGGATCCGCAGCCAGGATCCTTTCCCTTTCCCGGCAGACCCTCCTGGACTCCTCCCGGCTGCCAGGCCCCCACCCTCACCCCGGGCCAGCACGGTCCGCGCTGGAGTTCTCCCCAGAACTGCTGAGGGCCAGCGCGGCTTTCGCTGCTCTGGGGCAGCTCAGTGGGGCTCACACATCCAGGATCTGAGAAGCCTCGGACTAGATCCAGGTTTCACCAACCTTCCGACAAACTCCCCAGAAGAAAAATGAATCCCAAGCTCCAAGCTGGGAATCAGGCTCCTACAGATCGCTGGCAGGGGGCAGACGACCCCGCAGTAGGGCCGCTCAGCCCCCTGAGACCCCTGAGCACGCAGCGGGAAGCCGCCTACCCACCGCAGCAAGTGGGGGAAGCGGCGCCTGGGTCCTGCTCCTGCCCGAGAGCCGCTGGCTGTGGAGCTCGGACCACAGAGCCCCCCGGATGCCAGTGCACCAAACTGACTCCCAGAGGAACAACTCACAGTGTTCTTTCAAGCTGGTACCCACACACAGAGGGTGAGGACCATGGCATAAAGGCAAGGATTTCAAAGGAGCTGCTGAAATCCTAACTGGTGAGTGTATAAGGAGTGTAGGAAAAAGATTCACCACGACCATTTCAACTGGGCTTTGCTAGCGATCAACCTACAGGGGGCACTGTCACCCTTAGAAGGACATGAGTTCCCTGCAAGTCCAAATATGTTATCCTAAAAACTGTAACGTGGCAGTGGCATGGCCTTGTGTGAGGAAAAGCTCTTCCACGGGCCCCCCAGGACCAGCCCAGGCAAAGCCGCTCTCAGGGGAGGCACCATTCCCATGAGTTCTTCAGTTTCCCTGTTACTCCCGGATTCAACACCTTCACCCACCTGCAGTGACAAAGGCCTGAATACATCCGCAGGCTCATTCCATAAAACCCAGACCTCCCTTGTAATGCCTTAATCAAGCATTTATCCAAGGCCTTTTTAATTTCAATGGGGATCGTTAAACTAAAGTACAATTAAGCTCCAAAGTAAAATTTAAGACAATAAAGAGAAATGATATGGATTTCTACAGCTACTTTAAATGACTCACAGAGGAGAGAGGAACACAGGTAACGGAAAAGTAAATGATTACAACTACTGATTCAATAGTTCTACTAATCAGCAGACTAATATTGGATTTGAAGATGACTTCAAGTCTTTATTACATCTGAAAATAAAAGGCAGGTGTCCTGGAAAAGCCCAGGAGTGACTATGAGCCCATACTAACTGGATAATCTCAGGCAGTTCACCAAACGATGAAATGGGGACCGCATGAAGTGTCTAACATAGTTTCTGCAGTATGGTAGCTGATCAGTAAGTGTGGCTATTGATAGTTCTGAGTGCCCATTAAGTCAGCATTTATACTTCCGAGAAACTTCACAGTTACCTCTAACCTTGATGTTGAGTTCTGGGATCTGCTACAAAATTGAGAGTCTCTAAGAACACGATTTGTTGCTTATTTCTTGAACTGTCCCCCCTGCCCTTTTCTCCGCACCCCTCCCTGTGCGTTCATTGTGCAGTGCTTGGCACATTGGAGGAACTCAATAAATGTTTGTCAAACAAACTTCCTAACTCATTCTTAAGATACACTATTTCTTCTCAAGAAGATAAGAATTATTAGAGCATCACCCACTAAGACTCCTGACAAGGAAAAGCAATGGCAGCACTTCCAGCCTTCCAGAGGGATCCCCTGGAAAAGAGGAGAGGGCAGGAGAGGGCTCAGATCAGTGGGAGGGCGGGGGCCTGACGGGCTTGGAGAAGGTTAGGAAGAAGGCTGGTTCTCTCTCATGTAAGGACCTGAATGGACTAGTTCATAGAATCAAAGAATGTCAGAATGAGTGATCTTAGAAAACACCTAAGATGGCTGGTGTGGCTCAGTGGTTGAGTGTCGACCCATGCACTAAGAGGTTACCAGTTCGATTCCCGGTCAGGGCACATGCCCAGGTTGTGGGCGTGATCCCCAGTGGGGGGCATGCAGGAGGCGGCCAATTGATGTTCTCGCTCATTGATGTTTCTATCTCTCTCTCCCTCTCATTCTTCTCTTTCTCAAATCAATAAAGGGAAAAAATTTTTTCTTAAAAGAAGAAAACACCCAGAAATCCACCCCAGGCCCAGAGAGAGTATGTAGCCTGTATAAATCATAACAGAAAGGCTGGGACCAGGGTCTAAGGCAGCGGTTCTCAACCTGTGGGTCGTGACCCCTTTGGAGGTCGAACGACCCTTTCACAGGGGTCGCCTAAGACATAACAGTAGCAAAATTACAGTTATGAAGTAGCAACGAAAATAATTTTATGGTTGGGGGTCACCACAACATGAGGAATTGTATTAAAAGGTAGTGGCATTAGGAAGGTTGAGAACCACTGGCTAAAGATTGACTCCTTATTCAGTGCTTTTTCCAAGACAACACTGAGGTTTTCAAAAAGATATTATAAACTGCATTTTAAAGGCATTTATTTATTTATACATTTATCTTTATTGTTGAAAATATTACAGATGTCACCCCTTTTCCCCCAGTGACCCCCTCCAGCCTGCTCCCGCCTAATGCTGTGTTTGGAACAGGATAGATGAAAGGGATAGGCCAGTCCTTAGGGTATGGAGTATAATGTTAAGAGATAAGAGTCCTATTTCACACCAGCCTTCTCCATCAAGGAAATGGATCTTTACCATGACTAAAAAAAAGGGGGGGGGGGGAGTAGTCCAAAATAGTCAACGGGTAATTAAGTTTTAAGATAGGTGAGAAGATATAAGGAGAGTGTCTAATCCATGTAATTGAATTCAAGTCCCAAAGAAATTCCATTTCAGAATAAAGGACTTGTAGCTGTGGTGACCCGCTCCTGGGGGGAAGGTATTATTAGCCACTTTAAAGACAGGGTTAACTAGCTGCCTGAGGTCAACAATTATTATGTGGCCAAAGAAGATCTCACACCCAAGCTTCTCTGCATCTGGAGTTCAGCAATTTCTCCTGTAGCAGCTAACTCTCTGGTCATTGAATGGGCTAGTGAATTCCTTCGTAGGATGGGGGTTTTGAATGAAGCAACCAAACCAACTAAATGAAATTTATCAGAGCAAGTGGAAAATCCTGCATTTCGTATTGCTTTCTTAACCTGTATAGATACAAAACAGAGGAGATGTAGAGGAAGAATAATTTACGTTCAAAAGAGTTGGGGATCTTGGTTGACGCTAAGCTCCTATCTGAGTGTGATACAGTTTCCAAAATGGCCAATGAAATCTTAGGAAACATTAAGAAAGCCGTAGTGTTCAGAATAAGAGGAGAACAGCGCTACTGTCCTTTGTCAGGCAGACCTGTGGTATTCTGCTCAGCTCAGGGAGTGTCAAGGAGGGTAAATTAGATAATACGAGATCTAGAAGCCACGTCTTGGGACCACTTAAAGGGCTTGAGAAAGCTCGTTTAGAGAACAGAGGGCTGTTCCCCGTCACAGACTAAACTATGAAGGAGACAGCCATTCTTCTGTGAGGCTCTCTAAGACAGAACGGAGATCAGCTGCTAGCTGTAGGCACACTTGTATCTAACATAAGGAAGGACACAGTTCGGGGGAGTGCCCACCGGGGGCCCTTTGTTGTGAGGGTGCCTTATGATCTCTCAGACACCGGTGGGTATCTGGGGGGTGGCAAGCTCCCAGTTGCTGGAAGGCAGGTGTCCAGCTCAGCGCTGCTCATTTAAAGCCGTGGCCACCCCTCTTCTGCTTCGCAGACTTGGGAATGCCCTCCAGGCCCTTCCAGAGCCAGGTCCCTACTTGGAAGCAGGTTCTCTGGGTGGCAGAAAAGGCCTCTGTGCTTCTGCAATGTGGATTTCCAACACAGCATCAAGGTTTCAGTTCCCCACGGGGTCACCGACATTGAGTGAGGGCCCACCTGGTCCGTATTTTCCCAAGCTGGTGCTTCCTAGTCTTGTGGAGGTGGGCCCATGTTTGTCTAGGATGTGTGTGTACAAAGTGCTGGGAGGCAGAGGAGAGCGTAAGAGTTCCAAGAGCTTATGAGGGATTGTGTGACCAGAGATGGGAACGACTCAGGACATAATCCTCTGTGTGTACATTTCTTGGCCAGTGCCATTTTCTTCCCACACACCTGTAGTCCTGGAATCACCCAAATGTGGAATCAGCCATCTGAGTCTAAGGAATGCTTCTGGCCGATGACCAGTGTATCAGCCACGGTCCTGGCAGGAACCAGAATTCAACTCGGAAGATTCCCGTGAAGAGAGTTTAATGAAGGGACAGAGGTGTGAGCAGGGCGTTGGCTAAGGAACCACAAGATGCCAGGTCCAGCCTCAAGGCCAGGTACTTGCTGTCTCCCTGTCGGCCACGCTACCCACCTTGGTATCCACACGGCTCGCTCCCCACTCAGGTCTTGGTTATAATGTCACCTTCTCAAGTGAGCTTTTTAAATGCTGCCCCTCGGTACTCCCTTCCTCCTCCCCCGCCTACCTTTTGTATGTCTCCTAATATCATCTGATATTTCCATATTTTAGTTATTTGTTTGTTATCTTCCTCTACCGACTGGAATGTGGGCAGACATTTTTGCCTGTTTTGCTGTTATCCCGGCGCCTAGAACACTGCCTGCCCCCAAGAAAGAGGCCCAATAAGTATTCGGTGAATGAATGGACACTACTGGACTTATTGGAGCTCATAAAGAGAATTGTCCCGGGCGATAAGTGATCTATCTTCCTTTTTTCAACCTGCTGATCACTCTCTGGCCTTTTGGGGGGAAGCCCGCTTAAATGCAAAGAGCTTTTGTTTGGCCACAAGAGGGTGGTGTTGATCAGGTTTTCACTTTTTAAGAGCCTTGTTCTGAGACAGTTCACCCTCTTCTCTCCAGGTCAGCTCCCCCCGACCTCCCCAAAGTGGGACAGGGTCATATCTACAGCCAAAGTAAACATGTACTGTGTCTTTTTTACCCCAACATTGGTATCCAAGTGAAATTCAGTTAAAATCTCTATCAGGAATAGTTTTGAAAGGAGAAAAGGACATCAGAAAGCAAGAGCCTGGGGAATGCCTAGGAAAGGTGCCTTCCCCACTGAGCCTCAGTAACCTGTAGACAGCACCAGCTGGCCACACAGCCTCGTGTTTGTGCCACACCCCTTCCCTTTCCACTGCCAACACAGGGTCTCGGCTCATGGTTCTTGCCGTCATCCTCCAGATGCCGTAGAAAAGAAATACAAACTCTCCAAGGAATCATTCCTCCTTTTACTAGGCCCCTACTTTCTATAGACACTGTGCTAGGGACCACATGGGTTGATGTGGAATAAAGGGATCATAAGCCCTACGGTCAAGACACACAGTAATGACAGTACAGGGTAGCAATAGGCAGGGCGCTGAAAGAAGCCCAAAGAAGGTGCAGAGAACATCCAGGGGCAAGTGAGGCCGTGGAAGGATCAGAGGAGGCATCATGGGAGAGATGGCATTTGAATTAGGATTTGAATTATAGGTATGTGCAAAATTGTGTTTGGCTATGTCTCAAGTATTTTCTGATTTTACACAATGCTTTCTTTAAAACAATATTTTTTTTATTGGTTTTTAGAGAGAGAGGAAGGGGGAGAGAGAGAGAGAGAGAAACATCGATCGGCTGCCTCCTGCATGTCCCTACAGGGAATGGAGCCCGGCAACTACCCTGATTGGGAATCGAACTGGCAACCTTTCAGTGCACGGGACGATGCCCAAGCAACGGGGCCACACCAGCCAGGGCCACAATGCTTTTTATATGGCACTTACATTTTAGGGTAATTTTATTCTCAGTTCAGGAGAGTAACCATCTGTGTACATGATAAAGGTCAGCTTTTCAGGACATCCCACTCCTCTAAGATACAATGGAACCTCGGTTTCTAAATTTAATTCATGCCAGAAGGCTTTTCGAGAAGCGATTTGTTAAAAAAAACAACTCATTTTTTCCCCAGTAGAAATAATGTAAATCGAATTAATTCATTCCAGATTCATAGACGACTCCCTGTTTTAACCTTTCTTATACACAGTACATGCCTAATGCACTGTTGGATCTGTAAACAAACACTTCTTAAATAATTGAACCACCCGCTGCTGGCCTTCAATGGAGACGTCCAGGGGTGTCTTTCAGAAGGTCAGCCTGCAGCTCTGCTTTTTCCCATACCGCTGCCTCTGAGATGCCATCACAGCTAACTGCTTTTCCTTTATCCCAATCAACAAGCGAGCGTTTTTCTACCTCTTCAATTGCCTGTGGTCATTGTTTTGTGAGCATTTGCACACCCTTAGCAACACCAGCACACCTGATGGCCTCTTTATGTTTTAAAGTTGTGCTAATCATCCATTTCACCACAACAAAAGCAAACAAACAAAAAAAATGATGAGCACGGTAGAACTTCCTCCAGGAAGGGAAATACAATGTCCCTCAGCCTCTTCAAGGTGTCATTACCATGGGAAGGGCGTCCACAAGGAGGTCTGGGTTCATGGACTGCAGGTGGCAAAGCCATAGCCCAGCAGCCTAAGGCAGATCATGGCCATGAGCGCCAGGCACCAGAAATGCCTCCAAAGAGACCTTCCTCATTAGCCAGGGGCAAGAGACAGCCCAGGACCAGCAGCAGGAGGTGAACCTCACATTCATAATGACTGGGGAATTACTTTCTTCTGGCAAACTGATGAAGAAGTTGGAATAGAGACACAAGGGTCAAGGGTAAGGAATAACAGAAGAAGATTGATGTGTGTTTGGAATTGAATATAGCCCTCCTAACATCTAAACCCTCCAACCAAATAGATGTCCACAAAGGTAAGTCGGAGGTGCAGAGAGAAGACTTCCCAGGTACAGTACATGGGGCAGGCCTTCAGGGTGGTCAGAGAGCGTCCACGACCGGCACACGAAGGCAGGCAGTTCCAGAATTTGAAATAAGACTGGCCATCTCTGACACGAACACCCAGGTAAAATGATTAGGATTATTGGTTTTGTTTTGTTTTTTCTTCTAAACATCAAGTGCCCAAGAGACCAACGCAAACAATAAAAGTTGTTGTGTGTGTTTTCTTATGTGCGGCCAAGAAAATTCCACCCTGAACACTGGTCTTTTCCGTCTTCAGCTCTCCTGAAATGTCATAAATTGAAGCTTTCCATCAAAGTGCCACAGGAAGCATTTCAGAGCTCATCTTGTTTCAGATTGAAAAAGCACAGACAGCTCAAGTGATGTTTTCTTCTAAAATTTTACAGCCTTCAGTGATAAAAAAAGAAGAAGAAGAAGAAGAAGAAGAAGAAGAAGAAGAAGAAGAAGAAGAAGAAGAAGAAGAAAATGAATGCACCTTGAACTCTCTTTCCAGCAAAGAGCGTAGCAGAGACGATCAGGTCCAGGATCTGAATAATACAAAGGGCCACACCCAGGGTCAGACGAATGGAAAGTGCAAGTGAAATGCAGCCTCGGCCGTCACCTTGAACTTCTCAGAAACAGCGACTCTCCAACCACCAAGTTCTGATAACTCTGGGGTTGAAGCAGAAGGAAGGAAAGGTTGGGAGAAATCTGGGGCCGCCTTGGATTTTCCGGTGATGGATGTGTTTATCCTTATTCCCTTTCCAAGTCACTTATTTCAGAGTCAATGTGGCCTGAACTGGGGAAAAAAAACAAGAGTCTACCACTCACCTGCACCAAAAGAGTCTCTTCTGTTTGTCAGTGATGGTCTTCTCCTGTGGGAAGCGATAAAAGCCACCTCTGTGCTTGTCCCTGTGATCACAGAGAGGCAGTAGCCAGGTGCCTAAGAGCTTGGACCCCGAGTCAGGCTGCCTGGGCTTGAATCCAGCCTTGTCCGCTGTATACCTGCCATGGTGGAGAGCGTAGTATTGAAGGTCATTACTTCCTAATTCTAGAGTTATTAAGAAAGGAGGGTGGGGGACAGGGGAGGAAGGGACAAAGGAAACCTTCAATTTGGGAAAGGAAGACTTTCCATGTTGTTCTGAATGGTTTCTACCCGAGCTGACCCGGGTTTCACTACTTGGGAGGAGTTGTTCTGGGCTTTGAATCTGGGTCAAAAAGATCAGATCTCAGAATTATGTAACATAATCTGAGGGGCTGGTGAAGGGTGCTTTTCTAAGTCGTGTAATATCTATGATTTGTTTCCTAGATTCTCGATAACATTCTCAATGCTCAACACTCAAAATTCATAATGGCCCTGGCCGGTTTGGCTCAGCGGTTAGAGCGTCGGCCCACGGACCAGAGTCCCGGGTTCGGTTCCCGCTGAGGGCACGTACCTCGGTTGCAGTTTGTCCCCGGTCCCAGTTGGGGTCATGTGGGTGGCAACCACTCGATGTGTCTCTCTCATATCGATGTTTCTCTCTCTCTCTTCCCCCCTCTCTCCCTCCCACTCTGTCTGAGGATAAATGCAAAAATGTCCTCCGGTGAGGATTAAAAAAAAAAATTCATAATGGCTCAGCATACAAAGAACCAGGGAAATGTGTTCCATTAAGAGAAAAGACAATCAGTGAAGAGTAACCCGGACATAACCCTGATGCTAAATTCAACCTGCAAGAAGCCTATCTCTTGGTAGCCGTTCAAATCTCAGTTCATTTCTCATGCCCTCAGCTGGGCTGCTCGCAGGCTGCCCTGAGCGTGCAGGGTTAGAGGTCAGCTACGCTCGGGGCAGAGTTCAGACACAAGTGTGAGACTCCATCTCTGGCTGTGTGCTTTGTATCCAGAACTTTGTCCCGAACTCTGTCCTGTGCTTTAGCTCAGAAAGACTGCAGGTTTTCTCCCAGTGTTTTAGTGGCATCCCCCACCCCCTACACACACACCAAGTTTAGCCTGCCCTCAGGCTGATCATGATAAAAATGGGGGAGTCACCCCCTGCCATTCCCTTCTTCCAAGTGTCAGCTCCCCTCTAGAATCTGCCTGCCTGTATCCGCTCCCCAGTGCCTTCTGATCGTGCGTTTGTTTTGTTGTCCAGAGTTTAGAAATGTTGCCCGCCAGAGGGTCAGAGCCAGTCAAGCTTACTCAGCCTTTTCATGGGAATATCTGTTGTAATCATCAGACAGGGGAGACGAGGGAGAAATGGCACAGACTCCAGGTTCTGGCCGTGAAGGAATAGCTTGTTTCAGACTGGACCAACTGTAAAAACAACGATAAAAACTGGACAAAGTGCATAACACAACTGTCTGACCGCACTGAAGAATGCAGTCAGAGCTGAGAGGATACAAGCCCTGAGCGAGGTAAAGGGTACCGAGGAGACCTCCTCATCCATCCAGGCTTTCCCCAAGGGTGTCTGCCAGTTTGTGGTATGGGGCATTGGGTCTCTAGAGCAAGTTGCGGCATTCATTGGCCCATGAGACAGAGGCTGGAGTTCAAGATGGTCAGAGTGACTAGGACTTGAAGGGAGCACTCCAGCGGAGGAGGGAGCCATAAAGGGATGAGTTCAAAGGTCTGCATGAGCTTCCCGCTCAGACTGTACAGGAGGAGCGCCAGGTCCCACAAAGGCAGCAAGCAGAGGCTTCTCAGAGCGGCGAAGACGGGGCAGGCGTGCGGTGCTGGGGAGTGAAAGGCCAAGTTCCAGGCCTGTTACACATGAAGGGGCACTGGGACATCTCCATGGGGAAAACAACAGGCCTTTCAACACAGGCAGAAGAAGCATTTAATAACATTTAAAACCTGCTAATGATAATTTAAAAAAAACTCTCAGCAAACTCAAAATAAAAGGGAAGTTTCTTAATCTGATATGGGATGTCTATAAGAACCCCCCACATCATACTTGATGGGGAAATACTAAGCATTATCCCCCTAACTTGAGTATAAAGTCAAGGATGCCCAGGGTCACCCCTCTAGCCAATAATGTATTAAAAATCTAAGCTAATTCAAGAAAAAATATTAAAAGTATAAATATTAAAAAGGAAGAAATACAACTATCCTTACTCAGAGATGGAAATCTAAAAGAATCTATAAACAAATTATTAGAATATGTGAATTTAGCAAAGTTAGTGGATACAAGTCCAATAGATATAAACCAATTGTATTTCTATATACTAGCAGTAATCAATTAGAAATCAAAACAATAAACATGTCACTTATAATAGCATTAAAAATATAAAAAACCTAGGAATAAATCTATTGAAAGACATACAATAATACCACATACAAAACTACGAAACACTGTGAGAAATTTAAAAAGATCTGAATACATGGAGGGAAAAGGTAATGTTTATGGCTTGGAAACTTAATTAGCCTCCAAAATTATCAATAGATTCTGTTAAGTTTTAATAAGATTCTCAACAATTTTTGTGTGCGTAAAAACTGAACATGTATGTGGAAATTCAGACGGTCAAGAACAGCCAAGATCATCTTGAAGAAGAACAAAAAGTTGCAGAACTACAGCCCCTATATATGAAGACCAATTGCAAAGCTACAGTCATGGCAACAGGGTGGTGTGGGCACAAGGACAGACTAATGGTGCAGAGTAAGGAGTCCAGAAACAGACTCACACACGCATGGTCACCTGACTTATAAAACAAGGCTCCACTGAAAATGCATCGTTTCTTCCATAAATGGTGCTGGGTAAGTTGGCTATCCGTACAGAAAAAAATAAACTACAGATGAATGTAAATATCAGTGTAAAAGGCAAAACAATAAAGTAATTCTAGGGGAAAGCATAAGAGAATAATTTTATCACCTAAAGAAAACACTAAGCAAAAAAGAACATTGATAAATTTGATGGATTAGATTTTCTTAACATTAAAAATTGCTTATCAAAAGATTCCATTAAGAGAGTAAAAAAGGAGAGCCATAGACTGTAATACTTATAGCTGACAAATGACAAATAAAAACTAGGAAACCCTAAAAATCGATAGGAAAAAGATTGACAATCTCCCAAATACAGGCAAAAAGACATGTCATAAAAGAAGATAAACAAATTTCCAATAAGCATTTGAAAAGATGTACAGCATCATTAGTAATTAGTAATAAAATGCATTACTACAATCAAAATTAGATATTACTACACTCCTGCCAGTGTGGCTAAGTTGGTTGGAGCATCATACCAGTAGGTTTGGGTTTCAATTCCTGGTCAGAGCATATAGCTAGGTTGTGGGTTCAATTCCTGGGGCACGTACAGGAGGCAACTGATTGATGTTTCTTTCTCACATTGATGTTTCTCTCTCTCTTTCTCTCTCTCTCTCTCTCCCCCCGCCCCTTTCTCTCTCTCTCAAAACAATAAATATATCCTCAGGTGAGGATAAAAAAATAAAGACTATAAATACCAAGTGAAAGTGAGGATGTATTTAAAACATGTATACATTTCTCATGGGAGGAGATATTGGACAACAACTTTGGAAAAATGTTTAGTTTTATCTAATAAAGCCAAAGATATATATTTGTTATGATCTAGCAATTGCACTCCTTGGTATATACCCAAGAGAAATGAGTGCATATGTCCACCAAAAGATATACACATGAATATTTATAGCAGCTTTATTTGAATAGTCCCAAACTGCAAATAACCAAATTGTTCATCAACAATAAAATGGATAAATTATGCCATATTTATACAATGGAATACTATACAGCCATGAAAAAGACAGGCCACAGCTGCATGTAGCAACATCAATGAATCTCAGTGAGAGATTCACAAAAGAGAACATACTAAATGTATATAAAGCTCAGGAACAGACAAAACCAATAAAAATGATAAACATCAGAATAGTGGTTACCTTTGCAAGGAACATTGACTGAGAGGAGGGCACAAGGGAGCCTTCTCGGAGACTCAAAATGTTCTGTATCTCAATCTGAGAGATGTTAACATGTGGCTATATATGTACAAACATTTGGCAAACTATATACTGAAGATTTGTCCACTCTATGTGTATTACAAAAATAATACATAATACAGTTTAAAAGTATAAACAAAAGGAAAGTGTGTCAAGTTCTGAACCATATATATAGAAGTCTATAGAAACATAGCATACGTAAAAGGGCATCACTGGGGCCTCCGCTCAATGTGGCAGACCCACCATAAGGAGCAGGCAAAGGTTTGACCAGGCAAGACAAAGGTAAGAAGAATCCCATGCCCCCTAGAAGCTCTCACTTTCCAGGATCAGTTGCAGTATTTTGCTAAATTTCAGTAAGCCAGATTGTATTTTAACTTAAAATCCCATAAATGAATCCCACAGGAGTACAGAAATGTTTTTGTTTTCACACTTTGGTGTCCTCTCTCCTTCCTGGCCTGCATTTACCCAGTCACAGGGCAAGTGCTAGGGGTCCTCAAGCTTGTGATGTATACACTGAGAGTTAGTTTATTTCTAAGCCAGACCTCCAGGGAAACTTAAGGAACAAATAATAATAGAAGAGTCACAGGGCACCAAAAAGTTGGCTGCCTGGTTTCTATCAGTCTATTGGCATCCTACTTTCTAACAAGCTCTGGATGTCACAGGCTGAGTTGATCCTGAAATAGCAGCAGAAACAGTACCCTGGACAGCAGGCTGCAACTACTTGAAGAAAACAACAGACACTGGCGTCTCAAGGATGGCACCTCCTACCCATTGCACCAGAATTAACATTCAGGACCAAAACCTATCTGAGGAAAGTAGAAGACCACAACTCCC
Organism: Tadarida brasiliensis; assembly: GCA_030848825.1. NCBI lineage: Eukaryota > Metazoa > Chordata > Mammalia > Chiroptera > Molossidae > Tadarida > Tadarida brasiliensis. The sequence continues at coordinate 169,658,298 of CM061257.1, read as the reverse complement.
TTCTCCTTTCACATTGTACCTTCTCTTCTTTTCTCTTTCCTTTGATGCTCTTTTGTTTTAATTCCCCTTTTAATTCCTTCTCCCACCTCCTTCTCTTTTCATCGCTCCCCCTGCATTTTCTTTTTCTTTCTATTCTCTTTATACCCAAGGCATCCCAGCCTATGATGCTGTCCTCTGAGCTCATCCTTCTCTTCCCAACCGAGATTTCTTCTGTTCCCACTGAGATTTCCAAGTAAATGTCAGAACTTGTGGAAAAGGCATCTTCTTGCTGATTGAGTTCTCCACCTGTAGCTGGACCTGTCATCTCTAGCCAGGTGGGGCAGCATGTCACAGTGGGTAGGGGTGGGTAGGGTGGCAAAACTCATCATCACCCCTGTAGGCACAGGGGAGCAAAGTTAAGAACTTTAGGATAGTTTAAATCTCTCCCTAAACATCAATAAGATCCATGGATCCAATTTCTGGACAATTTAAATCTCTTCTGAAACGGCAACTTGCCCTATAGAACACATTTCCTCACTCCCCCAAATCCCTAGGCCTGATTGTAGCTAAGATCACTCTCATTTTTCTCTCATGTTCTCTGTGCGGCATGTGTGCAAAGTGGCCGCACCCAGATCCAAACCCTGTGTCTCTGTTGAGTGCATCCGAGGGGAGAGGGACAGGGTAGGAAAGTCTGAGAGCCACCAGGAAGAAGCTGAGCCATGTCTTATCTATGAGTCAAGCGAGCCCTCCTTCTCATCAGGTTGGATTCTTGGATCTGTAAAACAAATCCTTTATTTTCCATGGTCTAGAAGTGCCAGGACATTGGGAAGGAAAGGTCTGATATTTCAAAGATGGGCTATGTGGAGGTAAAACAGGAAGGAGGAGAGAGGAGTGTTGGGTCCAGAAACCCAATTCTGCCCACTCCTTCAGAATTCTCTATTGTTTGAGATTTTAAGTTACTGGAACAGTGCATGGGATTTTACACATGGGATTTTGTCACTCCACTAAGCAATTCTGGATTCCTCTCTGTGTTGATTGAGAAGATGAGGCAGGATACAGAATTAGAGAGAGATCAGTGAAGGTGTATGTTTGGATCTCAAATCGGTTCGTTTCTGACCCTTACATTCAGTTCACTCCTCCATACGTATGTCCAAACTTTTCCAGGTAAATTGTATTCATCTCAAGTCCCTGGAAAGTCCTATAGAATGTACCACTGTCTCTCCAGGAAAATGTCTTTGCCAAGCAGTGATATCTGCCATAATGTTCCCCATTCTCCTCAGCTCAGCTCAAAAGCTGCTGTTTCTACATCCTTCCAGATACCGAGCTCCCAGTGCTGGGAGAATTAATCCCTCCAACCTGTTATTCTCTTTTGGTATTTTATATTGTTTTTAGGAAATGTACACATTGGTCTTCATTCCACAATTAGGATATAAGCCCCGTGAGACAGTGTGTTTTAATCACAACCATTTCGCTCGGCCGCAGTGGCTCAGTGGTTGAGCATCAGCCCATGTACCAAGAGGTCACTGGTTCGATTCCCGGTCAGGGCACATGCCCAGGTTGTGGGCCTGATCCCCAGTGGGGGGCATGCAGGAGGCGGCCAATCGATGTTCTCTGTCATCTATGTTTCTCTCTCCCCTTCTCCCTTTCTCTCTCTCTAAAAATCAATAAAGAAAAAAAATTTAATCACAACCATTTCGATTTCCCTCCCCAGTTGTGCTCCAGGGACACCACTTACACAGAATCCCCTGGAGTTGTTCAAGTAGGGAATTGCCTTGAAAATGGAGAGTGAATGTAGGTTAGATGCAGAAAGCACCTGAATTTCATTCTAGCCAACTTCATAGTTGTGTTACCTTGGGCAAGTTACTTAATCTCTGTGAGCTCGTCTCCTGACTTGTGAGATGGACATTATTCCTACTTCACAAGGTTGTGTAGATTAAATCAAATAATATATGTAGAGCTTCTAACACATGTATGGCATGCAGAAGTACTTGATTCTCATCCATTCTCCAATACAATACATGATTAATTTTCTGAATCTCATATTACCTTGGCACATGTCTATGCTGGATGTTTTTAGAATAAATGAATGACTCATCTGACTCCCTTTATCTAGAACAGGTGTTATTCTCACCCTTCCAGCACACCTGAGACTCTCAGCTGTACACTCTCATGAGCAGCACAGTGTACCATAGTAGAAGTCTCACCAGAGGCCCATGGTCCCCAGGAGGGTGATGCACAGTCGTCGGGGATGCAGTCTGAAAGCCTCTGCTAAGCATCCCAGAGCAGTCGTTGCCTCTGGCTGAGAATCACTGAGAACATATTCTCTCAACCATCCCTCCTTTCCTTAAAAGTACTGCACAAATTCACCCTCTCCGTGAAACCTTCCAAAATGAGCACTTCTTAGCTTATTGCCCCAAGAAGACAATGTTTACTTTGAAAGTACCCATGTTTCCCTTTCTGCATTGAGGACAAGAAGCGAAAAGGCCACCTTTGAAGCCTCAAATTTCTCTTGTTCATTGTTGGTATATAGGAAAGCAATTAACTTTTGTGTATTAACCTTGTGTCTAGCTACTTGCTGTAATAAATTGCTTCTTAGTTCCAGGAGTTTATTTTTGTTGATGCTTTGCGTTTTCTACATAGATGATCATGGCATTTGTGAACAAAGGCAGTTTTATGTCTTCCTTCCCAATCTGTGTAGCTTTTGTTTTCTTTCTTGCCTTATTGCATTATTGAGCACTTTTAGTACGATGTTTCAGTACGGTGGTGAGAAGGGACATCTTGCTTTTTGTACCTGATCTTTGTGGTAAAACTTCATTATCTCACCATTAAGTAGAATGTTAGCTGTCAGTTTTTTATAGATGTTCTTTATCAAATTGAGAAAGTTCTCTATCCCTATTTTGCTGAAAGTTCTTTTTATCATGAATGGGTGTTGGATTGTCATTATTAATCTTAGCTATAGATTTGCTATCGTAGCTCACCACGGTCTTAATTTGCATTTCCCTAATGATTAATTATGGTGAAGATTTTTCATTTTCTTCTTTGCTATCTGTATATTCTTTTTAGTGAAATGTCTCTTCATGTTCTTTGCCTATTTTCAACATGGATTGTTATTTACTGTTGACTTTGGGGAATTCATCACATATTTTAAATACAAATCTTTTGTCAAGTATGTGATTTGCAAATATTTTCTTCCACTCTCTAGCTTTTCTTTGTATTCTCTTAACAGAGTTTTCACAAAGAAAAAAGTTTTAATTTTACTGTTGATTTATAGATTTTTTTTCTTTTATGGATCAGTTTTTTGTTGTCATGTCTAGAACTCATCACCACGCTCTAGGCCCATAAGATTTTCTCTAAGGCTTTCTTCTAGAAGTTTTACATATAACTCTATGATCCATTTGGAGTTCATTTTTGTGTAAGGTGTGAAGTTTATGTTGAGGGTTGTTTTCTTGCCTATGGTGTCCACTTGCTCCAGTACCGTTTGTTGAAAGGATTGTCCTTTCTCCATAGATTGTTTTGGTCTCTTTGTGAAAATCAAGTGGCCAGACCACGGTCTTTCAACAGTTTTAGCTGGTTAGAGGCAGCTGTAGTGATACAGCATTTAGTTTCCATATCTCCTAGGCAAATGCTGTTGTAAGTGGAATTTTTTTTTTTTTTTTTTTACAGATTCAGCCTCAGGTTTGTTTGTACAAACAGCACGGGAGGACACCAGTCCCATGTAGCCCAGGAGTCACACCAGTCCTTCCGTCCTCACACCAGCAGACAGAGACTTCTATTCTGGAGTCTTCGTGGGGGCCTGAACACTTTGGGGAACCTGAGCTGGAGCTTCAGCTACAGCCCAGCCTGGGCCTTGGTTTGAGCCTGGCCTTGGACTTTGGCCAGCAGAGCCTGAGATACTTGGTGATGGAGCATGAACACGTTTCCCAAGCTTGAGGTGAGCAATGTAGGGAAGTCAACTGAGCTTGCGGCTGCCACCCTTTAGTGTCCTGGGCTTGACCTCCTTGGGCTTTATGAGGGACCTGATAGCCTTGACATGTGCACCCATGGCCTTGGGGTTGTTGGCCTGCACCTTCTTCAGGCCCTTCTTGTTGTGCTTCTTGGAAAAGTGCATGTGTTAGTGGAGAAATGGCACCAGGTATTACCAGCGGAGTTAGACCGGACCTCAGTTCAGCAACCTTGGTACTTGAGTTTGGCAAAGAAAGAATTCAAAGCCAAAAAGCTCAAATCAAAGGAGAAAGTTTATTTAGAAAGTCACAGTAGAAAGAAGTGAGCCAGCGGGGCTGCATGGGATCAGGAAACAAGTTACAGAGGCAAAAGAAGGGCCCTTGGAGCTTAGGAGAAAGAAAGGCAAAGGGAATGCACCAGCCATGCTCCAGAGAGAGAAAGAACGTGCCTGAGTCCCTCCTCCTGAGAGGTTTTATCTGAGGGTCTCAGGGGAGGATAATACAATATTCATCAGCTCTCTAGATGTGTCCTCTCAGGGTCGTGGTCTCTACTGATTGGTTGGCACCAGGGTAGGAGGTCACAGATCATTGCATCTGGTCCTGATGCCAGCCGTGGCATTACTCTGTCTGGTTTTGCTGCTTTTCTGGGCCTGGAGCTCAAACAAAACTGAGGCCTAAATGTCATCTCTAGTTTGACCAAAACTCTGACTCTGTGGTCAGCAGACCCGAGGCTTTGTTCCTAAGATTATTTGATGTGAGCCAGAACCTCACTGTCCTGAGGGCTTAAGGGAGCGGTCATGCAAGGGCTTGTATGGCAGTCAGGTGAGGCTGTTCTCCGGCTCCCTTGTTCCTCGTCTAAGGGGATCTAGTGACATGCTAGGGAAGGAAGGGTCAGGGGAAGGTCGGAACCGCATGACCAGTGATATGAAAGGTCAGAGGGTCTAAATCGCCCTGGTGACATTCCTTCCATACTTTGCTCCTGCCTGTGTACTGCCGGCTACACCTTTAAAAGTATGGACCATGTGTTTTATTTCCTTGGTTTATCTCTGCACAGTGTATAATCCATGAGTGTTCCTCAGGAACTTGGGGTCTTCCCCCTTAAGAGTCCACATCTCTGTGACTGGGGTTTCTTGGTGCCACTTCTGTACATTTTCAGGACTGCTTGTGTGTGGTGTGGTTCTTGGTCTCGGCCATGTCTACACTAAAGCCCATGACTCCTGAAATGCCTGGGATGGGAAGAGAAAGGGGAAATTATTTTTTCTTTTTTCTATGGCACAGCCAGAGTGGAAATACATAATTAAATATAATTTTCTTGACTTCTCAAGTAACTCTATTAGCCCTTAGCAAGTACGTATATATGACTAGCTAGTAAGTATACTTGGATCTTTCTATGGTATATAATATATTTTGAAGTTGTGGGTCACCATAGATACAAACCTTTAAAAATATGGACCATGTGTTTTATTTCCTTGGTTTATCTCTGCACAGTGTATAATCCATGAGTGTGAACCATTTGCTTTGAATACATACCCAAATACTCTCCTTCTTGCTACAATTTCATTCATGTCATCCTAGCAAATAAAAGAATGATATATATGTATATCTCAAGATGACAAAGGCATTTTAAACATCTCAATTTAAAAAACGAGTCTGAAAACAATCAGCCCCCTGGACTTCCTCTGGCCTCCTATACCTAGCAGTACGCGTGCAATGATGCACCAGGGATCTCTAAGCTTCAGCAGTTCAGGGAAACAGAATTGAAGGCTCCTTTTACTGTTTTGAGTTCTGACTTTTTATTCCCAACAGTGTACTTTTATGGAGAACTGCTCCTGTTTTGTTCTGCTAACTGAAGTTATAGGGCAGGTCTATGCTGATTTGCATGGCTGCAAAATGCAGTTTTAACCTTTTTTGTTAAAAATTCCACAAGTCAGAAGGGTTTATGTCATTGTGCTATTTTAGTTCTCTACAAATATCACATGGTGTGGCAAGACAAATTTTTGCAGTGTGAGAAATTAACTCTGTTTTCTGATTAAGGAAAATTAGTTTTCAGTCATTAGATTGTATACCAGGAAGAAAAGCAACATTGTAGATTTTATGAGTTTTAAAGACCTTGCATTCTTTGTTTTACATGCAAATCTGTGAAAAACATATCTTTTGAGATTTAGAAGAGATCCACTTATTTTTCATTTTGTATAACTTTTCATAACATTAAGACTAAGTTGTCAATCAAAGCTAATAGAATAAAATGAAAATTTCCTATATTAAGAGAGAGTTATTCACAAGGTAATAATGGCATTGTACAATTTTTAATCAAAGTTTATACCAGGATAAAAATGTGATGAATAGCTTTATCACCAAAAAAAAAAAAGAAAAATATCCCTCCTAACCCATCATGATAAAAAAATGTTCTCATAATATTCTTAGTATCTGGGAGAGATCTATACTCTGAGTCCCTGGATTATTTTTAGGACACTGGGATCATTTGTGATCAAAATAATGACAACGTTGGATTCTTGAAAACTCTAAAATCTTATTGCTCTTCTGTAAGGCCACTGATAATAGACTCTGTTGTTGAAAACTTCACTGGTGTCCTGCCTTCAATATTAGCTGGAGTCACTGAAAAATAAAAATTTCGCTTAGACAGTGTTAGGTATGGCCTAACAATTTACGCACAGCAACAAGAATCTTATACACTGTCCGTGGGATGTAAATTGGCACAACCATGGAAAACACTTTGGAGAAAACAACCACTTTGGCAAAACCACTTTTGGAAAATGTAAATGGCAAGTAGAACATGTACCCATCGTACAAGCCAGTAATCTCACTATCCAACATACCCTAAAAAAACTCTTGCACAAATACCCCAGGAAAGAATCACAATAAATTTTACAGAGCAGTGTTAATAGGAAAACACTGAAGGCAGCCCAAATTTTCATCAACAGTAGAATGGAGAAGTAAGTTATGATATGCAGCAAAATAAGTAGTTTTCAATCATACTCAATAACATGGATGAATCCCCTAAAGAAAATGTTGATCAAAGAAGCAGATCACAGAAGAATACATGCATTCTAATTTGAGATATACAAAGTTCAAAGTAGATTAAACTAAATAGTGTATTTTAAAATACATATATAGATAATAAAATCTATTAAAAGAGGCAAGGGAATAATTATCACGAAATCCCTAATAGTGGTTAATATTCTGCAGGAGAGAGGAGATAAGATCAGAATAGGGTACAGGAGACTTCTGGGGTATATTTAGGTTTCTGGCAGTACATGAGTGTTGACTAATTATTCCTTAAACACTACACGTGTGTTTTTATTTTATTGTTGACAATATTATAGATGTCTCCCATTTCTCCCTTTTTGCCACCCTCCACCCATTCCCCTCCCCATCCCAGGCCTTACCCCCTTAGCCATGATTTTGTCTGTGTCCATGGGTTATGCATATGTGCATGTATGTTCTTTGGTTAATCTCCTCCTGTCCCCTCCCACCTACTGGCCCCCTCGAGAGCATGATTAGTGACGTTGAGCATTTTGTTCATTTTATTCTGTTTCATGCATTGTCACCTCTGGACCTATTTTGTTTGTCAGTTTATTTTTTTCTTCAGATGACACTTATAAGTGAGATCATGTGATATTTGTATTTCTCTAACTGATTTATTTTGTTTAGCATAATAGCCTCCAGGTCCATCCATGCTGTCTTAAAGGGTAAGAGATCCTTGTTTTTTACAGCTGCATAGTATTCCATTGTGTAAATGTACCACAGCTTTTTTAATCTACTCATCTATTGATGGCACTTGGGTTGTTTCCAGAACTTAGCTATTGTAAATAATGCTGTTATTACATAGGGTGTATATAATCTTTCTGATTGGTGTTTCAGGATTCCTAGGATATATTTCCAGAAGTGGGATCACTGGATCAAATAACAGATTCATTTTTAATTTTTTGAGGAAGCTCCATACTATTTTCCACAGTGGCTGTACCGGTCTGCATGCCCACCAGCAGTGTGTTAGGGTTCTCTTTCCTCCACATCCCTGCCAGCACTTGTTATTTGTTGATTTATTGATGGTAGCCATTCTGACAGGTGTGAGGTGATATCTCACTGTAGTTGTAATTTGCATTTCTCTTATGATTAGTGACATTGAGAATTTTTCCATGTGTCTGTTGGCCATCTGTATGTCCTTTTTGGAGAAGTGCCTATTCAGGTCATTTGCCCATTTAAAAAAATTTTTTTTCTTTATTGATTTTAGAGAGAGAGAAAGGGAGAGGGAGAGAGAGACAGAAACATCAATGAGAGAGAACATCGATTGGCCACCTCCTGCATGCCCCCCACTGGGGATTTGGCCCACAACCTGGGCATGTGCCCTGACCGGGAATCGAACTGGCAACCTCTTGGTGCATGGGTCAACGCTCAACCACTGAGCCACACCGGCTGGGCCACTGGCCCATTTTTTAATTGGATTGTTTGTCTTCCTGGTGTTGAGGTGTATGAGTTCTTTGTATATTTTTGAAATTAAGCCCTTATCGGGTGTATCATTGGCAAATATGTTTTCCCATACAATAGGTTCCCTCTTCATTTTGTTGATGGTTTTTGTTTTTTTTTTATCCTCACCCGAGGACATTTTTTCATTTTCTGTTCAGATAGAGTGGGAGGGAGAGAGAGAGAGAGAGAGAGAGAAACATCGACGTGAAAGGGACACATCGAGTGGCTGCCACCCGCACGACCAACCAGGGCCGGGGACAAACTGCAACCAAGGTACATGCCCTTAGGGGGAACCGAACCCGGGTCTCTCTGGACCGCAGGCCGATGCTCCAACCGCTGAGCCAAACCAGCCAGGGCGATGGTTTTTTTGGTTTTTTTTTGCTATGCAGAAGCTTTTTAGTTTGATGTAGTCCCATTTATTAATTTTTTTCCTTTGTTTCCCTTGCCCTAGGTGATGTATTGGTGAAAATACTGGTTTGTGAGATGTCTGAGATTTTACTGCCTATGTTTTCTTCTAGGATTTTTATGGTTTTGCAACCTACCTTTAAGTCTTTTATCCATTTTGATTTTATTCTTGTGTAAGTTGGTGATCTAGTTTCACTTTTTTGCATGTAGCTGTCCAATTTTTCCAACATCATTTATTGAATAGGCTATGTTTACTCCATTGTATGCTCTTACCTCCTTTGTTATATATTAATTGGCCATATTGGCATGGGTTGAATTCTCAGGTCTCTGTTCTGTTCCATTGGTCTATATACCTGTTTTTGTGCCAGTACCAGGCTGTTTTGATTACAATGGCTTTGTAGTATAGTTTGATATCTGGTATTGTGATCCCTCCAACTTTGTTCCTCTTTCTCAAGGTTTCTGTGGCTATTCAGGGTCTTTTCTGATTCCATATAAATTTTTGGAAAATGTGTTCTAGCTCTGTGAAATATGCCATTCATATTTTAATAGGGATTGCATTGAATCTGTAGATTGCTCTGGATAGTATAGACATTTTAATCATGTTAATTTTTCCAACCTATGAACATGGTATACACTTCTACTTTTTTATGTCTTCCTCTATTTCTTTTTGCAATGTCCTGTAGTTTTCTGAGTACAGGTCTTTTACCTCCTTGGTTAAGTTTATTCCTAGGTATCTTAAATTTTCTTGTTGCAATGGTAAATGGGATTGTTTTTCTAGTTTCTTTTTCTGAGGTTTAATTATTGGTGTATAAAAATGTCATAGATTTCTGGATGTTAATTTTGTATCCTGCTACTTTGCTGAATTTGTTTATTAAATCTAGTAGTTTTTTTGGTGGAGTTTTTAGGATTTTCTATGTACAATATCATATCATCTGCGAATAATGACAGTTTGACTTCTTCCCTTCCAATTTGGATGGCTTTTATTTCTTCTTCTTGTCTGATCACTGTGGCTAGGACTTTCAGTACTATGTTGAATAAGAGTGGTGAAAGCAGACATTCCTGTCTTGTTCCTGATCTTAAGGGATATACTTTTAGTTTTTGCCCATTGAGTATGATGTTGGCTTTAGGTTTGTTGTATATGGTCTTTTATTATGTTGAAGTATGATACCTCTATTCCCACTTCTCTGAGAGTTTTTATCATAAATTGGTGCTGGATTTTGTTGAATGCTTTTTCTGTGTCTACTGATATGCTCATGTGATTTTTATCTTTCCTTTTGTTAATGTGGTGTATCACGTTTATTGATTTGTGAATATCGATCCATCCTTGTGTCCCTGTTATAAATTCCATCTGGTCAAGGTGTATGATCTTTTTAATGTATTGCTGGATCATATTTGCTAATATTTTGCTGAGGATTTTAGCACCTATGTTCATCAGGGATATTGGCCTATAATTTTCTTTCTTTGTAGTGTCTTTATCTGGTTTTGAAATTAGGATAATGCTGGCCTTGTAAAAGAAGCTTGGAAGTCTTCACTCTTCTTGAAATTTTTGGAATAGTTTGAGGAGGATTGTTAATTCTTCTTTACACGTGTTTTCATAGTATTTTTATTCTATAATTCACAATAAAATATATAGAGGAATAGCACTTTGGTTTGGTCTGAGTTTCCTATCCCCTTGGAAGGTGTGGGGGAGGAAGAAGAGGCATTCACAGTTAACAGCTGGAAGAAAGAGAAATGGCCTTCCAGAAAAGGCAACCCTCAAATAGACGTTTTCCTTTAGTCCAAGTATAATGTCAGCCTGTTCAAACCATCACTGTGAATCTGCCAAGATGGGAAAGTAACTGCAGGAGTGGTTTAAAGCAGAGTAAGAAAGGCTCATTTCCAAAAAGGGGCACTTGGTTTAGGGGCTCAGGGCACTTGGTTTAGGGGCTCAGAATTTGCAAACTGTCAGTGAGGGGGCGGGGCTTATATTGGTTATGAACGTTAGGCTTGACCCAGACATGTTTATAATTTTTTATCTAGTTGTTAGCAACTTTGAAACAGAAGATTTCATATGAAAATCTTTTTTTAAAGAGAAGATTTCATATGAAAGTCTTTTTTTATTGACTTTGTTAGAGAGAGAGGAAGGGAGAGAGAGAGAGAAAGAGAATCGCTGATGTGAGAGAGAAAGATGGATCGGCTGCCTCCTGCACACCCCCTACTGGGGATTGAGCCTGCAACCCAGGCATGTGCTTTGACCTAGAATCAACCTGGTGACCACTTGATACATGGGACAATGCTCAACTAGCTGAGCCACACCAGCCAGGGCTCATGTGAAAATCTTAAATTTTAGTTCCTTCTGAAAACTTAAATCTGTCTTTCCCATTTTTCTTCTTCTGCTTCTTCTTTTTTTCAGGACCACCCTCTCCCATTTCTCTTGAATGATGAAAGCTCGGGATCCTGGGACAACACAAGAAGGTGTGAGTGGGAAGGGAGGAAACCATAGAAACGTATTGATATTGGGCATCTCATTGATCTAGAAACGTTGGTTCAGAAACAGATTTGACTTTATGAAGAAAAAAAAATATGATCTTTTTTGTCCCTTGATTATGGTGGCAACATTCATTCATGCCTTTTATGGGGTGTTTTACAATTACATTTTTTCATGGGAGTTAAAAAAAAGAAGATTAACATATAAATGTTTCCAGTCTCCCATTCAGAAAAGTGAATCTTGTATGTGCTAGTGTATCTTTTCACTCTTCCTCTTGTTTGTTGCTCCAAGAGCAGTTTCAGGTGACAGGAGGAGGAGGGGAAAATGAAGGCAAGAAGCCAAAATGAGCTTCATAATAAAGAGCAGGGACAGAGGGAGGGAGAGAAAAGGTGGACTGGGTGGGAAGAGGCAGCATGACAGGTGAATCAACCTGAGGGCCAGGCGGTGAGCAGGACACTGTAGAGGACAGAATGGAAAATACAAGGGTCACTTCAGTCATGAAATAAGGAAGACCCCCTTAGTATTTAAATTTTACTTAACATTTATGACGGACACAAGTTAAAGATTGGAATTGCTTGCTATTTGGCAGTAGGTGAGAGTGAGAATCTGAATTCCTTTTTTGAACCTGAAGCCAATACTTAGAGAAACAGGACAATGAGGGTCTGGGACTCATGAGTTACCCCATAGTGTGGAATCCAACAGATGTGGACTCTGTAGAGTAAAGGAGAGGACTTTTAATTAAGAAAGACCTGTGCAGCTTCAGCACTGGGCAGACAATAGAGCAGATCCCAGTGGGACAGACCAGACGTGGGCAGAGTCCTGAATGGAACGGGAGTAGCAAGGACGGTGCAGGCAGCGGGGTGAGTGGTCTGCGCTGAAACGGAAGCTGAGTGCTCTCCCTTCATTTCCACACTTTGCAAGGGTGGGAGGCTCTCCTGCTGTGAAGTCAGATGAAAGCAGAGAAACACCGAGTGCAGTTGCTGCTGGCGTCACTAAAAGGGCCTTCCTATTTGAAGGAGAATATTCGGTTAAATAGTTTCCATTCATTTGCCTAACCATGCCTTGCTGCTGATTGGTGGGGGGCTATTTATTTGGAATATAAATAAGTGTTGATTTTTTTCTTTATTGATTTTAGAGCAAGAGAAAGGGAGAGGGAGAGAGAAAGAGAAACATCAATGAGAGAGAACATCGATTGGCCGCCTCCTGCATGCCCCCCACTGGGGATCAGGCCCACAACCTGGGCATGTGTCCTGACTGGGAATCAAACCGGTGACCTCTTGGTGCATGGGTCAATGCTCAACCACTGAGCCACACTGTCCGGGCTAATAAGTGTTGATTTTTATGATTGGTGTAATGTTAGTCATGCCACTCTAGGTATTGAAATTCAAATATATTAAAATTAAACATTTAAATTCAATACATATTTGCATAATGCCTGTTTGAATGTTGTCAGTTGCACCATAGTGTTCTTTATAGCATCTTCCTGCATCAAGGACCCCGCCCAGGATCACATGCTGCACTTGGCTGTCATGTCTTTGTAGTCCCAGTGCATATGGAACACTTCGTTGGCCTTCTTTTGTCTTTCATGACATTAATATTTGAAAAGTAGAAGCCAGTTGTTGCATAGACTGTTCTTCACAGTACATGGTATATACTCTATATACATATAATCTTCTTAATACAGGCAGAGAGAGAGTTTAGTGCTCGAGGGACCTGTGAAATTATTCCACAGTGCTTAATTTTAAAGACGAGAGAACTAGTCTACAAGCTAATTTGAAATTGAAAAGAGTAATTCAGACACTAAGCTTCGTCAGGCAGTTGGCGCATGAAGAAGGTTTGGTGGGGGCTGGAGCTCATTCAGAAGGAATCAGGACACCGGAGGCCGGCTGGACTCGGACAGAGAGAACACGGAGAGTCAGGAACCTCATGGACAGGGTCCCTCTCCGAGCAGAGCACGTTTTCCAAAGAGGACCACAGTGACAGCTCTTTCTAGGCGCCCCCCACCCCCAATCAAGTCCAAGTCCCTTTTTCTCACTGTTCCCACAGGTAGAATGCAGCGGAAGTGACTCTGAGTGGCTTTGAAGCTATGGTAGAAAAGGCCACACAGCTTCTGCCTGGTCCCTGGGAACCGAGCCACCATGCTTTGAGGAAGCCCACGATGCCCATCCAAACATCGGGCCCATAGGCCTGGCCAAGCTCCTTGGCACAGCCAGTGCCAACTTTCCAGCCATGTGAGCAAGAAATCTCGAAGCTTGGTCTTCCAGCCCCCTGTGGAACAGCCCAGAGAATGCTATAGAGAAGACAGTCGCTATTCCTGCTGGGCCCTGCCCGAGTCATAGATTTTTATTATTATTATTTTTTTTATCCTCACCTGAGGACATTTTTCCATTTTTTGTTCAGATAGAGTGGGAGGGAGAGAGAGGAAGAGAGAGAGAGAGAGAGAGAGAGAGAGAGAGAGAGAGAGAGAGAGAGAGAGAGAAACATCGACGTGAAAGGGACACATTGAGTGGCTGCCTCCCGCACAACCAACCAGGGCCGGGGACAAACTGCAACCGAAGTACGTGCCCTTAGCGGGAACCGGGACTCTCTGGACCTCAGGCCGACGCTCTAACCGCTGAGCCAAACCGGCCAGGGCACCAAGTCATAGATTTTTGAGGAAAAAAAGAAAATGTAACTTTTACCATCTCTGCATGGTGTGTGGTTTGTTGTCACACAGCTGTGGATAACAGCTGTGAGTTAGAATGCTGTCTAATCTGCAGGGTTAGGGTTAGTGTTTCAATTCGAGGACACCTCACCTGAAGGGACCCGAGGAGAGGAAGTTAAGCGGAGGGCTTTTGACATCCACTGGACCTCACGAGCAAGAAACAGCAGCCACACCTGGCAGGCTGCAGCTGAGGAGCTCTGACCGGCGTCCCAGGCTCTCCGCGTGGCTCCCAGCTTTGCCGGCTAGCCCTTCGGCCTCCTGCACGCCATCCCAGTCCTTCACGGTAAAGACCTCGTCTCACCTTTGTCCCGCTGCTCTGGTTTATGGTGACTGTCTTCCACTCCCTGCCTCACCCTGAGGGCTTAACTCCAGGTCATTGAAACTGGGACACTTGAAAATGTGAACCCTCTACAGTATAGTCCCAAAGTCAACAAAGGCACGAATAGTTATCATGCCCAAGACCAGCCCACTCCATGAGTCCCTGCGTAAAGAACACAGTCTGGGTGGAGACTCTCAGGAAGATGACGACGTCCCAAATTGGGATTAGAATTCTCTCCCATAGGTTGATAGTGGCCCCTTGACAGCCATAGAAAGAGCTTTCGGACTTTTCTCAAATTGATTAGCAACTCTTTTTTTCTTTTCTCAAGCATATCTAGGGAATAGTTGAAATACTTAATTGTAATTGATAAGCTGTAATTAGGGATGGATGTTTTCCCCAGAGTTTAGGGCTGATAGCTACAGAATCTTATTAGAAAATTTAATTAATGTATTTCCACTACATTTTCACTTACTGGGGGTAAGGAGGGGGATCAGAGCAGTGATAAAAGGTTTTTCATAGAAATTTTTAAAAAGTTAGGTAAATCACCATTTTTATAAGCCTCATTACTAAAGAAAAACACTCTTAATGGAGCCTTGTTCAGCTAAATGAGTATAAATGCTTCTCAGCACTTTTTTTTTTTTTAAATTGCCATTCCTCTTCTAGTTTTAAAACAAATTAAGGCTCAAAAAGAGAGTCCAGCTTCCAATGCAATCAGTTCAGCATGGATTGGGAAAGACAGAATCTTGATTATAAAGGGCGAATGGAGCAAAGATTACCATGGCTCAGAGACAGTATTAACGTCTGATTACTCAAAGAAAGGATCATATTTCACCTCGTTCTCTCCACACTGTTTTAACAGGCATCACTGTGCTAAAATCTATCCCCACCAATCTGCCAAAATTCCAGCAATTCCGCAAATAAGGGTTCATTCGTTTTCAGGAAACTTTTTTGCATTTAGGATCAACCTGTTAAAATATTACTATTCCCAGAAAGAGTACTATATCAGTTATGATCAGTTATTAAGGTTTTATCTTGGACATTTTGAAATAAAACATTGTTGCCTTGGAAAGCTAAAGCCAATGTCCTGAGTGAAGGAGGATGTGGAACAGATACATTTTGATGTGAAAGGAGTTGAATAGCTTTTCAGGAGAGCTGGTCTTGGTGGGGTGACATAGAGGCATAAAGTTGGAGTTCAGTCTCCTCATCATTTTCCAGGGTGGGCCCTCGTCTTGGGTAGAACCAGAGTAAACTAGACTATGATTCCTTAAAAATAATGACTAAATGTAATGAAAGTTTACCCCCTCCGTGTCTTTCCTCTTTATCTGAGAGGCCTCAGCACTTCTTTCCCTGGCAAACACTGAAGTCTTTTCTCAAGGAGTAGCTCCTCTGTGAAGCCAACCCCTAGAGCAATTAATTACCCCATTTTCTTTAATGTATATGCCTGCATTATAAAGGTATAACCCCTGTTGGGACATGAGCTCCTAGAATTGTGATGGTGCCTAAAGGTTAAGGGATGAAAGAACTGTGACACCTGTAATGTCTATGCAATCGGAGATTTCTGTTCCAACTCCAAAGGAACACATATGTCATTTTTTTTCTGCAAAGGCTTCAGGAACATAAAGAATAGAGACAGAAAGCAGCAGCCATATGCAAATCAAGAAACGATTCCCAGTTAATGAGTATATATTGGCAAGCATTTTGCCAAGCAGACTTAACAAAGGAAATCTCCTAAGAAATAAAACTAGTGGGGACCTTGCATAACATTGAAACCTGTATGCTTTCAAATCAAAATGTATTTTCTGAAATTGACAACATGTGCCTTGATACAAGGAACAGCCGTTTAAGGCCGGACCAGTGTGGAGCAGGAATCATTCTCATTAAAATCTCAGTGAAGAGAAACACATCTGGAACTGAAAAGAATGAGTTCGTTAATTAGTAATAAGGATGGATTGGAAGTCCATTCACAACCACTAGGACACAGCATTTTATTTATTCTATTTCTATCTATCTCTTTATTGGTCCGTCATTTAGCCGTGGTTAAGATACCTGAATGGTAAGTGACTGTTCTTGTTCATTAATGTGAGTTCAGGCATTCTCGATGCTTTGATTAACTTTATAATAATTAGAAATGATCTCTTAAGTATTATCATAGATATTCATCTGAATCAATTCAACTGATCCCAAAATTGCAAACGTAATCAATATTCCAGTACTCAGAATGGGTCCACCAGATAAGCATTTTTCTCTATAGAATTTTCCCTTAACAAGGTATAATTCTGAGTGTACTCTATATCTTCCCAGCACCCATTCCCCCTAGTTTTGTATTCTTAGTTACTAGTACAGTGACTGACATGTAGCAGGCATTCCATAAATATTTGTTGTATAAATAGGTATAAATAAAAGGGTTTTCACTTTCACTTTCTCTTTTCAGCTAAATCCCCAAAGCAAATTTGTTGAATGTTTGGATGGTGGGTACACAGTCTGTCTCGCTGACTTCCAGTACATGAAACTGTATTTTGCTTGTGTCTTCACATCATTATACTGAATAGCTGATGTGAATGCTGTCTTTTTTAAAACAATAAATGGGGTTTCTATAATTTTTTTAAATGTATTTTTTCAGGGTAGAAAAAACTCTTCCAAACCTAAATCAGATGGATTTGGGAGGCGGTCTCTGCACTAGAGTCTGAATGGGGCTCTTAGAGTCAGATTTTAGTTAGGCTGCTTTAAGCCCTAAAGTACTACCTTTCCTCATGTTTTCCCCTGAAAACAGAAAAGTAGATATTTCCTTTTCTGATAAAGACGTGCCAAAGTCATAATTGCTACTCGAAATGGGAAAAACGTTAGAAAAATTACTTTAATTAATACTTGGCACGTATGCATGGTTACACGTATTTTTGATTAAAGTATTTGGAACTAGACTGAATGTCAACACAATCAGCTGTCACCACTCGTACTGAACACGTCAAGGTAAAATTGGGACTCTGAGATGAAGGAAAAACAATGAATAGTGACAGTAAAAAAATCCTTTAATTGGTAAGTTGAGTTATACACGGAAACCTTTTCTCAAATTGGATTCAGAGGAGTGATTCACGAAAGCACGATCAACTTAAAGGGCTGCAGTGCTAACTCTTTCCATTTTCTTTTAATTTGATTAAAATAGCCTCTTTTATTCCTTAGGAAGGGTCCCAGTCTCTGAGAGGCCGTATTTGTTGTTCCGACACAGTGCTTTTGTGCAGCGATCGTAAGTAATACAGGAGCTCTTGAGCTAGAGACAGAAGTAGGCTAGTTTGTGGGGAATCTAATTGAATTCAAACTAAGAGGCAGGAGGGCTCGAGAATGACTTGTTAGATGTAAATGGAGCTCCTGCCATACAGTCTGACCATCAGAGAGAGAGATTTTAAATGTAATCCTGTGCTAATTAGACTCTTTATTATATGGAATGGATCCTCAGTCACTGAGTTCAGAAAAAGAAGGCGAGTCATAAAGACACATGAGAACCAGCCTTTGGGATCTGAGGGAGGCCTGTGAACCACGTGCTCTCGGCTTCCACTCTCGGCTGGGGAAGCCTATTCCCATGAGTCTTGTTTTGCTGGGCATATCTCTTTCATCGGCCTGTTTTCTTATTTATAAATGAGACCAGTTCCTACTTTATGGGGCTATTATAAGGATTAACGAATTAATGAATAAAAAGCACTTAGAGCAAGAGTGCATTTCTTTAATCCGTTCATTCTTCCTTTCCCTTCAGAGCAAACCTCGCAGAAAGAATTGTCTATCCTGTTTCCATTCCTGTTCTCAATCGCTATCTTGAAACCACTCCCATGAAGCTTTCATGACCCGGTCACTCCACTGAAGCCGCTGTGGCTGGAGCCGTTCATAAATTCCGCAGTGCCGGCCCCACGCGTCCCCTTCGCCGTCTGCTGTGCTGGACACAGCTGACCCCTCCTTCCTCCTTCACTGTGGCTTCCCATTCTTAGTGTTCCTCCTGCCTCACTGGGTTCTCACGCTCAGTTTCCTGTCCTGGTTTTTCTTCATCGCCCTGGTTTCGAAGTAGTGGTGTAACCCAGAGATAAGCCTTCGACCTTGTTCCTTCTCTACCTGTTTTCTTCCTAGGAGATCTCCTTACCTCTTACACGCTGACCTGCAAACATACGCCTGCAGGACACGTATGCCCGCTTAGACGGCTAATGAGCACTCCTAATCTAACATATCCGAACAGAGCACCTGGTCTTCCTCCCATGGTGGCCTCTCCCATGGTTTTCCTTGTTGCAAGAAATGACAGCTTTATCCTTCCATTTGCCCTATCAGCCTTGATTCCCCTCTTTCTCTGGACCCCATTTCCAACCTGTCAGCAAATCCTGGCAGCTCTATCTTTATTTTATTTTATTTAAAACAATTTTTTTTCTTTATTGATTTCAGAGAGAGAGGAAGGGAGAGGGAGAGAGAGATAGAAACATCAATGAGAGAGAATATCAATTGGCCGCCTCCTGCATGCCCCCCACTGGGGATTTGGCCCACAACCTGGGCATGTGCCCTGACCGGGAATTGAACTGGCGACCTCTTGGTGCATGGGTCGACGCTCAACCACTGAGCCACACCGGCCAGGCGACAGCTCTCTTTAAAGCACATCCAAACCTTGCCACACACTTCTTACGATCGCCATCACCACTGCCTGAGCCCAAGCCACCATCGCTCTGCTGGAGCGTTACAAGTTCCCATCTGTCCTGGGCCCCCGACAGTCTGCTCTCAACGCAGCAGCCGGAGGGGTCTTGTTAAAAGGAAATCAGAACGTGTCACTCTCCTACTTCCCACGCCCAGGGGCTTCCCATTTCACTTTAGAGTAAAAGTTAAATCATTACAGTGGCCTATGAACAAGGCCCAAAGCACACTGGCCCTTCCCGACACCAGTGAACCTCCAACCTCGTCTCCTCTGTCCTCCTTGTTTCCGGACTCCACGCCGGCCATTCCGGCTGCCATCTCCTCTGCCATGCATGGTGCCCAGATGCCACAGGGCTCACTCCTTGACCTCCTTCTCCAGGACACCTTTCTGACCGTTGTATTTAAAGTCCTACTCGCCTCCAGCCTACCCCCCTTTCCTGCCTTCTTATGCTCTATAGCATTTATCACCATTTAATATACTATTTATTTTACTTGCTTAAAAAAGTGTTTACTTCTACATGAGAATGGAAGTTTCCGGAGAGCAGGGTTTCATTTTGTTCTGTTTTATTTCTCTTTCTAGTGTGTGGAAAAATGCTGCAAACAAAGTAAGCCCTCCAGAAATATTCCAACAGTGATTGGCGCAGGATAGGGGTCCAAAAATGTGAGCAGTAATTGCCACCTTGCTCATGAGTGATCAGTTCTGCTTCCTGAGCAGGTGCAGGTCACGGGGACATGCTGGTTACCAGAGAACGTGGGCTAACAGCTCCCAGAGGGTTTGCCTCTGTGTGAGCAACGCGCTGCTGGCTGCCATCGTATTTAGCACATCTGAAATCCACCCTGAGACGGTGTGTGCTCTGCTTGCCACCCTGTCCCCAGTTCCTCACCCAGATTAGACTATTCCCCTGGTTGGGGGTGGGGGTGGGGCAGGGGCTACTATGCTCAGAAAAGGTCAGCACAGCAATCGATGAAAACAGAAGAGTCTGGAAGAATCCCCAGGTTGTTAAGAGTAATTTTCTTTGGGAGGGTATTTTTTATTTTGTGTGTTTTGCTGATCTGAGTTTTCTTTGATACACAAATAGAAGAGAAATGTTTGAAAACTTTGTTTTGTAAAAAGGAGAAAGAAAAATTAGATTTAGAGATGCTCATGTCAGCAGTGTGTCTCAGAAGTGTCCAGCACAGGGGGTGCCTCACCCCAGGAGTGGGACCTACTGACCTGGGGGCAACTGTGTCCCTAGGGAAGGAGGGGTGCATTTATCCCAACATCAACAGGCATTAGGTTTCCCTGACGGGCTCCACTTGTTATAACGCCATGCCAAGCAACATCTGATAACATAGTATCAAAGGAAAATTGCCTGCAAGGAGAGGGTGCACTCCCCGAGAGTTACATTTTCTTCATTAAAAAAATGAATATATTAGCTTTCTGAATTTGGTTTAGAGCAGTGGTTCTCAACCTTCCTAATGCCGTGACCCTTTAATACAGTTCCTCATGTTGTGGTGACCCCCCCAAACATAAAATTATTTTCGTTGCTACTTCATAACTGTAATTTTACTACTGTTATGAATCATAATGTAAATATCTGATATGCAGGATGTATTTTCATTGTTACAAATTGAACAGAATTAAAGCATAGTGATTAATCACAAAAACAGTATGTAATTATATATTGTGAAATATTTATTTCTAATTACAAATAAATGAAATTTTGTCTTGAAGCATGGTGTAGCATGGGTGACAGTCTTAATATAACAACAGTAAACTAAATTGCTACATTTTGCAACAGTATGCATGAAAAGCCAATGTCAGTGCAAAGGTTGAGATTGCTTCTTTCTCACCAGATCAGAAATTCTCAGGGCAGTCTTTGTAAGAGCACAACAAAGATCATCTTCCACAACAAGTCTACTTCTGTATTTAGACTTGATAACCAACAAGCTGGAAAACCCTGTTTCACAAAGATATGTTGTTGGAAATGGAAGAAGGAGGTGCAACACAGTCTCAGACAGAACAGGATATGACTGCAAACACTTGATCCAGAATTTTGTAACTGGCATTGTAGAGAAATCAGTTCTCGCTGCATCGCTGTTAATAAGTTCAATGAACTCCTCTTGTGCTGTCTCAGGAACATCTTCAACTTTGACTGTGAATGGGCTTCTGGCAAGTGCAAATGGGGTGTCAGGTAGATTTGGAAAGTATGATGAAATTTCATCTGCAAGCATGTGCAAGTGTTCTTTCACAGAAATTATCATTCGTAATCCTTTTGTCTGGTTCAATGTCATGTTCCTCAAAGAAAGCAGATAAGGTAGGCAACATGTAAATCTTATTTTCATCCAATTTTTTTTGCCAAAGCTGAAGTTTCATTTGGTATGATCGGATCTTTTCAGACAGAGCGAGGCATGTTGCATTTGGTCCTTGCAGTGATAAATTTAACTCATTCAAGATGGCAAAGATGTCAACCAAGTAAGCTATTTTCTGCAGTTCACTTTTATTGCTGAAAAGTGCTTCGAACTGCGGTCTTGCTTTCTGATTAAAAAATGTTTTGAGTTCATCACGAAGCTCAAAAACACGTTTTAAAACTTTTCCTGTCGACAACCATCTCACTTCAGTGTGAAATAGCAGAGCATTGTTCGGCGCATCCAACTCGTTGCACAGTTGTGAAAACAGTCGACTGTTTAAAGTGCTTGCCTTTACAAAATTGACAGAACTTATGACGCTTTTCATTACTTCTTGTAACTCTTGTGGCAGCATCTTCGTTGCTAATATTTGCCGATGAATCATACAGTGAGTTCCGACGATTTTGGTGACTCATTCAGTACCAAACGTTGAAATCCAGATCGACATCCTAGCATAGCTGGAGCACCATCTGTGCAAACACCACAAACCTTTTCCCAAGAGATCTTATGCTCTTTCAGAAATGAACCAACTGTGTTGAATACATCACGTGCAGTAGTTGTCATTTCAAAAGGTTTGCAAAAAAGAAACTCATCTTTAAAGTCGCCATCATTAATATACCTCACATAAACCAGGAACTGGGAACAGTTTGCAATGTCTGGATTCATCAAGCTGGATGTTAAATATTGGAAGTGGAGCAGATTTAATTTCCTGGATTACCTGATCAAGAATATCAGCAGACATGTCATCTATTCTTCTGTGGACAGTGTTGTTAGATAAGGAAATTGCACTCAATTTCGTAACAAATTCATCTCCGATCATAACTTGAACAATGTCTTTGGCCACTGGCAACAGTAAATCCTCAGCAATGGTGTGAGGTTTCATAGCTCTGGCGATTCTGAGTGCCACCAAATATGAAGCTTCAATGGCTGCTACGTTTTGTTTGTGGTACTTGCCACCAGTGTCAAGTCTGGCTTTCTTGAGTCCATCAGCTTTGCTTCTAAAATAGTTGGTATCCTTGCCGGCAAAGCTCAGATGCTTGCTATCAAAATGGCATTTTAGTTTATTTGGTTTCATAGATTCGGCTGATAGAACTTCACAACAAATAACACATTGTGGTTTCTGAATTCCTGCTGTAATTATTGAGGTAAAACCATACTGTAAAAATTTCTCACTATACTTTCTTTCCTTAATGTTCTTCTCTACATGATCCATTGTCATGGGATGGTTTGCTAATGAAAATAATATATAACAATAGCTTTAATAATACAAAATATGATACATGGCATAGTTTAGTCAATACAGTTCATTAAAGTTTCCTATGATTTACCATTCTGTGTTGTTGTTTTTACATACCTGTTACTATCACAAGGGGGCAGTATTCACATCAACCACAGCTGAATATAAAAAGACCGATCAGCATCCAGATTAAGTTCCCATGGTACAGATATATATATATTTTTTTGCAGTAGTTGATGATTTTACAGTACATGATTTTACATTTACCCAGTAATTATAATTCATGAAGTGTCGTTTTACCTCCAATACTGCTGCTTTCAACACAGTAGCTGCTTTTTTTTTTATTAATTTACTTTTGTTACAGATGTTTCTCCTTTTTCCCCCATTGACACCCTCCTCCCCCTCCCTCCCCGCCCCGTCCCCAGTTTTGTTGTCCATGTCCATTGGTTATGAGTACATGCGTACAAGTTCTGTGGTTCATCGCTCCCCTCCCCCACCCCCTTTTCTGGCAATTGTCAGTCTGTTACCCTACTTCCACGTCTCTGGGACTACCCTGTTCCTCAGACTGTTATGTTCATTATATTCCACAAATAAGTGAGATCATATGATATTTGTCTTTCTCTGCTTGGCTTGTTTCGCTTAGGATAATAGTTTCCAGGTCCTCCCATGTCGTCTTAAAGGATAAGAGATCTTTCTTTCTTACAGCTACATAGTACTCCATTGTGTATATGTACCATAGCTTTTTTATCCATTCGTCCACTGATGGACACTTGGGCTGTTTCCAGATCTTAGCTATTGTAAATAGTGCTGCTATGAACATGGGGGTACATATATTCTTTCTGATTGGTGTTTCAGGCTTCTTAGGATATATTCCTAGGAGTGGGATCACTGGATCAAATGGTAATTCAATTTTTAATTTTCTGAGGTAACACCATAGTGTTTTCCATAGTGGCTGCACCAGTCTGCATTCCCACCAGCAGTGTACTAGAGTCCCCTTTTCTCCACACCCTCGCCAACACTTGTTGTTTGACGCTTTGTTGATGGCGGCTATTCTGACAGGTGTGAGGTGATACCTCATTGTTGTTTCAATTTGCATCTCTCTGATGATTAGTGATGTTGAGCATTTCTTCATATGTCTCTTGGCCATTTGTATGTCCTGTTTGGAGAGGTGTCTATTTAGTTCCTCTGCCCATTTTTTAATTGGGTTCTTTGTCTTCCTTTTGTTGAGATGTATAAGCACTCTATATATTTTGGAAATTAATCCCTTATCTGATATATCATTGGCAATTATGCTCTCCCATACAGTGGGTTGCGTTTCCACTTTGATGGTTGTTTCTTTTGCTGTGCAGAAGCTTTTGAGTTTGATGTAGTCCCATGTGTTCATTTTTTCCTTTGTTTCTGTTGCCTTAGGTGATATATTAGTGAAAATTCTGCTGTGTATGATGTCTGGAATTTTGTTGCCTACATTTTCTTCTAGGATTTTTATGGATTCATGAGTCACATTTAAGTCTTTTATCCATTTTGAGTTTATTCTTGTGTATGGTGTAAGCTGATGGTCTAGTTTCATTTTTTTGCATGTAGCTGTCCACAGTAGCTGCTTTTAACAGAGTAGATGCTTTCTACACAGTAGCTGCTCTCTACACATGTGTGACTGGTCCGCATAAGTACATTATGGTGCCAACCCTGTCACATACACCTGTATTTGTTCGGGGTGTATGTGATGGGGTTGGTGTAATGATGTCATCACCCCGGGTACTCATATGTGGGCGTATCTGTATGTGGGTGTATCTGCATGTGGGCAGACCCTCCTGGAGGAGCGGTGTTTTGGTTCCTAAGACCATCGGAAATTGTGTTTTCCGATGGTCTTAGGCGACCCCTGTGAAAGGGTCGTTCGACCCCCAAATGGGTCGCAACCCACAGGTTGAGAACTGGTTTAGAGGATGACAGAATTTTTTGCAGATTCTAGTTGAAAAAATCCTACCCTCAAAGCTGTCCCATTCAAACTCCTGTTTTAGTCTCACGTTTGCCCTTGTGTGAACTCGGGCCCTGAGTCATCTGGTAGTGAGAAATGGATCTGAATTTGGTTACAACTGTAGCCAGTTACTGGGGCTCTTGCGGAAGAAGACGTATTTTGTTGAAACTGTGTCAGGGAATAGAAGGAAGACGCTACTGAAAGAAGCAAGCACGTCTTAGAGTGACAGTGAAGTAACTGAATCTCTTTGGTGGGTAGCTGCATGTTAAACATTCATTTCACATCTGAAGCTGCACATTTTAATCTTCCTGGAGAGCGAATGGCATGATTTATGCCCAGCAATGTCTCTACAGCTTCATTTGCATAAAACTCTTCTGGGGAGCTTATGTCAATCGAAGTCCCAGGCCCCCCTCTCAGACTCGGCTGTCGGTCAGCACCCACAGAGAGTGGCCCTAACTGGACCTGTTTGGCTGCTCTGTTCTGTATTGGCTGATCCAGCAAGGCTCAGCCCCCGCCCCCGCCCCTTGTTCTGCGTTTCCTCTGTTCTTCTCACTGGCTCATCCTGGCCTATCTGTCCTGCAGCTTCCCCCTCGCCCGCCCTGTGGGGCTGATGTTTGTGAAGCCTCGTTCTGCGCTGAGCTCAGGCTTCTCTGGGTCATCCTTACTCCCAGGACCCCATGGTTTGCAGTCATCCGGGACCTGATCCTAGGCCATGCCAGAATGAGAATAGTGATTGGGAGCCATTGCCATAGGCAAACGTATTCCCTTTCAGGGTCCAGGAAAGAAATAAAGGCCTCAGAATGTACATTTTAATTTTAATTATTTATTTATTTATTTATTTTATCCTTACTCGAGGACATTTTTGCATTTATCTTCAGACAGAGCAGGAGGGAAAGAGGGGGGAAGAGAGAGAGAGAAAAACATCAATGTGAGAGAGACACGTCGACTGGTTGCCACTCACATGACCCCATCCGGGCCGGGGACAAACTGCAACCCAGGGACGTGCCCTTAGCGGGAACCGAACCCGGGACTCTGGTTCGTGGGCTGATGCTCTAACCTCTGAGCCAAACCAGCCAGGGCAAAATGTGCATTTTAAAATAAGAACTCCTGGAGATTATGATATAGTATGTATGGAGTTGGGGATATCTTTGGATAACATTTTGAGAAACAGTTTTAAGGCAGTGTGTATTTTTCAAGCTATAGATCATAATCTCCTAGAGGTCTATGACATCAGTTTAGTGGGTCATTACCAGCATTTAAAAAAAAACAGAATAGATTGGAGCACATCACAGAAAATCAATATATTTCTTATTATGGGTTGCAGTTTAAAAAAACAACAAGAAGGAAAGACTCTGGGTTAAGAGGTAGACTCAGAATCAGCATTTTCAGTTTCATTCCTTAATGTAACAGTGGAGAGAAACAGAAATCTGCAAGACTAATTTTCATTGTTCATTGAATCATTCAGGAAGGATCTATCAGTGATCAAAAAGCCCAGATAGCCTGCATTTCTGGTCTTGGCAACGGGGCTGCAGAGGAGGGGAGTACATGAGCAGAGCACTCTGTTTCACTGGGTGGCTAAGAGTGTGCCCCCAGCCCCCAGTGTCTCCATTCATTCCCTAGTATTGAATATGGCTAAATATATGTGTATAGTATAGTATAGTATAGTATAGTATAGTATAGTATAATATAATATTTTACTAGATATATAATTACATATTTTTTCTAGACAGGTAGATATAATTGATTTATTGTCATTTTTTTTCTTTAAGTCCAATATTCTGTGGCCTCCTACATCTAAGCAACCTTGAGGCTCATTGTCCCACACGAGTAAAAGGTTAATACTAAACACAGAAAATAGGAGGTCATTTTAATTTCAAATATAAGGGTTTTTGTTTTTTGTTTGTTTGTTTTTGCTTAAGTAATTTAGTAAATTCAAAAGTCTTAAAAGTAAAACATCATGGAGCCAGAGAGGGATTTCTATATATCAAATCGCCCTTCTTTCACAGATCAATATGTTGATGAAAGAGCGTCAAAACCTATAGAAAAGTTTTATTAGAGTTTATTTGAGCCAAATTTTTAGGATATTCCAGAAGCAAGATTTCAACAGATTAAAAAAATTCTCCAGAGAATGGCAGTTTTGCAGCTTATTTTATGCACTTAGAATCAAAGGAGAAAATGTCAGGAAGGTGCATGGAATCGGCTGGTGGCAGGCTAGGGAGGTGGGAGAAAGCGAAGCGGAGAGAGACATCCCTTTGCCGTGGTGGGTGCAGCAGAGTCAACACTGAACATCTGCAGCAATAGAGCCGGTGTGCAGACAGCGACAGCGCAGGGAGGGGTTCCGTGGCCCGGTGCCAGGGAAGTAACTTTGAGGGGTCTGACATTTCAAAGGGATGTTACCTTAGATGCGTAAGAGTAATGGACAGAGCCCACTTAGGAAAGGACTGACCTTTGCTCAGGAA
This sequence comes from Tadarida brasiliensis, assembly GCA_030848825.1. NCBI lineage: Eukaryota > Metazoa > Chordata > Mammalia > Chiroptera > Molossidae > Tadarida > Tadarida brasiliensis. The sequence goes on along the minus strand of CM061257.1, from coordinate 169,631,286 downwards.
GCTATAGGCCTGGGATGTGATGACGGCCACGACCTGCCCAGTGAGGAATTTGTGATCAGACCATCCGGTGTGGTCGCCTCGGGTCACTGAGCTTGCCAGGCCTGCTGTGTGGCCCCTGAGTGTGTTGGATTTATCCCATAGCCCCTCTTTTGTTCACAGACGCCCGAGGTCTTGATCTTAGAGCCCTGGGTGGGGAGCCTGTGAGATGAGATGGAGAAGTGGAAAGCCTGCACTTGCCAACAGCTTCAGCCTTGTGAAGGGAAGAAAGGAACTGCAGGTAAGTCCAGAAGCATTTTCTCCTCTTCTGAAGCTCAAGCCTTGAGAGAGTGAAAGTATGGGAACATTAAGGTAGGTAGTGAGGCATCCACAATCCTAGGGCTCAGGGCTGCTTCCCTGGAAGGAGCCTGGAGGAGGCTGCCGCCTTCTTGGGGGGGCCCTGGCATGCTGCTTGGCTCCACGTGGCTTCAGAATGATGGCGCAGAGCCAACTGGCCGGACAGGTGAGCCTGGGGCAGTGCTCCTGGCTCCTCACTGGCCTCATGTTGCCTGTGGAGATGCCCGTGGGCCTTACTGAAGGGGCGGAAAGGGCTGGAGGAGCCAGGGCACCAGAAGGACAAAGAGAGGTCTTCGTGAAGGAGCAGGTGCCTGGGACCGCAGACTCCAGGGACAGGTACCATGACATGACCTGACCTGAGAGGGCCATATGGAACCAGCCGCACCCCGATGATTAGCAGTTCAGGGTGCAGATCAGACCAGACTTACTATAGCAGAGGCCAGCAAGCCCCCAGAGGACACCCACTGCAGGGAGCCAGTAAGATGCCTTGTGGACCTCTTGAGGAGAGGAGGGTTAGAGCCGCACCCTGGAAGGCTGAGAATGTACCCAAGAGACCGAGTCATCCAAAATACACAATTTATACCAGCCCTGCTAGGAAAGTGAACTTTGAATAATCTGATTGCTTAACTAAAAGGAGATTGTTTAAATCCTAAGAGACCAGAAACTTTAATTAGCAAGTTAATTAGCAAGTTTCTATGGTACCTAGTGAAGATGGAGGCGTACAGAAAATTAACTACATCTTCTTTGTCCGCATGAGTATTTAGCCTGTGTTATTTGTAACCCTGATACACTGGCTGAGGAAACGCACATGAAACCCCAAGGAAAGTTCTTCCTTTCCATATTTCTTTGCCTTCAAACTATGCTTCATCAGGGAGGCAGAGGGCTGGGCATCCCCAGTCTACCCAAGTCACCCCACGTCCTGTCTATGAGCTCAGGCGTCACTGTCCACCCATTATGTTGATGCCCTGTGAATAGTCCTCTCAGCTCACAGCACATCGCCCCCTGGACCTCTGTCTCTTCCCCACCTCCCAGGGACCAAGCGGTGAGGAAATGTATAACCTTCCGTATCTGAAGTCCAGAGGCTTCAGGCTTGTTGGATTCAGTGGCTCCGCAATGCTGCCGAGACTCTGGTTTTGTTCCATCGCTCTGGTCTGTTGTCATAGTGACATCTTAACTCGCAGATTGGTAGAAGACGTCTGAGGCAGTTCCATGAGTCGCGTGCAGTCTTGACAATGTCCAGAGGAGGTGAGGCCGTTCCTTCCTGTGTTCCCCAAAGCCCTGTGCAGATTTCTCTCAGTCGCAGAATTTTGTTGCCAGCCTATTCCTAGCCGAATGCTGGGAAGGGTGATGGGATTACAAAGATGACATGAGCACGCCTAGACTTGGGTCCAGGGTCTGGCTCCACATGGAGCAGGCGGAAGGAGCAGCCATTCATTAGGGCACAGGTTCTGGCAGAGGACAGGGGACAAGAGCAGCAGCAGACACAGGTGTTGCCTCAGCTCAGCACCTGCACCTGTCATTCCCTCCACAGGGCCCAGCCCAGAGGGCTGGGAAAGTCCACTTGGTGAAAAGGGCAGGAAGGAAGAGTAGTGAACAAAGAAGACATTATACCACAGTAGTTGAGAAGACTAAAAGCTTGGGAAAGCAAAGAGGGTGGAGGCAGAACACTTCAGGACATGAACATAGTCAAGAGGGTACCAGCGAGCTCTGGTCATCAGGGGCCTCTCTACCGAGCCTGGTCACGTGAGCGACCTGGCAGTCATGGAGCTGGGCGGGGCGCTGGGCTCTAGGAGAGGGCTGAGAGTCAGAGAGGACTGGGCAGCACCTGCCCTGTTCAGAAAGCGTACCTCACGATCGTGGGCCTTGTTTTTTAACCTTTCAGTATTCAGTTCTCGTTTTATCTTCACTGGGGATCGATGCAATTTTTTTCTGGCTGGTTGCACAAATAAAAATTTGTCAGCTGGACCACAGTCAAATTTAATTGGATACTTTAATACCAAAAAAAACCCCCAAAACATTTAACTTGCCTATTAAGTGTTCAGTGATTCTAGTTTCGGTCCATATTATTCCAGTCACACCTCTTTCCTGGAGTTAGGGGTTTTATTTTGAAATCTCATCAGTCACTCTCTACCATGATCATTAAGTAAAGGTTTCCAGCTGTGAAGTCACCTTAACTTGAAAAGTCCAAGTCGTCTGAGCTCCTGTATCATTCCTACAGAGACGCCAAACACGGGCACTGTTACTTGCAGAGTGCCTCTCACCTGGACAGTGGTTAGACGCATGTGGTTAAGTGCGAGGCTTTTGGGAACCACTTAATCAGCTACTACATGACACACTATCACTACATTATGCGTTTTATTTTTTCTTTGAACTCTTATTTTGACATAATTTTAGATCTACAGAAAAGTACAAAAAATTTCAGAGTGCTCTTTACCCAGATTATCCGAATATTCAATATCCAAATATTCACATTTTATCACAGTTGCTTTTAAATTCTCTAAATAGATAGATACACAACCCCCCCATACATGTGTAGTTGGTATACACATTATATGCATTTACAAATATGTGCGTATGTATTTATCTATATTTCTCAATCATTTGACAGTTGCAGATATCTGTCCTTTGACCCCTACATGCTGCAGTGTACATTTCTGAAAAAGAACATACCCAATGCAATGATCAAAACCTAGAATTACATTGACATGATAGTGTTGCTAATCTATGAACCTTATTCAGATTTTGCCAATTAACTAATAATATCCTTGTAGCTTAACACACACAGACACAGACACACAGACACACACACACACACACACACACACACACACACACACCAAATAACATGTTGCATTCAGTTGTCATGTTTATTTGGTTTCCTTTACTTTGAATAGTTTCTCAGTCTTTCTTTACCTTTTCATGGCATGAATACTCTAAAGAGTACAGTGTACACAGTGTCCCTGATCTGGACTTGGTTTGTTGCTTTCTCACTACTCATTTTAAAGCTTCACTCTGGCCAGGAAAATACCTTTAGTTACTGCTCATCACAGCCCAGCAAAGTTCACATTCTCTGGCCTCAAGATTCTGACTGTATTCCTCTCGCGAGTCTAACTTTTCATACCCCAGCCAGACTGAACTAAACAGTCAACTATCATCTCTGATTGTTCTTCTAAAAAAATTTATTTATTTTTGATGGACACTTGACATTCAATATTTTATTAGTTTCAGGTGTACAAAATAGTGGTTAGATACATGTAACTTACAAAGTGAGCCACCATAAGTAACTGTTCTTAAGTGATTCCTTCATATTGGATCATTCTCTCCAATTCCATTCCACCAACTGATACCTACTACCCTTCATCTTTTAAGAAAAAAATGCAGCCTGGTGGGTGTGGCTCAGTGGATTGAGCTCAGTCTCACGGACTGAGAGGTCCCAGTTTGATTCCCAGCTGGGGCACGTGCCCGGTTGTGGGCTGGATCCCCAGTAGGGGGCATGTGGGAGGCAGCCAATCAATGTTTCTCACATTGATGCTTCTATCTCTCTTCCTCTTTCTCTCTAAAAAAAAAAATCAATAAAAATTTATTAAAAAGAAAAGAAAAAATGCAAATACCACCTGAAACTACCTATGTTTTCTCCCCAGTCATGGAATCATCCTCACCCTTTATTGAACTCCTCTTGGCTTTGTTTAGAATTTTATGTTGATTCTCAGCAAAATTAGGATATGAAACACAAGCCTATGAACACTTAAAGTAAGCACGCAGTAATGACTAGAAGCCAGCTTCCCACAGTGAAGTCAAGCTACATCAACGGAATCCCGTTCCTTTTCGTGATGAGGTTGGTTGTAAGACTGAAGCCTCAGGGAAACATAGAGGTATCTCCAAGTGACCAAGGCATGTGACCAAGCCTTGCAATGCAGACCAGGTATAGAAATACGAGCTACTTATTACTATTGACATACAGATTCTTGGTCTCTGGAGCCATCCTCTCCCTAAACCTGGGGCCACTCATCCCCCACATACATGCTCACCTTACTGTCCCCAGGCAAGGGGCTGTCAAGTGGTCTAGCCCAGGTCACACCTGTGGCCAGTCCAGCTCTGACTCTGTGTTGCATTTCTGGTCTGCTTTCTGGCTTCTGAAACCAAGTCCTCACTTGGTGTTCAAGTTCTGATAACTAGCATTTATTGACTTTCTATGCATTATTATTATGATGATGATTTTTAAAGAGAGAGGAAGAGAGAGAATCATCGGTGTGAGAGAGAAACCTCGATGGGCTGATTCCTGCATGCCCCCACTAGGGATGGAGCCCGAAACCCAGGCATGTGTCCTGACGAGGAGTCAAACCTTCTGGTGCACAGGAGGATGCCCAAACGACTGAGCCACACTGACCAGGACTCTATGCCATATTGTTCATCTTTGTTGCATTCTTCGTCTGCTTTTACCTCCAGGACCATGCTTTCATCTCACTGTATCTTCCCTTGGGAACTGGAGTCCTGCCCATGAGCTTGACTAGGAGCTAAGGTTCTTCTAGATCACAGACTACTTTCCTGATGCTAAATGTCCCCCTGGATTTCCAAATACCTGCCTTATCATTCTGCCCTACTTCCATGTTAGAATAAGCCCACTAGGTTGTATAATCCTGATTCTGTCTTCCCCAGGGGGCCACTTGCTTGTTGTCTGTTACCCTAATTTCCAGATACTGGCAGCTGTTGGCTGTTGGACTGGATTCCGCCCAGAACTGACATGTGGATCTGTCTTCTGATGCCTGGCCTCCCCTTTGGCAGGTGCACGTTTATATCTGGATCCTTTCCGAGTTATCCTAACCTGCCATACCCGGCCGTAGGTCGTCGTACTCTCTCTCATCACTGCGGAGTGTTAGCTAATTTAACAACCGTATGTGGAGGCTGTGGATTGCTGGAGCCGTGTCAGTTTGGTAGGAGATCTCTAGAGACTAGTGAAGGGCTCTGGACTTGACGATGCACAGTTCAACTTTTTTTTTTTTTAATCAAGGACTAGAAGGAAGCTGGAAAAAGAATGTTCATCACATTTTCAGATGATCTGTAGTCCAGGGAAATAGTGAATCTAGACCTTTGATATTTTGAGAATATCCCAAGACTACTATGAAAGGGCAAAACAAAGGATTTAACCTTTAAAATGAAAAAATGTAAAGACTTTCACTTAGGTTCTAAGCGTGATGTCTCAAGTACAGGAAAGGAAAAGTCTGACTTACAGTGACTAGCACTTGACAAGCCAACACTACAGAACTGCAGTGGCCCCTTTCCACGTCACGCCGTGTCTCACTGGGCCTTCACCTGACCTTTCTCTCCCATCTGGAAAGTCCTTTCTCGTTCCTGTCATCTGTCCAACTCCTCCGCATCCTATAAGGCTCAGACAGTCGCCTCCCTCAGAGGTCTTCTGTGGCCCCTGAGTGTTTCTGCGTCCTCGTGCTGACGCAGAACGAAGCAGGTGGATGGTCGGTGTCCACCTCCCAGAGGAGGCCGTGAGAACGCTGAGATCTGGGCGTAGGTCTTCTTCATCATTTGTAAGGAGTGCTTAGCCCAGGACCTGGTGCATAGTAAATGCTGATTAAGTGAGGGTGCTGGAACGGGCCTGGTCCTCTGAAAAGCTTCCTCTTCTTCTCTGGGCTGACCCCTGGAAGACCTAAAATTGCTTCAAGTTACCTTCTAGATTCCACCTCTGAAATCTGCTTTTCAACTTCCGCCGTTCCTTCTTGAAGCTATTTCACAATGTGTTTTTATTTTTATCTCAACTTGCACTTTAAATGTTAAATTTCTAACGTTCCCTTGCTTTCTGGCCTGCCCTCATCCAGGACACCCTTTTTGATTTTCTCCTTAGCCCGGGCCCTCAAACCCAGGGCAAGGGCCAGCCTTACCCACATGCCCAGATTCTGTTCTTAATACCTAGCTAGTAAAAGAATCTTTTCTTTCACTAGACCTCCCTCGACCCCTCTCCCTCCCACGATGTACCTACTTCTCCTGACCAGGATGATGGCTACGGTAGCAAGAGCTGGGGCTTCAGGTGACTTCAAGTTCAATAAAATCCATCAATGAGCCGCAGGTGTTACCAAAGCACCCGCTCTTGTATAATTCATTACCAGGAGCATAACGACCATGAGGCCAAGTGGCCCCGATACACTTAGACCAGATCAGAGCCGTTTTGGCTTCATCTTAAGGACAACGCAATGATTTCTTCTAGAGGAGGCCAACCAGCCTGCAGGAAGGCTTTCAGGCCCTCTCCTGGAACCAGACAGCCTAGGGGAGATGACTCATGTTAGAGCGTCTCTCACGGGGAGTACTCTTTAGAACTTGTTAGCTTAGCTTTCTAAGTGAAAATTAAATTAAGTGAAGACTTTTGTTTGCTTAATATCAGGAGGAATTTATGCTGAGTGAAAACTGTTCAAACGCAGAATGGGGGCTTTTCGTGGGATCTATACGTGTATATCTACAGGGTCATTTCTTCACATTCTTAATGTATAGTATGTAAAATATTTCATGTGTTTTAAGAGTGTTATACAGTGAGCCTGGATACCAAGTGTTCTCTAGAGTGTGCACTATGAGAGGAGTTGGATTGCATAATTTCTAAGGTCCCCTTACTTCTAAAATTTCAGTCTTATGAACTTTTAAAGCACCCATTTCCACCTATTTTCCTATTTATACATTATTAATAGTTGTCTGATTCGTCCCACTATGTTGCAAGCTTCTTGAATACAAGGATATTTTATCTTATTCACCTTTGCTACCCTTATAAAGGTACACACAGAATATACAGATTTAATCAATATCAGATGAATCCGTGGATGGGTAGGAGGTTCAAACAAGAACCTCCCTCCTATGAAAGGGCAAAACCTACTATGTGGACTCTTTCAAGAGTTTTTCTGTTACCTTAAGAAAACTCTCAAAATTTCACCCTAACTTATAAAATTGACATAAACTAACAAGTCTACTCCCTGCAATGTTAGGGGAAATGGCTACTGTAAGACCCTGGAAATATAAAGCTGTTAGGAAAAACACAGTACAAGAGTATTTTATCAATGATCTTTGTTCTGCCTCAAACCCTTCTATTAAAAACTGACTTAAAAAATTATGGAGTTTTATAGCAGACATTTCAGGCTCAGATGCATTTTTATCTGAGATTATTATTATTTTTTTCACTGTGCCATATTTGTTGCAATAAATCTTTACAGAACCATAAAACCCTTTTTGTGGTGTAAGTTAAAATATATTAACCACATAACACAGCTTAAGTTTTACTACCTAATTCAATGAGATAAATAAAAATATCCACTTCCTTATTAATTATTGAAAACAGCAGCAGACACATACTTATCAACGGTCAAAGCAAGAGATTATTATTTTTTTAAGAATGATATGAGTTTGCCTTGCTGTGGCCTTCTATCGAGTTATCTGCCCCAGCCACCAGTCTCATACTATTCATCCCATTCACAGCTACAGGCATATAGACCTGGGTTGTCCCATAACCAAAACTGAAGTCATAATAGTCTCTTCCTCCAAAATCTGAGGTTGAGATGAAATGTCAGGCTCTCTCCTTGTAGCTGTGTCCATAACATGTCAACTTTAATCTCATTTCAGTCCTATTTCCCAGTGTCTTCCAAATCACGGGAAGCCTTCCTTGTGCTTTCATTGTTTTTAATTGTCTTTATAATGCATCTGCACATTATTAGGTCTATGACAATTGCAGTCTCCGGGGGAGTATCAATATTGAGTCAATATTAATTTGGCTAATATTTGGGTTGCAAGTAATATTGGAGGTATTTTGGGAAAACAACAGGAAATTTAAGACTATTGGAGTATCTAGTGAAATCCAAGAACACAGAGGTAGATAGCAACAATATCAGGACTAGAATCCTATTTGTTGATTAAATGTGTTGCTTGGACAATTATTGAAAGTCAGTTATTAAAATATTTTCTTATCTCTGAGATATTTTTAATACTTGTTGGCCTTTTTTTTTTTTTCTTCAGTTTTATTTCAAGTAGGTTTACGAAGGTTGGCCTGCTAAAAACATCTCTTTATAAACCAGAATGTTTTATTTGCCATCAACAGTGAACACTTATTTATCAGACATTCTGTCAATCTCAGTATCACAGAATCCCTTTTAACAACACCTCTTTTGATAGTGTATTATAATGAATATCATTTAGGTTCTTCAAGATCTCTGCGTGGTTTCTGAATTCTTTACAAGAAACTAAACATGAACTATAATTAAGTGCTCATTGTTTCTTCATTTTGTAAAAATGATGAGTTTTGTATTTGCTACATATGAAAATGCTACTTACCAGAATCTTGAGCTCAAATCAGAGTGAGCAGAGGATACCACAAGCTCTATCAGAAGCTAGATTAGCCCCATGCCACCAGAGGGCGACCTAACCTAATTATGTGGATGTGTGACTCAGGCAGGGAGACCTGGGATGTGGTGTGAGCCCCGAATTGCTGAGGGGGGAATATCACAAAGAAGAACCTATACTTGGAAAATTAAAATAAGGATACACATGATCACAACCTTCCACTTTGTCCTATTTGTACTTCCTTGTTTCCAAAAAAACAGTTTCATTCATTAAGCATTTACTTCATATGTACTGTTTGCAACTTGGTATTTTTATTGCTTGCCTTGGTTATTTTTAATCCCTGCTGTTGACTCCTTGCTGCCTGTGGTAATGATGAACTTGTTTCTTTAGGTCAAAGATTATGTAGAAAATACTGTCGTCCCTCCCCACTTCGCGCTTCGACTTTCGCGGCTTCACTCTATCCTGGTTTTTTCCATGTGAAAAACCGCGATAGAGTGAAGCCCCGAAAGTCGAAGCCCGAAGTGGCAGGGATGTCTGAGTATAAATAAAGAATCCTACTTCATGGAAATTCATTGATCGCCGTAGAGTCTGGAACTGATTAACCATGATAAACGAGGGCCGACTGTAATGCATTACAATACTTGCAACTCACTGCCTAACATGGAAAGGCGGCTCCGAGCCATTTCTTACCCATAGGGACCCTCCTGCTTTCTTTCTTCGTTTTTATTTTTTAAAATATGTTTTTATTGATTTTGTTAGAGAGAGAGATAGAAACATCGATGTGAGAGAGAAACATCCATCGCCTGCCTCCTGCACGCCCCCTACTGGGGATCAAGCCTGAACCCTGGGCAGGTGCCCTGTCCAGGAATCAAACGGGACCTCTCTGTCCATGGGGTGACGCTCAATCCACTGAGCCAACTCGGCCAGGCAGGACTCTCCTGTTTTAAAGATTCATATAGATGCTTGTTCCATGACCTCCCCGGCTCCCCTCCCCGTGTTCCCACGGCAGCAGAGTCCTCATGGTCTAACCAAGTTCCTAATAGTTGAGTAGGGACCCCCGTCCACCCCCATTGTCCAGTAGTAATGGAAACAGCTTGTGAAACACACAGAAAGTTTTGTTCCATCTTTTCCTTAGTCTTTTGCTTTTCTTTTGAAATACTATGCATTCTTTTTGGCTTCTTTTCAGACATTCCCTGGTGGTGCTACTTTCCAGCGTTCCTGTTATCTCGGCGCCCTCCTCTGAAACGAGTAGATGGGTTGATTTCCTTGTCAGCACCCTCTCGTTCCAGCCCCGTGCATTAGTTTGTCTCTTGTGGAGATAAGTACATCATTGGTGAAGTAGTGGGTATGTTCTCGTTTACTTTGGTTTTAATTCAAACACACACCAGGGCCAGCCATTCAGTCTGAATTCATGCTGCTTTCTGTTCCTTCCGCAGAACATGAAAGCAGCCCCCACTGCCCGTCTCCAGACAAACAGGTATCATTGCCTGAAATCAGCCCTTTGATTCTCAAAGGCAGCTGCCCCGCACGACCAGCCCCTCCCTGCCGGAAGCTCTGTGGGCAGCTGTGCACACAGCCCAGCCAGCAGGGGCCTGTGAGGGGAGGCGCCTTTGAAGTTGGGTGGCCGCTGTCCTTGGTGCCCCTCTCACAGCATTCATCCCTCATAATATCGCAGGAAGCCGATCCTTCCAGGGAAACAAATCCGATGGCTGCTACGATCCGTGTGACGTGTTTCCAAGCCCCATGTTGTACTGCGAATATGGGGGCATTCATGTTTTCCTGGCCCCAGACTGTGCCCGACACTGACCAGCAGCCCAGGACCAAACAAATATGCTGCCCGGTCAACACGGGTCCTTTCTGCTCCAGTGAAGCTGCTGTCCAAACACAAACAGGATCCTGTTGGATTGGAGGGGGTCGTGGTAAACTCACGCTCAGGGTCGTGGTAAACTCACGCTCAGGGTCGTGGTAAACTCACGCTCAGCGAAGGCCAAGTTGGAAGCACACTTCCTTAGTGAATGCGTAGCTGTTCTCTCCTCCTCCTTTTCCTTCTCTTTTCCTCAATCTTCGGGCTTTTGGTTAGAATGAAAAAACAAGTAAGACGAGATCTGTTTTCTTCCTTTCCCATTCTCAGTAAGCATTGTCGGAAACAATCGGTCTCTCTAGTGCTTAGCGTATTAAATATTAACTATCAAATAAGAACAGAGAGTCCATTTTCCAGCCCCTCTGCCTAACACAAGAAATAGTAGATATATCATAGTCGTAGCAGTTAACACTTTCTCAGGTTCTTTGCTGTGCCAGGCACCTGTGCTAAGCACTTTGTATACATTAGATCATTTAATTCCCACTACAGCCTTTTCAGGTAGTATTACTATCATTCCTATTTTACAGATAGAGAAAGCGAGGCTGGTAGAGTATAAGATATTTGCTCAAGATCTCACAGCCCATAAGATGAGCGTTGACTCAGCACCTGTAACCAAACTCTAGTCTGAACGTAAACACTGTACTAAACTGGAACATGTATGTAAGTGGCACAGCTTGGCTTTATGTCACCAGTCACTCATCTATAGTTCACCTAAGATCCCACGCTGTAAAAACAGGCATCACTCTCTACCCGTTTCTCTAGCCAAAGGAAAACGTCAGAATCTCCTGGACTTAGGAACTCTGTGGACTGAGGAACGTCTCCAGGCTGGGGAGACCAGTTCTAGCTTCTTCAGTGGTTACTGGACCCTTCTCCCGTCTCCTTCCCCACCCACTGGGCTCACACAGCGGCTGCAAGAAGTGAGGGAGGGTGGGTCTCCCAAACTGCTCAAGTTTTAGCCCTTGAGGTTGACATTAAGCTTCCTGAGCTATATGGCAGCTGTCTCCTTATTCTAAATTAATACGTCTTGCACAATTAAAGATTAACAACAAGCAATTCGCACATCTTTCCGAGTGCGTGCTGTGCGCACACAACTCTGGGGGGCTCTGTAGAAGATGAAGAAGGACGATGGAACATGGCCTCTGGTGTGGATGTGGACATAAGCAAAAGGGACAGACTCGAGGCCCCATGGCACTCTCATTTGCTCCTAATTCCCGAGTCCAGCCAGTCATGCCCGGGGCTCACTGTGCTTCCTGGTCCAGCAGAAATATAATCAATGATTTATAGCAGTGGTTTCTTCCAGCTTAAAAATGACTGAGGACACAAAGAACCTGTGTGTGTTACCTCTAACAATAGTCATCATTCAAAATGAAAGCAGATAAAATTTTTAAATAGTTATGTGTTAATTTATTTGAAAATAACAATAATAAATTCATTGCCTACAACAAATTTTATGAAAAATAACTGCATTTCCCCCAAAAGGTTAATGAGAAAAATGACATTGTTTTACATGTGAAAGAATATCTTTAATGACTGACTTAACAAAAGAGAGCATGATTCTCGTAACTGCTCCTTCGTTTATCATCTGTTGGGATATGTTGTTTTGATTGAGGTATATGAAAAAATATAGCCTCACATAGATATGTAGCCAGAAAAGGAGGACCTACCCTCCCCCAGAGAAATATTTTAGGGACCTCTGGGGGTCCTCAAGCCACACTTTGAGACCAGTGATGTTGGTGTAGAGTTTGGGCACAGGCATTTTGTGTGGCTTAATGCAAGCCTATGACCACATGCTGGCACAGATACGGAGGTGTCATGTGACTGGGGCTGGCCAATGAGGCAGCTACCGGAGCGATAGGATTAGCATGAAAAAGTGCCCCGTCCCAAAGTATCTCCCTTTCACTGCCCCTCGTGGTGCCATGAACCTGATCATTGGTCTTATTTTGGAGTTAAGACATTGAATGCTTCTACTTAAATGTAAAATTATTAATCATCTTTTAAACTATATTAAATGGCATAAATGTGCAAGACTTAGAGCTATCAATATGAATACAACAGAATAAGAGAACAATTTGTTAGCAAGTAGCTCCCTGGGAGAATGAAAAATGTGGTAAGTTTTGATGGGAAAGAGAAGAGCAGCTGAACACGTCTGAAAGGTTGTTCCCAAGGACTAATTCAGTCCAAAGTGGAGGTGCCAGCACGGTGTCGTGTGAGGGACATCCAGCATTCTCCTCTGGGGAAAAAAGTACCACTGAAAACTCATTACTTGGAGTTTTTCAATTCTCTCTCTCTCTCTCTTTTTTAATGAAAGTATGCCTCCCTCTCCCAACTATTGTCAGTACTAATGGACACTCTCGCCCGTCGTTTGGGAATCCACCAGAGAAACAGTCACGAGGTTCTGTACGTATTTATATATCTACATCTAGATCTAAATCACAAAGTCACCGCCAGGCACTTAAGACTAATTGCTGCCCCTCAGAGAGTGAGACCTCAATTTTCAACATTAACTTCCCAAGCTCCTGCTAAATATATCTATATCTATATCTATATCTATATCTATATCTATATCTATATCTATATCTATATCTATATCTATATCTATATCTATATCTATATCTATTACACACACACACACACACACACACACACACACACACACACATTTATTGGAAGAACTTAACTTATAAGATGGCAGGTCCAGGCAAGTCCTAAATTCACATGTTGAGCTGTCAGGGCAAAAAAGCTGGAAACTCTGGGGCAGGAGCTGATGTCATAGTCCACAGGCAAAATGTCTTCTTCTGCAAGGAAATCTTAGTTTCAGCTGACTGGCTCAGGACCGCTCAGATTATCCAGGATGGTCTCCTTTACCTGAAGTAGACTGTAGATCTTCGTCACATCCACAAAACACCCACCCAACAGCACCTGGATTCGGTCTGATGAAATCACTGAGTGTAAGCGCCCAGCCAAGTAGACACGTGAAACCGACCATCACACCACCTTTTTGTGAATTCGTTTAATCGACTTCTTCCTTCTTGAAAACTTTTTAGAAATTAAAATAAAACAAAAAACAAGGATGAAGAATAAAGAAAAATCCAGAGCACGGGGACAGCTGATCAGGTGGGAGGGGAGCGGTGGAGAGACAGAATAAAAGCAGAGGAATTGCCACGGAGATGTATATACCCGCATACAGAATTACAGAGGGAAAGACAGAGAACCCGAAGAGAGAGGAAGAGGGAAGAGTGTTCCTGAGTTAAACTGCTCCCATCGCTAACTTTAAAGTAGGAATTAGGGAAACTATCATCATTTACAACTCTTTCTTTCCTTTGCTCTGAGCGAAATGGCATAGTTATCAGAGTTTGCCAGGTAGGGACATATAATTCTGGGGGCTCAGTGACCTGAAACGATGAACTTCAGATCCCGGCTGGAGCTGGCCTCCCATCCCTATGCACTTTGTTGAGATGAGTTTGCTTCTTCCGAATGTAAACGTGGGGAGTGTGAGCTCTGTCCTCTCCGGCCAAGGCTTTGGCCCCGTGGTAGACCGTGTGGCAGGCATCCTGAAGGTGGCTGCCAGCATGCCTGTCCTCGGTATTCATGACTTTTGCTTCATCCACTCTCCTGAGGGTGTGTTGGAACCAGTGAATCACTTTTAATGAATAGAATGTGGAGTGATGGGCTGTCACTGCTGAGATTAGGTTTCTAAAGACTGTGACTTCCATCTCTGTCTCTCTCAATCTTCTTGTTGACTTGTTCTAAGGAAGCTGACTGTCATGTTGTAAGCGTCCCCGCGGAGAGGCTGGAGAGGCAAGGAACTGAAGGCAGACTTTGGCCGACAGCGAGGAGCTGAGGCCCTCGGAGCCACAATTCATAAAGAACCAAGTCCTGTCAGTAAACAGGTGGGGTGTCGGAAGCGGATCCTTCTCCAATCAGGCCTCGATATGACCGGCCCTTGCTGACCCTTTGAATGCAGCCTGTGAGAGACTCTGAGTCCGAAGACTCAGCTAAGCCGTACTCAGATTCCTGCCCCACAGAAACTGAGAGGCAATCAATCTTGTTTTAAGTCGCTAAGTTTTGGGGTAATTCGTTATACAGCAGCAGATAACTAATACAGACTGCCTGAATTTAAATCCCACCCCTTATTAGCTATGTGACCTCCAGCAAGTAACTTGAATTCTTTGCCTCCTCTTAAAATGTAGACAATAATAACACTGTCTGCAAAGGCCTATTGTAGAATGAAATGATTTAATATATAAAAATGGATAGCACCTGGCACACAGTAAATGTTAGCCTGCTCCTGCTACTACTACTATTACTACCATCAGCATCATTAACAGAGGAAGATCGCTGTGTATATCCTTCTAGAGAAACACAAGGTCACCGTCAGCAATTAAGATTGATGGCTGCTCCTGAGGGAGCTAGCCTTACATTTTCAACATTCAACGTTCCAAGCTCCCACTAGCTTCATGCAATTCTAAGTTTGAAATGGCATGTCCACACACATAGGTGGTCCCCAGGAGCCCAGGGCCTTGCAGAGCCCAGAATATCCTAAACTATTTCTGAAATACTTGGGGAATGTCCTCCACTGATATCTTTTTTTATTTGATCTCTTTCATTGTGGTGCAATTTCATCCAAGGATTGTCAGTGCCCAGTCATGGAGTTATCTGGTGAAAATCAGAGAAGATCTCTTGCCTCAGGGATTAGCAAACCATGACTTAACGCTGAGCAGAGCCTGCCTCTGCCCTGCCTATGATGTACTCCAGAATTTTGCAGAGCCTTTTCCTCTGGGGATGCTGAGTGAGGCAGGAGGAGGGGGATGTCAAAAGAAAAAGACCAAATAGAGGGGTCACTATTGGTCATCTTTTTTTCCTTGCCTGTAAATGAAAGATAATATTTTACTCTTTCTACTTTTCTAACCTGCCTTGTTTGGAATGAGTGAATGAATGAATGAATGAATGAATGAATGAATGAATGAATGAATGAACGAATGAACAAATGAACGAACAAGTAAGTGAATGAATGAGGGAAGGATGGTGTCTTTAACAGGTCTGTTATAGCAAAAGGAAGCTTCAGGTAAGGAGTACCTTTGATGAAAGAAAATAAACAACTGCCAAAAGGTAACAGATGGAATTCTAAGTACCAGCTGAATAAGCCTTGTGGTTTTTGTAGAGATGGGATTGAACTCAGGTCTCAAGGAATTCTTGCACTCCTAGAGATCCCAAAATGCCATACATGCACCATCTGTTGATCAAGGCCAGAAAGTAGTCACTCAGATGGATTTAAATCTGTTCTCTTTTTCCCATCTCAATTTGTTTTCCAGAAGCTCGCAGCAGCGGCTGGGACGGACGTAGCCTTAGAAGTCCCCATAGCTGTATTGATACTAAGGGAGACTAAACAGCCTATAAATACAATGCTTTGGATCAATCCACAGGGTCTTATCTATCCACAATTTAAAGTAACTAAGAGTTCTTTTTCTTTGCTTTGCTTGAATTGGAAGTTTCAAAGCATAGTGATTTGGTGTGGCTTTGAACTCAGATACACTAGGGTGCAAATCCAAGTTTAGCCATGAAACTTCAGGGGGATTCTTTAACCCTTATTCTCAATCTCCTCCTCTATAAAATGGTGATAAAAGTGCCTGCATCATGGGGTTGTTGATAGTTATTATTATGATATGAGAGAGGATGTTTAAGATGGAAGGTCAGTGCAGTGGTGGAGAGAGAGACTGAAAGCTGGTTCTGGCTCTGGGAGTGGTGTTGGGGAGAATGGCTTCGCCACCAGCATAACAGCACTTTGCATTTTCCAGGAGAACTGAGGGGTTGTGTTAAGCAGCAGTCCCAGCTGTTAGGCCTTCGACACTGACAGCCAGTATCTGGATCAGGGGAACTCTTGTGCCCAATCAGTGTATTGCTACCTCCTGGAAACTGTACCCTGGCTCCCTTCTAATCAAACTCTAGTCATCTTACAGAGCTGAATGTAATCCCATGGACTCAGTGGAGCCTGTGCTGATCCACATTCTGTGTGCCCAACACATCAAAAGGCCAAAAATCAAAACCTCAGAGTTTGGAATAAGGAAAGGTTTATTGATTGAGAAGGTGGGAGACCTAATGGTGCCTCAGACCCATCTGGACTAGGGTAAGCCTTTCTAAGGGGTTAGAGGGAACAGGTAATGCAAAATACTGGTGGAATTTGGAAGCTTTAATCGGAGGACCTTGGAACGCAGCCATTTATGGTAAAGGGGTATCAACACCAGATCTTCCTGGACAATGGACCCTCTGCTTCTGAAAGGGTTCCAGTGTCAAAGTTCCAGTTACGACCTGGTCCTTTGGTTCCGTGGAGGGGTGGGTGGGTGGAGACTTTGGTTCAGGTTGGAGGTCGAAGTTCTTTCCTCTGCAACATGATTCCGCTGAAGAACTTGTGGTTTTGGTCTGTTGTCTCTGCAGAACAACTCAGTGTCTCCTTACACAGGACAGGAGCATTTTGAGTTAGTTCTATGGTTACGGGCCATCTGACTGCCCCACCAGGAGCAATCTCAACCCTCCAAACGACTTCTGCTCCACCCTCTGGACACTTAGCAAGTCCTAACTTCCATCACTGCACACCTTACTGTGTTGTATTTATGGTTTGTCTCTGAAACCAAGTTACAGTTCCTTGAGGACAGGAGGTGGATTTTTACCTTTTTTAAGTCACTCCCAGTAGTAGGCAACCATGAACTGTGCTCCACAGACTGCTCTGTGGATCTCTAATCTGCAGAGGTGGCACAGGTGTGTCACCTGGGGTGAGAGAACTGGGCTCCCAGCCAAATCTTGGGCTCATCATCCCCACGCTTGCCTACCAGCTGCAGCCAGAAGAGCCTGGCTTTCATCCTTTTTGCCTTTGGACTTTAGCGGCGATGATGACAACATCATATTTATCGAGCATGCTGGTAGGCAATGTCCTCATGTATTTCCTTGGGCCGTACCATTGTAGGGTACATGTCAGCTCAGTTTTCGACTGCCTGAGGGCTTTCTCTGGCAGTGAAACAAGTGGTTGTGCCAAAGAATTCACAACCCTGGGAGCAGCCTTGAACCACTGACTGGCCAGAGATAGTATATAAAGACTCTAGCTTTCTTGTCCTTGCAGAGGGTGACAATGAAGTAGATGTTCCTCACTAACTCCCAGAGTTCCTCAATGAAATTGGGCTTCTCTTTCTCACAGTAGCAACTGGCTTGATAACTTACCCCTTACTGACTTCCTTCCCTGTCCTGTCTCATTTCCTGGGATCATCTCCCAAATCCTTGTCTCAGGGTCTGCTTCTAGAAAATGAGACATTAACTCAGCATGCGTTCTCAAGGCATTACAGATATTGACTACTTGTATTCTTCCACCACCCTATTAAAATGTTTTAATTTTGCAAATAAAGAAATTGAGGCAAGGCAAGGTTAGGTGTGAGACCTGAGTTCACAAAGCTAATATGTGTTGAAGCCAGGATACAAAGCATACATTTCCATAATGAAGAGACTCTGAAATTTGCTGATCCAAGTAGATACCCTGCCCGTTGGAAAACAGTCACAGCTTCCTTCCTCCACAAGTCCTTGGCAAAGCTCATCTTCTCTCATTAACTCCCGAATCTTGTCTTCACTTTAAATATTTTTGAGTCTAGATGATCTTGGTCTGTGGTTTGAAGGTAACTCTTTACTGGAGGCATTCGTTTTGTTTCTTGTACACCAAACCCTGTTATGGAGGCCAAAGCAGGAGTAGCGCAACAGGGAGAAGCAGTGTGTCCCTGTGGCTTTTAAAAAAAAATCCTCACCTGAGGTTATATTTATTGATTTGAGAGACAGAGAGAAAGAGAGAGATGTGAGAGAGAAACATCGATTGGTTGCTTCCTGTATGTGCTCTGACCAGGAATGGAATCCACAACCTTTATATTTTTAGTGGTCGGGACAATGCTCCAACCAACCGAGCCACCGGGCCGGGGCTCCTTGCATCTTGACTCATTATTTCTGACTCATGGTTCCCTTGCCAGTATCACTGGAGGAAGAAGGCCTTCATTCTGGTCATTGTTCCCCCAAGGATGATGAAACCAATGATTGAGACAGAGATGTTGGGAGGAAGGAGAAGCCAGCTGGTGTGGAGAAGGAGAGTTATTGGGAGGGCCCTTACTTATGGGATGAATTTTGTTTAGTCATGTTGCATTTGGAGAAGTGCTGACACACACAGTTGGAAATATTCAGCATGCAGTTAGAAAACGTGAGTTTGGAACTTGAAAGAGCTGGTAATAAAGATCTGGGCTCGGAGAGGGTTGTAGCTTATGTCATAGAAAAGGGTAACACCTGAGTTTATAGAGAATGAAGAATGTTTGAGGATCTTGGGGAATGCCAGTTTCTGATGCCAGGATGAAGAATAGGAGCCATCAAAGGAGGCACAGAGGTAGAAGGAGAGCCAGAGTAGTGCCATGATATGGACCCCAAGGATGGGGAGTAATTCCAAGAAATACTCACTAATCAACAGGGCCAAATACTGCAAGGGTCAAATTGTAGAATGAGGACAAAAATTAAAACGTAGTGCTTAAGATGTCTCTCTAAACCTTTGAGCCCAGTGACTAGAATATTAAGATAGAAACTAAGAAGAGGAGAACATGAAAAATGTCAAAAGTGATGCGTAAGTCATGCAATTTAGTGAATCAACCCTTTGCTTTTGTAAAGGGTATTCTAGCACCACCCCAAAGTATGGGCTTCACCAATCCTCCAGCCTCCTCAGCACACTGTTTTAATGTATGCGTTCAAGTGAAGAATCCTTAAGATTGACCTTAATTTTAACTTTATGGATTTGTTTTTTGTTTGTTTGTTGTCATTGGTTTTAACAACTAACAAACATCCCCGTAGGGAACCAGTACTCTAGCTAGCTACTAGACAATTCCCACAAACGTATTATTTGTTTTTAAAGAATTAGACCACAGCAAACTCGCTTAACATCATGACTTTATAGAAGACAAAATAATTGTATTTGATGATTAAAAAAGACACTCAAGCTCGGCCGGTATGGCTCAGTGGATTGAGCATCGCCCCATGGACTGAGAGGTCCTGGTTTGATTCCCAGTCAGGGCAATGCCAGGGTTGCAGGCTCGATCCCCAGTAGGGGGCGTGCAGGAGGCAGCTGATTGATGTTTCTCACATCAACGTTTCTATCTCTCTCTCCCTTCCTCTCTTTCTAAAAAATCAATAAAAATATAGTTTTAAAAATCCTTTAAAAAGAAAAAAAAAAAAAAGAGGACACTCCAAGATTTTTCTGTACCTCTGGGTCATTATCCTGAATTCCATTACTGTACAAAGAAGGCAGATAAAATAAATACTAGAAAAGGAGCCAGGAGATCTGGGCTCTAGTCTCAGCTTTCATCAACTTAGTTCATCTCAGAGGGCCTCAGCTTCCTCATCTTAGAACAGGAAGGATGCATTTATTGATGATTCCCAAACCAGTGCTGGTCTCTGATGATGTTTTTATTTTCTTTGCAGAGAAGGGAAAAAGAAAGGAGAGAAAGGGAGAGAGACAAAGAGATCAGTGAATTATTCATGAAGTCAGACTTATTTATTTATTTTTAATTCTAAGATTTATCCTTTCTACTATTACACAAAAATGTTCTTTCTTTTATAAAACAATTTTCATAAGCATTAGAAGTTAGATTTTCCAAGTGCTTCAATAGCAACAGTAAAAGGTGGTAACAGCATAGAACTGCTGGAATTTTTTTCTAGACCTTTACTTGTCTATGGACCCACTGAACTAGAATGCTTGTTTTTCTCTTTAATTCTAGATTGAATGTGGTAAGTGAAGTTTGAAATCTCTGACTCTTACATGGATCTTAGATAAGAGGGACAGGAGTCACCCAACAGCACTGTGTGTGAGTCTGGGATCATCCTGTCATACTTGTCAGCAACAGTGACTTTTGGGGAAGGAATTTGAAAAGCAGAGCTTGCATCCCAGGACACCGAAGCTCTAAATGCCAACTGAAAAATGTGCATCCTTACAGAGACAGAAGAGATTCACTTTGTTAAATTCTTGGAATCATTTTATTTTATTTTTAATTGTTTTTTATTGAATTTGTTGGGGTGACATAGGTTAATAAAAGTATATAGGTTTCAGGTGTACAAAATTCTATCACACATCATTTCTATAATACATCACTGTATATTGTATTGTATATATTGTCTCCTTCCATCAGCATTTATCGCCCTTTACCCTCTTCTACCTCCCCCTTTCCCTCTACTAATCACCATACTATTGTCTGTATCTATGAGTATTTTTTATTTGCTTAATCTTTTCATCCACCCACTCCAACCCACATCCCATCAGGCAGTTGCCAATCTGTTCTTTATATCTATAAGTCTGTTTCCATTTTGTTTGTTAGTTTATTTTGTTCATTCGATTCCACATATCAGTGAAATCATATGGTACTTGTCTTTCTCTGACTGGCTTATTTTCCTTAGCATAATACTGTCCAGGTCCCTCCATGCTGTTGCAAAGGGTAAGATTTCCTTCTTTTTTATGACTGAGTAGTATTCCGTTATATAAATGTACCACAGCTTTTTAAACCACTCATCTACCGATGGGCACTTAGGCTGCTTCCAAATCTTGGCTATTGTAAATAACGTTGCAATGAACATAGGGGTGCATATATTCTTATGAATTTGTGTTCCGAGTTTCTTTGGATATATTCCCAGAAGTGGAATCACTGGGTTGTAAGGCAGTTCCATTTTTAATTTTTTGAGGTAACTCTATACTGCTTCCACAGTGGCTGCACCAGTCTGCATTCCCACCAACAGTGCCTGAGGGTCCCCTTTTCTCCACATCCTCACCAATACTTGTTGTTTGTTGATTTATTGATGGTAGCCATTCTGACAGGTGTGAGGTAATATCTCATTGTGGTTTTAATTTGCATTTCTCTGATGATTAGTGACATTGAACATCTTTTCATATATCTATTGGCTATCTGTATGTCCTCTTTGGAGAAGTGTCTATTCAGATCCTTTGCCCATTTTTAATTGGATTGTTTGTTTGTTTTTGTGTTTTTATAAGTTCTTTATAAATTTTGGATATTAACCCCTTATCAGATGTATCATTGGTGAATATGTTCTATTCATTGGGTTGTCTTCTCATTTTCTTAATGGTTTCCTTTACTGTGCAAAACTTTTTAGTTTGATGTAGTCCCATTTGTTTATTTTTTCTTTTGTTTCTCTTGCCTGGGGAGATATATCAGAAAAAAATATTGCTATGTGAATTGTTTGAGATTTTACTGCCTGTTTTCTTCTAGGATTTTTATGGTTTCATTTAAATCTTTAATCCATTTTGAGTAAATTCTTGTGTATGATGTAAAAATGTGGTCTAGCTTCATTTTTTTGCATGTATCTGTCCAATTTTCCCAAACCATTTGTTGAATAGACCATCTTTACCCCATTGTATGTTCTTGCCTCCTTTGTCAAATACTATTTGACCATAAAGACATGGGTTTATTTTTGGGCTCTCTGTTCTGTTCCATTAATTTATGTGTTTGTTTTTATGGGAGTACCATGATGTTTTTATTAGTATGGCCTTGTAGTATAGTTTGATATCAGGTAGTGTGATTCTTCCAACTTTGTTCTTTTTTCTCAAGATTGTTGTGGCTATTCTGGGTCTTTTGTGATTTCATATAAGTTTTTGGAATATCTGTTCTAGTTCTCTGAAATATGCCATTGGTATCTTGATAGGAATTGCATTAAATCTATAGATTGCTTTGAGTGGTAGGGACATTTTAATAATGTTAATTCTTCTTATCCATGAACATGGTATATGCTTCCACTTATTTGTATTTCCTTCAATTTTTTAATTCAGTGTTTTATAATTTTCCAAGTACAGGTCTTTTACATCTTTGGTTAAATTTATTCCTAGATATTTTAATTTTTTATGCATTTGTAAATGTGATTGTAACAAGTGACACCAAAGAAATACAAAGAATTGTAAGAAAAATATTATGAACAACCATATGCCAACAAATTGGACAATCTGGATGAAATAGATAAATTTTTTGAAATTGAATCAGAAAGGATCAGAGAATCTGAATAGACAGATTACAACTAGTGAAATGGAAGCAGTAATAAAAATAAATAAAAAACTTTTATTTGTTTAAATAAAAGTCCTGGATCAGATGGCTTTGTAGGTATCCATTCAAAGGATCCTGACCAGTGTGGCTCAGTGGATTGAGCATCATCCCATGGACTGAGAGGTCCTGGTTTCATCCTAGTCAGGGCACATGCCCGGGTTGCAGGCTTGATCCCTAGTATGGGGAGTGCAGGAGGCTGGTGATCGATGTTTCTCTCTCACATCGATGTTTCTATGACTCCCTTCCTCTCTTTCGTAAAAAATAAAATAAAATAAAATAAAATGAAATAAAATAAAATAAAATAAAAACAATAAAAACATATTTTTGAAAAAAAAAAAAAAAGGTGGGGGGGAGAACTAACACCTATCCTTCTTAAAGTATTCCAAAAAATTCAAGAGGAGGGAAGATTCCCAAGCCCATTTTACGAGGCCAGTATTATCCTAATTCTAAAACCAGATAAAAACATGACAAAGAAAGAAAATTATAGGCCAATATCCCTGATGAACATAGATGCTAAAATCCTCAACAAAATATTAGCAAACTAAATCAAGCAATACATTTAAAAAGATCATATGCCATGATCAAGTGGTATTTATTCTGGGGACACAAGGCTGGTACAATATCTGCAAAACAATAAATTTAATACAACATAAACACAATGAAGGATAAAAATCACATAATCATATCAATAGATGCAGGAAAAGCATTTTATAAAATCTAGCATTCATTTATGATAAAAACTCTCAGCAAAGTGGGAATAGAGGGAACCCACCCCAACACAATAAAGGCCATATATCACAAACTCACAGCCAACATCATACTCAATGGTCAAAAACGACAAGCATTCCCCTTAAGACTGAGAACACGACAGGGATGTCCGCTTTCACCACTCTATTCAACATAGTACTGGAGGTCCTAGCCATAGCGATCAGACAAGCAGAAGAAATAAAAGGCATACAAATGGGAAAGGAAGAAGTAAAACTCTCATTATTTGCAGATGACATGATACTGTATATGGAGAACTCTAAAGATTCCACCCAAAAACTACTAGAACTAATAAATAAATTCAGTAAAGTAGCAGGAGACAAAATAAATATCCAGAAATCGGTGGCATTTTCATACACCAGTAATGAACCATCTTTGAATCATTGTCAAGGAAAAGTCACTAACCTGAAAGTACTGGAAATGGGATCTGCTCAGAACAGGCTGTAGAAACCAATTCATCCCTGGGCCTGGCCATGGAAACATTACCCTAGAGCCAGAATGCATTTATTTACCTATATTTTTACTTACTGAAATGTAGGTCTTACCCTGGCACCTGAAATAAATGACACAAAACTTCGTTTGTCTCCTTCCCACTGTGTACCCACCTATTTCGGCAGAACTGTTAACACTGTAGCAGGTCAGAGCAAATTGTTGCTGGCAGCAGCTTTCGTAAATCTGTGCCACGGAACTGCAGGAAGAATTAAAATGCAGAAATTAGAAAGCAAAGGCATCGAGTTTAGAGTGAGACTTGTCTGATTAAGTGGAGTTTCATAAACCATTAGATCTCAATCTCATAAAGCCCCAGGGAAAACCAGAGGGGGGCGGTGCGGTGGAGTGTGATGACAGCTCCCCCTTTCCAGAAGAAGCCTCGAATTTCAATATGCCATAGCAACGGAATACATTTCTCATTAAAGATGCGGACACAATGCAGCTCAGAGCCAAACCCCCAGGAAACAAACCCGGACAGCAGCATTGGTGTTCACCGTTGACTTACAGCGCGTGAGATCTGCCCAGCACGTGGTGCTTATGGGGGCAGTACATTGTTTCCTGAAATCCAAGACATTGTGTCTTATTTGTGTGTGTGTGTGTGTGTGTGTGTGTGTGTGTGTGTGTGTGTGTGAGAGAGAGAGAGAGAGAGAGAGAGAGAGAGAGAGAGAGAGAGAGAGAGAAGGGCCTCATGAAAAGTAGAATGAGAATGGGACTTTAAGAGAGGCAGGGACAAACAGATCTGAAGAGCTGGCATTGGAAACGAGTACAAAGGAGGAAGAAGGAGGGCAGATCGGCAAAAGATCTCAGGATCTTATACTGAGCACTTTTGCAAGACACTCTGCTAAGCATTTTCCAACGACGAAGTCATTTATCATTACCGTGAGAAGTAGGTATTTTTATCCCCATTTCCCAGAAGATGGAAATAGGCTCTGAGAGTTTAAATCACTTGCTCGTGTCATATAATCTTATCCAGGACTCAAACCCCCATCTGCCTGAAGTCAAAGTTGATGCTACATAGTAGCCACAGTACACATTTGAGGTTAAACAGAGGTTGACTGGAGCCACATAAAAATGAGCTGTGATACTGCTGGTGGCTTAATCTATTGCTTTAGCAAACTGTTCCAGCTGGAGATGTCCTGAAGATGGATCCAGCTCAATGGGTGACACACGGTGGAGGGTCCACTCCCAGGCTTCTGCGGATGTGCCCAGTTTACCTCCATCTCTGCTAAGACTCAGAGTTAAAAACCCAGTGGGAGAGACCCCTTTTTGAGTTGTTTAGTTTCAGGAGCCTTTCTCCAGAATGACATATTAACTTTGACCTTGTTATATAATCTTCCAATTTTAAGGTGTCAGAAAAAAAAAAAAAGACATTTTCTTTCCATAGGTCGACTATCGGGGGTATCCTTAACTGTGGGCCCTTGCCTGTGTTAAGCAGTTGCAATGAGAGAACTAAAGCAGATAATCATCACAAAACAAAAAATATTTTTCTACACCTGTCCCCTCCCAATTGAAGAAAGGAATTTATGCCAAGGCTCTTTGGTCTGGCTTTCAATTCTGTGGACCAAAGGAATACATCCACTTAGTAGCTTACTGCAAAGATCTTGGAAACTAATGCTAAACATTTCTTAACATCAGCAAAAAGGACTTCCATAAGTGTGTATGACAACCTTCCCATGGGCACCAAGTCCTTTTAGGAATAATTTCTGTTCACGGGCTTAGCTGGTGACAATACTCTCTCGCCTCACCACCAGCAAAAGAACTCCACAATTTAAACACTTGAAGAAAAAGCACAGAAAGCTATTTTTCTCTCTTTTCTAATGCAAAAGTAAATACATAAATCTTCAGTAGATATATGGAGAGTATGTATATGATGATGTATCAGAAAAAGATGACAAGTAGCAGAATCAGCCCCTCGTGTCTACAGTTATCTGCCTCTGCCTTTTATACTTTCCCTGGGCAGAACCTGGATCAAGGCAGACCAAAGCCATGAGCACGATTCGCTGGAGAACATCTATCTTCAGCAAATGAATGGCTCCTGTAGTTGGGAGATGAGGCTGAAATGGATATCAAAAACAAATTCGCTGTTTTGCAGAATTTACTATAACTCCAATAATATGGTGAAGGCTATCCTTATCCAATGTGGCCTCTTAGCTTCTGTGTGGGTCTTTTAGTCAGCAGACTTGGGCCTGGCTTCCCTATGCTTAAACCAACAAAGATTCTGAGGCTCTTGTCCAGAGTGAAGGGGCAGGGTCTTCGGCCAGCACACAGAGTGAAGCGAACGGACCCTCCTGGAATTGAATCCACGACCCTGGCCTCATTAACACCACCTGGGCAATTGGCCACCATGAATGATAAAGCAGAACAGACGAGATGCTGAATCACATGACTCCGGCCATTTCTCATCGGCATTTCACAGCTGTATCAATCTTGCTGGTAAGGCACATGTGAGAGGCCCTGT
This sequence comes from Tadarida brasiliensis, assembly GCA_030848825.1. Classification (NCBI taxonomy): domain Eukaryota; kingdom Metazoa; phylum Chordata; class Mammalia; order Chiroptera; family Molossidae; genus Tadarida; species Tadarida brasiliensis. Next base: position 169,604,957 of record CM061257.1, on the reverse strand, counting down.
TACAGGAGAAAACCCTCGGGGCCAGTATTTCAGTTGAGAATCTGTCAGAGGGGAAAATAAATACACAAATTTTACTTCAATAATCAGGCTTCAGATTTTGTCAGGCCTTTAAAAGTTATATATATATTAAAGGTCCAGCAGTGCTGAAATTCAAATGAAAAAAGTCTAATTTGGCCCCACAAGCCCAGGATTGCTGTCGTGAGTTTTCCATGTGCTTCCCAGCTGCTGTTCACGTCGGCCGCACGGTGCCCCAGAGCTCCAGGGCTGCCAGTTTTCAGGGCTAGCTTTGAACAACTCAAGAGTCCCAAAGGTGTTTTATTAGTCTGCAGGCACCTCACTGAATGGCTAGTGCGGGCACCTCACTGGTCATGACTGATGGCTTTCTCCAGCGGTTTAAAACCTGGCAGGCTTCTGATGAGACTACCGTAGCTACTATATCCTCTGAGACCTAAGGGTCAGGTCTTCTGGCTCTCTACAAAGAGTAACTGGTTTGGGGAGAGACTCAGTTTGAACCTGACATTTTCCACCTTGCTGTCCTAGAAGCAAGATGGTGTGGTGTAAAAAGTACTGAAAAGTATTAGACTTGGACAATCCAAGACTGACAGCCAGTTCTGCCACTCACCAGATGTATACATTTAGACAAGCAACTTAATCCTAGTTGATTCTCTCCCATACTCGAAGGGAGGACTAGTAACAAAACATGTATCAGAGCCCAGTGTTTCAAATCTATCTATCCACCTTCCTACCTATGTATCTTACCCTAGTTTTCTTTCTTCCCACTTTTTCTTTCAACTGTTCCTGAGGACAAGGACTTTGGTTCTCGCATTCAGTGTTATGTCTGCAGACCTGGATGAATTAAATTCTAAGGTGGTGAAGTCATTTGAGCACCTGACCACAGCTTCATTATTGATGAATTTGGGGGAAATCTTGGAAAATGGAAGAGGATTTCACATAGAGATAAATGTGCTACTTTCCCCAAAGTATAGACTGAAACTGTAGGATGAGCACCAGAATAAATCCTAGACTGGGTAATTAAACAGCACGCTCCTGAGCACACTTAAGGAATGCAGTGATCACCAAGAATCCAAGTGGGTGCACTCATGGTGTTCAGCCCTCCTTTCCCACTTCCTGTGGTGGTGGTGTTATTTGACTGATAAAGCAGGTGGTGTCTCACCTCATATATCTTCATTTCCGTAAAGTACATTTTTTTTTCTTTATTGATTTCCGAGAGAGAGGAAGGGAGAGGGAGAGAGAGATAGAAACATCGATGAGAGAGAACATCAATAGGCCACCTCCTGCATGCCCCTCACTGGGGATCTGGCTCACAACCTGGGCATGTGCCCTGACTGGGAATTGAACCAGCCACCTCTTGGTGCATGGGTCAACGCTCAACCACTGAGCCACACCAGCTGGGCTCGGTAAAATACATTTTAAAAAGGTATCTGTGGACTCCTAATGAACAAGAAGAAATTTGGACTGCAAAGTAATATATTCAGGTAGGTTATTTACCTATTAAATAATCATAAGCAAATGTATGAAAGTTAACCAACAGAGTGTCTAGTGGTATGCCAAAGGTACGTCATATCATAGTTTAGTTATAATTAGCACTTTGGATGGGATCATCTAGATTCAAAAAAATATTAAAGAGCCATATACATATAGACAAAGCAAATAAAATAAATTATAATAGGAAGAACTCGTTTTTAAAGCTTGTACTTAAGTACTTGGATAGGACCCAAATGGGGAAGACTTGACTTTAGCGGTTCATGTTGGCGAGATAAACACCAACCCTAGATATTCTAGTTAAATGCAAACAGTAGACGTCACTGGGGCTGCCCCGTAGCCAGTCTAATCCTAGGCTGCATGTACAGACTGTCTAAAACAGGGAGGAGGGCACTACAGCGCAGGAGGAAGGTGACACACTGGGATGCTTATTAGGGCCATCAGAGAGGATGAGGTTGTTGAAAACCGTGCTGCAGGGGAAGGGGAGGGGAAGCAGACTCTTCAGCCAAGAGACGAGAAGCCTAGTCTGGTGAGCCACAGAGTGAGCGTGACAGGTGCCCTCCAACATGTGGAGGGCCACAAGGGGCAGAGGGTTGGACATATTCTAGCCAAGCTTCCGAAGAGAAACTAGGGCCAAAGTGCAGACTCTAGAAGGAAGCAGTTTGGATACAATATAAGAAAAAAACAAAACAAAACAAAAACATTATTTTTCTTTGCATTCCTGGTGTCCAGTAGAAAATTTGGGACTGGAGCTCCGGAAAGAGGTCTTAGGGCAGAACCAAGAGAGAGACAGAGAGGTCTTCTACAAGGAAGCTGAAATTGGTTGGGGTTTCCAGTGTCCTCTGCTACCATCACCCCAGAATTATCACCCACACATCTTCTGGGTTTCTCTTCATCCGAGGTCTCCATCTCTTCCCTGTGTCCCTTCTCTTGAATACTTCTCTTGCCCTGGAGCATCCTGGTCAGCAGACAGAAGGGGGCACCCTGTACCCTCGGCTCTAGCAAGGACCAATCCAGACAGCCTTCAAACCCAGGAAAACACTTAAGGCTGGGTGCGATGTTAGCAGCCCAAGGACGTGGAAGGGGTTCCACTGTGTATACTCCCCTCTATCCCTTTTAGTGTCCACAGAGCTGGCACCCTAAAATGCAGAATAAGTTTAGGAAATAAAGGGTAGGCAGAGAGAACGGATTCTGACGCCACCTGACCTCGGAATTGCAAACGGAATGGGAGCCCCAGAAGCTTCCTAAGGTGCAGAGAAAACTTACGCTGTCCAGCAACAATGGACAATCAAGGGGTTTAGTGAAACGTACTGACTGGACATTGAAGGGGAAGGGGTTCTCTTAAGGCGCAGAAAGGGCCATCCAGGGAGTAGCAAACTTTGTTATGAATGGATAGGCCCCCTCACTGCACCGTTTTCTCCTTGCCTCTCAGAAAACCGTAGGCACACCCCTCCCAGCCTTCTAAGGCACTCAGGTTGGAACAAGGCATTCGAGTTCAACACACACATACGCACGCAGGCACGCACCACACGAGGGCAAAGTGGGCAAAGCAAGAGGGTTGGTGCCCAGTCTTGGTGCGCTGGAGCTAAGCAACTGGCCTTTGTTTGTGGATCGGAGCAGGGTAGGGGGCACCCTCTCATCGCCGCAGGGTGCGCGCCTCCGCTGAGGGTGCGGGGAGGTGCGGGGAGGTCCGCCGGCCCCCGCCCCCGGTTCCCCGCGCCGCCCCGCCCGCACCGCGCGCCCGGCGCAGCGCTCTCGGCGGGGCCCGCGGCCGCAGCGCACTTGGCAGGGGCGAGAGGTGAGAGGGGTAGGCGGGTTGCTTGGTTGGCGTTGGCGCTCTGCAGTGCAGTGGAGTGTTAGCCCAGCTCCCTATATGGTCGGGGATTAGCTCCGCGCTGCTGAGCTGAGCCAGGAGCCCGAGGAGAGGAGGAGGAGGAGGAAGAGGAGGAGGAGGAGGAGTGAAGAGCGCAGTAGCAGCCAGCGCACGCCGGGCGGCTGCCGGGGAAGCAGAGGCGCCGGAGGCTGGGGCAGCGCCGACGCCTCGGAAGCCATGGCCGAAGGGGGAGAAGGCGGCGAGGACGAGATCCAGTTCCTGCGGACTGTGAGTTTCCGTGGCGGGGCGAGGCAGCGGGCAAGTGGGGAGAACCGCGGAGCCGGGCTCGGAGGGGCTGCGCTGCGCCGAGGTGCGGGGTGCTCCGTGCCCGGTGTGTTCTCCGCACCCGTGGGCTGCAGAGGCCGACCAGCCACCCACCCGCGGGGCCACGAGGGGCTGCGTGGGAAGTGGCTCCTTCTCCTGCCTGTGCCTTTTTCCCTTACCGCCATCCCCACCCCTGACCTCCACCTCCACCTTTTCCGCTCTCCTGGCAACTTGCTACTTGATCTGAAACCTTTGGTGCCCAAACTTCCAGCCAGGGTTTGCTCGTGGTTGCCCTGACCCGGAGGATCAGAAGTGGAAGATCTAGCCCCAGAATCGGCCCGTTCTCTCACCCCGAACACTGCACCCCAACCCCCTGCCTCGGAGGCGCCCCCACGCACCAGGGAACCGCCAGAGGAACCTGCCGGGCAGGGGCGAGCCTGGGGAGCCAAGCGCGAGAAGTGGGCGCAGGCTTTGGTCCCAGTCCTGAAATTGCTGGGAAGGAAAGTCACCCAGTCTTGCCCCTTGCACGTTCAGCCCCAAGCCGGCAACTGCTGCTGGAGCCTTACATGCCTGCCCCAGGTGAAGAGCCCCGGCTTCTGCTACCTTTGAGCCTTGCAGGACAGGGAAACCCTGGTGTGTGGCTCAGCGGCACTCAGGTCCCCTTCCCTGGCACCGAAGGCGCTGCTCTGCCCCATATTTTAGGAGCGGGGAGAAAGGGGTGTCTGTTGTAGCCGCATCAACTTTGCCCTTTAGGAGTTAATGAAAAGACTTTCAAGGTGAATGACAACCAGGATGAGTAGGGGGCATTGGGGTGCACCTCAGCTCTGATTTCAGCCAGGTGACCTTGAGCAAATGGCGTAATGCGCCCTTCTCAGCCTCAATTTCCGCGTGTAAAATGAAGACAATATAACCAGAGGTTCAGGGTGATAAGGATTAAATGAGATAGTGAATGTCATAATGTTTTGTAAACTGTAAATTGCTCCGTAAGTGTGGATCCTTTTATACATGCTGTCTAGCTCTCTGAAATTAGAATGAAATTGTTTCCCTTTCTCTCCCTCTCTTCTTTTTGTGTACCCTTTCTGACCAGCTCTCTGAAGATCATAACTTAGCTCTTGTCCGTCTTCTGGACCGTTCCTTCTTTTTCTTGAAGTACTTCCTTACAATTCCCTGTAGCTGCTCTTCCAGACACGCTTCTCTGACAGGGCTGGGGCTTGAGTCTCATTTGGGAGATACAGTAGGACCTTTTAACACGTACTCCAGAATTGTCCATCTGATTCCCAGACCCAGACCCCATCCTCCTCTCTCACAGTGCACACAAGACGGCCCTGTTCACAGTCCTTTTGTTACCAAGCTTCCTGCCCCCTCCCCCGAATGCCCTGTGGAATTCCCAGGCTTTCCTTCTAACAGGTGTCTTGGATGGATGGCAGCTCAGGTACTCTTTGCCTTGTGCCCTCCTCAATCATTCGCTTCTTCTGTTTATTATTAATGATCTTCTAGGCATTACTGATTGGAAAAATTCCCTTCTGACAGATAGGGTCAGTATTGAATAGATGACCCAGAGCATCAAGGCAAAATCCTGGTGGTTTTCTTGAGTTCTCAATCCTACATGTTTCTCTTGGCTTCTGTGACCACCTCCCTGACTCTTCTTCTCCATGGGGTGGTGCAACTAAATACACCTGTAACTAAGGCTTACTGTAGAGCAGTGGTTCTTAAACTTTTTGTCTTGGGCATCCTGCTCCAGAGATCAGAGCGGGTGGGTTCCTTTTAAAGCCCATCCATGGCCCCTGTGGGGTTCAAGGACCAATGTTAAGAACCCCTGTTGCAGAGCTACTGCATATCAGTTACGGCTTCCGGAGAGAGCTGGAAGCAACCATGGGGCAAGGGACTCCAATTGTGGCATTGCTGATTCTTTTTCTTCTAGTAATCACCTTAAGTATTTTTTAGGCACGTTCCTCAGTAACCCTGTGAAACAGCTTAACTCTGCTTATTGGAGAGAAATAGGCTCATTGGGAGAAAACAGGTGATGAAACTGAGGCACAGGAAACCAAGTGAATTGGCCATGGTTGCCCAGCAAGTTACTGATAATCGTCATTGCATAGTGACAAGTTAAATTCCACTAGAGCCTGGCATTGAGCATTCTTCCAGGGGTTATGGTCTTAAAAATATACTGAAATGGAACCACTGCTTTCCGAATTTTGACACTCTCCTTCGGTATCCATGAACAAAACAAAATTACCTGTTTGAACCCAGTCACCATAAGTTTTGTTCTGCACAGAATTTTTACTTTATCTTGCTGCTTTTAGGGGATTCAGGAATGACAGGGCTGGGCTAGCACAGGAATGTTCTCACCTTTGAATATGCCTGGGTTCAAGATGTGATTTCAGTTTGAACTCCTCCACCTGCCTTTACTTTAGGGTTTCTTTCTTTCCCCAAACAATGTCTTTTAAAGCATTTTGGTCATACGTCAGTCATGTAATGACTCCTCCCCTTGATATTGTTCTGGACCAGAAGGTGGTTGATAGGACGATGGAATGGAATCCTATCTCTGCAACCGAGAACTTTACATGGTCTCCATTCTAGAGAGCAGAGGCTTTTAAATGTATTTTAAAAAATAGACCATAGAATAGCCCTGTGTTGAGGATCCTCATCAAATTGGTGGTTATGGTGTTCTGTTTATTATGCTAGTGACAAAAATGAAAGCAGCTAGACCTATTGATGGCATAAAACGGGCCAGAATCACTGCAGCAACGACGATGAGGTGTGTGTCGTGGGCTTTAGACACTTGCTAGGTGGCGATGATCACCTTGGTTGTATCCTTTGATACCTTTGACACACCCTCTCCTAGGTGGGGGGCATGCTCTACACAAGGGGTTTGGAAGTAGAAGCAGATCACGTTGACTAAATGCTCCTGCACCCCACACCTTAAAATGGCTGTGTGAAACGACACATCCTCTCCTGGGCTCCTGCAACCACTGGGAGTCCTGTAAGTCAACGAGAGAGAGTCAGCCAGACAAATAGATAGGGATTTTATTTGAGGCTGAAATTTTCCCTCCCACGCCTGCCAGCAGTGGCACCAACCTCCCTTCCAATCGCTCCTGCTGACGTAGCCAGTGTCACCGACGTGGCTTTGAGGCTGCTTAGAAGCAGACGAACCTGCCAGCCGCTGATCTGCACGCAAGAAGTTCCAGAGAGGAGAGTGGCAGTTCCTCTGTCTCCAGGCAGTCGGTGGAGCCGCACCCCATCACCATGCTTTCTGTCCACCCCTTAAAAAGAAAAAGAAAGAAAAAAAAGCCTCCAAGCCTCAGCTTATTGTTTTTAATATACCACAGCCCTCTCCTTGCAAACCCCTCTCCACCACAAAGTTCGGTGAAACAGGGAAGTAGACATTTTGTATCTATTCATTTCCTCTTAAAGACCGGTCACAGATGCTTGCTTCATTTTGCCCTCCTTGTAGCAAGTTGTCCTCCTTGTCCTCCTTCGTCTAAATTGGCAGCTCTCAGCGGACAAGAGACGACACTTGGACTGAGGATCAAGACCACTGTCACTGTCCTGGGTTCCTCCCTCCAGGGTGACCAGGACGAGTCCCTGCCTTTGAGCTGCGGCACTAGTGTGAGCTCAGGTCCTTCCAGAGCACGCTGTCCCAGGCTGGGATGACAGCGAACTTTCACTTGGTGGTTATAGAGTACTGCTCGCTCCTTCCCTCCGCAGATCCATTTACATAACAGCTGCGTGATGCCAGTGTCATGCTTTCCATAGCTTTTCCTCAAGGAGGCGGGGGAGGAGGTGGACACGAGTGGCTTCTTCCTCAGGCGCAGCGGCTCAGGGTGACACTGAGCAGTAGTGGAGGGCGTCCCAGAAGGCAGGCCCCATATACCTAGGTGTATGTTTTTGGGAGAGCTGGCCTGCTGAATGAGTTGGATGGTTGAAACGAGAAAACTCACACTGTCTCCACACTCTGAGCCTCCCAGCCTCACTTCTCAGACCCTTTCCCTTGCCTTCGGAGAGCGCGTCTTATTAAAGAGCTGTATCAGAGGAGCTGGGCCCCGATCCCCCCTCCTCGTCAGAGAGACGCCGTGGTGGGTGTGAGAAGGAAGCTAGATCGTTCTCAAAAAGAAATCAGCTTATGTCAGAAAGGCTGCATCGGCACTAGAGGCGGTGCTCTTACCTCTCAGGCACGGATGTTCCGTGGCCAGGGCTGTCCTAAGGGCTTTAGGCTGCTGAGCTCCCAGGGAAGGAGGCGATGGTGACTGTGAACTTGGAGATATTTGGAATGTGTTGTCGCTCAGTGTAAGAGGAGTGAGACTGTGACAGGTCTGCAGGTGAAGCAGGTGTATCTGATGGCTATGTCACTTTTTTTTTAAAAGCTAATATGATTGTTGTCCTGGCCAGTTTGCTCAGTGGTTAGAGCATCGGCCCGCAGACCAATGAGTCGCGGGTTCGATTCTGGTCAAGGGCACGCACGTACCTTGGTTGCGGTTTGTCCCTGGTCCTGGTCGGGTCCTGTGACACGGAGGCAACCAGTCAATGTGGCTCTATCACATAGATGTTTCTCTCTCTCTCTCTCCCTCCCTCTGACTCTATGTAATGATAAATACAAAAATATCCTCGGGTGAGGAATAAAAAAATAAAAATAAAAACAAAGCTCTTATGATTGTTAAGCAGGACAACGCTTTAGGGAAATGCATTAAAAAAACACACACAATTCTTTATTCCTTTTCCAATATTGATTTAGAGAGAAAAAAATCATTCTCAGGTTTCTTAGGGTGGATCTGAAGATGAAACAATGTTGAAGAAGAAAGGGTGAGGGGATTTTATCTGGAAAGCAAAATACTCTGATGGTTATTTCTGAAGGACTTGTACTTAAGTGGGTCTTGATTATGTCTGTGTTTATTTGCCCCTTTTGCTTGTTTTGTGATCATTTGTTCCTGGGAAGGACATTTTATCATAATGTAATTTTTCCTTTACCTTACCACTTAAAGAGATTCTAGTGTAGAGGCCACTGGCTTCCTCATTTCTTCCTGACTGGCATCCTCCTGAGTGACTGGTACCAGTCGCTTGTGTAGGCCCAGAAGGTCCCGCGTCTTCAGAAACCAGTCCTTTTGAGCTAATTTCCCATAATTCCACAGCCATATAAATCCTTCTAAATTAGCTCCATCTTTAAGGTATCCTTAATATAAAATTTATCCAGCAGGAGTGGAATGATATAATAAAACATTGAACTTAGAGGCAAGAATTCCTCTTTCCAGCCCTAGTTCACCGTGACCTTGAAGGAGTCCCTTAAGGAAATGGACGTTCCGTTTGGCCCGCTGTGTGGGGATAGAAGCTGCTTTAGCAGCGTCACAGACGTGTGCTGGGAGGCAGCGGTCCTTTCAGTGATACCCCCAAGGAGGGAAGAGGGTGTGTTTCAGAGGCTGTTGTCTTTATGTTTCTCCTGCACTAGGAAATGACCCCACTTGTGCCCGGGTCTTGTCGGGACAGCACTGCGTCCCTCCCTTCTCCCCGTGTTCTCCGCTGCAGTCCTCACCTTCCTCTCCGAGCTGGTACTCGTCTCCCATGTCGGTCCAGCCCCGGTAGATCTGTCTGGGAAATTACTTGACTAAGACAATTGCCCACTTTTCTCAAGCGATTTGACGACAAGACCTGATTGAGAAGGCAAAACAGTTGGTGCAGTAGCCTTGAAGAGGCCACGGAGGCCCCCCAGATTCCAGGCCCCCAAACAGAGCATTCCGTTATTTTTTTGTCTTCTTAGAAAATAACCAGAGCAATTATTTCCCCTAGGACCCCCTCTTCTTATTGAATCCCATATCTCTTCCATTCAAAGCTCTCCCTCCCAGGGCCTCCCTCCCGTTTCTTTCGTAAGCGCCTTCTTCCTTTCCCCTGGAGAATTGGGACCAGCTTTCACCAGCTCTGCTTTTCCTCCCAGGGAATTTGCTGCATCTGTCACGTCTGTTTAGGGAGTCAGGGCCTTTGAGAAGTTCTTGTTGGCCTCACCTGGATGAAGCAGATGCTTTAGTGATGGGAGCCCGGCCAATGCTGAGGCTGCAGGGCACCGCTTCTGCCCAGGAGCCAAGTCCCGTCTCCCGGGCTTCCAATGGGTGTCCTCTCAGCCATCCTCTTGTTTGGGCGTCAGTGGGGTATTTTAGGGACAAAGAGATTTCCAGCCACTGCAGTTTCCCTCCAGTGAGTTTTGCCATCAGAGCACCTCATTGGTTCAGAACCAGGGAAGAAAAAAGTGCTGGCACCTTAGCCCTGATCCAGGGATGGGTCTCAGGAGGTGCCAAGATTTTTTCCCCTCCTTATGTCATTTCTGATTCCCGATTGTTAGAAAACAAAGTTCAGATCAGCTCCGAGACTGATGACGCAATGTTCGAAAAGGAAAGGGCTGTGCCTCCTCTCACATGCTCTGCCTCCGTCTCCAGCTCAGGGTACATTGCTGACTGCAGGAATATGCTGGGCTCTTGTCCTTTTCGGTGGGACGCAGCCTTCTAGGTAGGAGGCACGGAGCACCAGACCCCGCTTTTCTGTGTTGTCTTTTCCTTTCTTTCTTTTTCATTCACCTTCCACTTCCTTAGACAGTGAGCTCCTCATTGGTTTCAGGCCTTTTCTACTTAAGGAGGTCTTGTTTTTATTGGACTCAGTGCCCCAAAAGAGGTCATCCCCTGAGCCATCCTTTTGGGGTGACATCCGCTGGCTGCTGCTTATTTTAAGAGTGCAAAGGAGGCAGGGGAGCGCTCTGGAGAGAGAGCTGCTGCTGCCTGTGCAGAAAATCTCACCGGCCGGCGACACTTTCTCTGCCGAGTTCAGTTTATAGGTTATTTTATGCTCTGGAACCAGCCAGGGGGTGAGCGAGGCAGCACAGCTGTAAGGAAAGTGTAAGAATAAAAATCTGGGTTGGGAGCGATGCCAATGTGACCCATGGACAGAGGTTGTCTTCCTTCTTGGTCTTCCTTTGGGATAAAGCACGGACTCAAGAAATTCCTTCTGTCAAAATACTGAAATGCAAAATTGTTAGCTCAGCGGGTACCATTAATGATGAGCATCATTAACAGCTGAGCAGAACCAGTTCCTGAGGGAACAGGAATTGAATTAGTGAAAGATAAGAGCACTTGGGAGTACTACCGAGAGGGGCAAACCTAAGGGAGCCCCGCTCCAGTTCTTGGAGAGCCCTGAGTGGGCAGAAGCTGCAGGGCAGAGACGTCGTCTGGCTTCTGAGGGCGGTGCCACAGGGGCTCCATCTGTATCTGCTTATAGCTCTGATCAGAGGGGAGGAATCCTCGAGCTACACAGGAGAAGGTGGCCAACCTCAGTGCTCACTGGGAAGAGCACTGTTTGCAGCCAGGACTGGTGCTCCTAAATACTTTATTTTAGATCATTCAGAACCAGAGACAACAATGAGAAAAGGAGCCTCAGATGTTTATAAGATGAGGTGACTGTACGTCAAAGTGAGAAGTGAGGCGCAGCCCTCCTGCCGTAGAAAAGTGTCTGAGCAGCAGAACTCCACTCTCCGTTATCAGATCTGTCGATGCGTCACTCATCGTGTCCCAAGCAAAGGATCCAGAGTCCCTGAAACCAACTTAGCACCGTTCCTACAGCAAAGAAAAAGAGAGAATACCAAGAGGAGCTGCATATCTCCCAACACAGGAACTAGGAAAGGATCTCACTGGAAGGCACAGGCTTCTCACAGACCAGTGACAGGGCCCGGCGTGTGCTCTCTGATAGTTTCGCAGCTGAGTTCTTTAATGGGCCCGAGCAGAGTGAGCTCGTCAGTGGGACGACAGGAAGAAATGGGAAGTTCTCCGTCAATGGCACATAAGTGTCCACGGTGTAAGAAGTATTGACTGGAACGGCTGCCCTCTCAGCCATGGAGCAGATCCAGGCTGTAAATAATACTAGGGCCGTCAGAGAGTCCAGTTGACCACAACTCCACGTTGAACCAAAAGCCGAATGCAAGAGGTCAAGTCAAAATAGGGCAGCTACTCCTGGAGGAGCGGGAGCTCCTCATAAACCCCTTCATCTCTGTCATTCAGGACGCGTGGCTGCTGTTCTTAACTCTAGCAGTGGTTTGCCTCCAAGTCACCCGCTCTTCTGTCCAGGCTGGCTGGCAAAGAGGAATCCAAGAATAAGTCGCAGGGATGTCTTGAACAAATCTCATTTTGGACGTAGGCATTTTAGGACGAGAAACATAACAGGGAACATACCAGTCAAGCGGGTAAAACTCAGAGCGAAAGCATTTGCTCTGTTTGGTGACATTTCCACTGCTAGATACCTGCAGGATTGCCTGTTTTAGTTCATCCATTTATAACTCATGTAATGATGAGTATATCTCAGAGATGCCTGGAAATAGGAGGGAAAGGACTCCGAGCCTCGTCCGGGAGTACTAGGTGTGTATATATGGAGGGAGTAGCTTGGAATAAAGGTTGCTTAGTTTCCTGATTGCCTGAAAATGTCCCTATCAATCTGAAACATGAGCCATAGATTATAAACTCCAGGGACATGGGGGTGTTAAATTCAGTGGACTTCAAATCCCTAGGTACCTGTGGGTCAGAGAGGTCACACACTTAAACACTTTTGGGTCCAGACAGGTAACTAAATGTGTGAATAAGCCCTGCATTTTTTTTTTTTTTTTTTTTTTTTTTTGCAAAGAGTCGTGGGCCTGGTCTATACATTCAAATAACAAAATTCTTAAACACTAGCAGCCAAGCAGAACAGTCTGCAGCAGGATTCTGAGCCGCTGCCAGCCTGCAGCCTTGGAGGAAGCCTCAGACTCGGAGCGAATGCGCTCCCTAGAATGCATGAATATTTTTATGAGTAGGATCAGCTCACAATACCCATCAAGGTCCTTGGATGAAAATGTCAACATAAATGACAATGTATCATTAATCACAGTGTGTAAGAGAGATATGGGCAGGCAGACAGATGAATAGGTTTCATAAATGGTAGACTTGATCATCAAAATGAATCCAGATTATGCTAGCTTTTAAACACCCTTTAAAATTGTCTTAGGGATATAGATATCATGAAATTTAAAGTAAGCAGGGTATCTATGCAACATTTATTGACCAACTTCTCTATGCCTGGCCCTGGACAAGTTACTGGGAGTATTATGTAGGTGAATAAGACATCTTAACCCTGGATGCCTCCACCGGCTGAGGGTCAAGAAGGAGCTCAGTCTCGTTTTGAGGTAGCAAGGACATTGGTCACTTCAGATGACTTATAACAATTAATTTAAATTTTTCATATTTCTATGGTGCAAAAATTTTCTTACTAAAATGTGTGACCTTAGCTTTGGCTGGTTTGGCTCAGCGGTTAGAGTGTTGGCCTGCAGACTGAAGAGTTGTGGGTTCAATTTCTGGTCAAGGGCACATACCTGGTTTGCAGGTTTGATCCTGGGGCCTGGTAGGGGCTGGCTGGGGTCATGCAGGAGGCAACAAATCAATGTGTCTCTCTCACATTGATCTCTCTCTCTCCCTCCTTCCGTCCCTCCCTTCCAATCTATCTAAAAAAAAAAAAATCAATGCAAAAATATCCTCAGATGAGGATTAAAATAAAATAAAATAAAATGTGTGACCTTGGAGACATTTCTTAACTTCTGCGCCTTTTTTCTCACGTGTTAAATGAGAGTAATAATACTGCCTGTCTCAAAGGGTCATTGTGAGGATTAAATGAGTTAATCCATATAAAGTATTTGGAAGAGCGCCCAACATATAGTAAGTCCTCAATAAATATGTATTAGCTATTAATATTCTCTCAGCAAACAGTGTAAACATTGACATTAGTCACACTAGCTACTCCAAATGTCATTGCACATTCATTTTATGGTTTTGAAAAGTACAAAGGGACAGTACCCAGTGGTTATTCCATGGTCTTGATTCCTGACATTCTGCTCAACTACAGCGAGACCGGGCTTTGTGAATGGAAAGGAGTCTGGAATGGACGTAGCCTCGAGAGCACAGACCGATAGGCTGGATCTCAGAGGGCCGACTTTGCAAAGCCTCTTGATGCAAATGCTGATGGACTTTTCCTCCAGCAATTTTGGATTACCCACATCAATGGATGGGCAACGTGATTTGGAGAATCCTAAATGCAAGCAACTCATTATCCTTGGTTTGGGAGATTTCTTTTCAACTTGTGTTTCAAATATGGAAATTTGCCTTCCTGGGAATTTGCTGTATTTTCAGCAACACAAAGTCATCCCACTCTAAAGATCTGGCCATGCGCCTTCTCTGATCCATTCTCATGTTTGCTGCGGACATGAAGCTTGAACATAAAGTAAAGCTCAGTTCTTGTTACATACTTTATTCCCTGTCCGAGGAAGTTCCTTCTGCGGGCCGTGACCCAAGCCTCTGATTCTTACCCCTTCCTCCCTATCAAACATTATTCTCATTTTTTTCCTCTCTGATTTCCATGGTATTAAGTTGGATAGTATTGGTTATTTAATCACTATTAAGAATTTTCCCTTCCCCGGAGAAGAGTAAATGCTTTACCTAGCTAAAATACTCTGCTCCTTAAAGAGTGACAGGTGCGCGGGGAGTCCAGGCACACGGGCTGGCTAGTGGCTCGCTCTAACTGGCTCTTCATGTCACTCATAAAGCTGGTCTCAATCACTGAAAGCTGAATTGGGCTAAGTAAATGGGAAGTTTCCTTTAAAAATTCAAGCAAGATTTCCCCAAATGATAGAGAATGGGTGGGCTTTTGACTTTTTTTTTTTTTAAAGAGATTTCTCTTGGTGCTAGATTTGGGTGTTTCACTAATTAGCAATATATTTCACCTTGTTAGTTGTGAGTAGAGAACTGAACTATACGATTGAGTTATTGTATCTATTCCACCCTCAGCTTCCTAATCTATAGAAGAGTGAAAATCATAACTAATTCACAGGGAGGGGTCAGGATGAAACGATCCGACCCCAGGATTCTCCAGAGCAAGGCCCTACTTTATTACTATTAACTGCCTCCTTCCTCCTGACATCTGATGATGCTGGGCACTAAGGTTGTCCTCCGAAAGCATACTTTATAAGGCACAAAATGCTATAGAGGTGTCACACATTCATGTCAGGACCTGGGTAACAGTGCGTTCCGATTACATATGAATGGGGAGCTCACTATTCTAATCAACTACAATTGAGATCAAAGTTATTTTGACATATTAATTTTTTTTACATAAATATTTTTATTGGCTCATAATCAGGCATAATTGTATAGAATTCACATAAATAACTATACTGAGTATAAATTTTGCTTAGCCAGACCAAGTTTTTCCCTAGTGAATGTCCTAATTCTTTCCTATTGTCAACCTTAAAGTTGATGATTTCTCTGGTACCACATGTTATTCTCAGATCACCATTATCATTGGCATCAGTGGCAATACCATTATCACATGTGGTCCCTATTAAGAGCCTAGTTAAGAGCTTCAGGTAAGGTAGACCTGGGTGTGAATTCTGGGTTCATCCTTTGCAAGCTATTTACAAGCTGTGACAGTTTCCTCATCTCTAAAACAGGGATATTAATAACTTTACATATGACTACTGAGATCATTAAATGTGGTAATGTTTGTAGAACTGTAATGAACACAGTATCTGACTCATACTGTGTATATCTTCTGTGCTACAGTATATGACGTGATATAATACACATTTTGGTAGGGAACCTCCTTCCCGGGAGCTGGGGATTCCCTCTGCCGGCCCCCAGCACCCATGCTCAGCCGGAGCGTCTACGAACCACCTGGGATCTTGAAACAGCTGCTCTTCGGTGATATGGGGATTGTTTGGGGGGGAGAAGAGTAGAAGATGTACTTAAAGTGTTTATTTACTATAATTTCTAGCTCAACTAATTGGGAAAAGATCTAAATAGCTCTCCCACCTGCTCCCTAGAAGCCTCAGCCAAATGAGAACTGTGGGTGGGCACACGTTCGTGCTTCAGCTTCTGAACCCACCCAGGTGCAGTCCCAAATCATGCTTTTAGCGGACGGCGGGAACCTGTGCCTGGCTCCCAGCTGTTTGGGAAGTGATGACAAGTATGTGGACTGATCCTGGGGCTTTGCTCTGGCCTCTGGCAGAGCTAAGTGCATGTCACCCATGATCACGTCCTGGTGAGGCTTCCAGAACACACCTAAGAGGCAAATATCGCATACAGCTCGAAGAGGCTCCCAGAACTAGTCTAAACTCCCTTAATCAAATGAAAATGAAAAAGTAGCTTTATTGGGGATTTTAGAGTAAAAGAGACTTAGGGTTCACCTCTCCCCTGCTCCGTGTTCAGTAGAATGTGTTCTTGGGGAGGATGTGACCCCTTTGCCCCAGTCTTCCCCTCATCGTATGCCAAGGTGCCTGGAATTCCTCACGTTCAAGTCACTCCTTTGGATTAAGGCATTGTCTCCAAGGCAAATGTATTGTGTGGGGGTGAGGGAGTGGATTTAGATGTTGCTACATCTCCTCTTAGATTGTTAGATTACCTAGGAATAAAACCTTGATCTGGTGATGTGGCATTTGGGGTTGAAGATAAGGAATGGACATGAGGGCATTGTCAGGTTCAATTCTGCGGTAGCTTACCCTGGATCTCCTGGAGAAATAAGAACAGGAGAGGCTACATAAAATAATTAATAAATACATTAATTAAATACAGGCACCTAAAGAATAAGGATAAGGAGCAAAGAGGCCAAGCATCACTGATTTTGTAACTTCTACCTCAATCTTATTTTGCAGATGCCAGTATCTTATTAATAGGAGCGATTCTAATGTGAACTGTCTCTGTCAGCACTGCCTACCTTTCCTCACCTGCGGCACTTATCAACATCGAACATACCATATGTTTTAATTACATATCTTGTTTGTGTCTCTCCTACCACTCAGGGGGCAGAATTTTGTCTTTTTTTCCCTTTGCTATATTCTCAGGATGAAGGATGGTGCTTGGCACCTAGTAGGTCTCCATAAATACTGGAATGAATGAATAAATTCTCACATGTCCACAGCCCTACCTCACTGAGTTATCTCTGCCTACGTTTCTCTCTCTGTGCCCTGGTGGTTGGTGAGACTGATGTGAGTGTTATGAAGATACAAACCAGTCATATCATGGCATCATCCAGACTTGGGATATGGGGACGAATGTCTCAGTTTCTGACCTCATTGACTTATCTGAAGTCAGCTTGTGAGAGCTGAGAATAGCCCTGCCATCACAGATATGTGTGCCCAACTCTCGGGACTAACCACACTTAAGGGACATTTGAGGTCCTTATGGAAATATGAAATGGATATGGGACAGCTGTCTGTATATGAAGCATACGTCTGCTGTATACATTGATATTGGATGACTATTGATATTTCTGTAGTTTTTGTATTTCTAGCTGTTTGCAAATTGATGCTTATTTGGTAAATGGTTAATATTATTATTATTACTTACTTTGGAAAAGATTTCTGTGTGCTTTTCAAATCTCCAATCTGTACCATACACAAACCGGAAACCACTTTGCATGGCCCCTTAATCCCCATGGGATTCTGGAGGGCCACAGACAGCGGACGCCAGCATCACCCGCTGGTGTGTGAACACGCAGGCTTGGAGCGAGACGTAGCCGCCATTCACAGCCACAGCTGAAGGGAAGCCACTTTATTAATAGCTTGCTATTGAACAGCTCAGGATTGATTTTTGTTTGGCTTTGATGTATACTTTACTACTTTCATGTTGCTTAGGTCGTTTCTACTTCCATATGATCTCCGTTTCTTCCTAGTCCCAGTCCTCCTCTAGGACCTACAGGTTCTTCTGAGATTTCTCCCTGCAGTGTCCTGAACAGGAAGGACCACGTTTCTCTCTCTTTCTTATATGAGTCAGTTGAGGTATTTTTTCAATGTCTACTGACCTAAGAAGAACGAATACCTTTATGAAAGGATCATAAGACATTTATGATTATTATTGCATTTATGATTTGTTATTACATTATGGAGCGAGGTAAAGACCTTGGCAATCGTCTGTTAGTTTTTGTGTAGGGAAGCTGAGATGCTATGTGTTAGGCATCCATCCATCCAGACAGCATTTGTTGAACATTCACTACATGAAAGGCACGTGCTAGGGACCAGAGATTTAAAGGTGAGCAAAATACATAATCCTATGTGCATGGATCTTAAAGCGTAGTAGGAGATTTAGACATCTAAAGAACTAACAATAAAGTAGGACAAAGAATGTGATAAATAAAGGTAAAGTTTATGCACTCTAGAAGGAATAGTTCATTTTGAGTAGGGAGTCAGGGAAAATTTGAAGAGAGGGAATATTTGAACTGGGTGAATTCCATAAGGGGGTGGTCAATGGAAAATGGGTTTAAAAGTATACTTTAGGCAGAAGGATCATTACAGAGTAACACCCAGACGTGTGAAAGTGTTTGACATGTTCAGGGAGCTAAAAGACTGGAGTATAGGGGGTACACGGAAGCGTACTGGGAGATGAGGTTGGAAAACTATTTGGGAAGCAAATCAAGATGCTGTGGCCTTTATTCTTTAGGTAAAGGAGAACTCGGCAACATCAATACAATTAATTCGAAAGATTTCAAATGATACACTTATGTTAATTCAGTATGCATGGGTTTGGTCAAGTAGAATATATAGATAGAGATTATGTAAGAGTGATGTTTTAAAAATTGGTTTCTTCAATTCACAGTTGGATGTCTGATGCTTTGAGAATCAGGTTGGCCCTTTAAGGACAAATATAGATCACTTGAGCAAGTGCATCTATAAAGACTGAACTTGAGAGGTCTGGGGCTATTAGCAAGAGAGAGCCTCCACTGACAGGAAACTGGCCTCCCCCTTGGAATGGAAATGAAAGAAGAGTCTCACGTTGCAACTAAACTACTTCTCCATGGAGTGAGAACTACTCTATAGCTACAGACGATGATTCACCTTGGCTCAGGCCAAGGGGTTTAAAATGACAGAAAAAGAAGTAGGTACCTCAAGCACCTCTAGAAAATAGAAACTGGTTAGTACTGAAGGGCCGTAGCCCTATTAAAGGCCTTATTGAGGACTCTGGCTGTGAAAAGTTAAGTACCAACAGTGTCCCTCAAACCTCAGACTGAAACGTGGACTCCTGCCCGCCTGTCAGAGGCCATCCCTAGTCCATGGCGTGCACCAGCCCTCTAAAGCCACTAGGGGTGGTGTGGTGCAACCCTTCCTTGAATAAGTAGACTTCATATGCTCAGGCTCTTTGCCCTTTAGTGACCTATGATTTGGTCACAGGTAATAGTGAGGAAACATAGGAGATCAAAATTCGAAACGCATTTGGATAGTTTGCTTAAAATGCTGCTCAAAGCTTAGTGAGGAATATGACTGGAAAGTAATTGTAAACGACTGCCGTCTGGACTAAATAATCTGGTACTTGATTATATTGAGCAACCTTTGTTTCATGGTAGAGACATCTCCTTTTCTTCACAAGACTGAATAGCCTCTGGGGGGCAAGGTCTTCTTTGCCCAGCCAGTTTGATTTCTTACAGTTCCTATCAGTGCATAAACAGTGGCTCTGTGATTTCTTGAATGATTATTTTCATTCAATGTTTCCTCCAGATCTCATTGCTTGGACTAGGTATTTAGCAAGTATTACTTTGGAACACCCAAATGTGTGTTCTTTTCTTGTTGCTTAAAGAAGACACTCCATATTCAGAAATTGCAGGTTCCATTCTGAGTTATACAGTGTGAACTTCTAATGGAAATGACTCTTTTTCAATGAAGTTTAAAAGATGTGTGCATGTGTGCGTGTGTGTGTGTGCGTGTGTGTGTGTGTGTGTGTGTGTGTGTGTGTGTGTGTGCATATCTGAGATTAAGTCAGGGACTTTGAATTTCTGTTGTTGTTTTTGATGTATCCCCAATGGCCAACATAACATAGCCCATGGCATGTGCTGAATAAACATTTATACAACAACCTAATAAAACAAAATGAAGAAAACATAAGTTTATTTGAAATCTGATACCTCATATTCCAACTAAACTCTACCTCCAGGTCCACCTATGAGGAATCACTGATTCCCTTGTGTGGGTTGTTATCACAGCTTAGCCCACAAGCATCCTTATCTTTCTGGAGTGCCTTTCCAGCTTCCCATTGTTTCCTGTCACACTGCTTAATGAAGAGGGCCATTCATCATCGCTCCTTTCTTTCACCTAATCTTCAGTTATCCCTTCTCAGATCCCTTTCTCCAGGTCTAAGGTCCTGTGCTACATCTTCAAGTGAACCCTTTTTCTATTACTAACCTACATGGGATCATTAAAGTGAGTGCCTCAGATAATACTCTCTTTGCTTTCACCAAGAGCTTATGGTTTTGGGGACAGTACATCTATGCAGGGTTGAGTCCGTATATTTCCCATGTTTCAGTTAAGACTGGTCCTGTGCTTTCCTTTCCAGAAGTTCCAACTGGTGCAATGATTGCCTTCCTTAGACTTTGGGTTGTGGACCTATTATTACCACTCTAATGCCTGGATCATTTTGCAGTGTATTAATAAACCCAGGTGCATATCCATTCAGATGCCTCTAAACCTGTAAGGATACTTTCTTTTTTCTCCTCATTCCCATGCATATAGTTTCTCTCTTCCTTGATCCCTTGATCCCTTGTTTTTACATTGGGTTATTTTCTCTCTCTTTCTCTTTTTTCCCCCTTGTTATCAGCTGCTTCTCTCTTTCCTAATTTCTATCTCTCTTTTTTCCACTTGTTCTCTGAAAATAAACATACGTACAAGTAAAGTTTAGCCCTGAAATAGTAATGTAGGCCATCAGGGCTCCAGGGGAAGGGGCTGTGAGGTCAGAGCAACAGCAACTCTTCCCGCTTCCTGACCTTTGGCACTTGTCCACCATGTCTGGCCCATGGACTGTCTCCTGCCTCCCCTTTCCCAAGCCCATTTCCTCCCCCTTGACTTAGAGAAGGTTTTTGGACAGTGTATCAAGTACATGGGCTGCTGAAGTTTTCTCTCCTTTATGTATAGGTAAGAGCTGGTATGTAGTTCTGAGCTGGGTTCATAGTGGGTCAGCATCAAATATCAACTTTGTCTCCTAAGAAACTAAAAATTTCATGTCCCCAGGGAAGTTTCTTCCTGAGGGACATGAGTGATGCTAATAAAAGTTCCAAAAGGTTGATATAAAAAACTAGAAAGTCAGGTTTACCAGGAGACATTACTTGGAGGGTTTTAAAGTTCATGAAACTGTTTGATGAGTGAAGAATTGACGGTGACCGAAGGGAACATGTTTCTGAAAGGGAATTAGTATCAAGTTCGCGCACTGTAGTGTGAGGAGAGGTATTCCACATTGGTGCATTTTGGTCAGCCGTGGAGCACAGATTATACCTAGAAACTGGAGCCATGCTAGTAAATGCTTAATCTCCCGTTCTCAAATTTCTCAGTATTTCTTTTTAGCATCAAAATCGTTTGCTATTACATTATCTGCTTCTTACAATCTGACAAATGGTAGTCTATTTTTTATTCAATGCCTGACCACAGGACTGGTATCTTCCCAGTACAAGCAGCCCGGAAGACGGTACCCAATTGCAGGGGACTCCAGAGTTTGTTGCACAGAGAGATGTCTGAGGTTATGTAACGCTGGAAAGGAGCTATTTAGCAGAATTCGGGAAATGGAGCCAGAAGTGGGGAGTTAGGAAGGCAACAGCTACTAAAGCAAGATGGCAGTGCAGATGGTCAAAAGGAAATGATCCTGGATCTAAAGACACAGACCCTGAGGGTCCTTCGGGTCCCTCTTTTAATACAGGCTTGAGGCATTGTGTCCCTAAGTCAAGGTGGCTAGTTTTTATTTATGTTACATTCTATGGAGGCACCACACTGACGAGTTAATCTCATGAGTGACATCTGAAGGTGAGTCTCGTTGACTTCATTTCAGGGTAACATTTCTTTGTCCCCAAATTATTGGGGTGCACCCTTGATGGGCTATTGTCTCTCATTCACCAACCAAACCTACCTGTACTTCTTCCTCATGCCTTCTCTTCATTCCCACAAACAAACTGAAACTAAGTAAAGCGAAAAGAGGAGTTTCTTTGGTGGTGTGTTCTCTGTCCTTGTAGCTCTCTTTAAGAAATAGTCACACGGGACAGTTGCCAGAATGCCCCTGTTTGTTCCCCAGCTTGCCCCCCACTGACTGACCGCACCTTCCTCCGCGTTCTGGCGGGTGCTGCTGGGAGTCTGGCCCCTCTGTGCTCTAGTCTCCTGCCTTCCTTCCAGAGTCTGCCCACCCGGTGTTCCTTCACATCGTGGTTCTGTTTGGTCTCTTGCTACTGTTTCTGTGCATTAATCTGAGCTAGGGTATTAAAACTTGACAAAGAGCCCTGGCTAGTTTGCTCAGCGGTTAGAGCGTTGGCCCGCGGACCAAAGAGTCGCAGGTCTGATTCTGGTCAAGGGCAGGTGCCTGAGTTACAGGTTCAATCCCCGGCCCTATTCGGGGTCGTGCGGGAGGCAACCAATCGATCTCTCTCTCCTTCCCTCTCTCCCTTCCTCCCACTCTACCTAAAAATCAATGGAAAAATATCCTCAGGTGAGGATTAACCAAAAAAGAAAGAAAGAAACTAAGACTCAGAGAGGTTAAACAGCTTGTCCAAGCCTACACAGTCTGAACGCCCCAAAGCCAGGTGGTGTGGCTCCAGGGACTCCCCTCGTGAGCACTGTGTTCTCTCTTTAACCAGCAGGGAGCTGGGATGTTGCTCTGATGGGAACCCCTTGGGAGGTTTTAAGAAGGGAGTGCCATGGGTAAGAACGCTGACTTCCATGTGGCAGGAAAGGAGTGGAAGCTGGGAGACCAGTTGGAAGGTGACTGGGAGACCAGGGTCCAGGTGAGGGGCGGTGGCTTAGGCCAAGGTTTGTGGGACACTGAGCCATGTCAGAGGCTGGTCCATGAGATCATGTGCTTGTGTATCTTTGTGCTTAGTATGTGTTTTGGGTTTGTCTTTATTTTGGGTGGAGGAGGATGCATTTGGTGGATTTAATGCAGGCGGATTTGGCAGTGCGCTGTGAATGCAGAGGACTCACCTCGTCTCCAGGTAGCTGCTCTCCAGGAGCCGAGCCCACAAGTGACGGAGCCTTTTCCGCAGTTTTATGAGCAGAGTTGAAAGAACCTATTTTAAAGATGAATGTTTAACGTTTTTAGCCTCTTCATCCTACTGTATATTTTTTAATACGTTAGAGTTAACACATTTTTTCAAGACAAATATACTTTGGACCTTTTGGAAGAATAATCTTCTTAAACTTAATTCATTCTCTTTCACATGGTAAAGTAGAAATGTTCTTGATGCCTAGCACTTTAGGGTACCCATACATAGTTAAACAGGCAAAATAACCCGTCACTAAATTTATTCCGCCTATTCTCTTAGAGCTGTTTAATTTGCCGATGTTCTTGTAAAGTAGATCACTCGCCAAGCCCACAGGTTAGGAAGATGTACTGAAGCATAGTCCAGCTTAGTTCAATAATTTTGGGTAGCAAATCAGAAATAGACCTTTTGCTAGAACATAAAATAGACTCTTAATAATTTAACTAAAAATAGACTCTTAGTGTCCTTGATTCACTTAGTGATGACAATGCTTCTAGTTATTCTGCTCTGAGGGAAATAATTCATGTATAATGTGCACATTCAATACAACAATTACATAGTTGTTTTAATATATAATTAAATAATCCAACTGTGATGAAAACATACACATACAATATATACTTATACATTAAGTGCTAAAAATAAGATATCCAGTAAAATGATCTTTTAAGAGTGAAGACGAAACAAAAGCGTTTACGTACAAAACACATCTAAGAGTTTGCTACCAACAGTACCTTCACTGAAGGTTATACTTTATGAGAAATAAAAACGATCCCAGAAAGTGGGTCTAAGAAGAAATAGCCAGTGGTAAGGAAAACAAAACTCAAACAAAAATGGTAAGCAACTTGATATGAAATAGTAACAATAAGTAAGTATGGGGGTTAAAAACATTATATATTCAAAATTCTGGACAATAAGGGCATATAAATCAGGAAGGAAGTGATTGATGATAAATAATTCTTAGGTCCTTTTTTTCTTGTATGAGGGTAAAGATATTAATTTTAGACTTTAAGTTAAATATACAAGTTGAAATTTCTAAACTGCTCTGTAAAAAAAGCAGAGGTTGGCAAACTTTTTCTATAATGGAAAAGAAATATCACTATTTACCCTCACAATTCTCTCGCAGCTGCTCAACTTTACCATTGTAGCACAAAAGCAGCCATGGACTACGTGAAAATGATGGGTGCAGCTGGTTCCAATAAAACTTTATTTATAAAGCGAAATAAGCCTGTCAGAGGAAGATAAGTACCACATGATCTCACTTATTTATGGAATATCATGAACAAAATAAGCTGACGATCAAAATAGATCCATTGACATGGAAGTAGGGAATAGATTGACAAACCTCAGAAGGAAGGGGGATGGAGGTTGGGGTGGGAAGAGATAAATCAAAGAACTTATATGTATATATGCATAACCAATGGACACAGACAGTAGTGTGGGGAAGGCAGGAGGGGGGTGGGAGCGGGGAGGAGGGGGTCCAGTGGGGGAATAAAGGGGAACATCTGTAATACTTTCAACAATAAAGATTAAAAAATAAAAATAAAAACAAATAAATAAATAAATAAACAAAAAGCCCATAAGTAAAATGAATTTAAATATTGTAACTACTTTCCTATTTAAGTCAGAGCTATCGCCAAAACACTAGCTATTTAATAAGATTGGAAATTCTCATTGATTTAAAAGGCTAAATTGGTGAGAACTTTTCTTTTTGAGAAAGTTTTCTTTCCAAAGGCCAGGCTTTCTGGAGAGTAGAAGGGAACTGTGATGTGGGCAGCTGCTTTGGTTTGATTGGGAAAGTTTAAAAAATATTGCCAGCAAGGAAGGGAGTAAATGATTGAAAATGGAAATACAAACATACCTTGATAGTACAGCTAGCCCCAGGGAGCCCACAGCAAAATGAGCGTGCTGTTATTTATTATTTATTAAAATAGAAATTCTCCTACAAGTTCGTAGGAGAAACACAGGCTTTTGGTCCAAGTGCTGTAGCCTGGAGGGTACGATTGATGATTCGGGCAGCCACCTCCCCCACAGCACACTCGGCCTGTGCTACATCTGTTCCTGGACCCAAAGCAGCACAGTGACGGGTCTCTGGGTTATCAGAGTCACTCAGAGGAGACAGAGACTGTTTGACAGGACGGCTCTGGGGAGATGTGACTGACTCGGGAATGTTCCGAGCCATGAGAATCAAATAATGACCTGGCCATGCCCACTTTTATTTGATGAAAAAGTTAAATCTTCTAAAGTGTTCTCTACACAAGTATACCTTCACGATGTATACAATTAAAATAATACAGATGCCCTGGCCGGTTTGGCTCAGTGGTTAGAGCGTCGGCCCGCGGACCAATGAGACCCGGGTTCGATTCCGGCCAAGGGCATGTACCTGGGTTGCAGTTTGTCCCGGGCCCTGGTTGGGGTCGCACAGGAGGCAATCAGTCGGTGTGTCTCTCACATCGGTGTTTCTCTCTCTCCCTCTCCCTCTCTCCTTCCCTCCTAATGTCCTCAGATGAGGATAAAAATAAATAAATAAAATAATACAGATGAACCAAAAAAAAACAACAAAAAAACTTTCTTTATAAAAGCAGTCGGGGGCAGTTTTGGCTACAGCTCTTGGTTGCAGACCTCTGCCTTAAAGCGTGCTATAAATAGAAGAGAATGGCTGGAATAGATGAACTAATCATCTAACTTGAGCACTTAGAAAAAGGAAAACCAAAAACAGAATAAACCCAGAGAAAGAAAAAGAAAATGATAAAGACAAGAGCAGAAAATAAATAAATAAAGACCCATAAAACAAAGCCAAAGTCTGCTTAGTTTAAAAGACTGCTTTAGCCTGCGTGCCCCAGAAAGCAGAACCTTAGGTAAAGACTACTATACAGCAGTCCCCCCTTAATCCGGGGTTTCGCTTTCTGCGGTTTTAGGTACTCGCAGTCAATCACTGCCTAAATATATTACATGGAAAGTTCCAGAAATAAACAATTCATACATTTTAAATGGCATGCCATTCTGAGTAGCCTGATGAGACCTTGCTATTCTGGTCCGTCCCTCCTGGGACATGATGTGGACGATCCCTGTGTCCAGCTCATCGAGCTGTATCCGCTACCCACCCGGTAGTCACTGAGTAGCCATCGCGGTCATCAGAGAGACAGGCCACCTTCACATAACTTTTATTACAGTATATTGTTATCATTGTTCTATTGTATTATTGGGTATTGTTGTTCATCTCTTACTGTACCTAATTTATAAGTTAAACTTTATCATAGGTATGTATGTATAGGAAAAAACATAGTATACTGTATATAGGGTTGGGTACTGTCATTTCAGGCATCTACTGGGGTCTTGGAACATATTCCCGGTGGGTAAGTGGGGACCACTGTACATTCATTAGGGAGGTACAAGCCCAGGGCTGTGAGGATTGGTTAGAAGAGTCGTAAAAAGCTCAGTGAACTCTCAGCGGGAACAGCATACCGCCGGTCAGCGCAGTCACCTATTTATACATTCAGTCTGATGATATTTTGTTTAGGATTTTGTATCTGTGTTCAGAAGTGAACTTGGTAATTATCTTTTCTTAAATAATCATTGACTGATTTTTGTTTAAAGATTATACTGGGAGAAAAAAAGGTTGTACTGGCCTCTATATTAATTTAGGAGTGTTTCTTCTCCTTACAGTCTTTTAAAGGATTTTGTAAGATATCAGTTGCTAGACCTTTTGCTGTTGTTGTAGAATTTGCCTATAAAATTACCTAAACCTTGTGTTTTCAGAGGAAACTTTTTAAATATGTTGATTAATTATATTTAATAGTTTATAAGAGCATTTCCAATTTTCTGTTTCTTCCTGAATCACTTTGACAGTCAGCTGGTGCAGCCACTTTGGAAAACATCATGGGCCACCTGATAATATGGTACTGTTGAACATACACGTACCCTGTGGCCCAGCAGTTTTTTTAGGTACAGCCTCTAAACTCATACACATGTACATGATCATGTGTTCAAGCATGTTGATAGTGTTTAACTACCAGAAACAGCCCACACACCCATCAGCAATAGAATGGAAAAAAGTGGGCATAATATATACATATACATATATATTATTTTTTGGTTAATACTCACCCAAGAATATTTTTTCCATTGATTTGAGAGAGAGTGGAAGGGAGGGAAGAAGAGAAAGAGAAACATCGATATGAGAGACACACGTTGATTGGTTGCCTCCTGCACACAGCCCAGCCAGGGCCAGGGAACAAACCTGAAACCCCGGTAGGTGCCCTTGAACGGAACTCAAACCTGTGACCCTTTAGTGCGTGGGCTGACACTCTAACCACTGGGCCACACAGGCCAGGGCCATATATATTTATATGTATTTACAGAGAACAATGAAATAAATTATCTAAAGTTACCTGCAACACTATGGGTAAATCTTATGAACATAATAGTGAAAACAGCAAGTCTTCAGAAGCTATAAACATTTGTTTTTTTCTTGTAAACAAGTAAAACTAAACAATATGTTATTTATGGGCACATACGCTTGTAGCAAAACTATAAAGGAAAGAGACTGAAAACCCTGCAGATGAACAGTACCTGCTGCCTCTGGCAGAGGGAGGAGGGGAGGTGGGAGAAGAGGTCTTCCTAAGATGGCTAATATTCTTTCTTATTCTTATATTGGGTGGTGGGAACACAAGGGTTGTTGTTATATCATAGATGACATTTCACACACACACACACACACATACACACACACACACACACCGCAGAAAAAGAGGCATTTTCCAGAAGGAGCTGGGACTACTACACAAAGACCCAGAGGAGTGGAGCATGCTGGGTGCAGGCCTGGGGCAGTGACCTGCTGTGGACCTGACGGGCGTGTAGCCAAGGGGCAGCCTGGGAGGGCAGATAGGACTCCAAAGAGCCTTGCATGAGATGTGTCTTTTGGACGGAAGACTTCTGACCATATTTGGAGAGGCTAATGAAACAGCAAGACCAGTTATAGGCCTTCAGGTTTGGTCCAGGCACAAGATGACAGAAGTGTCATCCAAAGTGGTGGCAGCCAGGGTAGAGAAGAGATGAAGGATTTGAATGAAGGGTATCTCAGAGGCAGAACGAACGGACAGGGTCGGTGCTGCCTGCTGGTTATGGGGGGTGAGGGAATCAAAAAAGTCAAAGGTGACCTCAGGGGGTTCCAGGGAGCATAATCAGAGAGTAAAAATGCCATCACCTGAGCTGTGGGACACCAGAGGAGGGACCTTTGTGGTCCCATAGAGAAGAGGAAAGGAAGACGACAGGTTGAGAGTCAATTGTATACAAGACACTTTTCTCCAGGGCTGACCTGTCAAAGGACATTTGGTCACTGTCCTTCTTAGACACCTGTCCCAATAGTACTGCACAGTCCTTCTGGAAAGACAAACAGTGCTTATCCTGACCCTGAGTTGCTCAATCTTCTTTAGCTTCTCCTGATTTAGTGGCCCCTTTGAAGCCTTTTAGGAAGGACCACAGCTCTCACGTTGCTGTGGCAAACCGTAACACAAGTCGCAGGTTCAGAGAACTTACCTCTGGACAGCGTCTGCGCTGTGGTCGGGGCTCCAGAACCCTCTCCTTACTATTGAACGTGCTGAAAGAACAGCTACGCTAGAGATCCCTTTGTTCCTTTGGCCTGTGGAGGCTTGTTCCAGAATTCTAAAACCACTTAATTAAAAGAAAAGATTCTTCTCCAGAGAACCAGAAGGCCTGGTGTGTTAGTTTGCTATCATAAAATCCCACAGCCTGGATGGCTTCAACAACAGAAGCTCATTTCTCACGGTTCTCGAAGCTAAAAGTCTGAGATCAAGGTGTACATAGGGTGGGTTTCCCATGAGGCCTCTCTCCTTGGCTTGCAGCTGGTCACCTTCTCTCTGTGTCCGCACATGGCCTTTACTTTGTGTTCACACTTTCCTGGAGTCTCTCCCTCTTCTTATAAGGACACGAGTCCCATTGGATGAGGTCCCACCTTTATGACCTCATTTTACCTAATTGCATCTTTAAGGCCGGCTCTGTCGCCAAATGTAGTCCCACTGGGGGTTAAGGCGTCAATATATAAATTTGAGGAGGGGACATCATTCAATTGGTAATACCTGAGTTCTAATTAAGGCACGAGAGGTATGATCTTGGGCAAGTGATTTTTCCTGCACACCTGTCCTCGTCATCTGAAGATAAGGTGTAAGAACGAGAGCAGTGGCTCTCAAACACAAGCACCTACCTGAATGGCTGTGGGACCAGACTGCTGAGCCCCAGCCTCAGGTTCTGATTCGGTGGACTGGGGTGAGTGAGAATTTGCATTCAAAGAAGTTTCCAGGCACGACTATTTCTGGCCTAGGACACACTTTGTAACCATTGGAATAGAATGATCTATATGGTCCTTTTAGTTTTCATATTCTGTGATGATTCTGTGGGAAGTAATACCTTGCAGGCTTTCTCCATTGGCGTCCTTCATCTGAATCACACCACCTGAAAATTAGTCTGAGTGGCTGTTCGCCCAGTTCTCGTAAGGATGGTACATAACTAGTTTGTCCCAATCTAGATGCATAGAAGGGAAATCATCACAGAGAAGGGATGACGTAGGGCATTCAAGTAAATTCTCTTGTGGAACCCTGTTGAAGGGCTCATATGACGCCCAAGAATGTGGAGAGGACTCCAGTGATGAACAGTCCCTCCCTCCAGGTGGTGTCCACAGCCTGTAGGAGACCAGAAATGCTATTGTACCTGTCACTGCCTTCTGTCCAACAAGGATTTTAAAAAATAAAAGAAGGTTCACCCTGGCCAGTTTGGCTCAGTGGTTAAAGCGTCAGCCTGCGGACCAAAGAGTCTTGGGTTCGATTTCGGTCAGGGATATATGCCTTGGTTGTGGTTCGGTCCCCGGCCCTGGTTGGGGTTGAATGGGAGTTTGACCAATCAGTGTGTCTCTTTCACCCTCTCTCCCTCTCTTTCTCTCCCCCCAACCCTCCACTCTATGTCAAGATAAAGAGAAAAATATCCTCGGGTGAGAATTAAAAAAAAAAAAGAGCTCGCCCTGGCCAGGCGGCTCAGTTAGTTGGAGCATCTTCTCATACACCAAAAGGCTGTGGATTCCGTTCCCAGTCAGGGCACATACCTAGGTTGCAAGTTCTATCCCCATCTGGGGCACAATTGATTGATGTTTTCTCTCTCACATTAACGTTTCTCTCTCTCTCTCTCCAAATTAATAAAAACATATCCTCAGGTGAGGATTAAATAAAAGAAGATGTTAGAGCTCAAAGAGATTGTAAGTCATTTGTAGACTAGCATTATATTTTTTCAGAGGAGGTAACTGAGGTTTAAGGATGACCCACCCAAAGCCACACAGCAAATTAGTGGCAGGGTCGGAATCAGAATTCAGGTCTAATGATTCACCTGTCCGGTCCAAGTGCCCTCTACCTACTTAGCACGTTAAACAAACGATTCTTCAGGGGCGGGAGGAGATCAACGTGGGCATGGACGGGCAGGGTTTCTGCGTTCCGGCGAGCAGCAGGTCCTGCCCCCAGCCCCTAGGAAGGCAGCGTGTGTTACCTGAGTGCTCCTGCCGGGAGCCTCCTCTGACTTCTGGCCCCTTCCGTCTGCACATTTCCATAGTGTGGGGTTTAGAAAACTGCCAATTTCTTGCATGGCCTGAAAACTCCATTTTTACAAATAAGGAATAAAACACAAGATGATGAAAGTTAAACTCACATAAAATGTTCTGCCTGTTGAAAGTTGAGACACGTCCATTCTTCTCAGCTGAACTGGGTTTTGACATGAATTTCTTGTACTAAGACCCCGGCAACCCCTTGATGCTGGTTTTCCTTTACACATCGGCTGAATGAGCTGATAGCCACTGATGAAGGATTTAAAATATGTTAACAGGTGGACTGTCCATAACCTGCAATGGTTTTAAAAATCATTTTCAAGGAAAGCTGGTCTCTACTGGCATGTATACAATATTACCAATGATCTTGTTTACTGTATTTAAAGTCAATTTGTATCTGTCAGAATCCTCTTTCAGAATCCTTCTTCCTTCCCTTACATTCAAAATCAGAAGCAAGATGCCTCTCTTCAAAATTGCATGGGTTTTTATTTTTACTTTTTTTAAATGCTGCTCTAGCCACATGTATCTATGCCTTAGATTTCTGGTTCACACAATGCTATTGTAATCAAACTATACATTTCCCAGCCACACTTCGAGACAACCTCACAACCATTTCCAAAGGGAAAGGACATTACTTATATTAACTTACAGCTCAGAAGTTCTGTTCAAACTCTGTCCCCTAGGTCCCTCCTCATAGGTAATGTTGGAGGACAAATTGCGATCCGTGACGAGGTACCTAGATACAATCCCTCATCTCGTGGGCAGACGTGGAAAGCTTTGCAAAAGCCAGGGTTGACTGTTTTTAATATTCTGTGTTGCTTCAGTTAGTTAAGACAGAAAGGAACAGCCACGGCAAAACTCTTTTTGATAATGGAAATGAGAAATTGAAATTAGGGAGCACGATTTCATTACCTTCTCATCTCCTCACTATAAAAAAAAAAGCAGTCCATGAGCTAATCCATGGAGCTGTCTTTGCTAGGGGTATTTGACAACATCATCAAGGTGTAAGTAAGGAGAAGCTGTTTCCATGCTTCCTCTGAAAGTTCTGGATTCCTTAAAAGCATGGGGGTGGCTCTTTGCCCCCCACCAAACTCCCAGTTTCCCTAACCTGCCCTTCTTCCTTCTGTATCAAGTGCAGTTTTAAAAAAATACCTTCATCTTTTATTCACTTTCCGTTTTGCAGGCTAACAAACACCTCCCATTGTGCTTCTCTTTATACTGTCTTCTTTGTGGTACTTCCTGCTGAATCACGCAAGAGGATTTATTTTGGCTTGTCACAAGTTTGTGCTCCTCCCCACCCCCCACTTGACTTTTCAGATGCGCTTACTTCACTGTCTTCTGAATGTCCCAGCCCTTTCCATCTTAAAAGTGCTTTATGATCATCCTTGCCTATTTTTCACTGTCTCCGGAAAAGAGATTGTTCCTATCAGTGGAAAAACACCTTATTTCCTTTAGATTATTTCCTGTCTACACATCTTGATACTTTTCAAAATGCTTTGCCATTTATTATCCTATTTGGTCTCCCTTGTTTTGATTCCGTTTTTCAGAGGAAGGAAGCTAAGGGCACGCGGGAGGTTTCCCGCCCCAGGAATCGAACAGGCTTTTGCTTTGGATTCTGGTTATCCGGCCGGGTGGCACAGAGCTCGACTACTCAGTGATTCAGAAAGTTGTCTGGGGCATTTGCATTTTTCCTATACAGTAGTAGTTCTTGATATCTCTGGCTTCGGAGCAGTGATTAGTGTAATGGAGAAAGGTTAAGAAGATTTCCAAAGATGGCAGCGTCTAGCAAGCTTATTTTAAGATTCAGACAATTCTGGGCCAGAGAGAGGACTGAAATGCTGTCCCAAGCGGAAATCCCAAAGCGTGCATGCACCTGCTGGAGTTTTTGTTGTTGCTTTTTTACGAAGCAGCTTCACTGCAGGCTACCTGTCTGCATCAGCCGAAGAGTGAGAACTCCTCTCCCTCACTGAAGGTGAGGTTTCCATCCATCCTTGTAACCCTGCCCTGAACAAGGCAAGGCCCCTGTTGACTACAGTGAACAGCTTGTGCCTTGTACCCAAATCTGCCGAAGGGTTGAACAAATGTGTTTTGGTAACACTGAGTTGAGCAGTGAAAAGTCATTTCTTTCTAGAAAAGGTTTCCGAGGACTGACCACTTGACAATTTAAAGCCAAACTTAGGAAAATTAGAGCCCACCAAGGCTGTATCCGCACGGGCAAGTAGTCCTCATAAAGCGATCAGTTCTCTATTTGCTTGTTTTAGGTATTAATTCTTAGTGGATCAATACTTTTTTCCCCTCTAAATATGTTTTGGAATCAGCTAGTTCACATAGAAAAAAATGTGTTTATTTTCTCAGGCAGAGTTTTTGTTTGTTTGTTGTTTGTTTTTATCTGGGTAGTTCTTAAGATCACTGCCTTCAAGATCTTTCTTAAATGTGTCCACTCAATTCTAACTTCAAAGACCGGTTCTGGGTGAAGATTCTTGATGAGTGTAATAGTGTAGACATTCTGAAGATGGTTTCTTTAGGCAACCAAATCTACGTTCATCTCATTCTCCTCTCAGTCGGGCCCTCAGATCTCCAGCCATGACAAAGCTGAAGTGATGGAGATAGATGTGACTTAATACACAAAACAAGAGACCAAAACATAAACATCATATTTATTCAGTATGATTGAAAAGTCCGGAGCTTAAGCCCGATTGTTCATGCTGGATGGCAGAAGTCCTGAGGCTATAGCTTATTTTCAGAATTTTATTGCTAAAACCCACCTTCCCAGTCCTCCCCACATTCTACTGGTAGAAAAGAGGAATCCAAAGATGTGAACTAACTTCCTTACATTTGCACAGCCAATAACTAGCCAGAAACAGAACTCATGTTTCTTTTTTGTTTTCCAATTTTTTTTTCCTTGATTGATATTAGAGAGAGAGGAAGTGAGAGGGAGAGAAAGATAGAAACATTGATGAGAGAGAACATTGATTGGCTGCCTCCTGCATGCCCCCCACTGGGGATCGGGCCCACAACCTGGGCATGTGCCCTGACCGGGAATCGAACTGGTGACCTCTCGCTCAACCACTGAGCCACACAGGCTGGACAGAACTCATGTTTCTTGATTTCTAATTCATTGCTTTTCTGAAAGCTCAGTATGACGTAACTGTATGATGTAGTGGCCAAAATATATGTTTCGAACTTGGGTAAAAGAGGAACCCAGCAGAGTGTAAGTCTGCCTACTCTGAACAATCAACGAATGCATTCAGTAAATATTAATCGAGGAGCTGCTATCTGCCATGCATTGTGCTAGGCACAGCATTGAAATGGTTATTTAGGACGTCGTTGAACATCTACAATTTTAAGCAGCCTTTAGAAATTTGTGGGGGAGAGAATATCATAAAACTCCTATAAATATAAAGGCTGTCATGAGGCACTACAATCCCTGTGTTCAGCCAGCCTCTGGATAACCACCGGGCGGGGATGTAACAGAGCATTTCTGCAATGCATTGAGGTTGAGTGAGGCAGACTCTAGGCTTCTTTACAGCTCGAAAGTCTCATGGTTCCTGGAGAAGCTTCTATGAAAGCTTTTATAACAGAGAGTTAGATAGAACTGAGCACAGGAGAAGGTAGTGTGTAACTCAGTACTAAGGAGAAGGTCTCAGACTACATTCTCGGTCATTCATGGACCATCAGGGTCCTGGCAGAGCCCGAAAGGGAGGAGAGCACAGCTCTCCCTGCATTACCAGCACCTCATTGCTCCAGGCCAGGTGCTGGTCAAGAAGAAATACATAGACGTGTTTTAATATTAAAAAATTTTCACATTACAACTTTAATATGCTCTATTTATAAAAGTTTCAACATTACAGAAATCATACATGAAAGTGAAAATTTCTTTGTCGTACCACCCACCTCTCTGTAGAGCGGTTTGGAGTGTTCTGGATATGTTCACATGCCATTTTTTATAAAAATCAAATTATGTTTAATTAGATTATAATATTTTTACTTAATTATCTCAGACATCTTTTGATGTTGGTGTATTTATTTTTTTAAAGGCTATGTAGCATTCCATTGAAAGGGTGTATCATAATTTTAAATGATCATTTACATTTTTTTTTATTTCTAAAATAATACCACACCAACTTCTAAAGGATTCTGACCTTTCTGTTTTTAAGATAAAGGTGACAGGTGATTCTTAGAATATAAGAGAGATACAAAACTGTGTGTGTGTGTGTGTGTGTGTGTGTGTGTGTGATGGGGAATTGGTCATAAAAATTTATTGAAAAAAGGGAACTGTAATTTCTCGACAGACAACACTATGACATCTGTTCATACATACTGACTTCAGTGGTTTCAAAACAGTGCTACTGAATGAGTGAGGGTAGTCTACCTCTCATAATGATGTACCTGAGTCCTCAAATAAAAACAGCAACCCATGGAGCTACAAGACCAGAAACCCCAGACCACCTGGGAGGCAGTACAGTGGTTTGTGTATACTATATGGCTTCACCTCCTAACTCTAGCTGTATCCAGGGACATGTTTCAAATATTAATATCCAGATGTGAGAATTGACATGTGTTTAAGTGCTTTAGAAGTTCAAAATACTTCAGTCCGGCCGGTGTGGCTCAGTGGTTGAGCGTTGACCCATGCACCAAGGGGTCGCCGGTTCAATTCCTGGTCAGGGCACATGCCCAGGTTGTGGGCCCGATCCCCAGTGAGGGGCATGCAGGAGGCGGCCAATCGATGTTCTCTCTCATCCATGTTTCTGTCTCTGTCTCCCTCTCACTTCCTCTCTCTCTGAACTCAATAAAGGCAAAAAAAAAAATTTTTTTTTAATACTTCAAAATGCCCTATTTTGGAGGGTATCTTATCATAAATAGAAATCCTATTGACATCAAAATAACTGGTAGGCAAGGTTCTCCTGTGACCCTCTCTTTGTGAGACACCAGAAAGGACAACAGTCAACCAGCATCATTTTGTTGCTTTATTTGTGCAGGTCCTAAAAAATAGCACATTCGAACACAAATGAGTGTTGTTAATTTTGTTATGTATTAGGCTTTATTTTTCAGAATAATTTTCCATTTATAAAAAAATTGAACAGATAGTGCAGAGTTCCCATATTACTCCCCCTCCCTGCCCCAGTTCCCCTATTATTAACATCTTACATCCATTAGTATGGTCCATTTTTATAATCAATGAACTGATACACTATTATTAACTAATGCCCATAGTTTGTTCACATTTCCTGTTTCTAACTAGCATCCTTTCTCTGCTCCAGGACCCCATCCAGGACCCCACAGCACATGTCGCTGCCACGTCCTCTTAAGCTCCTCTGGGCTGTGACAGTTTCTCAGACTTCCCTTGTTTTTATTTATTTATTTGTTGTTGTTGTTGTTCTGATAGAGTGGGAAGGAGAGAGAGGAAGAGAGAGAGAGAGAAACATCGGTGTGAAAGGGACACATCGAGTGGCTGCCACCCGCACGACCAACCAGGGCCGGGGACAAACTGCAACCGAGGTACATGCCCTTAGCGGGAACCGAACCCGGGTCTCTCTGGACCGCAGGCCGACGCTCTAACCGCTGAGCCAAACCAGCCAGGGCAGACTTCCCTTGTTTTTGATGACCTTGACCGTTTTGAGGTGTGCTCATCAGGTACACTGTAGAATGTCCCTCTGTTGGAATTCGTGTGATGTTTTTCTCATGATTAGGCTGGGGTTCTGGTGTGTAGGGAGGAAAAAAATCCCAGAGGCAAAGTGCCGTTTTCATCCCGTTACACCGAAGGTACATACTATCACCTTGATGCGTGACCCATGGTGCTGACCTTGATCACCTGCTGGCTGACGCGGTGTTTGTCAGGTTTTCCTACAGTAAAGTTGCTTCATACCGCCTTGCCACCCTGTCCTCTTTGGAGGGAAGTCACTGGGCCTGGGAGTGGGGAGTTTGTTCCACTTCCTTGAGAGTGGAGCATCTACATAAATTAATCGGAAGTCTTCTGCATGGGGTTTGTCTCTTCCCCCCATATTAATGTATTCGATCCCTTATCTATATCAGCATGGACCATGGATATTCATTTTAGACTTTGGGCTATAATCCAGTGTCACTTTATGTTGTTGCTCAGGTTGTTCCAGCTTTGGGAGCTCTTTCAAGTGGCTCCTGTGTCCCTTTGATACATCGCCATCTTTTTTATTTTTTAGCACTTCCCTACTTTCTGGCACTTGAACATGCTGCAGACTCCTCTTGCGT
Organism: Tadarida brasiliensis; assembly: GCA_030848825.1. NCBI lineage: Eukaryota > Metazoa > Chordata > Mammalia > Chiroptera > Molossidae > Tadarida > Tadarida brasiliensis. Next base: position 169,568,451 of record CM061257.1, on the reverse strand, counting down.
GTTTCCTGCCCCAGTCCTGGAATCAGCCACTTCTCTTTTATTGGAGGATGGTTTTACCATCTCCAGGTGCTAAGTGAGCTGGTTGCTACTGGCGTTTTGCTTATTTTAGGTTCTTTCAACTAACAAAGAAATGCACACATACTAACTTATATACACTCACCTTTATACGCACGTGTCTATGAATATTCTGTATGTAATAATCTGTATCCCCATTAAGTTGAACATGAGTGCTTATTGATGTCTCCAAATCGAATACATTACCACATAGATCATTCTAGGCGTCTCCCTTGCTTATCTGGAATTTCCACTCCACAGCGAGAAACCTGTTTCCCGCCACCTGCCATCCATTAACTTAATTGTTCAGTTCCAGTCTGCGTCTGTGGCAGTGTCAGAATTGTTAACCTGCACCCCCGTGGGAAACAACGAAATCCACTGGATACAGAGCTGTGTGCTGTTCACTTTGCCTTTAGTCTTATGGGCTGCATTTATGTAGGGTTGCTTAGGTTAGCATCGTTGCCCCACTCCCTTCAGTGACGCTGTTCCATGTGTTTGTAATGCAATCAGATTCTCACGTCATTATCTTCCTTCTTTTCTGCTCTCCTAAATAATTGTTTTTGAATTTGTCGGAATGAAGGTTGTTGTGCCCTGAAGTTCAATGAGATTTGACAGATGCCCATAGATCAGGCATTGTAGCATCACACAGAATAGTGTCATCACCCTGAAAGTCCCCTGTGCTGCATCCCTTTCCTCCTTCCCCCGAGACCCTGGCAGTACTGGTCTTTTCTCGTTCTCTATTGCTTTGCCTTTTCAGAAGGTCATATGGTTAGAATCATACAGTTGGCAGCCTGTTCACCCTGGCTTCTCTTCCTTAGCAATAGGCACTAAGATTCCTCCACGTCTTTCTGTGGCTTGAGAGCTTCTTTCTTTTTTACTGAAGAATATTCCATTGGATGAATGTGTCACGGTTTGTTTATCCATTTACCTATCGAAGGACATCTCGGTTGTTCCAAATCTTGGCAGTTATGACTAAAGCTGCTATAAATAATATTCATGTGTAGGTTTTTGTGCAGACATAAGGTTTTAACCCAACTGGGTAAATACCTAGGAACATGAATGCTGGGTTGTATGGTAAGACTATGTTCACTTTGTGAGAGACGACCAAACTGTCTTCCAAATTTTGAATTTCTGGCAGCAGTGAATGAGACTTCACATTGCTCAGCATCCGGCCAGCATTTGGTGTCAGTTTTCTGGATTTAGCCATTCCAATGACAAATGATGTAGAACATCTCTTCATATGCCTTTTGCCATCTGTATATCTTCCTTAGGTGACTGTTCAGATCCTTTATCCATTTTTAATTGTTTGTTAATTATTAATTGCTTGTTAGTTAGCTTTCTTATTGTTGAATTTTAAGTTATATATATATATATATATATATATATATATATAAAATATGTTTTTATTGATTTTTTAGAGAGAGAGAAAGGGAGAGAAGGATGGAAACATTGATGTGAGAGAGGAACATTGATTGGCTGCTTCCTGCCTGCCCCCACTGGGGATCGAGCCCACAACCTGGGCATGTGCCCTGACTGGGAATTGAATCAGGACCTCTCAGTCCACGGGAAAATGCTCAATCCACTGAGCCACACCAGCCAGGCAGTTTTTATTATATTTTAGATATAGGTCCTTTGCCAGATATATGTTTTGTAAATATTTTCTCCCACTCTATGGCTTGTCTTTTTACCCACTAAACAGTGTCTTTCATGTGTTGTTAATGATATTGCCATTTTCTTTCCTCTCATATGTAATTTTAGCAATCAATAGATTCAACACAATTCCTGTCAAAATACCAATGGCACATTTCACAGAACTAGAACAAATAACCCCAAAATTTGTGTGGAACTACAAAAGACCCCAAATAGCCACAGTAATCTTGGGGGAAAAAAGAACAAAATTGGAGGAATCATGCTATTTAATATCAAACTATACTATAAGATCATAGTAAACAGAACAGCATGGTACTGGTGTAAAAACAAACATATAGATCAACGGAACAGAATAGAGAGCCCAGGAATGAATCCATGCCTATATGGTCAATTAATATTTGACAAAGGAGGCAAGAACATACAATGGGGTAAACACAGTGTATTTACTAAATGGTGTTGGGAAAATTGGACAGATATATGTAAAAATGTGAAACTAGACCACCTTTTTACACCATGCAAAAGAATAAACTCAAAGTGGATCAAAAACTTAAATGTAAGACTCAAAACCGTAAATATCCTAGAAGAAAACATAGGCAGTAAAATCTGAGCTATTTCTCTAATAATATTTTTTCTGATATATCTCCTCAGACAAGGAAAACAAAAGAAAAATAAACAATGGGACTACATAAACTAAAAAGTTTTTGCACAGCAAAGGAAACCATCAACAAAATGAATAGACGACCCACTGAATGGGAGAACATATTCGCCAATGATACATCTGATAAGGGCTTAATATCCCAAATTTATAAAGAATTCAACACCAAAACCCCCCAAAGAATTCAATTACAAAATGGGCAAAGGACCACAATGGACACTTGTCTAAAGAAGACATACAGATGGCTAATAGACATATGAAAAGATGCTCAATATCACTAATCATCAGAGAGATGCAAATCAAAACCACAGTGAGATAATCACCTCACACCTGTCAGAATGGCTACCATCAATAAATGAACAAACAACAAGTGCTGGCAAGGATGTGGAGAGAAGAGAATTCTTGTACACTGCTGGTGAGAATGCAAACTGGCGTGGCCACTATGGAGAACAGTATGGAGGTTCCTCAAAAATTAAAATGGAACTGCCTTATGACCCAGTGACTCTACTTCTGGGTGTATATCTGAAGAATGTCAAACACTATTTCAAAAGAGTGTATGCACCCTTCTGTTTGTTGTGGCGTTATTTACAATAGCCAAGCAATGGGAGCAGCCCTAGTACCCGTCAATAGATGCATGGATAAAAAAGGGGTGATACATATATACAATGGAATATTACTTGGCCATAAAAAAGAACAAAATCTTACTATTTGTGACAGCATAGGTAGACCTAGAGGGTATTATGCTAAGAGAAATAAGTCAGTCAGAGAATTACAAACACCATATGATTTCATTCCATGGAAACAAACAAACAGAGTAGAAACAGATTCATAGATACAGAGAGCAGACTGAGACTGCCAGAGGAGAGGACTGGGTGAAAAAGGTGAAGGGATTAAGAAGTACAAATTTGTTGTTACAAAAAGTTATGAGGATGTAAAGTGCAGCATAGGGAATATATTCAATAGTATTCTAATAACTATGTATGGTGCCAGGTGGGTACTGGAAATATCAGGGGGAACACTTTGTCAAGTATATGATTGTCTAACCAGTATGCTGTACACTTGAAACTGATATAAAATAATATTGAATGTAAACTGTAAACTGTAATTGAAAAAAAAAAAAAAAGGAGCTTTAGGACTGAAGCCTTGTGGTAGCAGACAAGACCAATAGTTCTGATACAGCCAGTGTTTCTTCCTCCCCTCCCATCCTGATGATCACTGGTCTAGAGTCTCACTGCTCTGCCAAGCCCACTGCATTTTGGAGCCTCCCCTTGTTGCCTTAACTACATTGAAACAATGGGGAGGTAGGTGCACAGAAACCTGTGAGATTGGGTGCTTAGTTCTGGCTCTGCCCATTATCACTGTGTGGCTTTAAAAACATTTCTCTGTGCCTCCGTTACTTTGGGTCTGATACTCTTCAAGCTAATAGTTAATGAGATGTTTTTCAGAGGCAAAAGCTTTACCGTCAAAGTATTTGATTCCTTTCACTGAGGTTCAATGTTGGCTACTGCAATGAGCTTTTAATGCAGAAGCCCACCCCCACTTCTGTTCACTCTGGGGGTCATGTGGAGAGTCGGTGTTAAAGCTGGAAATGGATCATTTCTAGAACACATGTATAAGCAATTCCAAATGCCTCACTTAACATATTAGGACTATGTGGACCCGTTTGCTCTTCTCTTGGTATATTCTATTCACCACAGGCTTCGAAATCTTTTCTAGACCTAACATGAGGTCTCCTTTGGAACATGCTCCCTAAGATGGACAGCCTAGTCTGCGAGGTCTCCTTCTGACATTTGTTAGGCCAAGTAGAAAGGTTCGGAGCAGCAAACCCAGTATTGTTTCATCTCCATTCCTCTCAGGGATATGAAGGTCTTGTTAAATTTAGTTTGGATTTCCATGAGAACTGCCTAAAATGGCTGTGAAGGAAATAGCAATGTACAGCCACGTCTGATTTTTGCCCTGGTAAGATATTTCTAAATTATTCTATTTGCCCAAGGAAGCAAGTGAAAAATTTAAGGGAGGATATTGTTGTGATTTGATCTTTTTGAAGAGATTACTCCTGATGGTGGGTACAGAGGGACTTCAGGGGACACGAGTGGACATGGGAACACATGAGGCAGTGATTGTGAGGGGCAAAGCTGGAAAATAGTTTGGACTATTAATAGTTTGGATGGCAGCGAGGCGCTGGAGAGAAGGCATCAGAATTGAAGTGCTTTTGGGAGGTAGAGCTAAATAGACTTGCTGATAGCTTGAACTTGATTGGGAAATAAGACAACTGCTATAGTGGTTTGCTCAAAACTGGTCCCAGTTTTAGCACAGGTCACACTGGTGGGGGATCATCCACTCTTTGAAATCAGGGATTAGAAGGCCCTGGCCTGGTAGCTCACTTGGTTGGAGCGCTGTCTTGATACACCAAGGTTGCGGGTTTGATCCCCAGTCAGGGCACATACATGCATCAGCCAATGAATGCATAAATAATTGGAACAACAAATCAATGTGTTTCTTTTCCTCTTTCTCCCTTTCTCTCTCTCTCCAAAAATTAATAAATAAAAAACATTAAAAAATAATAAAATCAGGAATGAGATTCACAAATCATGATGGTTCTTCTTAGTTCAAAAGTTCTAGATTTCTGTGACTTTATGAAATACTCCCACAGAGCAGTTCTCTGCCATGGAAGGTCTAATGGTGATCTTGGTATTTTTTTTCTGCCAGAGCCAGGGTAGAAACTTCAGAAGAAGGCATCCTATATAAGAATAACACAACCCATCCTTATAACATCTATGTAAAAGAGAGCTCTTTCCCAGTAAGGAAGATTTACCTTCTAGAAAAGAAAAAATTTTCTAACTGTACAGCTTTGGGAAATGGAAACCTGTGAGCCCTCCACTTTGAGAGGTCTCTGAAGAGGATATTGGACATCCATTCATCTGAAGGCTGCCCAGAATCAAAGGAACAGTTGACATGACCTCCTGAGGTCATTTGTGTGACTCTGACAAATGGCTTGAGTTCTACAGCAAAATAAGTCGGCAGATACAAAATTTAACACATCTATATTGTCATGACCCAAGATAAATGTTGAACCTCCTGTTTTCTGAGATACAGGTGGCCTTGATGAGAATCCCTTAGAGACACGTTCAACCTTGCAGCTATTAATTCAGCCACTCAGAAGCACCTGCCAAGAAACCTCTTATAGAGGAACCATGTTGTAGGATGCCCATTTGCCAGTGTTTCCATCCACACATTTCTATTTCTCTTTAGAATCTGGTCTGCCCCTCCCCCACTTCTGGAGTAGTTTTGCCTCCTATTTGCTTTTCTTCTGCAAACTGCACACATTAAAGGTAAACATTTTGACGGATGCCACATGTGAAGCCTGGAACCTACCCATGGGGAAACATCAAGAGTCTTTTCAAATCCTGTCAATGAGATCACCTTCACAAAAAAAGAAAAACTGCTAAGTGTCAAGTATCACTTCATAATGCAGCTCTTGACTTTTTATTCAAGAGCGCTAGGCCTTTCGTTTGCTTTGCAAACCTGCTCTGGACTTTATGTAATCAGCTTTCTGAGCATGGCAGGAAGTTATGGTGTAGGAGTGGGGGCAGGGAGTAGTTTCCTACTAACTCTCCCACATACTCTTTGTAAAATAAGTAGATCTTTCAGGGAACAGTTGATCAAGGCTGAGCTGGAAGCAAACCCCTTTCTGTGATCCTCAGTTTCCTTGGCAATTCTCAAGTGGAGTAGTTGGACGTCCTTGTCCAGCCTGTGATAGAACCATCTTTCAGCAGCATTCACCATGTACCCTGGTGGCCAAGACCAGGGCATTCGTTGCTTTGGGTAGGCTTGTCATCCTTATATCTTCCAAATGAAGCATGGGATTAAAGAAGGTAGTATTTCCAATATTTAATTATGAAGCTTTCTCACTTGCAGTCATTTAATGGCAAAGAGAATAAGACTTATGCTTCTAATAATAGCTAATATTTATTCAACATGATACAATACCTCATTTGACAGCCTACTGCCAGCCCTAAGAGGTGTGAATTATTATCCCCATTAAATAGATGAGGAGACTGAGGTTTGGAAACTTGAAGATGTCCGTGCAGGCTCACATGGCTGGTGAGCATCAGAGACGGGCCTGCTACCACTGTGGATCCAGAAGACAACCAAAGGCATGCTGTTTGTCTTCAGGCTCCTCTTCTGCCACATTCCCTGGACTCCTAAAGAACCAGCCTTTCATCCAGTCCTAAGACATCCAGAGATCTGGATCTCCCAGGCTGGTGTTGCTTCCGCAGCTGCTGGGTCTGTGGAGCCCTTTGTCACTTGAGCTTCCGGCGGAAATGGCTGCCTCTCACCCCCGGCCTTCCGGGCTGGGCAGCACTAACGTCAGTGATGCTTACCTGAGGTGCAGAGGAAGAGAGCGTGGTATCTTCCAGTCCCCACACTGTCCAGGCCCCCACCACACCCCTTCGCTCAGCTATAGGGCTTGATATTCTTTAAAAGTCTTCATTTATTTATTCAAAAATTGTTAAGAGCCCAATTTTTTCAGGACCCTGTTGTAGGGACTGTGAGGCAAACAAAGGAATAAGACCTTCAGTAGGACATTGAGATTGAGCTGCCCAGCAGATGCCCAGCAGGTGCCCAGCAGAGTTGTGGTTGGATTTGGGCGATAAAGACTATGAGCCCGGCCGCTGTGGCTCAGTGGTTGAGCATCAACCCATGCACCAAGAAGTCGCCAGTTCGATTCCCGGTCAGGGCACATGCCCAGGTTGTGGGCCCAATTCCCAGTAGGGGGCATGCAGGAGGCGGCCAATTGAAGTTCTCTCTCATCGATGTTTCTATCTCTCTCCCCCTCTCCCTTTTCCTCTTTCTAAAATCAATAAAGAAATAAAAAAGACTATGAGGTAAGTTCTGTGAGTCACACCCACATGAGGTTCAGTGAGTCTAAGTAAAGCAGCAACATTTATTAGAAAGAGCCCAGAATTTGAAGTGAGAAGGTCTGGGTGATAGTCTCACTTCTACCTCTTACTAGATGCTTGACCTTTGGCAAGCTATGTAAATCCCCTAAACCCAAATCCTTTATCTCTAAAGCAGGGTAATTACCATTTCTACTTCACAGTGTTGTCATAAAGACAGCCATAAAGTGGTTTGACATGCTTTGCAATTTGCAATCAACATTTCAGTTCTTAGTTTTATTGTTATTGTTACTGTTACCAACAGGTGAGAAAAACAAAGTAGGTGGGGCTGAATCACTTGGAACTGACCCCCGTGACTGGCTACTACTTTGGAGATAGGCTTAGAAGTTTGAATTTGAATTTGTGGGCCTTTCTCTTTGGACAGATGCAATAGCACAGGTAGAAGAAACAATGAGTAGTTAAGAACATATCAACATAGCCCTGGCCAGTGTGGCTCAGCAGTTAGAGTGTCAGCCCACAGACCAAAGAGTCTCAGGTTCAGTTCCAGTCAAGGGCACGTACCTCGGTTGCAGTTAGTCCCCAGCGCTGGTCAGGGTCTTGTGGAAGGCAACCAACTGATGTGTCTCTCTCACGTCAATGTTTCTCTCTCTCTCTCTCTCTCTCTCTCTCTCTCTTCCTCCCTCCCTCCCACTCTGTCTGCAAATAAATGGAAAAATACCCTTGAGTGAGGATTAAAAAAAAAAAAGAAGAACATATCAACATAAATAAAACTATGTATGGGAAAAGGTTTAAGTTGCTCAATCTCTCTGAATCTTGGGTTCTTCCTCTATAAAATGGAAATGATTATATATACACCATATGTTTATTTTGAAGATTAAGTGAGATTTTAAAATACACACAAACTCCTTAGCATAATCCTTGGCACAGCATGACCAGGCAAGAAGTTGGCTCAATGACTACTGAGAATCAGCCTAGTGCTATGGTTACTAAGCTCTGCCATTTGCAGTGACCGGTTATTCAAACTGTCTTCCCTCTGCTCCCTCATCTGTATATAGGAAGTTTATTGTGACAGTGACTGGCACACAGTAAGCATCCAATAAATGGTATGTATTATTAACAATCAGTTTATATAATGAGTTATATAGTTAGTAGTGAGTTGAATCTCATGGAAGCTAAATATTTAGACAGATGGAACCAAATGGGAATTTCCCATATGTCTTTTCTGTTAGTCAGGACCAGTTGTCAAGACTGGTAGGATGTTAGGGTTGCTTCTCACCATCCTGATATTCAACAGAGCTGGAGACAAAGGACCTAGAGAAGACAGGTGGGCATGGAATTGCCACAGGTGAACTATTTATAGGTAAAGGTGAGAAGCGCAAGTAGAAGCAAAAGTCAACTGTATTTATTGCCCCAAATTATGTATGGAAAAGGAGAGATCAGTTCATTTTACTCACTTGAAAGACTATAACCAAATAAAATGTTAGCTTTATGGGCTTATGGATTCATTAATTTCAGTAAGCATCACAGGCTGTCAAACAACAAAAGCTGTTAACTCCAAAACAATAATTAGAATAATGGATTGTTGTGGTTAAGTCACAGTTCATCAGAAATAATTTACAAAAGCTATTGTTATCAGGTAAGAAGTCTTTAGTTGTATTTATTACATAAGAAGCACTAGGATCTTTCTGCAGGCTTACAATGAACGTGGATTTGGTGATTTCTGAAATTTAATTCTATGCAGCAGGCCCTGGAGTTGACTGAATAAATGATAAAAATATTAGCACTCTGTAAACTCAGTCTGCTTTGAAGAGGCGTCATCTTGGATTATCAGCTCTAGCTCAGCCATGACTGAAGGGAGATTCACTTTGGAAGTGGATTTAATAACAGCAGCATATTTGTAACACCTTATGCCGATGTCCGTGACTCTGTCCTCAGCAGGGGCACAGCTCCCCTTGAACACAAGCAGGGTCAAGGGTTCTGAGCTCCTGAGGTCCTGGGCTGAGGGCAGGGGTCGGGCAGGGCTGACCACATTACGTGGATCGAGGTGACTCATAGGATCCTGGCAGTGAGGTGGGATTCAGAAGCCAGGCAGCCCTTCTGAAGAGGCTCCCAGGAGAAGACCAAGAGACAGGATGGAGCTAGGGACCTAGGCTCAGATGGAAGGGTATATATACCTGGAGAGGGAACGAAGGGCAAAGAGGTTCCCGGAATTGCTGGGGTGAAGTATCAGATACGTCTTAGGTGATACGCACTTGCCTCCACTCCAGCTCTGATGTCTGGAAAGCAAACATTTCTTCCAAGTCTTAAGGAAGGTGTTCAGTAGGACATGATTGAGGTTTGCTCTCCAGGGACCCACACAGCATTAACATCCCTCTAACTTGGCTTATCGTTAGCATCTAATAAATGGTCGACAGTAATAGTTTATAATGTGGAAAAGTAGGACTTTGGGGACCACTGGTCAGCAGAGTCATTGATTGTTGGATCACCTAGCCTGGGTGCTTCTTTGGAAAGAAATGATTCCTTGCGGCTCGTGACTCATTCTCTGCCTCTGCTGGACGTGTGTGCGGTCAGTGCCCGTGTGGCGGGCCATCTCCCTCCTCTGGGCCGCCGCCTTCTGCTGTCTGTCTGCTGCCTCTGCCTTTGCCTTCTCACCATGCGCCCTGGTACCGGACCTGGGCGGTGTTTGCAGCTCAAGGAAGTCTAAACCTTTGAAAGAGGGCCCTTCTTTTCTGCCACTTATGAGACCTCGAGTATTTAGGCCCACTGGACTTCTCTAAAATTACTTCGGCTCTGTTCTTTTTAAAAAAATATATGTTTTTATTGATTTTAGAGAGAGAGAAAGAGAGAGAGATCGATGGGCTGCCTCCTGCATGCCCCCTACTAGGGACCGAGCCCACATCCCAGGCATGTGCCCTGACCAGGAAAGTATGGAGTCAGCTTGGGTCCAAGTCCTGGCTGAGTGACCATAGCCCACTTACACATTTTCTCTGAGCCTCGCTTTCCTCCATGGCAAAATGAGGATAATAATGCCGACTTGATGAACTTGTCCAGGTGAACCACGTGGGTTGCGCTACCAGGCCCCCAGAAAGTGCTGGGTGGGGTGCACGTGTGGCCCTTGTGCGGGACACCTGCCGGCGGGGGCACTCCTGCCCACCTGTGATCTCAGTCCCCAGCAGGAATAAGGGAAACATGCCCAGGGTTTGTCCCTTGGCAAAGTCTCTTGGCCTCTGCCTGGCTTATGTGGAATTTGTTTGACAGTACGTCCCGCTGACCCACAAAGGGAAGGATGTAGACGAGGCTGAAAGGCATCACATTCAGCCCTGTCTCCACAAGTGAAGTCTTTGTGGTGTCAAGTGAAAAGGGTCTGCAGACACCTGGTGGCCTGACAGGATTCAGCCCAGGACCTGGAGGGAGCCGGGGTCCTTAATTCCTGCCCAAGGCTAATAGTCACCAGAGTTTTGATCTAATCTTATAATATCTATTTAAACAAGGGTAACAGGAAAAAAAAAAAACAACAACAAAAAACACGTGGCAAATCAGGAATCGTTTTAACTTAATTGTAACACTGTTAAATGTTGCTTCTCTCTCAGTCCCTAGTCAGTGGTTCTCAACCTTCCTAATGCCGTGACCCTATAATACAGTTCCTCATGTTGTGCTGACCCCCAACCATAAAATTATTTTCATTGCTGCTTCATAACTGTAATTTTGCTACTGTTATGTCTTAGGCGACCCCTGTGAAAGGGTCATTCGACCCCCAAAGAGGTCGTGACCCACAGGTTGAGAAACTCTGCCCTAGTCCCTAGCAGTAATTAAACGTGTGTGCATGAGGCCCACTCACACCCTTTGGCCAAAAATGTGAAGCACCGCCTTTCTCCCGAGGGATCAGACTGTCCGCCGGGGAGGAGGGAGCATCGAGCTCCCATGGCTGAGCGCTGTGTGCCAGGTGCTGCTCTAAGCACTTCTCAGGGCCTTAAAATATTCCAAGTGCTAGTCTGAGCTCTGTTCCAGGGGCTGAGAGTATGTGAAGTCCTTTTCAGTTTTTCCTCAGCCACCCTAGAAAGTAGGTACTCCGGACTTTCCAAGTTCACCCTGACCGCCTTTTGCCCCTCCACAGTTACACCCTAGTCCAGGTCCCCGCCGCCTCTGGCTGGTATTTCAGTGGTCTTATAACTATGACTTCCATCTCTCCTACACACAGCAACCAGCGCGATGCTTTTAACACGTGAATCAGATCATATCGAGTCATTTTTCTTCCCTTTTATAAAAAGGCACAGCCCTGGCCGGTTTGGCTCAGCGGTTAGAGCGTCAGCCCGTGGACCAGAGTCCCGGGTTCGGTTCCTAAGGGCACGTCGTACCTCCGTTGCAGTTTGTCCCCGGCCCCGGTTGGGGTCGTGTGGGTGGCAGCCAGTCGATGTGTCTCTCTCACGTCGATGTTTCTCTCTCTCCCTCCCTCCCTCTCTCCCTCCCACTCTATCTGAAGATAAATGCAAAAATGTCCTCTGGTGAGGATTAAAAAAAAAAAAAAAAAAGGCACAACCACGAACAAACAAAAGCATTCACTCATGTTCCAACACACTTCATTCGGGAGTCCTTGAACAGTCTTCACAGCCTCTGTGGCTTCAGGTCTTTACTGCCCCACTCACAGCTTTGCCCACGCAGCTTCAGCCGTAGAGATTTCCCAACCACCCCAGACACGGTTGTGCCTCAGGGCCTTTGCACTTCCTGTTCCCAGTGCTTGGGATGTGATGCTCTTTCCCCATATCTTCCTTTTCCCCTCTCCTCCTCCTTTCTTTCTCTCTCACTCTCTGGCTCTTCATTGAAGTCTGTATTCAGCCGTAGTCTCTTCAGAGAAGGTTTCTCTCAGTTTCTATCAAAAACTGCACCCCTGTCCCTCTCTGTCCCCTTACCGTGCTTTATTTTATTTATGATGTTTGGCATTACAAATTGAACATATTTTTATGCACTGATTATTTGTCTCCCCTCTTTAAAAAGTAAGCTTCGTGAGGGCAAGGACTTTGTTTTGTTTATTATATCCCAACGCTTAAAACAGTACCTGGCACCTGGTAGTTCTACATATAAATAGTTTTTGAGAAGTCATTTACATATAATAAAATGCACCCATTTAAATGAACACTTTGATGAGTTTTGACAAACATGTAAACCTGTGTCGCCAGTACTACATCATGAGATAGAACAGTTCCCCAAAAGCTTTCTTCCTGCCCCTTTACAGTAAGTCCCTGCTCAATGCCCGCCCCTTCACCCTAGTCAATCACTGATCTGCTTTCTGTCATGATAGATTAGGTTTGTCTTTCCCAGAATTTTATACAATAGAATGTTCCAGTGGACTCTTGTGTCTGGCATCTTGTCTAAGCATTATAGGTATAGATGTCATCCACAGACTCACCTATGTCAGTGCAGCAGTCTGTTCCTCTGTATTACTGGGTCGTGGTGCATTCTGTGGATGTGCAGGGGTCTATCAGGTCACCGGCTGAGAGGTATCTGGGTTGTTTGCAGCCTTTGGCTGTGATAAATAAATCTGTTATGAACATGTATGTACAAATCTTCCTGAGATTATTTCTTTCCCTTTTTCTCTAATAAATACCTAGGAATGGCTTAACATACATTTGCATGAATTTTACAAATGGGGAATTGAAGCCTCAGAGAGGGGAAATGATCTTCCCAAGTATACACAGCCAGTAAGTGGTGGGTCTGGGGTTTGCGCCTGGCTGGTTCAACTCCCAAGTGCCCGAGATTTGAATCTCTCCTTGAAGGTTTCTACAGCCCAAGGCAGCTAAGGGGTCTCACACGCGCCTCAGTGCGGCTCTGCACTTGGGCTGAGCGGTAGACGGGTTGAGCAGAGGTATTTTTTACTGACTTTCCTCCTTGATTTCCTCCTTTCTCTACGCCCCTTCCTGCTCTTCTTCCTTAGCTTCGTCCTCCCTCTGAGCACAGAGCAGTCATATCGAGGGAAAAGCTGCAGCTCTTATTCTAATTGGAGCACGGGGTGCGTTCCCCGCTAGCCGGAGGCTTCTCAGTGCACACAGCGGGCCGCGTCGCTCCTGTGCCTGGGTGCAGGTCATCAGCGGGCTGCTGTGGCTTTGCTGCTACTGCACCTTCCACGTGTGTGGTCTGAGTCCTCCCCGTTGGTAAAGGTGCTTTGTCTGCCTCACCCAGGAATCTGCACTGGGTGCTTGCTGAACATGTGGCAGAGTTATTACAAAGGATAGACTCCCTGGGCCGTACAGCCGAATGGGAAGGGTGGTGAGCAGATACACTAGTGCAGCTTCTGCAGAAACAGTGCAGAAATCAAACTGCCTGTCCTCACATGGATTTCTTTAGTCTAGCACAGTGTGGGAATCGCATGGTGGTATCAGTAGGTGTGACTTCACAGAAGAGGATGAGGAATTTCTTATTTATACTTTTGTTGTTGTTGTTAATCCTCACCTGAGGATATTTTCCCATTGATTTTCAGAGAGCAAGAAAAGGGGTGGGGGTGGGGGAGAGAGAGAGAAACATCCATGTGAGAGAGACACATCGATTGGTTACCTCCTGCACGACCCCAACCGGGGCCAGGGATCGAACCTGCAACCCAGATATGTGCCCTTGACTGGGAATTGAACCCGTGACCTTCAGTCCATGGGCCAACGCTCTAACCATTGAGCCACGCTGTCCAGGGCTCCTTTTACACCTTAAAGGAGCAGCCAGAGCAGAGAAAACTGAAGTAAACTGCCAGGTGTACAGGTGCCAGGTCTCGGGCAGGATCATACATATAAAATGTTGGCTAAATGCACAGCAGCAGACTCGCTTCACTGTGACGTTAACAGCTCCCCAGCTTTGAGGGGCCCCTTTATTTTGGGGTTTTCCCCCTCTAGAGTAGGAGCGGCTTGCCAGTGGTACCCAGTTCCTAGTGTGTGAGGAATAACCCGGTGGCGTGTTAAAAACACAGGTTCCCCGGACCTACTCCCAGTGATTTGGAGCTGATCAGTCTAGAACAGGGCCTAGGAATCCGCATTCTGGCAATTCCCAGATGACGTGGGTGCTTGTTGTCAGGGGAGCATACTTCGTTCTGGAGTGATCTGAGCTGGGCGTCTTCCTGTGGGAGCAGGGTTCAGTGGGAACCCCGTGAAAGTCACTGACTGGAGGCCAGCTCTGCTGGTGGAGACAGACCAGTGCCTGGGCTGAGCCACCCGGCCTCCGGCCGTCTCTCCAAGCCAGGCCTGACCCTCTTCGCAGGTCTTGCAGGTTTCCCCTGGGAGGGAAGCTGACAGGTTAATGCTGTGTTATTTATAGCACATCACTCCCGCCTCCTGCTGTGTGTCACCTCTTGTTTTTTTTGTATCAAATGCTCTGCAGCTCTTGTAAATAACTCCCCGTTGGCTTGTGTTATTGCATTCATTGTTTGGTATTTTTGTCTCCTGTTCTCTTTTGCCTCGCTCCATTCCAAAATGAACAGCCTGATGTTTCTCCCTCTCCTCTACATCACAGGGTTGTTGGGAGAATTAAATTAGATAATGCATGTAAACCACTGAGAACAGGACCTGGCACACGTAATCACTCAATAAATACTAGTTTTCATCCTCCTCCTCCTCCTCCTCCTTTCATGAATATAAACTTACACATTTGTATAAATACAGACATATGTTTCAGTCTTCTGTTCAAAGGCCTTTATGGATCCCAGTGTTCTCCTTAGGGGGTCCCAGCTCCTAGCCTGGCAGCCAAGGCCGGCCTGCCTGTCTTCCTCATCAATCCTAGCTTCCCCGTTCACCCACACAGTGTTTTAAGTGAGCTGAATGGCTCAGTGTTTCCCATGTCTCTCACTAGACATCATGCTTGGAAAGCCCTTTGCTGAAATGCACCATGACCACCTTCAGCGCCCAAGAGAAGCACTAAAGTCATCTCTCCCCCAGAGCTGCCCAGCCTTCCTGGGCGGTGTTAATAGTTCCCTCCTGCAGACTCTCCAGGGCTCACCTGTATAATTCATCTGACTTCCCTTGTGCCACCTGCACTTTCTACCTCGTGATGGAATCGGTTGAGTTTGGGTCTTTTCTCCCCTGTTAGGGAATAAGGCTAGTGGCTTTAGGATATATTTGGTGAGTTTTACACTTCTTTGCACCCTCTCCCTGTCCGAATTGCCCCTTCCCCAACACAGTGACCCGCATGTGGTGGCTTCTCCATGCCCATGGGTTGAATATGTAAATAAAAATATAATGAACATTGCAAGGTGCCAGGTGTCAGTCGGCCTTGGGCAGCAGAGAGAAGGCAAGCAGCTTGTGGAGCCCCTCTTTTGCAGAGAGGCTTACTCAGCCAGTGTGGCCTTGGCTGCAGATTCTCTCCTACCCTTGCTCCCTCCCTCCAATGAAAACTTCTTGGTTCTGTGGGATTGTTGGCTTGCTTACGTTTGATAACGGATTATTTTTGTGAGTATGCTAAAGGTTTTTAATGGCTTGAGAGCTTTCTCTTGCATTTTAACTGGTACAAATTCCTAATGCTCGGCATTGGGGCGCAGGGGAACCTTTGGCCAGTGGATTCTAGCTTGTGGCACGAGGCTCCTGAGCTATGACAGGAGTTACTACAGTGGGTTTTCAAATTCCTATGTGTATTACGAAGTATGTGCTGGCTGAAAAAACATACACACTCTTGAGATATTTATATTGGTATTTTTTTTTAAATATATGTTGGTATTACTGTGATGAATCAAATGACATTATTTAAAGGAATTACTTAATGCATTGTCTCAATCACAGGATGTTAGCCTAAAAGTGACTCTTCGGAGTGAAGCCCAAGAAATCTTCGTTAAGGGTGGTTATCACACTTAAACTCGCTGTGTGCAGACCGTGCTGTCCACTGCGGTAGCCACCAGCCACCTGTAGCCGGCGAGCACTTGAAATGCGGCTAGTGCAACAGAGGAATGGAATTTCACATTTTATTTAATTTTAATGGATTTTAATACAATGACTGATACTGTATCTGGCTATTGGCAAACTTTTAAAGTATGTTTGGAATGTACAGCCAGTGTGGCTCAGTGGTTGAACGTTACCAAGAGGTCACTGGTTCGATTCCCGGTCAGGACACATGCCCAGGTTGTGGGCCCGATCCCCACTGAGGGGCATGCCGGAGGCAGTCAATCAATGTTCTCTCTCATTGATGTTTCTGTCTCTCTCTCCCTCTCTCTCTAAAATCAATAAAGGGGAAAAAAATTTTAAAATAAATAAAGTATGTTTCGAACAACTTGGATATAAGAAGGTACTTGCTGTACATGGCCCAAATGAGGAATAATTGGACCAATCTGTAGAAAATATGGGAGATGAATTGTAGCCCATCAGAAGGAAGCATTTTTCAGCAGCTCAGATGGAATGGAGGGAGACAAGCCACCCAGTCCCTAAAGGAATGCAAGGATGTCTGGGTGACATTGGGTAAATCTGACATCAGAGAGGTCATTGTAGCACTTGGAGTGTAACGTTGTACTCATCCATTCATTTAACTGCTACCGAAGACATTGTGGTTGATTAAGAATTGTGAAAAATAAATAACAAAACATTACTTTTATTTTTGTAAGTAAATTATGTTCAATAGCTAGAGGCTATGATACCTCCTAGTGTTTATGTCATCATTAGAATATATGCAGTTTATTACCAGATGTTAAATTCTGTCACATTGCATTTCTGAAAAATGTTCAGAAAGTATGAAGAAATTAAATAACCCAGAAATAGCTTTGGAGACCTTGTCATTTTCTCCTCTGAATTCCCCTTTTGCTCACTTTCTTCCTTTTTTCCTAGCGACCTCCCTGCCCCTGCCCTTTTCCCACTGGATAATCGTTTCCTGACTTTGTTGTCATCTTCAGAGTTTTCAGATACAGTTTACTTAATTTGTTTTTATTAGTAAATTAATTAATTAATTTTGGTCTCAAAAATTAAAAACATTTTTTTTAAAGTTTGACATGTACAAGATGATGATGTGATCATGTGTGTATTGTGAAATGATTACCAAAGTACGCTTAGTTAACACCTTGGTCATTCCCTTACATAATTACCGTGTGTGTGTGTGTGTGTGTGTGTGTGTGTGTGTGTGTGGTGAGAACATTTAAGATCTACTCTCTTAACAACTATCCAGTATGAAACACATTGTTATTAATTATAGTCACCATGCCATATATTAGATCACCAGAATTTATTCATCTTATAGCTGGAAGGTTGTGTCTTTTGACCAACATCTTCCCATTATTCCCATCCCCCCAGCCCCTGGTAACCACCATTCATTCTACTCTCTGTTTCTGTGAGTTTGAATTCTTAGATTCCACAGATCAAAGAGGAAATACAGTATTTGCTTTCTTTGTCTGACTTACTTTATTTAGCATAATGCCCTCAAGGTCCATCCTATTGTCACAAAAGGCAGGATTTTCTTCTTTTTTTTTATGGCTAAATAGTTCATTATATGTATAGTATAATATATATATTACACTTTTTATCCATTGATCCACCAGTGGACACTAGGTTGTTTCCATGTCTTTGCTATTGTAAATAATGCTGAAACAGGCATGAAGATATCTCTTCAAGATAGTGAATGCATTTCCTTCAGATAAATAGCCAGAAGTGGGATTGCTGGTTCTATTCTTAATTTTTGGAGGAATCTCCATACTGTTCTCCACAGAGGCTGTACCAAGTTACATTCCCACCACCAACAGTGCACAAGGGTTTTCTTTTTTTATAACCTCACCAGCATGTGTTGTTCCTTGCCTTTTTTATAATAGCCTTTCTAATAGGTGTGAGGCTATTACTGTTTTGATTTGCATTTCCCTCATGATTAGTGATGTTGATCATTTTCTCACCTACCTGTTGGCGATTTGCATGCCTTTTTAGGAAAAATGTCTATTCGAGTCCTCTTCCTATATTTCAATTGGATTTTGGGGGGTTAGTATTGAGTTGTATGAGTTTTGTACATATTTTAAATATTAACCCTCTATCAGATAGATGGTTTGAAATATTTTCTCCCATTCCACAGTCTGCCTTTTTATTTTGCCGATTGTTTCTTTTGCTGTGCAGAAGCCTTTTAGCTTAATGCAATCCCACTTACTGATTTTCACTTTGGCTGACTGTGCTTTGATGTCCTATCCAGAACATTGTTGCCAAGACTTGTCAAGGAGCTTTTTCCTTATGTTTTCTTCTAAGAGTTTTACGGTTTCAGAACTAACATTTAGGTCTTTAATGCATTGCTAGTTAATTCTTGTGAGTGGTGTAAGATAGGGGTCTAATTTCATTCTTTTGCAGGTGACTAGCCAGTTTTTCTGACACCATTTATTGACAAAACTACCTTTTCCCACTCGAATGTTCTTGGCCCACTTGTCAAATACTAATTGATCTTATATGCATGGATATTTTTTTCTGGGCTCTCTATTCTGTTCCATTGATTTATGTATCTGTTTTTTATGCCAGAACCACACTGTTGGGATTACTATAGCTTTGTAGTATCGTTTGAAATCTGGAAGTGTGATGCTTCCAGCGTTGTTTTTCTTTCTCAGGGCTGCTTTGGCTATTTGGAGTCTTTTGTGGTTTCATACCAATTTCAGGATTGTTTTTTCTATTTCTGTGAAAAATGCCGGTGTTATTTTTATAGGGATTGCATTGAATCTATAGATGGGTTTGGGTACTATAAACATTTTTAACAATATTAATTCTTCTGATTCATGAACATGGATGCTTTTCCATTTATTTGTGTCTTCTTTACTTTCTTTCATCAGTGTCTTACAGTTTTCAGTATATAGCTCTTTCACTTCATTGGTTACATTTATTTTTTAAGTATGTTGTTGTTTTTAATGCTATTGTATATGGGATTGTTTTCTTTATTTCTTTTTCAGGTAGTTTGTTGTTAGTGCATAGAGACATGACTGAGTTGTTTTTTTTTTTATGTTGATTTTGCATCCTGTGATTTTACTGAATTCATTTATTAGTTTTAACAGTTTGTTGATGGAGTCTTTAGACTTTTCTATATGTAAGATTATATCATCTGCAAACAGAGACCATTTTACTTCTTCCTTTACTATTTGAATGCCTTATATTTTTCGTGCCTAATTTCTCTGACTAGGGCTTCCAGTACTATGTTGAATGGGAGTTGTGAGAGTGGCCACATTTGTCTTGTTCCTGATCTTAGCAGGAACTTTTACCGTCGAGTATGATGCTAGCTGTAGATTTGTTATATATGGTACAGGCCTTCTTTATCCAGTTGTTCAGAGTGTTTATCAAGAAAGGATGTTGAATTTTGTCAAACGCTTTTTTTGCATCCATTGAGATCATATGATTTTTATCTTATATTCTACTAAAGTGCTAGATCACATTTATTGATTTGTATATGTTGAATCATTCTTGCATCCGAGGAGTAAATCCCACTTGATTATGGTGTACAATCCTTTTAGTGGCTATTGAATTTGGTTTGATAGTATTTTGTTGGGAATTTTTGCATCTTATTTACCAGGGATATTGACCTTTAGTTTTTTGTTTTTTTCTTATAGTGTCCTTATCTGGCTTTGGTATCAAGGTAATGCGAGACTCAAAAAATTAGCTTGGGAGTGTTTTCTTTCTTGTTTGTAAAAAGAGTTTGCTAGAGGGCAGGTCTTGTGCCTGAGGCCAGCAGGTGGGTAGGCATGATGCTTGGGTCCACGGGGGCAGTCCTGAAGTCTGGGGTCACTAGAGAAGGTCTGGCATTTTAGTCTTCAATGATGGGCCTGGGATCTGGGTCTTCACGGGTAGACCTGGATCTTGGGTCCACAGGGGCCAAAAAGGTGCTGCACACCACTGGGGTGGGCCTGGCATCTAAGTCTGTGGGTGCCAATCTGGTACTGAGACAGGCTGGGAGCCTGGTTTCATGGGCGCTTGGGTTCCAGGGTAGCCAGCCTGGCAGGGGCTTAGAGCCTGAGTGGTCAACTCGGCACTGCGCCCAGGTGGAGCTCGGGTTAGTGGGTACTCACCTGGAGCCTCGGTTCCCAGGAGCTGATTGGGAGCCTGGGGTCACAGGAGCCTGGATTGTGGGACCTGGCCACTCCTGATGTGCGCTGGGGACCTGGGTTTGAGAGAGCACACTGGGAGCCCCTTTGAGTGGCACGACTGGCCTGCTGCTGGGTCTGCAGTGAAACTGGGAGCTCACGTCACCCTCCTTCTGCAGAGAAGCTGTCTGTCCACGCTGCCGGGCCGGGGGTGCGGTGATAGGGGTGACGTGAATCTGTCTTTTCTACCCTCTTCAATGTGTTTTTCCTTACTTTTTTCACTTCACTCAGGGGCTATAATTCATCACCCAGAATTCTTAGGTCTTGTGAAGGTATTTTCATACACGGACAGTTGTTTAAATGGATGTTTCTGGGAGGGGACAAGTGCTAGGAATTTCTCCACTGACGTTTTTCTGACGTTATCTCCGTTTCTTGAACTTAAATGGTGGGGAAGTCTGATTGAATTCATGAAAACACCTGAACTGTAGGTCATTCGGTCATAAACAGGGCTTTTCCGGTCGTAAGGACACGCACACTGAGTGATCCGGTGGAGAGAGGACAGAGAAATGAGGCCCTAGGATTCCATTTCTAATGAGCACAATTGTTGGTTGGATACGAAGGTTGCCAGGAAAGGGCTTTGTTCTTAAGAAGTTACACAATGCTTGTGTACACTATGGTTTAAACACAGAACAACGAAGCTCTTTCTTCACACATAAATTCAGTATTGTAAATTTCTGAACTGCCTCCTGTATTCCTAAACTATACCCAGAGGCGGTGGATCTGGCGACAGCGCAGTCCCCTAAGTTCCCAGACACTGTGTGCTAAAGGAACCCATTTTGCAGATGTGTAAATCGAGGTCCACCGAGAAAAGCGACGTACGCAAAGCGTGTGGCTTCTGTGCTGTAAATAATCCTTTACATCGAAAGTTGTCCTTCACCTCGCTTACGCGACACATGTCTGCTGTAGAGAAAGCAGATAGGTATTATTAGCAGTGTGGGCACGAAAGGGCAACAGAGGTTTAAACCGAACTCTAGTTTTATTTATATCTCATTATTCTGCCCGTAAATTGCAAAAACCCTTTCACTGTCCTCAGCCTGCCTTGTCATCCCCTTTGGAAAAACCAGCCTAGCTACCAAGTCACTGAATTAAATTGCAGAGAGATGTAAGGGTCCGGTGCAGGGAACCGGCGAACCCCTGCCGGGGGTGAATGACCTCGGCTCATCCAAATCTGTAAGTTGGACTAGATTCTGGGTCGTAGCCTGGTTTCGCAGCTTGAAAACAGGAGTCTTGCCTCCTTGCTGGCGTTCTTTCCCTCTCTCTTTCCCGCATGCTGGACCCGTAGCATGGGGCCCGGCTAACCAGTCTACATCCCTCCTGTTAGAGTCAGCGGGGCTCGTACCTTCGAGGGGCGCAGGGTTCAGCTTTCCGCAGCCCCGCGCTGGTCTGTGCGGCACACCTGCTCCTGGCTCTGCCCTCGGGCCTTGCTGAGGCTGTTTAAGCTGCGACTCCAGGCAGTGGTGAGATGGATGACCGTGCCTCCTGGCCCATGTTAGTCGTGTTCAGTTAGGTGAGCACGTTCAATACGGAGGGGTTGCACCGTCCCGATGAGACACGTGGCTTCCGAGAGAAATGCAGCGAGGAGGCTCCCGCTCCACCTGGCTGGGATGCAGTCTCTCCCCCTGCGGCCTCCACAGCCCCTGCCCTCGGGTGGGCGCCTCCCTCAGCGGGACAGCGATGGGAGCGAGACTCTCGCCGCGGTGGGGCAGGAGCCTTGAGATCGGAGGAGCAAGCCTGAAGGTCTAAACTTAAGCAAGGTCCGGAAGAGAAGATTACAATCTGAAAGAATGCAGCATCCTGAAAGCTTTACCTTCCTTAGTGCATCTCAAAATGTGGGCGTTTCGTCATCACTGGGGGCATTCCGCAAGGCCTGGGGGGGGGGCCTGGCGAGCTCATTGCTAGGTGCCAGACACTACTTGACACGTTTGAATTGTCCAAAGTCACTTAATCCTTAAGACAACTCTGTAACCCCCAGTTTGCGGAGAAGGAAACCGAATCACCAAAAAGTTAAGTCATTTTCTGAAGGTCACACCGAGAAAGTGGCCGAACCAGACTGGCTCCAGAATCAAGTCTCAGCCACTGTGCTCTGCTGTCCCAGCATAGACCTCATGACCTCCCTGCTTCCTCCATCAAGCACTCTCCTTACATTCTCGGCAAACCCAACTTTCTGTTGTCTCCAAGTACCACTGGCACTCTTCCATCTCGGTGCATTTGTCCAGCTCCTCGTCTCTGGATGCCCTCGGTTCCCTTCCTGTTCGTTAAAACCTCATCATCTCCATGGCCGAGCTCACCTACTGCCTGCCTCCTCCATGAAGCCTGCCCATCTCTTCCCAGCTATAATAATTTCCCCACCTCTGTGCTCAAGGAACACTTTTATCATAGAATCCTGTCTGTAACCTTCATGGCAACCATCAGCTTATCTATCTATCTATCCATCATGTATCAATCAGTTATCTATCATTGTCATCATCATTTATCTATGTACTCTGTCATCTACTGCTCAAGGTCTCTCCCTGCTCTAGACTGTAAAGAAAGGAATCCTGCTTGTTTTTCTTATCACTGAATACCCACTACCTATAAGAAAGTTCAGACGCAAATACTCTTTAAATGATTGAGTAAATAAATGAATAGATTTTGTACCTTGCCTTTACTGTCATATTCTGCGTTACGTTTTAGTTCTCTTCGTGAAAACTTTCTCTGCCAAACTTAATTATAAACCCCTTGGACTCTAAGGCTTAGAGCATGGACAGTGTCTTATTTATCTCAACATCCTCCCCACACCCAATACATTGTGCCCAGGACGCAGGAAGTGCTCCCTGATGTGTGTTTGTTCACTTGAATGGAAGGAACCTCACGGCACTTTCAGCCATCTTATTGCCACATATTTGAATATTTTAAACAAGTGTTTGAAAATGCATCGTTTCTCCCCTGTAGGATTCTTGGTACCATGGCAACCAAATTGGTTTGACTTGGAAGTATGTCTTAGTTGCTGAAGGCTTTTCCTTTCGCCTGCTGCTATGAAAACCACACAGAGACACTTTTTAGAGAAGGATATCGTTTCCATGCGAGCAGAGGTGAGTAGGTGGAGCCCCCCCTGCACCCTCTGACACGGTTCTTCCTGGTCTGCACCGCCACCTCTCATCCTGCCACCGAGGCCTGCGATCACCAAGTCCGAAAATCAGCAGTGATCATTCTCTGGGTGCTCGCAGTGACTCTGGACTCCGAAGTCGGACTGCGAGTGCCAGATGTGCTGGAGAGTGCACCGGCAAGCCGTGCAGCTGCCGACTGGACACAGCCGGCCGTGGAGGGCCTCACACTCCGCGCTTGGCTACGGGTCTCAGCTTTTACGTCGCTCAACACTCCTGCGGCACAGATGCAAAATAAACGTCCGGGCTTTGTGACGTGTACCCATTTCTCCATTTTCCAGCTGGGCATTTTATGGGAACTGTCATGCCAGGATGTTGGCAGCTTGGGTGCAAGACAAGCAAGGCTGTGAGCCAGGATGGAGGGAGCTGAGTAAAATCTCCAGAGGAAGCGCAGGGAAAACTGGAACCAAGGCAAAGTCGGGTCTAAGGCGACTGTAAGGCGGGCAGGGAAGACAGACACGAGACACTGGAAATGACGGTGACGCATAATCAGAGCAGTAGCTGTTAGAGATGGGAGTAACCACACTGCCCACCATCGGCCCGCTAGGGAGATTAGGCCCCACGCCACAAGCACCGCGAGGCAGGGGTTTGGGTCTATTTTTCCTACTTGGCCCTCAGCTCCAAGAACAGTTTTTGTCACATAGAGAGTGCTCAGTAAGAATTTGACTAATGAGCCCGGCCGGTGTGGCTCAGTGGTTGAGCGTCCATCCATGCACCAAGAGGTCCCCGGTTCGATTCCTGGTCAGGGCACATGCCCGGGTTGTGGGCCCGGTCCCCAGTGGGGGGCATGCAGGAGGCGGCCAATCAATGTTCTCTCTCATCTATGTTTCTCTCTCTCTCTCCCTCTCCCTTCCTCTCTCTCTAAAATCAATAAAGAAAAAAAAAATTAAAAAGAATTTGACTAATGAATAAGTGAGCCCAGGATAGCTATCTTTTATTTAATAGTTACTTTGTAACTTATATTTAGTTGCCTCTCAGCAGGCAATACACCAGGGACCAGGAGAGTTGGGAGCTAGGGTCAGACGGCCGTCTAGCAGGAGGACTCTTTTTCTGGAAACCACGGACTCTCCAGCTGGAGTGGTACAAGTCTTGGAGGTGCAGTAGCTCCTGACACCTTGTAAGCTTTGACTAGCACAGCCCGGGTTCTAGGCTGCTGCCCATGAGTCCAGGCCCGGCTGGGAGGTAGGAGTTTGCAGAGGGCAAGGGAGCAGCACTGCTGGGAAGGAGGTGCCACTGCTTTCCCAAGGAAACAAGGAGACTCAGGCTTTTTTTTTTTTTTTTAATTAATTTTTGTTACAGATGTTTCTCCCTTTTCCCCCATTGACACCCTCCTCCTGTTCCCTCCCCCACGTCCCCCAGCATTGTTGTCTGTGTCCATTGGTTATGCTTATATAAATAAGTTCTTTGGTTTATTTCTTCCCTCCCCCACCCCACCACTCTCCTCTGAGGTTTGTCAGTCTGAATCCTACTTCCATGTCTCTGGGTCTGTTTTGTTCATCAGCTTATTTTGTTCATTATATTCCACAAATAAGTGAGATCATGTGGTACTTGTCTTTCTCTGACTGGCTTATTTCACTTAGCATAATGCTCCCCAGGTCCCTCCATGCCATCTCAAAGTTTTGCCACTGCTCAGCTCACAAAGCTTTGTCAGCTCTTCCCTGGGCACAAAGTTTGAACGGCTTGAAGGTCCTGCCCTTATTATGAAGAACTGGGCCTCCTTCTCCCCGTCCACTGGTGACTGGCTCAGGTGGCACTTTGATGAGCCTGCCCCCTCCCCGGCTCCTCTCCCCAAGCCTTTGCTGGCCTTCCACCGGCAAGGCCCTCTCCCCCACCACGTGGGCACTGCTCCAGTCTCCGCTCCTCGGCAGCCTTCCTGAGTAATCCAATCTGTGTTCAAATTTGCTTTCTCCAAAGTTATATGACTTTTAACTTAGCACATAACAGAAGACATCCTCACGTCACTCATGGTCTCCGTGTTTACTTTGGTACCCAATACAGATTACCTATTCTTCCCGGCAGGGACACTGTCTCAGTCTGCCTGGGCTGCCATGACAAAATGCCAGAGACTGGCTGGCTTAAAGAAGACATTTTTTTCTCACAGTTCTGGAGGTTGGAAATGCAGTACGGTTAGTTTCTGGTGAGAGCTCTCTTCCTGACTTGCAGAAAGCCATCTTCTCAGTGTGTCCTCACATGATTGGGAGGAGGGATGACAGAGAGAGAGAGAGAGAGAGAGAGAGAGAATGAATGAATTCCAGGATGGAGGAGCTCTCTGATACCTCTCCCTGTAAGGGCACTAATCCCATCGTGATCGCCCCACCCTCATGAACCCGTCTAAACCTACTTACCTCCCACAGGCCCCGCCTCCTAGTGCTAATAACATCACGTTGGGGTTAGGGCTTCAACATGATTTCTGGGGGACACCATTGTGACTAGCAGACAACAACTCCCACTTCCTGTCTATCTCTGCCCTTACTCCTTCCTACCAGTGAATTTACCGAGTGAGCCAGTCACTTGGAGTCCGTTTTCCAGAACTGGTGGGTTTATGCCGATCAAATCTTCTCCTTCTTGGTCTCTCTTAAATTCGCCAAGAAGCAGCTTCAAGTGGCTGACCTGGGGAGTCCTTGTTCATCAACTTGTCCTCGGAATACATCTCCATATGGCGTTCTTAGAGTCCTTACTTGTTTTTGCCTTCTCCTACCATCTGTATCGAAATGCCAGAGAAAATCCAGATCATGTGATGCATGTATTCCAAGTTCACCTACCAGATGACAGACTTCCCACCAGTCATTTAACTTCTTTGATCATTCTTTCTGGGTCTGTAACTTGGACTGAGTGATACCTATTTCATAAGGTAGCGGCAAGGTCTCACTGACATAGTTCATGCTCAGGGTCTGGTATGGTCGATGATCTACCTCTTCCTATGAAGTATGACAGTGTTGGGGGTGCACCGCTGAGTGCAATTTCAATTTGCATATTTCTAGGCATCTGCCAGCTGTTGATGCAACAGCCGCATGAAGTTTCCTTTGGTTTTGCCTTTTGACCAGGATAAGTTTCCAGGAGGTGACTCGCTTTTGATATTCTAATGTGTTTTAAATTGCATGCAATCTTAGAAAAAGGCACCATCATACACAGTTCTGCTGCAGACCCACAACAATTAAATCAGATGCCCTTGAATAGCTCCAAAGTGATTAAACTGAGGGCTGTCGGAAGTAGTGAACGCGGGTGAGAAAAAGGCAGCACACTGCCTCATTTATCTCAGTTACCGTGGTTACGTGAAGATGCAGTTGGTCCCCAGGGCTGACACAGAGTGAAGCAGGGAACTGTGTTTTTTCAGGACAGTGCAACCCACCCCTGTGAGGTATGGGGCGCTACAACAGCGAGGGGCTGTCACTCAGAGAGAGGACGTCCCCAAGTGCCCTAATGGCTTAATTTATAAGCAGCTTACATGGTATATGGGGCTCAGAACATAACGTTTTCTTTAAAAATAGCTAAGAGTTCTGACACTGCGACCTTTCAAATACAATATACACCTCAGAGGGATTAAGCAGACAGCTATTTAAACCATGCTGAGGGATTTGGGCCTGCAGAACACCTGTGTCTAACTCCAGCTACAAACTGTTTGGGACATGACTCATGCCATCCCTCCAACAGCTGCCAGTATTCATGATATTTTGTAACAGTACAAGACACCACGTGGAAGTGAAAACCAGTTTTTAATATGTTGCCGTAGGAATAGAGAATACGAGACTGGAAACTATAAAGAGTAATTGAAATGTACAGATAATTAAAGAAAAGAAATCTGTGTGACTCGATGGTGTGAACCGCCTCCTTCATGATGCCTGGAAGCAGGCTTCTGTCAGAAAGTAAACGTGGCTGTTTAATTTGGTATCTTTATTTCCTCTGTCAAATCTCCAGTGGAACCCTGGCCAGGTGGTTCAGTTGGTTAGAGCATCCTCCGATACACCAAGGTTGTGGGTTCGATCCCCAGTCAGGGCACATACAAGAATCAACCAATGAATGCATGAGTAAGTGGAATGACAAATCCCTCTCTCTCTCTAAAAAAATCAATATATTTTAAAAAAAAAAACTCCAGTGGAGCAGCTAGCTAATCCGTAGTGAAATGTTGCTAAGAGAGGTAACTAGAGAGATGAAGCTGAGTAACACAGAAAAAGAAATTTCAGAAGCAATAAGTCGATTTCAGACACTGGCCCCTCAGCATCTGAATAGTCTGGCGCGAACTGTGGCTGCCTCCCCAGCTGACTGACATGGGACCAGCTCTAAACTCACCTCTCCAGCCTGTGGCCCACCTGAGGCAGGTGGGAAGTACCCACACTTAGCGGCATCAAGAACGACTTCTCAACTCTGCAAGCCGAACATGCTCCTTTGTGACAGTTTCCAGTTGTGTCTGGTGGTCTGAACTGGATTTCATTGGGGCTTTGAACAACCACAGTAAATCAGTGCTCCCCAAGGTAATAAAGTGGCGATGTCCTCATTGAGAGCAGGTGGAGTGCGTTGCACTGGGCTCTCAGTGGACAGGACTGACTAATGGCAGGTGCGGGGCATGGACAAGGCTCCCAGCACCCACGAGACCTTTGGAAGCTGTATCAGCTGCCCTGTGGCCATGGCCCTAGGTGAGCTTTACCCACCTAAACGAGAGCTGTCACTGGAATCCCTTTGTTTCTAAAACAACAACAAAAATTGCTGTTACTTATTTTTTAAAACTATCTTGGATATTTTCATCATTATAGTATTAGATTTCTTTTTTATTCAAGCAAAAGGTATTTTACTGAACGTAGGTTGAGCGCAAATCACGTCTAGTAGAGAAGATCCAGCCTTTGAAGTCAGAGTTAGGTTTGAGTCCTGGGGTTTTACTTATTGGCTCAATAAATATGGATAAGTTGCAGAATTTCTTTAAATCTCAGGGGGTGTTGTTTTTGTTTTGTTTTGTTTTGTTTTCATCTGTAAAATGGAAATAATAATAATACCTACCTTAAGGGGTTGTCTTGTTTTTAAGTGAGATAATGCATATGCTCTAGACTGAATTTTTGAGTTCCCCCCAGATTCCTATGTTGAAACCTAACCCCTAATGTGCTGGTCTCAGGAGGTGGGGCCTTTGAGAGGTGATTAGTTCATGAGGGCGGAGCCATCATAAGTGGGATTAGTGCTCTTAGGAAAGAGATCCCAGGGAGCCCCCTTGCCCACTTCTGCCTGTGAGGTCACAGCAAGCAGCACACTGTCCATGGACCAGGCTCCCCTCAGATGCCAGGTCTGCCAGCACCTTGATTTTGGACTTTTCAGCCTCCAGAACTGTAAGAAATAAATGTCCGTTGTTTATAAGCCACCAGTCCATGATATTCGGGGACGGAGACAGTAAGAAAAAGCATGGAGAACCCTGCTTGACCCTTCCTAGGCACTCGAGAAATGGCCATTACTATCGCTGCTGTTACTGTTCAGTCCTCACCGGTCTGGGGATGGAGAAAAGGTTGATTCTTCAGCTGGCAAAATAGTGAGTCTGGCCATCTGAGCTCAGAGATGGAGAGTGTAGGGGAAGGAAGTTGTCACCGTCCTCAGAGAACCTCAGAGCTCCTTAAAAAGGGGAGACCCAGCCAGAGGAGGTGCACTGGGAGATGCAGGAGAATGAAAGGAGAGGAGCGGAGTCCTGGGTGACGCCCTGCAGGGAAGTTGCAGGGCTTTGGACTCCAACCTGGGAGCCGTGTTATGCACCACTCTTCAAATCCTCCGCAGGGGCATCAACAACGGCAGGGAACTCTGCTCACGTGTGGGCGGACAGCCAGCCCAGCTGCCAGGCAGACACTTGTATTGAGATCTAATCTTCACACAGGAAAATGCACAGATCTTGAGGGTAGAATCTGATGAGTTTTGACAATTGTATACACTGTTGTAACCATCCTGATGAGGATATAGAACATTTCTATCAACCCAGACAGTTGTTTTGTTTTTTTTTGCCATTTTTTAAGCAACTTCTCCCTCACTACCCCAGAGACAGCCACTTCCTAATTTCCAGTGTCCTGGTTTTACCTGATCTGGTGTTTCATATAAATGGAATCATACTGTGGGTACTTTTTTGTATTTTTGTTTTGTATCTGGAGCAACCTAATGTTTTTAAGATCACCCTCGACATTGGGTGTATTAGAATGCAGACTGGTGCAGCCACTGTGGAAAACAGTATGATGTTACCTCAAAAGGTTAAAAATTGAACTGCCATTTGACCCAGGGATCCCACTTCTAGGAATATACCCTAAGAAGCCTGAAACACCAATCAGAAAGAATATGTGTACCCCTCTGTTCATAGCAGCACTATTTACAATTGCTGAGATCTGGAAACAGCGCAAGTGTTCATCAATAGATGAGTGGATAAAAAAGCTGTGGTACATATACACAATGGAACACTATGCAGCTGTAAGAAAGAAAGATCTCTTATCCTTTGAGATGACATGGAGGGTCCTGGAGAGTATTATCCTAAGCGAAACAAGCCAAGCAGAGAAAGACAAAGATCACATGATCTCACTTATTTGTGGAATATAATGAACAAAACAAGCTGATGAACAAAATAGACCCAGAGACATAGAAGTAGACATAGACAAACCTGTGGGGGGAGGGAAGAGATAAACTATAGAACGTATATGCATGTATGCATAACCATGGACATAGACAACAATGCTGGGGGCGGGGGGTAGGATCAGGAAGTTGGTGTCAATGGGGGGAAAAGGAGAAACATCTGTAACAAAAATAAATAAATTAAAAAAAAAGTTTGTCCCTTTTAATTGCTGAGTAGTGTTCCCTTGTGTGAATGTCCCACAGTTGGTTCATTCTCTGATGGACATTTGGGTTTCCAGTTTGGGGCTGTCATGAACAAGGCTGATTCATGCCTAAGTCTTTCTATGTGCACATGTTCCATGTCTCAGGGGACAGCCCTTCAAAGTTGTCTCATATGGAGGCAAGGGGGCATGCCATTGTAGCCCCATTTTGACCAATCACTGGATGAGGGCTGTTCCTCGGGACAGAATGTAGCTCTGGGTGAGACAGATCCCTTTTGCTGGGGAAATGTCTAGAGAGAGACTCCTCTGTGAGTCACAACAGCCAACACCTGCAGCTGCGGGAGTGAGGGTGTCGGTCCGAGTGGGGACCCTGCGTGGTGCTTCGCAGCACCTACTGCACCTGTCTAAGAATTGTTTCTCGACTCCAGCGTCATGTTTTCTCTGCGTTTTCTTTACGAAGTTGTATGGTTCTTTTACATTCAGGTCTGTACCCCATCTCAAATTTATTTCCGTGTATGGAGTGAGTTAGGGGTTGAGGTTTGTTTTTTTACATACAGACATCCAGTCGTGCTGGCACCGTTTGTTGAAAAGACCTTACTTTCCCTGTTGAATTTCTTGGTGCCTTTGTTGGGTCTATTTTTGGATTCTCTATTCTGTTTCATTGATCTATTTACTTATCCTTACATAAGGCCATGTTTTGGAAGAAATCTAGCAGAAACAGTGTCACCTCTTTTGATCAGGAAGGTAATTTGGTAGCTTAGGGAAGCGAGGAAAGCAGCGCGGATCATGCAGGTTCACTGAGGCAGATGCAGATAATAATGGGCCCTGGTAATTAGAACCTGAAGAGGATTGCATGGTATGTGCTCAGAATTGGCTGGGCTATGCTGTGGCAACAAACTGATTTTGAAATCTTAGTGACTTAATTCCATAGACGTTTCTCTCTTCCTCAGAGAAACGTCTGTGTGGATTGAGTGGCTCTCTTGGGCAGCTCTTCTCCAAACAATGACTGGGACACCCCGGCTGCTTCCATCTGTGTGCCATCTGGGACCTGTGCCCACCAAGGCTCTGCGGATGGGGAAGAGGGAGCTGAAGGGCTGCACGGGACATTTTTCAGTGTCCCGCTTAGATGTGCTCACATCGTTTCCACTCATACCTAGCTGTCCAGTACCCAGTCACATGACCCAGCCTAACTGCAAGGGTGACTGGGAAATGCAGTCTTTGTTAAACATGAGCATTGTCTCTGCCACAGGGGAGCCTGCAAAGAGGTGGAACTAGGGACTAGGGGCAAGGTAGAGTTTGATAACGCTCACTGTGGGAGGTTTTATAGCAGAGTTGTTAAATGCATGAGCTGTGGAGCAAGATTCCTCCAGATTCAAACTGCCCTCTGCCCCTCACTACAGGGGTGACCTGGAGCACATCACATTCATTTCCTGATGTCTCAGATCCTTTATCTCTAAAATGCAATGGATAATAACATTTAACTTAGGGGTTGCAGTGAGAATTTCAAGAATTATTATACATATAGACCTTAGCATAGTGCTTGGCATAGAATAAGCATTTAGTTAATAGTAGTTATTATCATACACGTGCACAGGGGCCTGTAGGCATTGCTTGAATCATACACGCGCACAGGGGCCTGTAGGCATTGCTTGAATCATACACGTGCACAGGGGCCTGTAGGCATTGCTTGAATCATACACGTGCACAGGGGCCTGTAGGCATTGCTTGAATCATACACGTGCACAGGGGCCTGTAGGCATTGCTTGAATCATACACGCGCACAGGGGCCTGTAGAGTTTGCTTGAATCATACACGCGCACAGGGGCCTGTAGGCATTGCTTGAATCATACACGTGCACAGGGGCCTGTAGGCATTGCTTGAATCATACACGTGCACAGGGCCTGTAGGTATTGCTTGAATCATACACATGCACAGGGGCCTGTAGAGTTTGCTTGAATCATACACGTGCACAGGGGCCTGTAGAGTTTGCTTGAATCATACACGCGCACAGGGCCTGTAGGCATGGCTTGAAAGAATTGAGATCCGGGGGAGTCAGCCCGGTCGAGCCAGCTTCTCCCCTCTATGCAGTACCTCCTCCCACAGATCCGGGGGACTCTTGGAAGGGTCAGAACATCAGAACTGAAAAAGCCCTGAGCCTCACACCACTTTCAATTTATAAGACTTGTTTCCTGGGAGAAATGTTGTTAAGTGATCAGAAGCCATACATAGCAGAATTTTTAAAGGACTTACCGAGCACTTTGGATTGTGGGTATTTTGAGCCTTTCTTTTCATCTTTGACAGAGGCGAATGTGGTTTGCCGTGATAGCCAATGAGACCCACGTTGTTCAAAGGAGAAGGAAATGAGGAGAGAGGACCTAGCATTTCTTTATGGAATAAACAAGAGAGGTGTTTGTACTCTGAGTATTTGTATGGCATTTCAAAGTTAATATTAGGACAGGAAGTAGATTGAAAATGTGTTTTAATATTACATTTGATTCAATTGAAAGCCTTGTCTGGGTCACTAAAAATGTTCTCTTTTCTTCCTTCTGAGTGACTGTGGATAAATTACTTTCCTCTTCGGGGTGTCAATCTCCATACCCATGTAAAATGGAGATGGTAAAAGACAGCAAATTCTGAGATTCAGGAAAAAATGAGTACAGACAGTTCTGGCTGCTGCCTGGTAACTACATATAAGAGAAGAAATGCTCGCCCGTGACATTGTACAACAATGGTTGTCAAGAATTTGAAAGGTTACTGATGTGCCATTCTGAACGAAGGATGGACGAGACACTTGGCTGATGACCGGTAATGTGGCCATTGCTTGTTACAGTCTAGAAGGAGTGACGCTGAAGGGCCTTGTTAGGCGGACTGGGACAGAATAGACCCTGAAAAGGGGGATCTGGCCTGGTGGCATGTCTGGAAAAACATGCATTTGTCATTATTCTGTTAGCAAAGTCCACTTGCCTTTGACTTAAATTGTCCTGCCACCCTAGACACAATCACTCTTCACTGTGTGTGATGTTTTTTTTACCCGATTGGGAGCGAACAACAGCATTGGTTAAGTCGGGAAGCGTGGCACTGATTGTCACTGAATTCTGCTCCGATTTCTGTACCGCTCACTCTCTCCCTGAGGACCTTCTCTGAGGAGCTCCCCCACCCCGGGCTTAGCGGAGGAGCTGGCCAGAGGGCCTGCTCTCGGAGGCAGGAGGTAGACTCAGGATGGGGTCCTGCAATAAGTGCCCGTTACTCCCACCAGGGAGAGCCTCACAACATTCTGTTTTAAGGTATTTTCTGGCAGGGAGCAATTTATCTTTGAGCGAATGCTGAAGTTCTTGTAGCCATGGGAAGGCTGAACTCGAGACGGCTTAGCCATTAACCACTAGGGTGATAAGCACTCTAGAATTTTCTGGGGAGCGGGCTAAAGATAGCAAATTCCACATGCTATACTTATCAGAATACCAGAGGAAGACTGGCGTTACTGGGGCTTCATTCCTCCTACACGGTACAGCCAGTCCTAGTTACGTGCGACGCCAGGCCGTACCTGCCCAGGTCCCCCTGGTGGAGGCTGGGTGGCATTCCTCTGCTTGGACAGCCCTTGGGAGCTCAGGAAGCAACACGGACACGTAAGCCCAGTCTTCTCTAAACTCGTCTTTACCCCACAAAGCTCCCCCCAGTTCTGCCAGTCTTCGCTCCTACCATGCCTATGAAGCCTTCATAGCTCACTATTGATTAGAGCCAGTCTTTTTAGGAAGAAGTGGCTAATTCATGGTTTATCAAATCCGTGCCGTTCACTCATGCTTTTGAATCTTAGGATGTATGTCTGCGGCTTCCTCACCTTGTAAGGATCAACTCTCTTCTCAATTCTTTGCAGCCTCAGATCTCTCTCTTCTGTCTTCCGTTTCTCAGTCCGATCTTCCGGAACTTCCTGAACCTCCAACGTGTGCCCCCAACACAAACCAGCAAAGGCCCCCTTCTGCCCAGAGGAGGGAGTCCAGCTTCCTCAGCTTGCTGCCGGGGTTCTGCAAACCTTTCCCACCTCTTCCCAGTCACCTTAGGACACTGGAGAGAAAAGTGACCTCAGAAACACCCGAGGCCCGTGCTCTGGACAAGGAGGCAGATATACAGTTGTGAAGTGACTTGCTCAAGGTCACGCTGGCAGTTAGCAACAGAACGCTTGGAATAATGAAAGCTCCGTGGGGTCAGGGGTTTTTATTTCTTTCACTGTTGTCACCGGTGTCCAGAGCATTCAGAAATTCAGGAACTATTTGTCGAATTAATTCCTGAAGGAACGGGGCCTGGACCCCCATTCATCACAGTCTCCATCCCGCCCTCCGTCCACCTCCCTGCTGCCTGTGGGAACCTGGCTGCCCCCGCCTGATGACCCTCCAGACGTTTGCTCCCAGCATTCTTCCTGCCCTGAGGTTCCTCTCCGCCAATTCTTCCTTCTAGGCTCAGTGCAATCCTAACACCCCTTGAAATCATTCCTGACAGCCCCAGATTTCAGGTCTCTCACTCCATCGGCCTCCTGTGGCCTCTGCAGTATCCACGGCTCACTGACCCCAGGCTGCCTGTGACGCGTGCCTCCCATGAGCGCGCTCTGCTGCACCCCCCCGCTGCACCCCCCCCCCCGCTGCACCCCCGTCCTGCAGGAGCTCCGTGTGTGGGTGGGAGCACGGCAGTGTCAGAGTGTGATGTCGCCTTCCGTTCAGGCTCCCCTAGGCCTCGTCGTATCTTCTTTCAACCCTGTAAGGCTGTTAGTTCACTCGGTTATACGCCTGCCTGCGCCCCGCTCGTGTCGTGAGTGCGGGGCAGCGGCCAGCGTGCGGTTATTTCCAGGATGCACGGAGCGGGCTGTAGCACAGGAATCAAGGGCGTTCAGAAGCCGGGAGGGACATCAACATCAGAATAAAATTTGAGTACTTGTAAAAAGTGAGGGAAAGTCGGCCAGAAAAAGAAGAGCAAAGAGAACATTTCAGGCAGATGTGTCCTGTGGGACAGTGTCTGGGGAGCTGCAGGCAGCTGGGTGTGGCCCGGAGGAGGATCGCCCGTGGGTCGGATCGCCCGTGGGTCCGATCGCCCGTGGATAGACAGCAGCCGGCTCCTGAAGGACTCGTTCACGGATGCATTTGAACTTGGTTGTCCATTCATTGCAATGGAACCCCTCACTCTCAGAAACAAAAACAACCAGTTTCCACAGAAAGGTCATTACACAGATTATGGTTTATACTTTAATTGAATGCTATTCA
This sequence comes from Tadarida brasiliensis, assembly GCA_030848825.1. Taxonomy (NCBI): domain Eukaryota; kingdom Metazoa; phylum Chordata; class Mammalia; order Chiroptera; family Molossidae; genus Tadarida; species Tadarida brasiliensis. The sequence continues at coordinate 169,532,990 of CM061257.1, read as the reverse complement.
AAAGAATGAAGTATGTCTACTAGGCCTTAAAAAGGAAGAAAATGGTACCCTTTGCGACAGCGTGGATGGACCTGGAGAATATTATGCTAAGTGAAATAAGTCGGTCAGAGAAAGGCAAGCACCCTAGATCTCACTCACATGGGGAATCTAATGAACAAACTGAACTACCAAGGGAAACAGAGACAGACTCACAGATAGAGAGCGGGCAGACAGCTCTGGTGAGGGTGGGGTGTTGGGGTAGGTGGAGGGATTGAGAAAGGAAAAAAAGAACTCATGGACACGGCAACCCTGTGGTGATTGCAGGGGAGGGGCAGGTGGAAGAGGGTATAGGGAGGATAAATGGTGATTGGAAAAAATAAAGATAAAAAAATGAATGAAGTATATCTATATGTTTAAATGATGTAATCATCAACATAAATTAGGTAAAAATGTAAGATTATACATATGTCTGTATACACACATGCACAAAGAGAGAGAAAATTTTTGTGATATGTAAGAAACTTAACAGTTCTCAGGGTCTAGATTGAGTGAAAACTTGACATGTCATTGCATATTCTTTGGTAATATTTGAAGACATACTTGACTAAAATATCTTAGTTAAAAGATGAGCAGATATTTATACCTGGAGTCACTTGGCACTGAGGTTCTTAAATGAGATTTTAAATAAGTGATGCGACCACACTTTCAAAAAGATCATAGGACAAATACCACATGATTTCACTTATGTGGAATGTAAAGCACAAAATAAACGAACAAACAAAATTGAAACAGACTCATAGATACAGAGAACAGACAGGAGAGGGGGGTTGGGGGACTGGGTGAAAAAGGTGAAGGGATTAAGAAGTACCAGTTGGCAGTTACAAAATAGTTATGGGGATGTAAAGTACAGCATAGGGAATATTGTCAATAACATTGTAATAACTATGTGTGGAGCCAGGTGAGTCCTGAAAATATCAGGGAGATCACTTTGTCAAGTATATGATTGTCTAGTCACTATGCTGTACACCTGAAACTAATACACAATAATAATGAATGTGAACTATAATTGAAAACAAGTTTCTAAAAGATCCTAGGTCAGCAGGGAGAAGGAAAGGAGATGGAAGAAGTAATGGAGACAGGAGACCAGGTGATTGCTGGAGACTATTGCAGAGCCTCAGAGAAGTGGTGGGGGTGCAGCAGTGAGGGTCAAGGTGAAGTGGGATGGAGAACGGAAATATGGGTATGTCAGAGCTCCAGGACACACATAGGAGGAGCAGGGAGAGTGGAGCATGACAGCCAGGTTTGTATTGTTGTAGCAACTGACTGTCTAATGGTGGTGTCACTAGAGGGAAGGAACATGGGAAGAAGACCCCCACCCCCAAATGGCTGCAGTTTTGAGATCTGTCACAGTTTGGGGCTATGTCACATTTGAGGTATTTCTCTTAGGCGGTTGGTCTTCTTTGAGTAAGGACTGGTGGTCCTTGTTGGTCCTTGGTGGTGTCTTCTAAGAATTTCCTTCTGGATTTCACACCCAGTAACCTGGGTTCACGTCCGGCATTTTAGTGGAGTTCACAGCACCTAAGTTGTACCTTTCCAACCACAAGGGTCTAGTTGGTCTCTGCATGCTGGGACCACGGAGGCAGAAAAACCAAAGCAACATTACGTCTGTGCACTCTGCCCCTGTTTGATAGGGAGTTAGTTGTATCTCCTAGGTCTTAAAGCTAGGTCTCCCTTTGGGAATCTTGCCGCTGTGGACACCTAAGATAGAGTTTTTGAGGAAAGATGGCTTGACTGCTTATGTTCTTCAGAGAGCCCAGCAACCTAGATCATCTGCCTCTCTCTAGGCACTTGAAAGCGTAAAGTAAAGGAAGGGGTAGTTAGTTTACTAAAGAGTGCAGGCCAAGGGCATCAGGGTGGGTTTTGCCTGAGTTATCTGGATAATTCATTTGCTCCTCTGATTATAATTCAGTGTTGTGGACACAAATTGAGTATGTTGCATTGGTTTTGACTAATGATTTTTTAAGAGTTGATTGGGGTAGTGTAGAACTTCCAAGGCTATATCATAAGCATTTAAAGGTGAAGGGTAACAATGGGAGAAATAGCAAAATGTGACTGTAATACATTCGCCTTGTTTTTTTGTTGTTGTTGTTTTTTTCTTCTCCACACTTGGATGGTCCCTACAAGGTAGAAAGAAGAAAGCTAAACCGTTTCCTGGGAAATTTGATGTAAGATCAGTTGTTCTGCTGTTTCCTTACTCCCCAACTTCTTCCTCTGTATTAAGGGTTATTTTCTGGATTTGTACAACACTTGCCATTTCACTTAGAGAAGTGAGATGCTGCATGATTAGTTAATAAGTGTTTATTGATTATTTCGGAGCCTCTTGGCAGAATTGAATTAGAGCCAGGTGCTGTCCCTTTGTGCTTAATGGTAATTTTTTGTTGTTTCCTTGTAGAAGATGGAGAAATATGTTCCTTTGGCTAACAACAGGGACAGTGGAAATTTTCTTTTTTATCCTTGTAAATGCCAGGATACTTAAGCTCAATTGATTATTTTTAGCTGAGTGATGAACGGTATGATTCAAGTCATTTTGTTCTGTAGCTATGTTCACTATGTTTTTGTGTGTGTAGTGAGGAGACCCTGAAATTAACAAGTGCCTAATTATCTCCCCACATAAACACACACACACACACACACACACACACACACACACACATACACACACAAAACTCATAGTGTACTTAAAATCTGAATGGCAAAGCCAAATACTCATCTTCTAGGTTATTACTGATTTGGGGCAGAAATGACTTGCTTCTATATCAAGAAATTTTTAAGAAATGTGCTGACACCAATGCCCTCTTTTCTCTAAAAATGTCTAGTTTTGTAAAACAGAAACAATATTTCTTTAAAAAATTTTTCATTGAATTTATTGGGGTGACATTGGTTAATAAAATTACATAAGTTTCAGGTGGACAATTCCATAATATATCATCTGTATATTGTATTGTGTGTTCACCGTCCCAAGTCAAGTCTCCTTCCCTCACCATTTATCCCCCCTTTACCCTCTCCTACCTCCCCCCAACCTCCTTTCCCTCTGGTCATCACTGTACTGTTGTCTGTGTCTATGAGGTTTTCTTTCTTTGCTTAATCCCCTCACCTTTTTCACCCAGCTCCCCGACCCCCCTCCCCTCTGACAGCTGTCAGTCTGTTCCCTGTATCTATGAATTGTTTCTATTTTGTGTTTACTTTGTTCATTAGATGCCACATATCAGTGAAATCATATAGTACTTATCTTTCTGTGACTCACTTATTTCAGTTAGCATAATACTGACCAGGTCCATCCGTGCTGTCGCAAAAGGAAAGATTTCATTCTTTTTTTAAGGCTGATTAGTATTCCATCATGTAAATGTACCACAGCTGTTTTATCCACTCATCTACTGACGGGCACTTGGGCTGCTTCCAAATCTTGGCTATTGTAAATAACGCTGCAATGAACAGAGGGGTGCATATATTCTTTTGAATTCGTGTTTCAGGTTTCTTTGGATATACTCCCAGAAGTGAAATCACTGGGTCATAAGGCAGTTGCATTTTTAATTTTTTGAGGAAACTCCATACTGTTTTCCAGTGGCTGCACCAGTCTGCATTCCTACCCACAGTGCATGAGGGTTCCCTTTTCTCCACATCCTTGTTTGTTTGTTGATTTATTGATGATAGTCATTCTGACAGGTGTGAGGTAATATCTCATTGTAGTTTCAATTTTTTCTCTGATGATTAGTGAATGATTAGTGATGTTGAGCATCTTTTCATATGTCTATTGGCCATCTGTATATCCTCTTTGGGGAAGTGTTTATTCAGGTCCCTTGCCCAGTTTTTAATTGTATTTTTTTGGTGTTGAGTTGTATAAGTTCTTTATAAATTTTGGATATTAACCCCTTATCAGATATAGTATTGGCAAATATGTTCTCCCATTCAGTGAGTTGTCTTTTCTTTTGATTTTTAGAGAGAGAGAGGGAGAGAGAGAGATAAAAACATGGATGAGAGAGACACATCGATTGGCTGCCTCGTGCGCACCCCCGATGGGGATTGAGCCTGCAACCTGGGCACCAACCAACAACCTCTTGGTCCATGGTTCGATGCTCAACCACTGATCCACACCAACTGGGCCAGTGGGTTGTCTTCATTTTGTTGATGATTTCCTTCGCTGTGTAAAAACCTTTTAGTTTGATGTCCTATTTGTTTATATTTTCTTTGTTTCCCTTCCCTGAAGAGATATATCAGAAAAAATATCGCTTTGAGAAATATCTGAGTTTTTACTGCCTAAATCCTATTCTAGGATTTTTATGGTTTTCAGTCTTATGTTTAAGTCTGTAATCCATTTTGAGGGTATTCTTTTGCATGGTGTAAGAAGGATGTCTAGTTTTATTTTATGCATGTATCTGTCCAATTTTCCCAACACTATTTATTGAATATACTGTCTTTACCCCATTGTATGTTCTTGCCTCCTTTGTCAAATATTAATTGACCTTAAAGACATGGGTTCATTTCTGGGCTCTCTATTGTGTTCCATTGATCTATATGTCTGTTTTTATGCCAGTACCATACTGCTTTGATTACTATGACCTGGTAGTATAGTTTAATGTCAGGTAGTGTGATTCTTCCAACTTTGTTTTTCTTTCTCAAGATTGCTGTTTCTATTTGGGGTTCTTTAAGAAAAGAGAATGTATGGATTTGAAACGCTGACTCTTTAGAAAAATCTTTTTTACCTTCTATATCAGTTTTTCTGAAGTTGGTAGCATTTAATTTTATTCATACAGCCTGAAATTCGTCTCCTTCCAACACCACCCACTTGCTTGCTTTATATCTTCCTAGAAGATGTGAATTAAGAATCAGAACTCCTGAGTTGTGAGCAGTTTTCTCAACTTACTGGCCTTTCATTTCTTGATGCCTTAATTTTATCAAAATTATGAACATTTCCATTTCCAGAACAACTTTAAAAGGTGTCAGACAGCCCATTTTCTTGGAGAAAAATGTTTATATGAATGTACAATATAAAAATTGAGCTTGGTCATATCTCAAGTTGATAAAATTGCCATGAATTGGTACATTCAAATCTAATGAAATCATACCAGCATGGGCTGAAATGGCAATTACTGAGAAATAATGGACAGGATCCAGTGTTTCTGCTACAGCTTCCTGTCTATTTTTTTTAAACCATCTTAACTATTTTAGATATAAATTTATTGTTATTCTTAAATATATTCACATTGTTGTGCAACTATCTTCAGAACTTTTCCATCTTGTAAAACTGAAACTCTATACTTATTCAACAATAATCCTGATTTCCTTCTCCCCTCAGGCTCTGGTGATCACTATTGTATTTTCTGTTTCTATGAATTGAATTACTCTGTATACCTTGTATAAGTAGAATCATACAGTATTGTCTTTGCTACTGGCTTATTTTACTTATCATAATACCTCAACATTTATTCATGTTGTAGCATGTGTTCAAATTTCCTTCCTTTTTTAAGGTTGAATAGTCCATTGCATGTATATACCACATTTTGTCCATCTGTTCATCCATTGATGGGCACTTGGGTTGCTTCCACCTTTTGGCTTTTGTGAATATTGCGGCTATGGAACATGCATGTACAGCTAGATAACTCTTTGAGACCCTGCTTTCAGTTCTTTTGGATATATATCCAGAAGTGAGATAATTGGATCATGTGATCATTCTATTCTCAGTTTTTCTGAGGAACCATGTACTGTTTTCCATGGCAGCCCTACCATTTTACATTCCCACCAACAGGGCACAGGGGTTCCCATTTCTCTACCTCCTTGCCAACACTGGTTTTCTGTTTTGTTTTGTTTTTAAATAATAGCCATGCTGATGGGATGAAGCGCTCTAATCTTTTTATTGATTGATTCTTAAACAAAAGTGACTAAGGATCACCTGATAGCTGAGGATAGTTTGAAAAAAGAAAAACAGATGACGCGACAGGAGAAATGGCCTCACAGGAAACAGGAATAAGTCAGCTGAAAATGTGAATACTGCATCCATAAAACAGGATGCCCTTTGAAAGGAATGAATGACAAAACATTTAAAATATGACTCTTGAAATTGAAAAAATATTGAAAGTGTGGAAGATGATACTGAAACAATTTTTTTTTTACAAGATAGGATAGAGATACAGCGTTGGAAAATAGGAGAGAAAGATCGTAAGGGAGGATAAATCCAGGAGGGCCAGAAAGAGAGAACAAAGAAAAGAGGAAAAGGAAAATCATCAAAGAAATGTTTAAGATAATTTCCTAAAATCGAAGGAACAGAGTGAAAGGATTCACTGAATGTCCAGCACAAATGAATGAAACATGATCTACAGAGAAAACAGTTTCTGAAAGTTCTGAATATGTAGGATAAAGGGAAGCTTTTATGAGCTTCTCGAGGAGGAAAACAAACCAACGCAGGCCAGCCACAAAGGAATAAGAATCATAGCAACAGGGATGCAATATTTTAATAGTGTTAAAACGTCAAGTTTTGGGGTGAAAATTATTTTCAGTTTAGATTTCTCTGTCCTGAAAAACTATTAGACAAGTGTAAGGGTAGAATACAGATATTTTCACATACATTCTAAGGGGGGGAGGAGGGAGAAAAAGGAAAAGTGGAATCATGGAAATAATAATTTCAACCCTGTAGTGTAATGAAGGAGAATCCCAGATGACAGCTGGGTTGTACTGAACTGATGGGTAGCAATTAGTCATGACTGGAACAGGAGAAAAGATTGCTTTACGAGGGCGGTATCAGAGAATAGGGATAGTAGGGGAAAGGTTCTATAGATAGGTTACTACCTTTGATCCTTTAGACAAAATTATGTGATGCAGAAAAACATTACCAGAGGGAAAACAAAGGCTACTAGAAACTCCAGGAAGAATAAAAAGATGCCCAGAAAGGAGGTACGAGCACACTGTACAGTTTAGCTCTAAAGTGAACAAGATTTATGGAGTCATCATTATATAGATACCGCTTATTGATGTTATCTTTTAGAATTAAGTTGTAGACAATGCGTGGAAGATAGTCATGGCTATAGAACCCATGTAAAAGATATCAGTCTTACATATAAAAACATACATGTGAACAGCAGAAGTTCAGAATTCGATGTTGGGAAGGAGAAATTAAGGCAAGGATAAGGGCAATCATAACTCTTCATTTATTCACAGAGTGGGGAGTTAAAGTATCTACCTTTAGTAGATAGAAGAAGAAATAAAGATAAGTGTAATATCTAATTTCAAAGAAAAAGGCTAAAAGTAAGAATTAATAGATAATAGCTAAAGTCAATAAATTGATAATCACAGAAGTGTGTTATACAGTGAAATGGAGGTAATCAGTAGACAATTTTAAAATGGGAATAGTTAAAAGTGGTTGCCTTTGAGGAATGATAGTGGCTGGGATTTGATAAGGGGACTGTGACATTTCATGATAACTTGCTTCTTGAATATTTGATTTTCAATACTGTGTACAGATTAAGAAAATTTTAACAGACATATATTAAAAATAAAACTATTCTAGTATAGCAAATAATGGAATGGAATAATAACTATGACCCCTATAGAGAGACTTGGAAAATATTTGTCATATGTTAAAAAAAATCTGTGAAAATAGATGTATAATATGATCATAACTTCATAAAGTATGTATGCATATGGACAGAGACCAAAAGTAATATACAGATAAAATTAGGTATTTTGTGTGAAATTTCGAATGATTCTTTCCTTGTAAAATTTTATTAAATGTTTTTACAATGCTTTTTCAAGGATACAGCTTAGTGTTTATGGGTTACTATTTTATGCGGCTGTTTTACCTTTCAGGAATATTTATGAAAATGTAATGTGACAGCAAGTTACATGGGCAAATAGCATCCCATAAATATGCTACCTTAGCACTAAGAAAGGTCACTTTGGCTGCCAAAGAGTGACAATGAAGAGGGCCGTTCATTTAGGGTATGCTGGTCAGTTTCCAATTTCTCGAATTTCAGATATGTAAATTATCGCTGAAAATGTGGTTTATGTTTGTGGTAAATGGATTTTATGTCCCTGGATGACTTGGCTTCATTACTGGAAATCTGCACTTTTATTCCAAGCAGAGTCTTGCTGTTGGGAGACAGGAGAAGAGATGGTCTCAGTTTTTAATGGGCTTTTCAGAAGAAAACGATCACTAAGGAGACCCTATCTGTATTGTCTGTCTGGGACGTACAAACTAAGAGTTTGGGTTGGTCTGTTATTCTGCCTTGGCTTCAGTACCTGTACCCCTGGGGCTGCCTACACTTTACCTGGGCTGCTTCACGCTGACTTTTCCAAATCACTCGTGACCAGGCCACGACAGAAGAGAATCCCCATGAAATGTTCGACTAAGTCGTTTCTTTTTATCTGTTATCTTATGATACTGAAAACAGGGAAACATCGGGCCCATTTGTTTCACAATTTCTCATTTACAGGGATGGTAACTGTGCAGAAAAGACTTACATAGCAGGCCAGGGCCTTCTTTAGAAGGATCTGCGTCTAAGGCTGGACCTTGGCTGGCATTTGGGAATTTGGTACGTCACTCGTTCCCTGAGATGTAAGGGTGGTCCGCTCTGCCGAGACTGTCTGCACAAAGTGTGATCGTGCTGAACACCGGCTTGCTTCTGGGGATCTGTGATAGTGGGGCACGCCAGGCAGAGGGTGCCTATGTGGCCGTACCCCAGAAAAAGCCTTGGGCGCCAAATCTCTAATGGGCTTCCTGGGCAGAAACATTACACGTGTTATTGCACTTCTAGTTCGCAGAGGAAGAAGCACACAGATGCCACCCCTCAGAGGAGGGAGAGGTCGTAGGGAAGTCTGATATTGATTTCACTGCCTGCGTCTTTTTCCGTTATGATCCTGCTAGGTATCCTTACAACGTGGCTGTAATAAATCACAGCCAAGGGCCCTGTAAGCTGAGTCCCGTGAATCCTTCCAGTGAATCTCCAAATAGGGGGCAGGAGGTGATCTTTGGAACACATGAAACAGTAAAAATTAGGTTAATCATATTTTTTATTTAAAAAAATTTTTTTTCTTTATTGATTTCAGAGAGAGAGGGAGGGAGAGGGAGAGAGATAGGAACATTGACGAGATAGAACATTGATTGGCCACCTCCTGCATGTCCCCCACTGGGGATTTGGCCCACAACCTGGGCATGTGTCCTGACGGGGAGTTGAACTGGCGACCTCTTGGTGCATGGGTCAACGCTCAACCACAGAGGCACACCGGCAAGGCACTCATGTACCTTTTTAATCATCCTTCCAGATCACCGAGCCGTCCCCCAACCCCCCCTACAATGCCCCCCCCCCCCCCACACACATACATATACCAGATCAAGGATTAAAGTAATTCTTTTTCTTTTTTTCTGGAATGTCCTCCTTTTCTTTCATTTGAGGGTTGTTTCTTTGTCTCCCCATTTTTGCTGTCCCTTTGTATTCATTTCTATGTATTAGCTCAAACTGCTATGCCTCCCAGTCTTCATGGAGTGGCCTTATGTGGTGAGCGTTTTGTGGGACCCAGTGGTGCAGTCTCTGATCCCCTGAGCTGGGTGCTCTAGGAAGGACCCTCGTGTGGGTTATTTGGGCTCTCCTGTTGTCGCTGGGTCTCGAATGTCATTGTCCCGGCTGTGGACGGGATCTCCTCTCAGGCTGGCTGAGCACGTCTGAGCTGCTGTGCAGTGTGGCCTCCGGTGGCCTCTGTCCTTCCTGCTGTAAGTCTCCCCTCAGCTGGACCCCAGAAGGGAATTCTGGGTGAACGTTCCCTAATTTAGTTTCCTTTCCAGTCTGGCCCAGTTGTTTGTCTTTCTGCTTTAGGATATGTAGCACACCATCATTTTCCCTGCAGACTTCCCAAAACAACTCAGCAGGCTCGTCTGTGTGTGTTTTCATTCTGACACGATGAAGTGGGGGTTTCAGTTTGACGAATTATTTCCTCAAGTCCAAGTTGAGTCCAGCCCGACCTGCTGATTAAGCAGATGATCTCCTCGACAGCGTGGTCATCCTCGATGTGCTCCATGAGGTCGCCAGGGCGGGGACGATCGAGGAGTTCTTAAACACAGACGTCACTTTCTAAGAAAGGGCCAGAGGTCTAACCATTCTGAACTGGTGTGTCTGCACTGAGGCATCACTTTCCATGAAGCCAACTCATTTTACTTTTGAATAATTTCAAGATTTCGTGTTTTTAGGTGCAGTTTAAAAGCAATCCAATTTTTGAGGGCTGGACCAAACAGAATTGACAAATCATTCGATGAGTCAAATAATAGCGTGTTGAGTTTTCATTTTAACTCCCAGGTAAAATTCAATAGTCCTTTCCGTGTTTTTAGGATGCTTGGCCCAATTCGATAATTCACAAGGGATTAGAGAGGATTTGGCTCTTCCAAAGTGCTCCAGCCCCATTTGTCTTCTCCCTGCAAGCTGCCTTAAGCCTCAGGGCTTTTGTACATGCTGTTTCCTCTGTGTGAGAAGCTATTCCACCCACTCTTTACCTTGCTCATTCCTACCCATCCTTAAGCTAAAGGCTGCTTCCTGGGAGAACTCTTCTCCCCAGACATAGGTGGAGGTCTCATTATACATTCTGGTTGTGTTCTGCACTTTGTCTTCATAGCATCCATCAATTAAAGCCTTGTTTGATGTCTGTCTCTCCATTAGAGTATAAATTTAATGAGAAAAGGTTGGTGTCTTGTTAACTCCTACACACCTAGAACCTAGCAGAGGGTCAGGCAGATGGTGAGCCCTCCAAAACATGATCTCTCTGAATAAAGGAGTGAAGAGACTGTCTTGTTGCAATGGTAAACCATTTTTGGTCTCACTGCATGAGTGTCTTCGGTTGGACTGACCCACAAGCATATCTTGAGATAAAGTTGGAATACAAGTAGTTTTTTTGGAAGACGATTCCAGAAGTCATTAGTAGGGGAGGGGGAAAGTGAAGCAGGGAAGGGAAGGAAGCCAATCCAGGGTGACAGCAGGTCACCCCTGTGGAACTCAACCCTGCTTGGGGCCTTGTAGACAGGGTAGAACATGCCTCAGAGTTCTTTTAACTGAGAGGTAAGGAATTGTGTTTTTTGTTTTTGTTTTTTTTTCTAGTTCCCTTCTATCTTGTTTGAAGGCTACCACCTGGATCATTAACTCCCTGATACTTCCAGCCTGTTCCACTTAAGGGCTAGTGGGCTCCTGTGGCTAACGAAGCCACTTAGGTAAAGAGTAGAAAATGTGTCCGGCTGGTGTGGCTCAGTGGTTGAGCGTCGACCCATGCACCAAGAGGTCGCTGGTTCAATTCCCGGTCAGGGTACATGCCCAGGTTGTGGGCCCGATCCCCAGTGCGGGGCATGCAGGAGGCAGCCAATCGATGTTCTCTCCCATCGATGTTTCTATCCCTGTCTCCCTCTCTCTCTAAAAAAAAAAAAAAAAAAAAATCAATAAAGGAAAACAAAACGTTTTTTTAAAAAGAAAAGAAAATGTTTGTACTAGCTAGACCTCAGCCTCTACTGGAATGGTGTTGAGGGGACATGAGTGGGTCATTTTCAGCATCTGCTACGGTCTAGAAACCCAACTGGATGAAATTGAAGCAAGGAGAATGTGTAATTGTGTCATATGTTGAAAACAAAAGGAAAACAGTGTAGATGTATGTATGCAGTTATGATTGCTCAAGCATGTTTTAGGAAGGTGCAGGGACAGGGAGTTGCATGAGCAGCTGACACGCTTCCGATAAATAGTTGTGGCAACAGCCAAGTTCGTGTTGGGTATAGAGTTAGAAACTCTGGGAACAGGCTCTTCTAAGGGCCCCGAATGAGAGGCTGGTACCACCTCACCTCTGTCACACGAGCCATCTCTGTCAAGAGGGATGTTGTTGACAGCAGTTGTCTTTGAGAGTGTGTGTGTTTTGTAATTGCTTAAACATTTTTAGGAAGCAGTCCTTCTAAGTGGATGTTAACAAGTAGAGTCTGATGGCTGACCTAGCTTACACAAGGAACTGAATCACCCCAGGACTGAAAGAAAGCTGGATTATTGTCCCATAATAATTACTTGTTTTCAGAACTTCAGCATAAATATCAAGTGAACTTTCTCCTTACCTCTAGAACTTCCCCTCCGTGGGTGGTTTTATTTCTACAGCAAGGTTGTTATGAAGACCGCAGGAACCCACATAACACTTCTGAAAGTGCAAGATTCTCTGAGCCATTTCTGGGAAAAGGGGAGGGAATAGAAAAAGGTTATTGTTTATAGCGAGGGAAGCAGTTATATATTCTGTGAGCCGTAATAATGAGCCCACTTGAACCCATTGTGGTTGAGGAGCAATCGAGTGGGGTGATTGTCTGGTGGGACTCGGGATCAGGAGCCCTACGTGATAGATTTTAGGCTTGGCACATTGCCGGGTTGGGATGGCCTCAGAGCCTCTCCTGGATGCTGGTGTAGGACGATAAGCTTGAATCCCAAACCAGGTAAACTCCCAGTCTTGGATCCTTGGGCCACAACGTGGCTTCTCCTGTTGGCTTTGCCGATCTACCCCAGGGAAAGAAATTCCCAGCTACGGAGCAAGGACAGCGCACCAGACACAGTGTTAGGTGTTCTGCGCCGTGATTTCTCATAATGCAGCCAGCAGCCCCAGGAGCTGAATGCTGCAGTCCTCGGTACCGATGAGGAAATGGGGACCCACAGAAATGAAGCAGCTTTCCAGGCCCGGCCAACTTGTAAGTGGCAGGTTCCCAAGGTTGTGCCTTTGCCGACTCCATGTGCCACAGGTTACCTCTCCTTTCTCCCACGACCTTAGGAACCTGGTTGAAGTGTTACTAACCTCCTTTCCCATGTGTCATGGCCAGGTCTCCCTTCAGAGCAGAAGAGCCCTTTGTGTTAGCCTGGTGACAACCCTAGGATGGGCGGAGACAGTGAGCAAGGAAACGGGCGTTTACGGGATACGCACACTTTCCACTTGATTTCAATATTTTCTGTAGAGCCAGGAAGGGGGTGGGGGGCGGGGATCAGAACATCAAAGCACGTAGTATTCTGGGTCTGGTGGTCAGAGAGAGAAAAGTGATTCACATTTTACTTTCCAACCTCCCATGCAGTTTCGGTTGGCCCAGATTACAGATCTTTTGTTTTTAGGCCTGGGGGCCGGGAGCAGGATGTGAGATACCCATTATTTATTTATTTATTTATTTATTTATTTATTTATTTATTTATTTATTTATTTATTTCTGTTTTAACATCTTGAGTTTTTTCTGTCTTGTTGAGTCACAAGTTGTCACTTTGGCTGCTGAGCTGACTTTCTTCTCAGCATCCCTCGGGGGTGTTATTCTGTGAAGAGAACTGTAATTTCGGTGGAAGAACCCTTTCTTTCCTTGCATGAGGTTCTTGGCAGAAGCCACAAACTAATTTGATTCTGAAATGATGCTGTAGAGAAAAGCTCATCTTTGACTCTCTGGGGCTCCCACCAACCCAAGAGGTGCTGATCCTGGTTTTCACAAGTCAAGCTAATTTCCAAATAACATAGCAACCAGTTAGGGCAATGACAAGAGGGAGGAAAATTGGATTTGAAAGCCAATTCTGAGAGACGGATAGAAACAAATGTGGAATTTGAAAGGGAGGGCGAGCCCAACTGGTATAGAATACACCACTGGTCATGAGGAATTTTTATAAATACTGCTGCCTGGGTCTCAGAGTTGCTTGTTGAATTGGTATGATATGGGGTACAGCTTCGGCATTGAGATTTTACAAGCTCCCCAAAGTCTGAGAAACACTGGACTAGAAAAGAACATGTGTTCTCCAAGGATTGTGATCTCAAGGTAATTTTTAGAAGAAAACCAAGAAATGTTGCTCAAACACATAATGAAGGCAGCTCTGAGGTCCCGTTATGAGAAACGAGTGTCCGCCGTCAGCGGTGCCCACATCAAGGGGCGACTGTCCGCATCGGCCGCAAGCGTGGGGCTCTTGCTTCCCGCTGTGGACCAATGACGGAAGGTGCTTCTCAGGTACCGATGAGGTTTCTATGCATTATTCTTTCTCGTCGGTAGCTCCTGGAACACTGTGCTGTTTCTTTATAAATGAAACTTACAAGTGGAATCCATCCAGGGCCCTTTTAGCTCAATGACTGCTGTGTAATGCACAGAAGCAGTTCAACACCGGGCATTTCTGCCTGTCGGGCTTGGCTCTCAGATGGCCGACAGGCAAACTAGAGAGACAGGCTGAGCATAAAATGTGAGCTGGTGACAGAATCCGGGCCAGACCCCTGACTGACAGGCCGCCAGTGACGTGGGCAGGAGCCCCGCTAAGTCCTTCCTCTGTAGGAGAGCCCCGAGTTTGTCGGACATCCTAGAAAACATAGCTGGCCGCTTCGTGCCCCGATGAACGTGGTTCACGCTGGGGACCCTGCTTGTTAAGTCTTGTCTGGTTAGCTCAGTGATTTATCTCGAGGACCACTTGCCTTAAAATTGAGTTCTGATCTGTCCTGCCGCGCCTGTCCCCTGTGGGTGTCTCGGACTCCATCCACCTATATTGTCATTCAGGGACACAGACGTTTTGAGTTGATGACTGTTCTCCAGTGCCCGAAGGGATGTAAGTGTTGTCTGAAGTGACCTCACGTTCACTTGCTGGCCCACTTGAGTTATTCTGAAAGCTGGACTTGTTCTGGCTCAGAACAGCACAGCTGACGAACAGAGCCCTGTGCGGGCCTTTTTGGGACTGCACTCATTTACAGGAAAAGCTGGATAAGACATCCAGTCTGGATGGGTGGGGAGTGGAGCACCTTCCATACGTCTGACCTGTGCCCCGCGGGGACAGGCATGATTTTCACCTCCAGGGTCTTTCTCTGGCCTCTGTCCACCTGAAAGCCACTTTGGTAAAGTAGTGGGACTTGACCACAAGCTCTCCAACTCCTCATCTTCTCAAGTCCTCTCTAGATCAGAGATCTCAGGCCCATGTGCTGACTCGGGAGAGGCCAGTGGAAGACACCAGGTGTGCTGGGCTCTGGGGCAAACCCTCGACCGGGAGCACCTGCGGCCTCGCTCCGGTCAGGTGTTACTGAGGAGGAACTCGAGACCAAAGAGTTTCAGGAGCAACTGTCAATACAAAGTATCATACAGAAATCTCCTGATTTTATATGTTGACAACAAATTCATATTTTTAGAGACTGCCATTTCTGATCTCTCTCAGAAGCAACCTCTTTCTATGCCTTTGGGCCTCTAGCCCCCGCCCCCACCTGCCTCTCCCTGCCCCTCAGTGCTGTGTATTGGCATGGATGAGGGACCTGCCCTGATATCAGTGAGACAACAGATGACCTGGGTCTAGAGTCCTGGGGAGAGTTTTGCCTTCCACCCACAGACCTCTCATTCCATAGGAAAGAACGTTCAGAGAGGCACCTTCCTTTTTCAGTCCCCTTTATGGACTTTGAAACCCAGAAGAAAAATGCTTGCATGGCCAAATAACACACACCAACCTCTTTACTTCCTTGGTCAAGAAACTAAGCCAGATATATTCTCTTAATGCTGTAATAATAAGGCAAGGAATAATATCTGCAGCAAAATTGGAGCTTAAATATCCCAGAGAAGGGAACATAATACATGTGATTTTTATGATATATCAAAAGCGGTATATCAAAGATAATATCTATGTAATAGTGTGATCTATTTCAACTCTTTCTCTAGTATTCCATCAAGATGAATATTCAACTCAGGGCTCCTTAAAGAATGATCCTTTATTAATTTAAAGGAGCTTTAAATAAAATGTATGACAAACACACAATGTTTACAGAAACCTTTCTTGAAAAGACTTTTTTCAGAGTTGTATAGGTCATGTGATGTCAGTGGTCAAAGCAAAGTGGACAGGTTTTGTCTGTGGGCATCAGGCACACTGGACCTCGGCGTAGCAGCAGTGAGAGGAATTGGCGACTTTGTTGTATCTATAGTCTCAAGAACATAAGTACTAAACTCTGAATGGTTTTTGGCAGAAAAATGGGGATCAGAGTTAAAGGGGTTAACAAGAATCAGGTCACTGAAAATTTGGGGAGTACTAAATGTGCTATCCTGATAGGTCTTCAAATGGTAAATGTATCCATAATAGTTTCACTGTGTGTAAAACGAGAGATCTCTCTGTGCGTGTGATTTTGGAGAGAGGGATTTGTCCCAGGCCATTCCCGCCCAGGCAGGCGGGGCTTTGGGTGCCTCCTGTGAGAATGAGGTGGTGGCTTTAGGAACACTGTGGGTCACAGGATCACAGAGCACTGTGGCAGGGACCAAGCTGAGGGGGTGACGCGTGGGGTGATGTGTGGTGTGGACCCACAGGGGCAGACTTGACCCAGTCACCTGGCTCTGAGGAGAGTGAGGCCCCAGCCTGGAGGAGCTTGCTCATATGGGACACTGTCAGGTCTCTGGTGGCCAGGGTACTGGGTGCCGGTGGGGATTGTCACCTGCCCATAGCATGCTAAGAAGGGACCTCCCAGGTCGTGCTGACATTTCTTGGTTCTCTGGGCTGAATGTTTAGCTTCCTCAAACTGCAGCCCCGGATATAAATCAAGAATAATGAGACATCATGGTAAAGAGCACGGACTTCAGAACCCATCACACCTGGGGCCAAACCCTGGCGTCACCTTTAACGAGTGACCTCCCTTTTCCAAGTCTTTGTCTCTTCACTTGAGAAACAGAGCTACATTGTGGTGAGACTTATACGACATAATTTGTATTTGCTTGTTAGTCAATTTAAGGACAATTATAGTTCTATTAAGGACTGCGTTGTTACAATGTAATAAATTAGTGGCTCCAGAACCAAGCCCTCTCTCCCTACGTTCAAAACGATACCCTGCATTGTTTGTGACCTGTACCTTCCCAGCCCCACAGGCAGGGAGGAAAGGGACACGGCAGTGACAGCGACATAAACCAGAGGGAAAGATGCCTCTGTATCACTCTAGTGAGAACTGTGGTTAGAGAGATATACACATATACATGTGTATGCACGATCAAATCCTATCTTACTTTTAAATAAACCTCTAAACTTGAAGAAGGACAAACAGAAGAGTGCATATATCCTAACAGTACAATGAGTTGCCACCAAGTCCATATACCACCCAGGCCAAGCAATTGAATATTATCGAGAATCCCCAAAGCACCTCCCAGGCCCCTCCCCTCCCCACCCCTGTACCCAAGGAGAACTCGCACCTGCCTTGTAACCCCGTGGATAAGTTTTCCATGTTTTGAACTTGAAGTGGAATTGTGTTTGCATTGTTTTGTGTCCGCATTCTTCCACTCAAGAATTATATTTGTGAGACCCAGCCACATTAATGCGTGCCCTAACACTAAGGTGACCAGGCATACACTGGGACCATCCTAGTTGATGTGATTGTCATGTCATGACTGGTAGCACACCTTTTCACTCTGAAAGTGTCCTGATTTGTATAATAATCGAAGGACCAACACTATCTACCTACCACCTTCTTCCCACTCACCCTGGAGGCCGCCCTTTGTAAGGACTTTCCCTTTAAAGCCCCCCCCCCCCCCATGAAGATAATTGACTGGCCCTCTGCTGTTTGTATTCCGGGGGAGGGGAAAGTGGGTGGCCCTGAGGGATTTCCTGCTCAGAGGCCAGGGCTGAGCTCTCCCACTGCCTGGACCTTCCTTCACAGAGAGGGGCTTCCTTCCTGGGGAGCTGTGAAGAACCAGTAAGGGAAGAGGGCAATTCTGTGAGGCAGTGGAGTAGGGGGCTTGATATTTTAGTCTGAAAACAAAAGCTGGCTTCCACTGGGGAGTGGAATTGCTGAAGTTACCATCGCTCTTCCCTATTCTTCCCTCAACTCACGATTCAGCACATTAAAGCTACGACCTGAACGGGAAAAATACTCTGTGAACCACCTTTTGTAAATTTTTAATACGCCCCCCCCCCTTTTTTAAATCTCTGCTCTCTGAGTTTCTCTTTGGGTCAATCATACCCACCTAAAGGAAGGCTCCCTGGGCAGGTGCATTTGCAGTAAATAATTGGCAAGGCCAGCAGCGTGCTGTCACCACCGCTGTGATCTGGCCAGGCCGAGAGACCTGTTGGTCTGTAAGAGAGAGTGTCTGTTCACCAGGACACAAAGGCATTAGCCACCCTGGGCCAAGTATGGGCGAGGGCTCTTCTCTGTGCTGCAGGAGAGGTGTGTCCCTGGAGGATCTCATTTAGCAATGTCTTCTGCTCAGTTATCATGCAGTCTTAAAAATAGTACTGCTTTGTCCTGGCTGGTTTGGCTCAGCAGTTAGTGTCGGCCTGTGAACGGATGTGTCTTGGGTTCGATTTCTGGTCAAGGGCACATGCCTGGGTTGCAGGTTTGATCCCCGGCCCCAATCGGGATCATGCAGGAGGCAACCATTTGATGTGTCTCTCTCACACTGATGTGTCGCTACAGAAAAAATCAATGGAAAAATATCTTCAGGTGAAGAATAACCAAAAAATATATAGTACTGCTTTGTTGGGACAACCATCCTGAAGGGTAACTGAGTTTAGAAACCGCAGGATGCCTCCCTTCAGATGATGGGAGCACTAACATTTATAGAGCACTTAAAAATATATATTTGATTGCCTGACAGGTGTGGCTCAGTGGATGAGCATCAATCCATGTACCAAGAGATCACCAGTTTGATTCCCGGTCAGGACACATGCCCAGGTTGTGGGCCCGATCCCCAGTGGGAGGCATGCAGGAGGCAGCCAATCGATGTTCTCTCTCATCAATGTTTCTATCTCTCTCTCCTTCTCCCTTCCTCTCTCTCTAAAATCAATTAAAAAAATATATATATATATTTAATTTATTTAAACAAAAATAAGAACAGTTCACCCATTTCTCCCACCCCACACTTCTGGCAACCACCACTTTGTTCTCTTGTGTTTGGGTTTTTTTTTAGATTCCACCTGTAAGTGAGACTATATGGTATTTGTCTTTCTCTGTCCGACTTATTTCATTTAGCATAATGTCCTCAAGGTTCATCTGTGTTGTCACAGATAATGTTCCAGTGTATGTGTATACATATGTGTGTGTGTGTGTGTGTGTGTGTGTGTGTGTATATATGTATATATATATATATATATATATAGTGCCAGGTGCGTACTTGAATTATTGGGGGATCACTTTGTAAGTTATATAATTATCTAACCACTATGCTGAACACCTGAAACTAATATAAAATAATAAACATCACATGTCATATAAAAATAAAATAATAAAAAAATATATAATTTCTTTATTCATTTATCCCTCAATGGAGCATTTTAACTTTTCAAAGTTCATTCAATTGTAACTTTTATCCTTGCATTAAGAGCCTTGGTTAGGATGAGTATAACTTTCTTGTCATCTCAGGTATCTGATTTCACAAGTACACTGTGTATATTGCACGAATATAAACCACCTGGTAAACTGGAATAGGTCTCCTGAAGATTATATTCATCTCTGTCCCTCTCCCCAGCTGAATACTATACATCCATTAACATGACTATGTGGAAATTCTAGCATTTCTGATGTGCAGGATAATTGTTTACATGGTGAAATGTTTGCTTGAGGAAATGGGTTGTGAAACAGCATGTTCAGCGTGATGCCATGGGGGGAAAGATTGTCCTATTTCTTTAAGACTAAGAAATATTTTTCCCTAAGACTAGGACAGATTTTTTTCTATAGTTTAACATTTTTGAACTAAGGATACATCTTACAATGTGTGCCCCACCTGACAAGGTTCTTATATGGACGGTAAATCTTACATTTGATTAGCACCTTGGAATTAATTATTATGATCTCTCTCTCCCTCTCCCTTCAATCTATATCTAAATAATTTGAATGATATCCATCAAATGTTAACAGTGATTATCTCTGGGTAGGGGACTGTGGGGATTTAATTTTCTTTCTTTCTATTTGTATCCTTTGCACTTTTCAAATGTTCTAAGTGAATGCATATTAATTTCAAGAATGACTTTTTAAAAAGATGATATACAAAGCCCAAGGACCCCTTAATCAGGGCAGTACACTCCACCAGAGAAAGATGAGGTTCTTCCTCGTGATTTTATAAAGTTGTGGATGGAGAAGAGAAGCACCTACACACATCTTCTGCAGAAATGGTTAAAGGTGTGTAGGGAGTGGTTTCAGGGAAAGGAAATGGAAATCAGTTTAAATGTTGTATTTCAAGGACATTTTCTTGGTCATAGATATTTCTGTACAATGTAAGAATATCAGCTAGGAAAGATATAAGAAGACACTAAAGAATTTATATTTGATCTGTGGTTGCTTCATTCACAAGTGCCTTCCTAATAGGACAGGGAGACTGTAACACTTTCCAATGTATAGACCACTGAAGCAGTCTGGTTAGTAAATGACACTGGGATTTACATGTCCTAATTTGATTTTTACTCACAAAATGAAGGTACGAAGGAAGCTTTCATAAACCAGTTGCATCGAATATGTGAAAAGCGTCAACCAGGTGCTCAGTGATTCTGTCATAATTGGAGAGTCACAATCTGCCTGGATAAATATCCTCTATTTCTCACCTTAACTCAGACCTCTACTTTAGAGCCTGATTTAAATACAGACAGTGGAAATATAGACAGACTGTTGCTGTTGTCGTTAATACTAGCGTTAGACCATAGGCTTCGATGATGATCCATTCAACGTGAATCCCGCCAGAACTGCCCTTAGGCAGGGGTGCCAAGGACCACTCCTCAGGGACTCAGAAGATTCGCTGCTGGGATATCAAGTTTGTGTTTTGTCAGGTCTCGGTAGGACTTGGTGCTGTTTTTGTTATGACATCATATGTCCCATAAGGCCGAGACTAATTAGGTTGACCGTGGTGTCAGCTGCAGAGATGTGGGCAGTTGTGAGCTTACCACAGATGGATGTGGGCGGGCAGTGCCAACCTCAGTCACGACCCTGCCGTGAGTGACCACGTCCACCATCAGATGACTACAGGCAGAATTAGTTAATAGCATGTTGCTTTGGCGTTTTAGTTTAGTTTGCGTCTTTATTACGAAGCCGGGGAGCAATGAGTGAGTGGCTGGAACTGCTGACTTGGACACGAGACATCCTGAAGACTTTGCTGCTGAACCAGGACTCTCTAAGGAGGTTTGAAACCCACTAACTGCAGCGAGATGTTTACTTTCTGACCATGTACAGGGAGCAGATTAAGCCAGTTTGTGATAATGCTTTTTTTTCTTTTCTTTTTTAACCTTTGAGCCAATTTCTTTAGTCAAATTGATAAAATATTTGGGTTTGTGAAGATAAGCAAGTCTGGACTCTAAGATATATGCTTAAAGCCATTCAGCTAACTCTGAAAACTATACTGAGAAATGCTGAGATGATATTTTTCTATTGGTGAATGTCAGATGTTTTTAGTAATCAAACAGATCAATTAAAATATTTTAAAGGTCTCGAAAGCACATTTTATCCAGTGATATGCCTGATACATATTAAATAAATATAAGCATCCTGAGTATATAAATAAATATACCTATACACTAGAAATGAAGATATGAGTCAATACTAGTAGGTTTGATGAAATCTCTGAAGATTCTTCTAGCTCAAACTGTCAATTTCACTATAGAAGGATAACAAAACTCTCAGGAAATATGTGTGATGCACTGACCTAACTTAATGTAATTTTAGAAAATATAAAATAAATCATTTTTCTTTTTTCAGTGAAGTTAAGTCAAAACTTTGTCTCCCATCAGCGTCATAGCCAATCATTATATTCAGGTATTTCTGTGTCCACGCTGTACAACGCTGAACTTAAATGGTTAATAAGAGGAATCCGTCTGTGCATAATCCAGCCCATTGTTTCCTCCCGTTTCTTCAAAAGGTCTTTACTCTTAGTTGGATTTGGCCGAGTTGGTCCTTAAAGTAAATCTTGGATGGTTTCCAAATTACAGACAGAAGAGAAACTCTTCGCCAGCCATAATTTTAGAGAAGTTGTAAAAAAATAAATGCAAGTGCCAGAAAGCATATGGAATATCTTGTCAACTCCGAGATAGACAGTCGTGTTGGTGGATATTTCTCACGTGGGATAGCAGGCCACATGTCCGCGTTCTTTCAGAAGCGGTGCGCTCCGTCGGCGGTGACGGGAGGTAGAACGACGGTCCGCTGCCTCTGGAGGGGCAGCTTTCGCTGGTAGCAGTGAAGACAGGCTGTAGAATCAAACTGTTGCGTGCATGGCCGATTTTCAGCTTATGCTGTTGATGGTAAATGATGAAACATAGCGATGATCTTAAAAGAGAAGGAGCGCACTTTTATTGAACACTTACGTGTTCACATGCTCATTAAATCTTCACAACAATTCGACGTGGTAAATAGTTATACCTTCCTAACCAATTTAAACAAGGGGACTCACACCTGCTAAGTGACTTGGCCAAGGTCACACAGATGGGGAGAGGGGCTGTGATCTGAGACTATGTTTATCGGATCTCAAAACTCAGGTTTGTTGGGCTAGACCATTCTCTTTAGCTGGCTGGTTGGTTGTTCATGGTCCAACTATCGTTGGAATAGCTGCTTCACTTAGTACAATTAACATATCAACAAAATAGGTACCTGTTTATGATTTTAAGTGAAGAGGGACTATTTACTACTGGTCATTACTTTTAACTGTCAACATCGGAAAAACGCTAGGATTGAGTCCCTGTTAAACGTGTGAAAACCAAGCAAATCATTAAAAAAAAAAAAAGTATTAACCACTATTACAAAGTCTTAAGGCAAATGAAAAATAGTTCAAAGTGCATAATAAAAGTATAAACAAGAGTGACACTAATTAAATTGATTTTTGAAAGCTATAGACTAATTTTTGTTCTTTCAGACAAAACATATACATTTAATCTATTCATATAATCTTTATGTTTAAAAAATCTGTTTTTGTTGTTGTTATTGTTGTTGTTTTCGGTATCAGACGTCAAGTATCCTGGGGAAACTTGGAAGCAGACCGAAAAGAGCATGAATCCTAAGACAGGTGACCTGAGTTTAAGTCCTGGTTCTGTAACTAACTAGCTGTGTGACGTTGGGCAGATGGCACCCTTGGGAAACCTTTGTTGTCTCATTTGAGAGATGGGAATGATAAAATCTCAAGGTTGCCCCATTGAGATCATGTTTATGGAAATATTGTAAATGTGTAATGTATTCTCTGAATCAAAGGTGATGATATTTTGGGGGGTTAGCCTCAAACACACAAAAGAAAACTTGGGTCTTCTTGAGTGGGTATTTTTAGTGATCTGAGCCATGGCTGGTTTTCATTCTTTAAGGCTGTGGTCCTGGCATCAGAGATGGGTTCTCAATCATTCTCCTGACATAGTGCATGAAGTATGTGGCTTGGAGCTTATGCAGGTAAGATGTGACCTTATAAACTGTCTTGTGTTCACTCTCTAGGGATGTTCCCTAGGCCTTTTCACCGAGTTATTTGGCTAAGATGCCAGGCCAAAGGTAAGGTTCTGGGACCATGAGAGGTTTATCTTGGCTTTCATAGTAGAAAGAAAGAGGGTTGAAGAAATCTGGAGAAGATTGAAATCTCTCTGGTGGGCTGATATATTCTGTTAGTCTGTATATATTATGTGTTCAATAAATAGTTTCTCCAGTAGAAAGCACACTGGTCAGCTCATTTTATATACAGAAGCCTCTCAGATACAAGCAAATAAAGCCTGTAGGTAATAATGATGTATACTAATGACGCCCATTCACTTGCAAGTGTTGGAAACCCAACTCAAATGAGCTTGCAAAGAGGAAAACGTATTTGCTTATGTAACTGGATAGTTGCAGCTGTAGCAGTGGTGTTGGCGTCAGACCCAGTTGATGTGAAGATTTAGAAGATGTCATCAGGACTCTGCTCTGCTTTCCCTGGTTGGCTCTGCCATCCTCTGTTTCCTTTTCAGGCAGGTTCTCTCTAAGGGGCAAAGAGACCCACAGTGGTTCCAGGACTGTAGCATCCTCACCACTGTATAGAATGTGTCCTGGTTCTATTACAAACTAGCTGTGTGACCTTGGGCAAACAGCAACCTTGGGAAGCCTTGGTTGTCTCACTGAGAAGATAAGAATAACACTTCGTTGGACAAAAGTATGTGTTCTTGTCTTCTCCATCATCCATATTAATTCTGAAAAGGACTCTTAATGGCCTTGTTTAGGTCATGTGCCTACCCTTGAAATAAGCAGGGGACCTAGAAGGATACGTTATTCCGGCAGTTCAGCCTGAGTTACCAGCTCACCCCTGTGTCTGGAAAAGGGGTTGGGGTGGAAAGAGTGTCATATGGGTTCATTAGAGCACTCTCTGTGCTTTGGCATGGATACATGGAACTAGGAGTCCCATTGGACGCCAGAGAAATGCTTCCTTCTCATTTCCACATTCTCTGATTACATAGGGGATTGGGGGGAAGGAGTCTCAGGCGTGCACCAGCAGATAACAGACAGCCTAGCTCCCTCTGGCCAGACAGCTGGGCCGTTCGTGTTCCAGGTCTGCTCCCAGGAATCCTCCAACTGTTTTTCCTCCACCTCGAACCCCACCCACTTTCATAAAACCTCTATCTGGGATCTGTTCCCACCAGCCTGACAGTGAATGTATTGACCAAATGAGATATAACTGCCTCCCAAGAACAGTTACACACGAGATTTTTTTCAAAAATAAGCTTTTAAGAGCCAAGAAGTAAAGAGTCACTATAAAATAATGGACAGAAGGTCTCTATTTGAGGGCTAGGCAGCCCTGCTCTACAAATCCTCAAATCACACAGTATAGTCAGCCACTTCGTCCGCTTCGGGCTACAGTCTCCAGCCCTGTGTTCTGAAGAATCATTTTGGATGTAGTTGAGTAGTTGAATGCTGAGGGTGGAGAAGCACCTCAGGCCAGTCCACTGAATTGCAAACATGTGCCAGGTCTGAGTCTAGGTTCTGAGGCCACATCAATGAACAAAGCAAAGTTCCTGCCCTACTGGACTGTTTATCTAGGGCAAGAGAGAGAGTGACAGTGAATGAGTAAGTCAGTGTGTGTGCCGGAAGAGAGGTAAAACAGTAACGGGTAGGCTGTGTATGGGGGAAGGGAAGAGCCTCACCAGACAAAGACTTGATGGAAGAGAGAGTGAGCCTGAGATCTGTGGAGAGTTTTAGGCAGAAAGAACAAGGCATGTGTGGTCCTGAGGTGGGTGGAGCTTGGTGTGATAGAGGGACAGCAGGTGGGGTCGTGGGAGCCAGACTGGAGGCCACTGTGAAGATGTTGGCTTGTCCTCTGAGGGTGACAGGAAAACACTGGAGAGGTGACATGCCATTTCACCCCGATACCAAGACCTGAGTTGGGTAACTTTGACTTTGTGTCATTAGATGGAGTTGGATGGGAGTCACAGAGCTTCATACTCACTAAGTAGAAAGCTTCTTCCATGGGAGCGAAAGAGATGAACCAAGAGAAGATGGTGGAGTCTACAGAAAATAGTGTAAAATCTGGACAGAGGTATTTACTCCCAGTGTGGCCCTGGGTTCCAGATTGGCCCATGTCGTGTGTCCTGTGTCCAAGCACCTCCTGTAGCATGTCTGTTCTTTCCTCCCCCTTTCCCACGGAAGAGTCAAATCTGGACAGCATTTGGAGTAGGGTGTCCAGATTTAGAGAGAGAGAGGGAAAAAAAGGGCACCCAGATAAACTTGACTTTTAGATAAATAATAACTTTTAAGTATAAGTATGTCCCAAATGCTACATACCATCTTATATTTTACCTGGCAAGCCTATTGGGCAGAGCAGAAAACTGTCATATTTCTGGTCTGAACCTCAGCCGCTGCTCCTATAGAATGGAAAATGGATCTTGAAGATTTTCAGTCGTCTGCTTACTCGGCGCTATCTATGCCCAGAAATGGGCGCCCCACAGATCTGACAGATTCACACTCTGCGCGTGTGTCCCCAGATGGGGGTGAAAAACAATCCGACCATCACTATTTCATAGTGCAGCAGGGGTCTACTTTTCCATTGCTAAGTAATGGCCATTCTGTCTGCACTGACAAGCAGAGACTTTTCCATTGCCCAGTTTGCTTGGCCAATGGCCTAGGTGACTACATCCTGCTTAGCAACATAAGAAAGGCTTTCTCGTCCCAGGACACTGTGTAGAGTCCCCTCTCTGGCACGCTGGTGAACATTAGCTACCTTGGTCTCTCCAGATTCCTGCGTCTGTCTCCTTCATTCGGGCTCCCCCGGGCATCCCCCCACAGGCGGAAAGCTGGGGAAATTTTAGGGCTCACCATCCTTCAATGCCTGATGTCTGGCGTCTTGAAAACCTCCGTTTCATATACAGTATCTTCCTTTTTTCCTGTGATTGTTTCAGGAGGGAGCATAAATCTGGTCCTTTTATTCCATGGTGGCCAGAGGTATATAAGAAACAGTATTTTAGGAACTTCTCACTCCTGGAGTTCTAGCTGTGCCTAAAAAAAATAAAAATGAATAAAAGCTAAATTAAGACCCACCTCCTGGAGGGAGTCAAGAATGTGTCTTGTAGACTGAAAAGCCTGGATTGGAGGAGGATTGTCACCTGAGAGACTCCTGAAAGAACCAGGGTCCAGTTATTCTGGGATACAAATTAGAACAGTTCAAAGCAGGTATAAACCCCCACGAGGCAGAGGTCAAGTTGAAAGAGACTGTCATCTTTTCTTTCGATGTTTGATGGTGAACATGGACAAATTGCACATCCCCTGCCTAAACACAACCTGGGGTCCTGTGTACAGCGATAAATGATCGCCAGAGGAACCGTTTATAGCCAGAGGCTCATATAATGCAGCCGCCTGGGAAACACACATCACAGCGCTGATTAGGCAGATATTTGGCCTGATCTGCTAACTCATCAGACCTGGTGACATTATTGCTCCTCGTGTATTTTTAAATAACCGAACACAGTGTTTTGCTTCTTCGGAACACTTGACAGACCCCGGGCTCCCTAATTTGGAATCATGCGAGATGAATTGAAATGAACAGGCAGGTAGCCTCTGTAGTGGAAATTAATTATTCACTGCATGTCAAGATGTTGAAAATGATTTGTTACAAGTTTAGACAAACTTTTTATCACTAAAGTTCATCCTCATTATTCAGACACAGGACCAGCTATCCATAATGGATTCAAGAAAAAAGGCTTGTCAGGTGAAGAACACCAGCTACTCAGAAAACAGTGAGCAGGCTGTGGGTCCCGGTTGCCTGATGCTCACTGATTGTCAGAGAGAGTCGGAATTGAGACGTAAAGGCCTCGCAGAGGAGTTTCTTCCCTGTAAATTCTTTCAGCTTCGGAGTGGTGGGAGTGCTGCCCCCCAGCCCACCCACAGCACAGCTGTCGGGGGAGAGCCCAGCGGGACACCGCTGCCACCGCCCAGCCCTGGCCCAGACTGATCTGCGGGTGCCCCACTTCGCAGCCCGCTGTGCCGGGGTTCTCTTGCTCTGGCTGTTGGAAAGTCTGCATCCCTACTGCTTAAGTTGTCTTGCTGCGCCCCTGAGAAAAGTTATGAGATGTCCTGATTAAATTTAAATACTATGTCGCCCTGGCCGGTTTGGCTCAGCGGTTAGAGCGTAGGCCCGCAGACCAGTGAGTCGAGGGTCTGATTGCGGTCAAGGGCACATACCTCGGTTTCGGTTCGTCCCCAGACCTGGTTAGGGTTGTGTGGGAGGCAACCAGTCGATGTGTCTAACATTGATGTCTGTCTCTCTCTTTCCCCCTCCTCCCTTCTACTCTATCTAAAAAAAATCAATGGAAAAATATCCCCGGGTGAGGATTAAAAAAAAATAATAAAAAGTTTAAATACTGTATTGTTCCTGTCTCTGCACAGCATGTGGCCACCACACTGGCATCTTTGGGGTTTTAAGGGATGCAGGCAAATGTGCTTCCAGCCTTTAAGAATTATGAAGACAGGCCTGGCCGCTTGGGCTCAGCAGCGAGAGCCTCGGCCTGAGGACCAAAGGGTCGCGGGTTCGATTCCCAGTCAAGGGCATGTAGCTGGGTTGCAGGTTTGCTCACTGGCCCCAGTTGGGATTGTGAGGGAGACAACCAATTGATGTGTCTCTCTCACACTGATGTTTCTCTCTCTCTCTCTCCCCCTCCCTCCTTTCTACTCTATCTAAAAAAAATCAATGGAAAACTCTCCTTGGGTGAGGGTTAACAAACATAAGAATTACCAAGACAGACATTTGTAATTGCGAGGATTGAAGGAGATGAATCCATACATTCTATTCAAATGCACATAGTTGTGAGGGGTTAGTGTGGCCACCTATGGGCGTGAAAAGGAGTAGGATACCGGTTGGGTTAGAAGGAGACAGGCAGGGTCATTAGGCAGCACCACCAGCTCCCTGGACATGCTCTGTCTTCAAAATTATTATTTTTTTAGCTAATGACTAATTTGGCATAGCTGCCAAAAATCTCCATCCTAAAACTTACCACAGCATCAGCTTTGCCTGAAGAGTTCATTTCACTGACTGTCCACACGCACAGGGTCGTGTTTTCTGAGCGGCTGTGTCTTGTGAGGAACTGTTTCTGGGCCTGTCCTCGCTGGGGCTGTTCAGAGACAGCGTCTGGCTCGTGCCCGGACCGTGCCGGCAGCGTCCCCCGGCCATGAGCGCCGAGCATGGGGACACTGTCAGACACCTGGCAAATGTCCGGTCTGTCTTTGCTATCTTTTGCATGTTTTCTGTCGTAATTAGCTCCATAAAGACATTTGAGGGCCGAATTAACCCCGAAGAAAGAATTTGTCACAGTTGTCTGTCAAGAAATCTCATCTTACCGTGAAATGTAACATCACATTTACGTTTCTCCTGGGTCAGTGACACCTGTTGTTGCCACTCTCGAGGCTCCTAGTGAACAGTTTGAGTTACTGAGAATATTTACCGAGGCATATAGATTATACAGTGTCCATTGAAATGAAATAGACCTTTTTAGACACAGTTACGGGCTCGTCGAGTCAGGAGTTTCTGGTGAAGGAATGCAGCTTTTCCAACCCCTTTGACCTGAGACCAGGAAGGCCACGGGTTGTTCTGGGCACTGACTTGCTGGTGACCTCTTCCGAGTGCCAGAGGTATGTTCCCGAGCTGGATCTGGGCTTGGATGCCATTCCTCCCGGGGCAGCAAGCGGACGGCGGAAACCCCAGCTCTCTTTATGACCCGGGAGAGGCAGCAGGTGGTGGTGTGTGAGTTTCCACCGAATACCTTGGTTGTCACCAGTAGGATCACATTGCTGCCACCCTAGCCAACTGTCTGTGCTTGTTGGCAGCCATCTCCGGCCCCCCGGGGAAAGGAGAGGGAAGCCCCGTGTTTCCCCTCAGGGCCTCGGGTTTGTCAGCGGGGCCCAGGGGGACAGGACCGAGGCCTCCTGCACTACTGGGGATGCACAGGTTTGCCTCTAACTCTGACGCCGAGCGGTGTGGCTAAATCAGGCTCCTTCTCCACAGATGCGTTTTCAGAGCTGTCCTCCGGCTTGCATGCTTCACACCCTCCCACCTCGGCAGCCTCCTGTTTGCAAACAGGCTTGCTTGTTAAATGGAGAAAACCAAGTTCGTAGGCATTTGTGTCAGGGAGAGGGAGTGGAAAGCCAGTCTTCCTGGAGGGAGGCAGCTGGGGTTGAGTCTTGATGAGGAGAAAAAGAGTCTGTTGAAGAAGATAAGATTCCCTAGGCCGGTCTCTCCATGTCTATCGCTGTGCTCTGTTTGAGGAACGGTCTGCCCATCTCTGGGCCCGAAAGGAAAGCGTACCATCTTGATCCTTGTGATTTTTAGTGCAGGGAATGTTTTCCACAGATAAAATGACTCTCCGCTTTTGAAGAAAAATAACGAGGTATTTGTACAAGCGTGCGTGCTTCTGGTGCGGGTGGAAAGGAAGGTCACACGTTTCCCAGGAAACTTGGTAAAAGCACATTTGTATTCTCCCAAAACTCTTCTCACTAATTTAGATGCTTCTCATGAGAGTCATGTCTAAGAGTTCATCCTATTTTGGCAACCTTCTCAAAGGACGAACATTAGAAAGAGATGCTATCTGGCAGGTGTGGTTCCCAGACACATGAAAGAACTTTGAAAACGAAGTAGAGAACTGTTAATTCCTTGGGAAGAGCCGCACTGTTTGATAGATGGGCTAGTCTTCTTTTACAAATAATGATTACAGTGCGGTCTGTTAAGCGCTATAATAGAGATGTGTTCTGGGGCATAGCGGCGGAGAGGACAGTGAGACAGGGTGGCCACTGCTAGCCAGGGAGTGAGGAAGGCTCCGGGAGGGGTTGGCACTTGAACTAGACTTTAGAGGAAAAGTAGAAATAGCACCGGTGGAGAAAGTGGGAGGAGCGTGTTTCAGGTAGCGACAAAAGCACAAAGGAAGACAGCAAGACATGAAAGAGCTGGACAAAGTGGACTGTAGGAAGACTTCAGTGTGCTCAGAGGTAGGAGCAAGAAATGCATGATCCTGGAAAGACTGGCATCACCAGGCTCTATCCTATAGAACGTAGCCTGTGGGATCAGTGAGGCTGTGATGATACGGCATTGCAGAGTTTTGAGCAGGAGGTGACCTCAGCTTTGTGTTTTAAGTGAACCAGCTCTGGGAGCAGGGCGAGTGTGTCACTGGGAGAGGCAAAGGCAGAAGCCCCCAGGAATAAGGCCACTGTCAAGAGACCCGAGAGCCTTAACTGCAGACAGTGGGAAGAGGCATGAAGACAGAGTGATCTATTCACAAAATATTTAGATGGTGTAGAAAACAGGATTTGGAAGTTGTGTTGTTTTGAGGAATCAGGGCAGCCTGCTAGCAGGGTGAGGGCAGAGGCCAGAACGCAGTGAATTAGGGAGTGCATGGAGGTCAAGGAAGAGGCAGCCACGAGGATAGATGGCTCTTCATTTCCAAAAGCTTGAAGGTGCAGAAAAGGGCAGAAAGGCAAGTGGCCTTTGGTGGGAGGACGAGGGGCTGGTGCACAGCCATCTTGCTCTGCGAACTTCCTGCGGAGGGAAGCTTAGGCTTTTGGTGTACAGGAGGGTAGGACCCTAATTAGAAAGAGGGAAACTAGAGATGTGACAGCAAGGGGGCAATTAGCAGGGAGAGGCTCCGGAGAAGACGTAGGCACAGCCTAGGAATCAAGAATTAGATAAAGGAGAGAAGTCAAATTTGAAAAAAGCCACTGTGACACACTGAGGTTCCAGAAACCCTGTTTTATCTCTTTTGGTAACAGGCACAACAGACTGGGAAATTCTCCAATTTGCAACAAGCCTCTTGGAGGTGTCAGTCCTGTTTCTGCTGGTGTGGGCCTTCCTGGAAGGGGCTGGGACCCCATTTCAAGTAGCAAAGGTGGTGTTGGTTATTGGAGGTAGGCTGGGTGCCACACAGCCATCGGGCGGACACTGGACTCGACGGTCTCTGATCGCAAACACTGAGCTCCTCCGCCCTCCCTTTTTTTTCATCAGGGTGTTTTCCTTTGGACTAGAATTTGAAAAGTCTTAAGGAAATAAGAGATCCTTCTGGTGAAAGGCTGTATCGAACTTAATGGAAATAGGACCTTTACCTGACAGTGTGACCACGTGGAATGCTTACACTCTCTGGGCATTGTTATTATAATTTATCTACAAAACTTAGACATTAGATCCGACTGTGGCTAAGACTCCTTTTAATTCCAGAATTGCGGTGTAGGGTCCTAAGCTGGGTCGGTGCCTGTTGACAGCGGGAAGCAGAGAGAAAGCGGGGCGCAGCGCGCGCTCATCAGCGGGGGCGCACGTGCGTCCGGTCCCAGGCGCTTTGCCAGGCACTTTCCAGGCATCCGCAGCGCAGGGACGGTTTGCCCGCGTGAGCAGCGTGTGCTGCAGCTCAGACTGTGTGCCAAGCACACTTGAGAACGTTCGCATCTTGCAGCTGAAGTACAACACAGCTGGCCTCCTCGGTGATTTAAAGCCTTCTTCCCCACCCGCAGAATTAAAAACTCAGACTGTTATGGTGCCTCTAAAGGAACGGAGATGCAACCTATAATTACGAATTTATCAGACAATAGGTGACTTTCCCCAGCGATCCTTAACGTGTTACCCTAATCACACTTTCTCCTTTGGAGAATCCAGCCTTGTTCTCAAGAATCTGAGTTGCGTGGAGGGAGGAATAGGAGAAATGGATGTGTTTACTCATCCAACAAGACTGAAGAAGAACTTGGTGGGTTTCCTCCCTACCTGCAGCCGAGCAACCCAAAGACAGAAGCGTCAGAGTGTCAGGGGGATGGGTGTTCCGGTGGCCTGGGGCTCTCAACCTCGGGTCCTTGCGTATATCCCCTCACAAAGCTTAATACATTCTCGTGTGCAATGTTACTTGTGTGGGTATTTAAGTTTGGCTAATATTTTTCTAATGGCATATAAGGTAGAGTTTATTGTCCTCATTTCACACAAGAGGAAGTTCAGGCACAAACAGTGAGTTTCAGCAAAGCAGGTCAGGGGCAGGAGCATGAAAATCAGGTCTCCTGAAATGCAGCAGGTTCTTGTCCTTTCCTGTAGAAAGAAAAAAAGAAATTAGATTTTAAAAATGGAACCAGTGTTTGAGTTGTTTGCCGAGTTCTTTGCCTACCGTATGAGATAGGAATCTGTTTGCTTCTCATAGGGCCCAGGATGAAATATGCCCAGAGGGGAGGAATTAAAAAGCCAGAATGTTCTGGATCCGCACCACCGTGGGTCACACGGGGTCCCCCCAGGCCCATTGCCTGTCCGTTGCAAACGGCAAGCTGCCTCTGTGAGCACCCACATTGTGCCAGAGACTGCGGATACATGGGGAACGACAGATACGACCCCTACCCTCGCAGAGCTCAGTCTGGTGGGAGACAGAGCAAGTAAACAGGCGATGCAAAGAATATGAAAAGTGCTGTGACGGCAACAGTACAAGGTGTCGTGGGAACAAAAAAGAGGAGCCTCGAACCTTTTCTTGAGAGTGGTGCGCAGTTAGGGAGAATCACCTTGAGAAGATGACGAAGTGAGACCTGAATAGGTTGGCCAGGTCAAAGAGGGGACAGCATTTGGGGAGATTGAGAGGAAGGATTCACTTGTTATTCATTCTACCCAGAACACAGGTCTGGAGGAGAAACCTAAAGCTGAATTTTAGAGTTGAGAGAGGTGTTGATGAGACTGGAGAAAGAGGCAGAGAGCAGATACTACAAAACTTTTTGGGCTATCTCAGATATGTAGAAGGGCCTTGGGCATGGAAGTTTATTCAATCAAGGCTGTTTTTTGTTTTGTTTTTAAATTTTTTTTTTTCTTCATTGATTTTAGAGAGGAAGGGAGAAGGAGAGAAACTACAAACATCCATGAGAGAGAACATTGATTGGCTGCCTCCTGCATGCTCCCCACTGGGGATCTGGCCCACAACCTGGGCATGTGTCCTGACCGGGAATCAAACCAGTGACCTCTTGGTGCATGGGTCGATGCTCAACCACTGAGCCACACAGGCTGGGCCAATCAGGGCTGTTTTTAATTAGTCACTCTGGGGCTAATGATAGGTTGGAAGGAGATAAGACTAAAGGCAGGGATCAAGTTAGAGTTTGTTCACACTCCAGATTGAAAGTCCAGGCATGGACTAGGAAAATGGCATTGAGAATGAAAGTAATCTGGATGATTTGGGAAAGATTTAATGGGGCTTGCTGATAACGATGTAGAGAAAAAGGCAAAGGAGGGAAGCTTCAAGGGTGATGTCTGGCTTTCTGATTCCTAAACACCCAGGTAAATGGTGAGGCAGGGAACACTGGAGGAGGAGGTGGTGACTTTGAGGGATGAAAGGAGACAATGGACTCACTTTTAGACACCTTTAAATTATCTGTGAGAAATAAGAAGAGGTGCCCATGAGGCAGTGGATATAGGGATGGGAAGCCTGTTTGAGAGATCTAGTCTAGAGATAACATCTGAGTCTTCAGCAGAGTAATCACAGCCTTTGGAAGGGAGGGGATTACCCAGAGAGCAGCAGAGGGTAGAAGAAGCTAGAGCCTGAGGGAGGACCCTAAGGCACGTGCCATATAAGGGAAGGGGGGAGAGAAGGGCTTGTCACCGAGACTGGAAAGGAGCCTCGGTAGCAGTCACCAAGGACAAGTGCTATAAGGTTTCACTTATATAAAATGGCTGGAATAGGCAAATCCATGGAGACAGAAAGTAGATTCATGGTTGCCAGGGTCTGGGGAGCGAGTAGAACGGGGAGTGTCAGCGGATGGGTCTGGCATTTCTTTTCCAGGTGGTAGACCAGATGGTAGTGAGAATTGCACACTTTCTGTGAACTTACTGAAGCCACTGAATTATATACCTTAAAAGGGTGACTTTATGGTACGTGATTTATATGTCGATGAAGTTGTGCTATAAAACAGGAGCTCCAGTAAATCAAGCACTTAAATTACGGGAGGGGACGGGTTAATGCGGGGGGGGGGGGGGGCGGTGCACAGGGATGCTGTAAATTGGCTTCAACTTCCACCTGCTTTTCAAAGTCCTTCTGCAATCGGGCTGAGCCCATTACATCTCACAGAATTGCTAGTGTCGAGAAGTCGATGCTTACAGTTCAATAAATTAAATTAAACACAACAGACCACCACGTGAAGGACATCTCATTTCAAAACCACAGGACTGTGAGGAGTGTTTTCCTTGGTGCAATAAGCACAAAGCAGCCACAGCAGAAAAGCACGCGGAGGCATCCAGGGCTTTGAATAGCCATCATTTTTTACATCACTCCTGAGTGAACAGTGTTATCTTTTTTTTATTTTTTTTATTTAACCATGGAATAAACAGGACCTATTCTTGCAAAAGTGGCCCATTTAAAGTCTTTTGACGCAAGTCAAGAGTGTTTTTCCTGATGTTGCTCGTGTGGCTTGGCCTCAGCCCTGAGTCTCCCAGGGACCCACACTGAGCGGCTGTCTCTTTGTGGCTTCAATTCTTCAGAGCTCCCCAGGGAGTTAAAATGGATGAAGTAAAATGCAAGCAGCACAAGGAGCCTCCAGCCCAGCCGGTAGTGAGAGCAGGCACAGGGCAGCGGGTTTGGAAGAGCCAGGCTCATGCGTCCATCTCAGTAATTAGTCAAGTTCAAGTTTCTGACCCTTATGTTTGTAATGATCCGTTCTTCATCTTGCTGTTTCTTAGGCCAACCATTCAAGTGTCCATAGGCATGTGTTAAAACTGGGAGTGCGGAGGCTCAGAGGTGTGAATAACAGTCCCAGGGGTGCACCCGGGAGTAAGTCAGGGAGCCAGCGTTGAAACCCAGGGCTTCAGCCCTCCTGTGCCCCTCACCCTCTTTTCTTGCTGTGGCATCAGCTGCAGTGTGGTTCCAGCCCTCTGGTGTCTGTGTAAGAGATGGGGAGCGTTTGAGTGAGGGCTTACGAATTGGGTTTGTTGAAGGACATATGTGAACCCTCTCTGTCCCTGGATATGTGAGCCTTAGGTCTAGGCCAAACCAAGTCCTTCTGAAACGAGCACCTTAAAAGCCTCTGTGAGGTTCTGGTGAAATGGGGGCATGACCTTTAGGGCAACTTCTGATTGGCCAGTGGGGACTCAGTCAGACAGGGGCCAGCTCGTTTCTTTGGGGTGCCTCTGAAGACCAGCAAGGCGCCTGCTGGGGTGCCAGGTGGGTCCTCCAGGAGACGAGACCCAGGACACCCGCATTTCCAAGTCCTGGGTAGGGGCCAGGCTGCTATGTCGGAACAATGGCTCAGGCCTCCCCTCGACTTGTTGACAACAAAAAGCTCCAAAGAAGCACAGAATGAGATTTTTATATACGTGTTTAATTCTCTGTTCTGTAGAGGATCAAGCAATGCAGTCTCATTAGCAGGACCAGGCTAGCACAGGGAAGGTAGAAAGTCAATAACACAACCTGAGTGGTGATTCCTGTGCCGTCAGGCCAGGGGTACTTAGTAGACTTGAACTTATAAGCAGTCAGAGGTTTACTATTAGGGATGTGGAATGAGCTTCCCAAGGGAAATAATGGTATAAATGGGAGTTGTAGATTTTTAAAAAGTTGAGCAGAGAGGAAATTAGATAAATGAAGGGAAGGGGCAAATCTAGGGAACGTAACAGCCAGGCAGTCTCTTGAAGGGCAGAAGGAAAGGAGATGACTGAGACGAGGTCTTGCTTAATCTAACCCCCTTTCCAGCCATGAAGAATGTTGTAAACCTGGGACCGTGTCATTCCTGATGGAATTCTCGAGCCTAAAGAACTAAATGCTCACTTTTCACTGTGTTCATGTAGGGCTGATTAGGCTCTAACCTTACTGACCAAAATACATGGGAGTTTATCCATCAGAGTATCAATTTGTTCATTTCTTTATTCAGAAACACATCTTTCTGATGACTGGAAATCCTGTTTGCATCAGTTTCATCTGTTGGGTACAATGTCACAGTCACCCAGTTACCAGATGTATTTAGAAGCAGAACAAAGAAAATGGGTGGATTTTATTTTATTTTATTTTATTTTATTTTATTTTACTTTATTTTATTTTATTTATTTATTTTTTTTTATCCTCACCCGAGGACATTTTTTCATTTTTTGTTCAGATAGAGTGGGAGGGAGAGAGAGGAAGAGAGAGAGAGAAAAACATCGACGTGAAAGGGACACATCGAGTGGCTGCCACCCGCACGACCAACCAGGGCCGGGGACAAACTGCAACCGAAGCACATGCCCTTAGCGGGAACCGAACCCGGGTCTCTCCGGACCACAGGCCGACGCTCTAACCGCTGAGCCAAACCGGCCAGGGCGAAAATGGGTGGATTTTAAAGGAGGTTTCATTAAGTCACATAATTTGGAAGTTCTTCTGCTTGAAAACAGACATATTTAGTGACAACAGTCATCAAAGCACCTCTTTGAAGTGCATGGCAGTGGATGGTTCTAACATGTTTTGTTCTTCGCCGCCAATGCAGCGTCAGTGCACCTTGACATGGACCAGTTCTATTGCCCATGGAGCACGTTTCCAATAAGCTGCTTCTCGTCTGCCTTCTCGGAGAACTTTCTCGGGTTCCAACCTGTGTGGATTTCTGTAGCCCCACCGGTGTGAGGGATTCTTTCCAGCTCTTCTGACTTTGACTGTATTTTGTTGTCTTTTTTTAATTGATAAGCACAATGTTTCCTTATTTTTCTCTGGATCTGGATCAGGCCTCAGCCCACAAGGTACAGCCCGGCTGCCCCTGGGTTGTCGGTACCCTGACCTTCTTGGATATCCGGTCCCAAGTCTCAGCACGTAGCGTGTCTCCCCAGATTTTCTCTTAATTTTTTAAAATTACACTTTACATTCAATATTATTCTGTATTGGTTTCAGATGTACAGCATAGTGGTTATAAAATCATGTATTTTACAGAGTGTTCCCCCTAATATTCAAGAACCAACCTGGCCCCATACATACTTATTACGATATTATTGACTATATTCCCTGTGCTGTACTTTACATCCCTGTGAATATTCTGTAACTACCAATTTGTACTTCTTAAGTCCTCACCTTTTTCACCAAGCCCCTCCCCCGCCCCCAGCCCTCTCCTCTGTGTGACTGCTTTATGTTTTACTTAACACCTGGCATTCATACTGAAATGTGGTTTCCATTGAAGGACGTTGAGGAAGCACCAAGGAGGAGCTGTTCCTTTAGAACTGGGGGCACCAGAGTCTTCACTCCCCAGCTGAGTGCTGGATTGACTGTCTTGCCTACTTTCTAAAGAACCACGTATGAAGTACGAGGCCCTGCATAGAGCAACGAAGAGGCATATTACTGTTTTCAAAAAAATAACAGTGTTAATACAGACATGCAAGTAAGCACCTGGAATATTATAATTGCTGTTACAAAGTAGCAATAAATAGAGACAATGGACCATGGGTAAGGAGCCTCGGAAGTCTAGGGGAGCCTCATGGAACTGATGCTAGGTTGACTGGACATTTGCTAGAGGCTGGGAGTGAGCCCTTGACAAGCACGTAGCGGAGCGTGGGCAGAGAGGGGTGTGCGAGGGCCTGGCCTGGCGCTCCTCACTGTCCCTGAGCATGAAGTTAGGAAAGCAGAGGCAGTGTAGGAGGTGAGCCTGGACTTGGACTTGTGCAGGTAAGTAGGACCAGATCAGGAAGGCCTGTATCCCCTCTAAGGTGGTTTATGTTAGCTTGTAGATTGTAAGAAGTCACTGAAGTATTTTAAATGGCATATTCTGAAGGCATCTAGTTCTGGGTTCATTTGCATATATTGTCCCACCCAGCACAAGGCCAAGTGTGACCTAGATGGGGGACAAGACAGGCCGCATGTACTCCCTCTGGCAGTGGTGAGGCAACTCCACACATTAGTTTTTTTTTGTTTGTTTGTTTTTGTTTCTTTGTGGAGTGGGTTGAGTTTTCTTTTTATCATGGCAACATAGATCTAACATAAACTTTGCCATTTTAACTATTTTTTTTTTTTATCCTCACCCGAAGACATTTTTACATTTATCTTCAGATAGAGCGGGAGGGAGAGCAGGAGGAAGAGAGACAGAGAAACATCGATGTGAGAGAGACACAGCGACTGGTACCCACCCACACAACCCCAACCAGGGCCGGGGACGAACCACAACCAAAGTACGTGCCCTTAGCGGGAATCAAACCCAGGACTCTCTGGTCAGCGAGCCGACGCACTAACCACTGAGCAAAACCGGCCGGGGCCATTTTAACTATTTTTAAATGTACAATTCAGTGACATGGGCACTTTCACAATGTTGTGTAACCATTGGCACTATCAAGTTCCAGAACTTTCCATGCCCCCAAATAGAGACGCTAACCGTGAAGCAGTAACTCTCCATCTTCCCTCACCCCCAATGCCCTGGTAACCTCTAATCTACTCTCTGTGTCTATGAAATGCCTACTCTAGACAGCCCATATAAGTGGAATCAGACAACATTTGTCCTTGTGTGTGTGGCTTACTTCACTTAGCAGAATTTTTCCAAGCTTCATCATGTATCAGAATTTTATGTCTTTTTGTAACTGAAT
Source organism: Tadarida brasiliensis (assembly GCA_030848825.1). Lineage (NCBI taxonomy): Eukaryota > Metazoa > Chordata > Mammalia > Chiroptera > Molossidae > Tadarida > Tadarida brasiliensis. The sequence continues at coordinate 169,494,124 of CM061257.1, read as the reverse complement.
AATATTCCATTATATATATAAAACACATTACGTTTATCCAGTCATCTGTTGCTAGATGCTTGGGTCTGTTCTACCTCCTGACTGTTATGAATGATGCCGCAGTGAACATTGGCCTACACATACCCGTCTGAATCTCTGCTGTCAGTTTTTTACCTATGGACCTGGAAGCCGAATTTCTGGGTCAGCTGATAATCCTATGTTTAACTTCTCGAGTAACCACCGAAATGTTTTCCACAGTGGCTGCACCATTTTACCTTCCCACTGGCAACGTAAGAGAGTTCTAATTTCTTCACCACCTTGCCAACGCTTTTTTCCCTTTTGTGTTGTCGTTTTGTTTTGCTATCATAGTCATCCGACGTGGGCGTGAGGCGCGGGCTCCTGTGGTTGTGTGCCCACTAGCTCGGGATATGCGAAGATGTTTGCTAGTGAGTAATACTGAGCTCTGAAGACCTTTTTGTTCATAAGGCTCCTTAAGATAAGTGTTCCCGTTTCTGCCATAGAAAATGATGTTTGATTGTAGACTTGTGTTTCTAAGTTAAGGCTCGCGGTTGGAGCATTCTTGAAAGATTTTTAGAGATTCGTTTGCTCTGAAATACCCTCTAACGCACTCAGGATTCGCTTGCCAATGCGGATGGCTGTGGCAATACGCCTGGCCATCCCAGGGCCACGTTCCTTGGCCTGCTTCGGACCCGCCTCGACTCTAGGCTGGACTAGGGCATGTCCTGCTGCTCCTCCTGTCTGTGATCTCTGCTCCTTCTTCTGTGAGCACAGGCTCAGAATCAGACCCTGGTCCGAGGCCAGCTCTGCCACTACTAGCTGTGACACCTTGGGCAGGTCATTTAATCTCACTGAACTCGGTGTCCTTGCCTGTAGGATGGGAAACCTTAAGGTCTACTTGATTGGCCTGTTGTGAGGACAGCGGTGAGCTCTTGCTCCTTTGCTCGGCACAGAGCATGCCAGTAATTGTTCATGTGGGGCCTGTTAGGCGCCCTGCACTCTCACCTTTCTAAAACCCGATTATAGAACTCCTCTGCACGAACTACTTCGGACTTCTGGTTTCTCCAAACACAGTTCAAACTGTTTGGCAATGTGTCAAAGGCCCCTCAGAGCCTGGGGTGCTAGCCTTGTCTGCTGCCTCACTCCTTCACCTCAGCCTGTGAGCCACCGGGCGGTGTAGACCAGCACCTTCATGGACCAGAGTCCAGTGCACGCTCCTCCCTCCGCTGATGGAACCGCATATAAATAATCTACCCTTGACTCTCACACCTAGAGAAAGACCTCTTCTTGGTGGAACCCCACCTGGATGCTGGCTGGGTCATGGCTCACTTATCTCTGTTACAGTGACTATCCATTGTCCATGGGTGCTTTTGCATTGGACTCCTCTGTCTGATTTATCTCATTTATCATGCCTGTTTGTATCACTTGATCCAACAGCGGTTTGATCAAGATATGAATAGGGAAATGACTTTACCAAGTCATTTACAGAAACTAGCCTTCCTCCCTTCCTGTGTTCTGTAGCTTGACATGGTTATTCAGACTTGGAGGTAGGGTTTCTGTGTCTTTAAACTTAACTGTCTTTTCTTGTGGTCAGAGAGTCATCAGGACAGATGCCTAAAGGTGACATGGACAAATCCGATTTGCTGCTGTTGCTCTCCACTGTGTTTTATTTGTTCAGCAACTTTATTGAACATCCAGTTTGTGGAAGTCACTTAATGATCCCCCTAAGGGAGACATAAGATTGTGTAAGATGTTTCTGTTAATGAGCCTCCTCGAGATAAATCTTCTTGCTCCCCCTGCGACTTTGAGGAATGTAAAATCCAGGAGAAACGAGTCTCTACCATTTTCTTGAGAGGTCTTGGGAAATTCCGACTCCTTGTGGCATTATCGTATTTCCAGAATAGTTCATCCTTCTTGGTGGGCAGATGTGGCCACTTATAGTCCCGACTCAGCTCTTCAATGTCTGGTGAAATCTGAAATGAGAGCGATAAAAAAAAACCTGGTTGTTTGCAAGTCAAGAGGGAGCTCAGAATAGGTGGCAATTCAGAAATAGGCACTCCGCAAAATCACCCCAAGCTGTCTACAATTTCCAATGAGTTCTCTAATGCCGACTGTGTAGTCTAAAGTTCTACTAGGTTGAGACTCATCATTTTGTCACTTTTTATATTTAAAGAAAATGTGTGGATATGTTCCTTCGTTATATTTTTTAATATGTTTTAATTTATTTTTTAGAGAGAGGGGAAGGGAGAGAGAAAGATAGAAACGTCGATGTGAGAGAGAAACATGAATCGGCTCCCTCCTGCACACCCCCTACTGGGGATCGAGCCCAGAACCTGGGCATGTGCCCTGACCGGGAAGCAAACTGGGACCTTTTCATCCACAGGATGTGGCTCGATCCCCTGAGCCACACAGGCCGGGCTGTTCCTTCATTCTTTATAACCTCCCTTCCTGACTCTCTGGTCTTATAATAAAAACTATAAATTCAGTAGCATTCTTCTGAAAAGACATTAATAAAAGGGGGAGGAGGTGTGAGTCAGAAGAAAATTTCTAGCAAAAAGCAGAGGCTAAGCTTTCTCTTCAAAGCTAGACATAAACTTAGTTCTGCACTTCTTGACAGTAAAGGCCAAAGAGAATAATAAAGTAAATACCAAGAACTGAATTAGCACTTCGAAATACTACGATTTCAAAACTTTGAAATCACTAAGCTGTAAGTTTTCTTTGTTTTTAAGTGAGGATGGTAGGCATCACTGGGGTTCTTCATGGGCTCCAGCCTTCCGGGTTTGAGATGAGGTTGGATCTAGCCTTGGAAGTGAGGCGGGCCTTTGTTCTGGGTTTGACAGATAGCAGGCTACAGGCACTCACTAGTCCATTTTTTTTTTTTTTTATCAAGTCATTAAAAAGTAGTACACTGCTGGTGGGGATGCAGACTGGTGCAGCCACTATGGAAAACACTATGGTGTTACCTCAAAAAATTAAAAATTGAACTGCCATTTGACCCAGTGATCCCACTTCTAGGAATATACCCTAAGAAGCCTGAAACACTGATCAGAAAGAATATATGTACCCCTATGTTCATAGCAGCACTATTTACAATTGCTAAGATCTGGAAACAGCCCAAGTGTCCATCAATAGATGAGTGGATAAAAAAGCTGTGGTACATATACACAATGGAACACTATGCAGCTGTAGGAAAGAAAGATCTCTTATCCTTTGAGACAACATGGAGGGACCTGGAGGGTATAATGCTAAGTGAAACAAGCCAAGCAGAGAAAGACAAATACCACATGATCTCACTTATTTGTGGAATATAATGAACAAAACAAGCTGATGAACAAAATAGATCCAGAAACATAGAAGTAGGGTACAGACTGACAAACCTCAGAAGAGGGGGTCAGCGGGGAGGGAAGAGATAAACCATAGAACTTATATGCATGTATGCGTAACCATGGACATAGACAACAATGCTGGGGATGGGCTGGGGGGTGTCATCGGGAGGAGGGTGTCAATGGAGGAAAAAGGAGAAACATCTGTAACAAAAATAAATTAATTTAAAAATTAAAAATAAAAATGAAAAGTGTTGGCCCTGGAAGTGGCACCTTGCCATCTGTTTAGTGGTAAGAGTGTAATATTTCTGTACTAAAGGCGGTGTAGTAGGTACAAAAACTTCCCAATAGTTCCATGGTTTATTAAATGCTTTTACATACATCTAGTTGTATTCATCCCTCTCAGTAACCCTCTAATGTTTTATTATCACCCTCATTTAACAAGAGGCTCATAGAGGTTAAGTAAATCACCAGCTGGTTGGAGGCGGAACCAGGGTTGTAAGCCAAGTCCTGGGATTCTCAGGGCTAATTTTTTCCACCTGCCATGCTCAACAGTAATTTGCTGGGTTCTGTAGTTACTGGCTAGATGGTGCCTATGAAGGATGGATTAAAGGGTCTGGAGGAGAATGTGCAGCTAAGCACTGAAGTGTGTGAGTATATGGGTATGCGAGTCTGTGGATGTTTATTATAAAAGTACAATAGTGTCAATTTTAATGTTTTAGTCTTCCTTAAATTTAGCCCCTGTCTCATTTTATGGAGCTGATGTCATAAGATACTTTTGATTAAGGATCAAAAAAGATTCCAACTGTGATGATTGGTAGTTAGCAGTAGAGAACTCTGCTCATAGCTACAATTTGGTGTGTTTATGAGTGTTTTCTTCAGTTCATATTTATGACTGGTCTTGAAAAATATATTTTGGGATGATGACCAAAAAAAAAAAAATCCTGGATTTTATTTTCTGAAACTGGAGATTGTATGGTAGTGCATCACTGAAAGTTTATTCATGGCTCTCTCTAAAATGAGGACTTACCCATTGGTGCAAAGCCCCCTTGCTTCTCCAAGCAGGACCAGTCACAGTCAGAGGCATCACCATGAGATCCGGAGGTGGAAAGGGAGTAGGTTCAGATTCACTAACACAAAACATGAAACTGGAGTCTGACATTAAAGACTAATCATGGAGCCCTGGCCGGTTTGGCTCAGTGGCTAGAGCGTCAGCCCATGGACCAAAGGGTCTCAGGTTCAATTCCTGGTCAACGGCACGTGCCTGGGTTGCAGGTTTGAGGAGGCAACTGATCAATCCATGTGTCTCTCTTGCATCTCTCTCTCTCTCTCTCTCCCTCCCTCCCCTTCTATCTAAAAATCAATGGGAAAATATCCTCAGGTGAGGATTAACAACAACAACAACCAAAAAAGAAGCATCATGGCTGCATGGCCCTTCCCCTATTCCTGCTAGCAATTCTTATTCTGGATAGGAACTCTGATGCAAAGAAAATAGCAAAGGGCAGGTCTCGACTAGACTAGAAATCCTGTGTTGATGAAGCCTTTTGAAATCCACGCTCCTTGCAGCCAAAGAGACCTCTCTGTCCTCACCATCTCCTCTTTGTCTGTCCCAACCACCAGGTGTAAGAAGCTGCCATACATTGCCCATTATCTTTGCGGAGTAAGCTCCTGGAGGAAAAGGTTCAGGTCTTTGTCCTCGACTTGCAATAGTAGATACTCCTGAACAATCTGGAATTTTTTAGGTAAAACCTATTGTTCATCATACTGGTAGAACTATGGTACATTTCCTTCTTACTCTACATCTGTCTCTATCTCTTGTGTTGCATTGGAGTGAATAGCTTCTTATGTATCAAGTGACACAGTGACAGTAATTAATAACAATAGGCACTATCTCAGGTTGAACGAGCTCTGCTCCAGGAAGGGTTTCACGTTCTCACCCTTAATTTCCTTTATGAAGTTTGTCTTTGTGTGTGCAGATATTAAGACATGTACTTTAAAGATTTTCATAATTCTTACTCAAAATTATTTTGGAGAAACAAAATCCTCTATATTGTTGAACAAACAACAAAACAAAATACTTCAGACCCATGGTTCTGGGTCTTCCTACATCCATTTAAGGCAAAATAAAATGCCCACATGGAAGCAAAACCTTACCCTAAGTTCAGGGTTTTTTCCCTCCTCTCTTTGAAGAGGAAGATGAGTGGGAAAACTTCTCCAGTCCATTCCAGTTCTAAGATAATTCAATTCCTTATTCTTTTTTTGCATTCACATAGTCAGATCCAATTAATTCAGACAATTTTTTTTTCTGTGACTTGATTTTTAAATGTGAATAATGAATAATGAATTGTAATTCAGAGGAAACATTTTAATGAAAAAAAAGTTAATATTGTTAACATGATCCTATGGGGTGCTATGTTAGGATTTTCACTAAAGTTTTTTTTTAATTGAGATATAATTTATTTATATGACATTCATTTCATGTATACAGTATAGTGATTTGATATGTGCATATATTTCAAAATGATCACCCCAGTAAGTCTATTAACATCCATTACCACACATAATTACTTTTTTTTTTTATCTCTTGTGATTAGAACTTTTAAGATCTACTCCCTTAGCAACTTTCAAATATCCAATACAGTATCATTTACCAAAGTCACCATGCTGTCGTCACATCCCATGACATTTATTTTATAACTGGAAGTTTGTATCTTTTGACCAGCTTCTCCTGTTTTGCCCACCACCCACCCCCAACTCCGGCATCCACTAATATGTTCTCTGTGTCTGAGTTCATGTTTTTATTTTATTTTGTTTTTTAGATTCTACATGTAAGTGAAATCATATGGTACTTGTCTTTCTCTGACTTATTTCACTTACCATAATGCCCTCATATTGTTGCAAATGGCAAACTTTCACTTTTTTATGGCTGAATATTCCAGTGCGTGTGTATGTATATCACATTTTTTAACCTAGTCATTTATCAATAGCCACTTAAATTGTCTCCATGTACTGGCTATTGTAAATAATGCAGCAATGAATATGAGGTGCAGATATCTTTTTGAGTTATTATTTTCATTTTCTTTGGATAAATCCCCAGAAATGGAATTACTGGATCATATTGTAGTTTTATTTTTAATTTTTTGAGGAACATCCATACTGTTTACCACAAGGATTCTCTTTTCTCCACATCCTTGCCAACATGTATTTCTTGTTGATAATAGCCATTTTAACAGGATAAGGTGGTATCTCATTTGCATATAAGTTATTTACATATTTTGGATATTAACCCCTTATCAGATATATGTTTCCAAATAGTCTCTCTCATTGAGTAGATTGCCTTTTTATTTTCTTGACTGTTACCTTTTCTGTGCAGAAGCTTTTTAGTATGATGTAGTTTCACTTGTTTGTTTTGTTGCCTTTGCTTTTTATGTCAAATCCAAATACTTATCGCCAAGACCCATGTCAAGGAGTTTATTGCTTATGTTTTCTTCTAGGAGTTTTATTGTTTCAGGTCCTGTGTTCAATCTTTAATCCATTTTGAGTTAACATTTGTGTAAGGTGTAAGATAGTAGTCCAATTTCATTCTTTTGTACATGGATGTCCAGTTTTATCAACATTTATTGAAGAGACTGTCCTTTCTCCATTGTATATTCTTGGTGTTTTTATCCTAAATTAATTGACTGTGTATGTATAGGTTTATTTCTGGGCTCTCTGTTCTGTTTCACTGATCGTCGTTTTGTTTCTTATGACCACACCATACTGTTCTGATTACTACAGCCTTGTAGTATGGTTTGAAAGCAGGGAGCCAGGACGCCTCCAGCTTTGTTCTTCTTTCTCAAGATTTCTTAGGCTATTTGAGGTCTTTTGTGATTCCACAAAAGTTTTAAGATTGTTTGTTTTATTTCTGTAAAAAATATTGGTATTTTGATTGCATTGAATCTGTAGACTGCTTTGGGTAGTATGGACATTTTAACAATATTAACTTTTCCAATCTATGAGCATGGAATATCTTTCCATTTACTTGTGTTGTCTTCAATTTTGTCAGTCAATATCCTACAGTTTTTAGTGTACAGGTCTTTCACCTCCTTGGTTAAATTTATTTCTAGGTTAAAAAAATAGTCACAGGGATGTAAAGTACAGCATAGGAAATGTAGTCAGTAATAGTGTAACAACTATGTATGGTATCAGATGGGTACTAGATTTATTGGGGTAATCAGTTCAAAAATTATATAAATGTCTAATCACTGTGTTGTACACCTGCAACTAACATAATATTGTATGTCAAATGTAATTGATAAATAAAAAGCTTTTTTAAATTAAAAGAAAGCATCTGAAAAAAATTTATTTCTAGGTATTTTATTCTTTTTGATGCAATTGTAAATAGGATTGTTTTCTTAATTTTTCTTTTTGATAGTTTGTTATTAGTGTATAAAAACAACTGATTTCTATATATTGACTTTATATCCTGAAACTTGACTTAATTTGTTATAATAGTATCTTGGAGTCTTTGGGATTTTCTATACATAAGATAATATCATCTGCAAAGAAAGACAATTTTACTTCTTCTTTTCTGATTTATTTGTGATTTATTTATTTATTTATTTGCCTAATTGTTCTGACTAGGATTTCTAATACTATGTTGAATAAAAGTGGTGAGAGTGGGCATCCTTGACTTGTTCCTGATCGTGGAGGAAAAGCTTTCAACTTTTCACCATTGTGTGATGTTAGCTGTGGGATTGTCATTATGCTGAGGTACATGAACTCTATACCCACTTTGTCAAGTGTTTTTATCATAAATGGATGTTGAATTTTGTCATGTGCTTTTCTGCTCTATTGAGATAGTCATATTTTTTATATTTCATTTTGTTAATGTAGTGTATCATATTGATTGAATTGTGGGTGTTGAACCGTCCTTGCATTTCTGGAATAAATTCCACTTGATCGTGTTGTATGGTCCTTTAGTGTATTGTTAGATTTAGTTCGCTGATATTTTGTTGAGGATTTTTGTATCAATATTCATCACAGATATTGGCCTGTTATTTTCTTGTAGTGTTCTTGTCTGGTTTTGGTTTCAGGGTAATGCTGGCCTTGTAAAATGAGTTTGGAAGTATTCTCTCCTCTTCAATAATTTGGAAGGGTTTGAGAAGCATTGCTATTAATTCTTCTTTAAAACATTTGGTAGAATTCACCAATGAAGCCATCTGGTCCTGCATTGAAGTTTTACAAATACCTGAGATAATACAACCCCCTACCTGAGTGTGAGTTCAATATCTGATGACTTCTGTTCCTTTAAGCTGTTGACATTCTCTACTGTTGAAATGTGAGAAATTTAAGAGCAGTGCCTCCATAAGAACCTTGTCTTCTAGCATCAAGATGGCCAGTGGCTCTGACATCTTGGGAAAGAAGCAATACTTTATATTTAGGGATGGGACACTGCAGGAGTTTGTTCCTCCTTTATTCCCACTGACCCTTGTGTTTTCTAACACTCCCTTAGGATAGTTGTTGAAACAGATGGTGCCGGGGGCCTAAGAGACTAATCTTTCCATTTGTTTTAAGTGTTTTTAAGAGTTATGCCACCACGGACCTCAGAGAATTTATCACTTTATTTCTGCTCTATTATTATGGGTTAATTTGGAAATTTGTGAGGAAGGAAGTAAACATTTCTTTTCAGCCCAATGAGAATCCTACATTAATAAAGTATAGGAGTCACTAAAGGTTGTCATGTAGCTCAAATAAATTTAATTCTTTTTTTTTTCTTATAAACTACCTTCCTTGCAACAATCAAGTTATTTTCTTCTGAGAAAAGTATTTTTAAAAATCAGCTAAGAAGTTACAAGTATGTAGTGTTGGCAGGGTTCCTCTTTCTTCCTCTTAGCTTCTGGGAGGCTGACCCTCAGGATCAGATCTGAGCTTTTCCTGGTGCTCTAATTTACGGGTTAAAATGGGCCATCATTGCTAATGTTTTCGTTGTGCTTTTAACGAAGCTCTCAGAACGCTGAATGCTTCCCCAGCTCTCCTCTACATCCCTTCTCAGAACACTATCTTAAGGGACAACTTTGTACATGTTACTTAAATAGATTCTTTGAGAACTTCTGGAACATGTATAGGAAAATCACAAAAAGCCAATGAATAATTTAGGAAGCTTCTTAAAGTGACAGGATAGCTCTGACAGTAGGCTGTTGGAGAGGCAGAGCTCTGTGAGATAGTGTGTGACATAAACAAGATTTCTCTTCAAAAGATGGGTCATTATTAGGGTTTCTTTGGGGAAGAAAAATAGTGGCAGTGGCTTACAGGTGCTCCTTTGATTTTCTACAATACCGTCAGCCTGAGGTTGTCCAGAGCACAGGAGGCCTTCTAGCTGGGTATTCCCAGGGCTGGTCTAAAAAATGAGAGAAGCATGTGTGCAACTGAATGAGTAAGATGTCCAACCAACATCAGGAAAAACTAGGGAAGAGGAGTCTATATTGTTTGTTTTGCAAGATGTGACTGCCAGTGAGCTCATCAATGGCTGGCAGCCTCGGAAGAGAGTCTAAATTGCTTTCTTACCTTTCCATTTCCCTAAAGCCACCTTCCCCTGTCCCTGCCCAGAAAAGTGTCTCAACTCAGGCGTCCAAAAAAGAGTGGGTCAAAGTGCAGTGCCCTAGATAAAAATGTCGACAATATCAAGAATAAGTGAGAATGGGGGGTAACTAGTACTCTCACACGTTGCTGATGGGACTATAAAGGGTCACCACCACATTAGAAGGCTGGAAGTTTCTATTTAATTCAGCACTTCTACCTTAGTATATCTGGCAGGAGGTGAGCATGAGAGTGTCCAATGACAACTAACAGAGGTATTTCCACACCATGGGAAACTATGAAGCAGTTAAAGGGAATGGGCCAGAGCTGTCCCACCTCAACACTGAAGATCAATGAGTGGGCAAAAAAAGTTGAATTTACGAGGGTTTTGTTTGGGCTGGTGATACAGGCTTGTGAAAGAATTCACAACTGAGAGAAGAGAGAAAAGGGAGGACATTTATTTTTCTTTCTTTTTAAAGTTTGAGGGTCAAATGTTTCCCAGTTATCCCAGAGGTAAATTTTGTGGTTTCCCATTTGAACGAGAGTAGAGGAGATTACAGGAAAGAGAATGAGGTTACAGTTAAGCGAGCCTTTCTCGGGCCAAAGCTCCTGGTCATTTGATTTCTATTGTGGCTATCTGTATTATAATAGCAAAGCAAATGTTTAGATTTGAGGTTGGTAAGTCCTAGAACCTCCTGGTTCCAACGACACATCCCCAAGGGGAGTCCTTAGATGGAGCCGACTGTGCTTTTCCCATGATGGAAACGAGGAGGAAAGGGAAAAAAAGAAGGGCTTCTTAGGGTTGTTAGCAGCTGAGGGACCAGGCTGAGAAAGCGGTGGGAGTCTGAAGGGAAGCGTCCTTGCCCTTCCAGATGACCATGGACCTATGGCGAGCCAGGGGCATCGCCACATGACCTGGGTTAGGCCAAACGTTGTGTCTGTGCTCAGAATTAAGTGTCCTTAGATTCCAAGACAGGACCAAGGATCTAGCTCGGGCCTACCTGAGACTAGATGCCACCTTGAGGGAAATGGCTGGTAGTGCCCTATGCAGCCGAAACCCGAAGTGACAGGACCTGGCACCAGGGTTTCAGTCCGTTAGAGGACCCTTGTAGGGTTGACGCCTGTCACTTTACTTGAGACTGCTAATTTCCTCAAGATCTGTCAGACTTGCCGATTGCTGCCCGATTGCTGCTGGCCGAGTGCTGACTGAGGAGAAGGGGCATGGAGGAGAGTGTTCACGAAATCAGAGAGGGGAGGGAGAGGAACCAAACTTCTAGGGACAGGATTACGGGGTTAGCCGGGACGAGCTGCTGCTGCCCGCTGCTCCCACAGCTGCAAGTCCCAGAGGCCGGCGGAAAGGAGAAGTCCACCGTCCTAGTACCGGCCACCAAAATGTTAGGGTTTTGTTTGGTCCAGTGACGCAGGCTTGAACGAACTCACAACAGAGGGAAGAGGGAGAGAAAGAGAGGAATTTAATTTCTTTTTCCCCATAGTGAGGTAAAGGACCATGCACTGACTGGCAATATGAGGGCAGGGAAGAAATGAGTTGCTCTTTCATTGGGGGCTTTATGGAAGGGGCCATGTTGAACTTGAACAGATGTCCAGGGCTTTGTCTGGAGGAGCTGCAGTTTGTTTGGTTTTCAGGAGACAGTCTGCTGGATCACCATGGGGTGTTCTTAAATCTTCTTTAGCCTGTAAACTATGCTTTGGAGTCGAGAGAATTACTGACAGTGTAAAAAAGGAGTTTCACCTGAAGGGGTTACAAAGAATTTGGAAGAGGGAGATTTTGTTGGAAGGGGGAAGGGAAGTTTCTATACTTTGGTGTGAATTACTTTTGAGATACTAAAGGCGGCTGGGGAGAGCCCAGCCCTTACCTATTTCACTGTTTGGATAGAAAGGTGGTTTGAAGTCACAGACACCAGCAATCTCTGTTTAATTACTAGGTGCTTCTTATAAATTGTGGAAAAATCATAACACAAAGAAAAGCGTTTTCTGTCCTTACAGACATAGATATGTGCTTCATGAGATACCATATATTTTCTGTTGCTGCATTTACGTACAGTCCCACGCAGACGTGAATGTAAGTATATGCGTGTGTAGGTGTGTCTGGAAGGAGACAAACCTAATTTTTCCCTCTGGGAAGAAAGAGAGGAGACAGGAATGGAGAAGGATCATAAGGATTTAACTTTTTCTGAAATGCCAGGAAGACTTGCATAAGTGTGTGTTCGTGGTCACTGATTTCATTTAAGCTTAAAACAAACAGAAGAGCGTTGCCCCTTTGTGATGAGACTGGGTAGGTTGTGGAGCTTGGGGAGGGTTTTGCATCATCAAATGATCTCTCAATAAATTTCAGACAATGACTTGATTTAATGGAGATAGGGATTACCCTCATTCATGGTGCTTTTCCTGGCCTGACTTCAGATCTGGCTCCTTGTAAAATGCTAATGTATAACAGCTGGCTCTTACTTCACTTACAGGTGCCTCGTGAATATTAATTATGCACTTTCAGATGGGCATGAGTTCATGTTCTCTCATGGCTGAATGGGTTTTTTAGAGAAAGCCAAGAGGAGTGTCAGGAGTAGGAACTTACGAGTATCCTAAAAATCATAGGTGCCGAAGCGAAAAGATGACTAGCACAGTAGGGAGAAAGCCTCGTGTCTGCTTTATGTTGACAGGAAGAACAGCTTGCTCTCCAGGGAGCACAAAGGATGTTAGCGAACTCCATGAACGTCGTTTTGAAAACCGCACATTGACGGGAACCTGCCAGCCTTCATCCTGGAGCTGGGTCGTTTGTTTGAGAAAAAATTGCTGTTTTAACACGTTTCCTTTCTCTCTGGGCTGCGAAAGTTCTTGTCTCTTCGAATTCTCACTCCTGAGCTTTGCGACAGTGCTGCATGAAAGTCACGGTGTCAGGTGGCTGTAGCACTCGTCTTGAGAGGGAGTCGACCCTCTTCTCCATCCGTTTTTGACCACGGGAACCACGTGTATTCCGCTAGATGTGAAGCTGTTTTCAGCCCCAATAATTCCACTTTGAATTAATTGGTTTTTCAATGTTTGGCTTGTATGAAGTGAGGATAGAAAAATCAATAGACTCCAACTCTTTGGCCTAAATTAATCTAGTCTTACAGCCTGGAAATAATGCCCATCATGTTTGCTGCGTCAAATTAGTGTATCGATCAACCCTTGAACCTGGTTTGTCCATTGCCCGAAACCTATATTGACCTTTTTCTTTATTAGTCTTCGACTCATGCAAACATTCTGGAGGAAGAGGATATGGGGCCTTCTAAATGATTGCTATCGGCAGCATAGAGATTTATTTTATGTTGTATACAGTCAGGTGTGTGGTTTCTGTGAGTGTGTGCAGACATAAACTGCTACCTGGTTGCATCCGCGGGCCCCACACTGCTCCGCTTGCTGTCTCTCCGTTGTTACAGAAGAGCCTCCGTGGGATTTTTTTTTACATTAGTATCAGACATTAGGCATGTCTGTCAAAACTCTTTATTCCGTTATTAGACCATTTGTATATCCTTTGGATTTATCTAGAGCTATTTTGGTCACTTATTATTTCATTTAGTAAGTGCATGCTAAGTGCTCGAAGATTGTCAGGTACTATGTGCTGGACATAAACGATGAAAACGCAGTAATGATACTCTCAAGGAGTGTAAGGACACTACAGAAGAGTAATGTGTAAAAAGTGAATGCAGCGGTTAGACGTATGAAAAAGGATAAGAAAACGTAAAAATGAGAAGTAGCCCATTAAATCTGATTCTGTAGCATCTTTTGGAGTAATGAGTTTCACAGGATTCCTCTATAAAAATCACATAGTATTTTAAAAACAAAATGAGAAAGCACCTGACTTAGAAGCTTGTACATTTCAGGCTTTTCAATTATGGCGGTTCCCTCTTCTTTCTCCCCAGCTTTGAGATGCCTTGACCATACCTTTGGATAAGTTGACATATTTCAGTTACGTTTCTTTTCAAATCTCACCTTACAGATTGGCGAACTCCTGAATTTTAGTGTGACTTCTTGGACACAACCTCAGCCTCTTGATCCCTATACTTAATCTTTTATCATCTTTACCAGATCTGTTCCATTTTCTTCAAGTGCAACAGTTTGAACGCACACAAGGTACCAAGTGCAGAAGGACCTTTGTTCTCCAAAATCACAGGATACTCTTTTTTATCTTTTCCCCTGGTAGTTGATATTTTGTTGGCCACTTTTTTAAGCAATAGCACGGGAGGTCACTGTCTTTAAAAATAGTTTGTGAGGTCATCAAGTTGTCCTTTCTAACTTGTGCTAGAGAGAAATCTCATCAGGCACACAGTAGAATATGGATTATATTCTCAGTGAAAATACTGTCCTGTGCTTGCTTGCCCATGGTGAAATACACCCGTTGTTTGTTTCTTTGTTGATTGTTTGCCAGTCACAGCTTTAGGTGTTTGCTTTGCCGATCACCTCCACCGTCTCGGTGATTGTGGTGTTTGTAGTTCTCAGCAGCAAGAGCTCTGTGCCACCGGCGCATTTAAAGATTTCAAAGTATACTTACTCCCTCTAGAAGGTTTTGGAACTCAGTTAAATCCATTTATTCCTCCCCATATTTCCATGTCTCTAAATCTATCTCTTCTCTATAATACAGAACAACATCGACCAATTTCACGGCACTGTCTTTGAAAATAGAGTTTTGTATGGCATCTTGGCAAGTTTATGAACTAAGGTACAAAGAATAAAGATAAAAGAAACACTCACGTACTTACTATTCAGCTAAAGCAACAAGGCATTATCAATAACTGGATGTCTCTCCCTAACTGCGGCTCTCTCCTTCCTCAGAGATCACCTCTGACCAAAACTTTGTATTTGTTATTCTCTTGCTTTTGTTTAGGGCTTGCGACATGTAGATATTTCTCTAAATACTAATAAACAACGTCAAGTATTGAGTGAGCCAACTTAAAGTATCAGCCACAGTGGCCCGTTTCTGAGCTGTACTTTTTCATTGGCCTGTATACTCATGTCGGCCCCAACACCATGTTATCTTACCTACTATAACTTTAAGGGTATGTTGTTGTGTGGTAGGGCAAGTCCCTCCTCCTTATTCCCTATTATTCTTCTTTCAAGTGTCTTCACTATTCATGCTCCTATCATCTTCCATATAATTTTTAGAATTGTCAAGTTAAACACACACTCTTGGTATTTTTGTTGCATTGTGCTAAGTTTTTAGATTAATTTCAGAATAATTGACATCTTAAATAGCTTTTGTTATTGTTGTTGTTGTTAATACTCATCAGAGGATATTTTTTCATTGATTTTTAAAGAGAGTGAAAGGGAGGGAGGGAGAGAGAGAGAAACATCAATGGGAGAGAGACACATTGATTGGTTGCCTCCCGCATGACCCCGAGCGGGGCCGGGGATCAAACCTGCAACCCAGGTATGTGCCCTTGACCAGAATCAAACTCGAGACCCTTCTGTCTGCGGGCTGATGCTCTAACTATGGAGCCAAACCAACCAGAGCTTAAATGTTTTCTTTATTTTTTTTATCATGGTCCATTTATTCATGCCTTCTTTAATTCCAATAAAGGTTATGATTTTCTCCTGAAATTGATAGATTTTAAAACATAATAACTAAAAGAAGGAATGGAATCAATAGCACATTACCATTTATGTCAGGTAAATATACATGCACATAAAACTGTGATCTACACCTAACAAGAACTCATCCCAACAGAAGGGTACACATCAAACATTGGGGTGTTTTTATGAGTTTTGTGGAATTGAAGTAGAAAGGAAAGGGGATGGGCCAGTACTGATCTGGGGGCCGAGCAATGAGGATTACTATTAGCTTAAAGTTCCAAATGTTAAAAAATTAAATAACTCCTGTAATCTTTGGTTAATATATTTTCCCAGTTTACTTATTATTACTGCTGTTGTTATTTAAATATGGTCATTTGTTAAAACTTTGTTTTGTAATCCTTAACTGCTAGGCTATAAAAATGCTTTTGCTTTTTTGGATATTGATCTTAGAACCAAAAGCCTTATAAAATTCTTAATATTTCCATTTGTGTTGATTCATTTGGAAGTTCTGTGCAAGAAATTATATTGACTGTGAATAATGGCAGGTTTTTTATTTTGCCAGTACAATTATGAATAATACTAATGATAATGGATATGCTTGACTTGTTTTAACCTTTTTTTTTTTTTTTAATCCTCACTTGAGGATATTTTTCTGTTATCTTCAGATAGAGTGAGAGGGAGGGAGAGAGAGGAATAGAAAGGAAGAGAGAGAAACATCGATGTGAGAGGGGCACATTGACTGGTTGCCTCCTGCATGACCCTGACCAGGGTTGGGGACGAACTGCAACCAAGGTACATGCCCTTGGCCGTAATCAAACACACGACTCATTGGTCTGCAGGCCGACGCTCTACCGCTGAGCCAAACTGGCAGGGCTGTTTTAACTTTTAAATAGATTTCTTCCAATGTTTTATCGTTGAATATGACTTAAGCAAGTTCCTTTTACTTCCTAGTTTGCTAGAGATCTTTTTGTTTTGTTTTTTGGGGTGTGTATGTGTATGTGTATTCCAGTGCTTTTATATTTTTCATCTATAAAGATCATCATATGTTTTTTCTGCTTTATTCCATTAATGTGATTGGTGCAACATCAGAAAGTATATATATGCACTCAATCCTAAAATCCCTGGAATAAGCTCAATTAAATCATGATATAATATCTTTTTCTTTATTGGATTCAGCTTGCCATTATTTTGTTGTTTTTAAAATTTATACTCATGAATGAAAGTAGTTGTTGATTTTCCCCTATTCTCCTTAAGTACTTTTAATCTCATAACGTGAGTTAGGGAATATTCCCTATTCATAATCTTTATTCAAAATGTTTTAACACCAAATCAACTCTAACTGTAAATGGTCATGTGATCATGGACCAGTCACTCAATCTCATTAAGCCTTTGCTTCCCTTATAGATGAAGTGGGGATGATAATAGTCCCGGTGCCATGGGGTTATTGGGAGGATGAATTGAAATAATCCACATGAAGCATTTAGCTCATTGGCTGACATACAGAAAGCAAGCACACAAAACGTCAGAGATAATGGTGTATTATCATTGATTAGTCCCTTCTCATCCATAAACAGATGCGCTTGCTCTTTCCTTATTGCAAACAGGCTGCCTTTTGCGCGTTGTAATTACACAGGTAAGGCCGTTTGAAACCACTACCTGTTCTGGGATGGATCCCCTCACACCACAGTTGCAATAAGAGAGCATCAGAGGGCAGGTCCGTGGGAGCTTGCTGCCTGGCTTGAATCTCTCTCCGTCTGGTTTAATGTCTGAGCAACTAGCGACAGGTAGCTCAAGGGCAGGTCCGAGGGAGCTTGCTGCCTGGCTTGAATCTCTCTGGGTCTGGTTTAATGTCTGAGCAACCAGCGACAGGTAGCTCAAAACAAAGTCCCGACACATTCTCAAGTTCTAACTCTTCTTTTTGACAAGTTGAGTCCAACCTCACGCCAGGTGTTATGGAAATGCAGACAAGCAGGAGACCCCGCGTGTGGAGCGCTGCTTTGCATGTGTTTAAACACGTCGCTGAGGCAGTCCTCTGAGCCTTGGCCCCACGCGTGTTTCAGGATGGACTAGCTCAGTGGCTTTAGTCCTGTGGCAGTTCTGCCCCCCAGGGGACATTTGGCGACATCGAGCAGTGTTTTTGGTTGTTACAACAGGGGCGTTGGTGGTGCTACTGGCATCCGGTGGGTGGAGGCCAGGGCTGCTGCTGAGCATCGTACAGTGCACGGGGCAGCCCTGTAACCGTCATCAGAGTGTCCGCAGCGCCACCTTTACACCCTGTATGTATCAGAGTGACTCTCCTGCATGGCATCTCTATGTAGATTTTTGGATTTCTTCGTCAAAATTCTAAAATTCCAGGTTCCACCCCTAGAGAATCTTTCAACTTGCTAGAGCCCTAAAACCTGGATTTTGAAACTTGCTGGTAAGTCTGGTGTAGGTGGTTCTGGAAATTCACCTTAAGAAATACTGAAATGGACACAGTGAGAGCATTTTGATAAGTGCATTTGCCAAGTCCATCGAGGGCACAAGAGAAAGAAGGGCAGGTCGGCTACAAGAGTGCTTAGAGCTTTGCACTGAGGAGCAGCCAGACTCCTTGGCTTGTTCTTGTCATAGTAACAACGATGTCTCACGTGGCGTGGCCTGTGCAGCCGTGGTTTCTGACCCCGGGTACGTGCACAGCACAGCGGAAGGGTTTCTGTCATCGTCCAGCACTTCGTGCTCAGCCAGCCCCATCCTCAGGGTCACTTCAGTGGTGAGGGTCTGCCATCACTCTGGGCAGGCTGCAAACAAGGCCGAGTGCTATGGGTTAAGTGGATGGGACTGGTCACAGAAATGCATTTATTGCGACCCTGATTGCAGTTAGGGTTAAAGAATGCCTAGAGGAAATTTCATGTCAAGTTGTATTCTCTATTTGCCAAATTGTTCCGCCTTTCTGACCATCCATTTCAGCAACCGCATTAACTAATTACTTGGACCAAAAACTCATTTGTACAGATCATCTTTGTCTAAAAGGTGCTTTTTGGCTAATACTTCCATAGCACTTACAATTTTCCAGGAACTGTTCCAAGTACTTTCAATCTATTAGATGATTTAAATTTCATAGTAATCTGGTGAGTAGGTGCTATCACTATTCACATTTATAAGTGAGGAAACTGAGGCAGAGAGGGATAAGTAATGTTCCCCATGTCACACAGCTAATACAGGTGGGGACTCAAACCCAGACATTCTCATTCCTAAGCCCAGGCTCTCAGCCACTTGACCAAAACCAGGTCTCTGGAATATTCTCTGGGATCATAGAGTTAAATTTACAAAACGCTCACGCCCTAGAATTTTGTTTAAAAGACCTCTGCTTTTAAGTGAATGCTGTGCTTTATACATTTGGATTTTGAATTCTACTTTAGTTCTGCAAATGTCCTAAGGACCTTACTGCTGTTAAATGTGAAATACCTGTTCTAGATCCTTACTTGGTCACCACGTTGGATTCTACAGAGAGCCTCTTGCTGGAGACTGAATTATTATTCCCTTGATAGTCGGAGAGAGAAGAGAAATTAATTGTACATTTTTTAAAAACATAGTTTTCGGACATATCATTGGCCTGTTGTTCAGCAAGTTAATTCTCAGTTATTGCTTTTGGGAATACCCATACAAACGGCCAAGTTTTATTTTTTCTACCACTCAGCTGGGTCATTAGCTATTGACTGAAGGATTAAACCAGAGAGAGGTCACAGCCAGACACTGGGGTTAGTGTCAGTGAGAGACTTCTTTGTCCCTACCAGATAGAAAATTTTTTATATCTCAACTTGGTATCATCTGTTATCTATATTTGTATTTGAAAATTGACTATAAGGATACTGTAATCAATATAATAAATAACATTTATTTTTCCCCACCTAAGAGTGGAAATATAGCTAAAAGATGGTAGTGAAAATAATATTCAGCCAAGCAGTTGGCATTTCCACTGTGAACTTAGTTACATTGTTTTATGTCATTTCCTATCTATATTCTCTGAGAACCACATTAGCAATTTTCATACAACTTACCTTTGAACATTTTTGTTCTTCTTCTTTTGTTTGTTTTGCTTAATATTAGGTAGTTTAAATTTTTAAAATGTATTTAATGCCTTCTTTGTTTCTAAATTTTTAAAAAACTGTCAAGGAAGAATTATATTTGAGGATTTCAAGGTGAAATGGTTTTTGGTGATGCTTCTGACATAACTGAATAGAGTTTGCAAAGAAGTGACATTCAATAACGGTGATGCTGATAACAGATAGTTAGCACCACCGGTTATGACTACGAGACTGTGTCAGCAAATTGCACATGGCTTGGAAAGATCACATTTTGTTTATTTCCTTTGGTCAAGCCACACAGGTTTCAGACAGAAATTTCAACCATAGCAGTACTTCATTTATCTGGAGGTCACTTATTCAGTATCTGTGAACATTTAAAATATATTTGGTAATCATAATAATAAGCAATTGTGTCACAGAGCCAAAACACTGAGTCCATGTATTCATTCACTGAAAAGGGCCCTAATTAAAGTATATTTGTTCTTAAGTTAAAATAGTTGTTTTAGCACCTGGCTGTGTGGCTCAGTGGTTGAGCATCGACCCATACACCAAGAGGTTGATGGTTTGATTCCCGGTCAGGGCACATGCCCAGGTTGGTGGCCCGATCCCCAGTGGGGGGCATGCAGGAGGCGGCCAGTTGATGTTCTCTCTCATCAATGTTTCTATCTCTCTCTCTCTCCCTTCCTCTCTCTAAAATCAATAAAAAAAATTTTAATTGTTCTTTTAATAATTAGGATTTCCAGATCACAGCACATCAGAAGGTGGGAGGAAGGAGGGAATTACAAACTGCATAAACAAAAGCAAAACATTTCTAGTTGACACCTAGAAAATGAACCAAATCCTGGAAGTCAGAAAAATGCACAGGTCAGTGCTCTGGGGCTGTTCAGATAGGCTATCAGACACATTAAGAACACAACATAAATAATTAACTTGATTATATGGGCCTAGGTTATTAACAGTGGGTTAAATTATATTCCACATAGGCTGTTTAATAAAGCAACATTTCATAATCCACTTAAAAGAGATTAAACCATATCTCTGAGGAATTAGCAAACAGCGCCTCGTGACGTGACGATTTCAGATCAGAAGTGTTGCTTACTGAAGATGGTAGAGCAGGTTTTGATGTTGTTCCGAGTAGTAATGGTCAGGTGGGCACGTCCTTCATTGTTCTACAAGACGCAGGGACCCCAGCACCTGGAAATGAGGGAGCAGACACAGTGAGCCTGGCCACGTTGCTCCTCCCCTTGGATTCCACTGGGTGGGCTGCAGCCGCTGGCACAGCAGGGGGTGCTCTTTATTGCATTGGCCTCATGATTCCCTCTTGTTTTCTGCCTTTGTCTTGCTCCTGCTACCTTCGGTGATTTCAGCCTAGGTGTTGACAGTTCTTCTGGGGTTCCATGTAAGACAGCCTGAAAATCGCTGCCATTCCGAGACATGCTAGCATGAGATTGTTCTCTCACGCCCTGGAGGTTATATTGGCGTGGTAATTGCAAGGTGTCCAGTGTGCCTGAAATGAATACGAGGGCTTTGTGGGGAGCATTTTATTTTTCGAAATTAAAACTTTAGTCAGGAACACCAAGGTGGGTTCCACAGTTATACCATTTTTGGTGGGATTTTGTGCTACGTCATGGGCTGCTAATAGCATCTGTGCTCAAAGCTGGGACCAGGAGGCTACCACAGACTGGGTACTGACAGGTAAGTGACATAATTCTTTGGCTCCATAATAGAGAAACTGGTTAGAACAGGAAGTTTCCTTCACAGCAACTCCTCAAATTAAGCTGATTTCCATTTTAATTTGCTCTGTGAAAAATAGAAGGTTTAAAAGTATTTCTTATTTTGCTAATTTCAATTTTAGAGCAATAGGCAAAAAGTGCCTCATTATGTGGTTGAATGTGAAACCCCCACAGCCCTTCCTCTGAGGTCACATGCGTCCAGTGGCCACATGCATCCTGTGGCCACATGCGTCCAGTGGCCACGTGCGTCCTGTGGTCATGTGCGTCCAGTGTCCATGCACGTCCAGTGTCCACGTGCGTCCTGTGGCCACGTGCATCCAGTGGCCACGTGCGTGCAGTGGTCACGTGCGTCCAGTGGCCACATGCACAGCACAGGGACAGAGAAGACAGAACCGTCCTGCCCTGGTGGAGCTAACGCTCCAGAGGAGGAGAGACAAATGAGCAAGCTCGTGAATAAATACAGGTTGGGATTGTGTCAGGTGCTCTGATATGTGTATCAACAGCGTGTGAGAGAGGGTAAGGACAGAAAGCTGTCTCAGCAGCTATTTTGAAGCGCTGAGTGAGCCAGCCACATGCAAAAGCTAGCGGAAGAGCCTTGCAGGCAGAGGGATCAGGAAGTTCAGAAGCCCTGCGAGGGGACCGGCTTGTCACATTCCCTTGTGAGTGGGTCCGGTCTCAGTGAATTGGAGGGAGGAGGATGGCAACTGAGGTAGAGGTGAAGCCGGGGGACGGCTCATGCCAGGCCTTGTAGGGTACAGGAAGGTCTTTGGATTTATCCCAAGAAGAACCGGACACTGTTGAAGGGTTTTTAGCCGAGGAGTGGGATGTTGTAGAAAGATTCCACCTGAGTGCTAAGATAACCAACCCGCTGGAGAGAGCATGTGGGAGGAGGATGAGTTAAGAAGATGGGGCAGAGGTCGGAGCAGAGACGTGAGAGCTCGCGCCTGCCGGTCAGCAGGGAGGGTGCCATGGGACGGAAAGACGGGGTGTGTTCTAAAGGTGGCAGTGATGGGAACGGCTGAGGGATTGGCTCTTGGGGGGGAGAAGGGAGAGGGTGGAATCAAGAATAAATCTTAGGTGTAAGGTTTGAACAGCTGGGTGAAGGGTGGTATTTGCAGTATTGAGGAAGATGGGAGAGGAAATTAAAAGATCTGTTTGGGGCATATTTACATTGAAATGCCTGTTAGCCATCTAAGTAGAGAAATATATCTTATTTTTCCTGATTGAGGTCCCCTCTAGGGAATGTGGCAGACACATGGTAGTAGGGCTTAGGTTTAGTAACATCGTTACACTGGAGAACCCGCCTCTCAGCTTTTCAGTCTCAAATAGCGAATGTCAGTTGCTGTCTCTCCTCATCTCATTTTGCTATACACACACATACACACACACACACACACACACACACATACACACACACACACACACACACACACACACACACACACACACACACACATGAAAGTCCTTTCTGGGAGTCAAAGAAGAAATTCAAGGGAAGAATTCCAAGAGTATTGTTTTGAAGAAAGTTAAAAGTCAACTTCATTGATCCTTACTTTGTATTGCAATTCTATGTACATCCTATAGAAGAAAAGTGATGTAATTTTTTTGTACTGTCATAAAGAACAGTAGAAAGTGTTTTAAGTTAGATAATGAAGATGAGCCTGAGATTCTGAAGGCTCTAGGCCACTGAGGCACCTTGGTAGGTATAAGACGGGCTTCCCTTAGACCTTTACACGAGCTCTCAGGGGTAGCTTCAATGTCCTTGTCCAGAGTAGAGTCCTGGGGACAGTGGAGGCAATTTCTTAAGAATATCCCACCCCCTCATATGTATCTTCTGTATGAGAGAATTGTAGGATGGAAACTGAGAACCTGTAGAAAATGCTTTAAGTACCCTTGGCCTCACTCACTTCTGTTTTCCTGATTCTCTTGCTCAAATTAGTGTTCCTATGAGGACCAGGCAAAAGAGATTGGAGTAAAAGATTTTCTATTAAAATTGAAGACATAGGGAAGCTGAGCTTTGTCCTCCCAGATATGGAAGCTTTAGAATAAACACCAACATCTCTTTATTTGGGTGAAAATTGGTGTAAAAATAGACTTACTGTATAAAGAACCACAGATCGAGTGGCTTAAAGAAAGAAATGTATTTTCTCACAGTTCTGGAGGCCATCGGTCTGCGATCAAGGTGTCGGCAGGGTTGTTCTGAGGCATCTGTCCTTGGCTTATAGATGGCTGTCTTCATCCAGTGTCTTCCCATGGCCTCCCTCTGTGCTTGACTGTGTCCTAATCTCTGCTTCTTGTAGGGAGACAGTCATACTGGGCTGGGGGCCAGCCTAATGACCACATGTAACTCTGGTCACCTTTTTTTTTTTTTTACATGCAAAATACCTTTATTCTATTTCAAAAGCCCCCAAAGTCTTAATTTATTCTTTTTTTTTTTTTTTTTTTTGCCACCACTTTATTACCCTGATCTGGGCAGGGCTTCTTGGGAAGTTCCAACCTGGGTAGCTCTTAACATTTTATTTCTTTATTTTTAATTTTAACTTATCTTTATTTTTGAATGTATTACAGATGTTCCTCATTTTTCCCCCATTGCCCCCCTCCTCCCCATTCCCGCCCCCCTCCTGCCTTTCCCCACACTGTTGTCTGTGTCCATTGGTTATGCATATATACATATAAGTTCTTTGGTTTATTTCTTCCCACCCCCTAACCCCCCTTCCCTTTGATGTTTGTCAGTCTAACAACCAATTTGTACTTCTTAATCCCTTCACCTTTTTCACCCATTCCCCCAGCCCCCACCCATCTGGTATCCAACAAAAAGTTCTCTGTATCTATGAGAATGTTTCTGTTCTGCTTGTTCATTTTGTTTGTAGATTCAATTGTTGATAGATATGTATTTATTGCCATTTTGTTTGTTCATATTTTTTTTATCTTTTTCTTCAAGAAGACCCTTCAACATTTCATATAATAATGGTTTGGTGGTGATGAACTCCTTTAGCTTTTCCTTGTCTGGGAAACTCTTTATATGGCCATCGATTCTAAATGACAGCTTTGCAGGATAGAGTGATCTTGGTTGTAGGTTCTTGCTTTTCATCACTCTGAATATTTCTTGCCACTCCCTTCTGGCCTGCAAAGTTTCTTTTGAGAAATCAGCTGACAGTCTTATGGGAACTCCCTTGTAGGTAACAAACTGCTTTTCTCTTGCTGCTTTTAAGATTCTCTCTTTGTCTTGAACCTTTTGCATTTTGATGATGATGTGTCTTGGTGTGGGCCTCATGGGGTTCATCTTGTTTGGGACTCTCTGTGCTTCCTGGACTTGTATGTCTGTTTCCTTCACCAAGTTAGGGAAGTTTTCTGCCATTATTGTTTCAAATAAGTTTTCGATTTCTTGTTCTCTCTCTTCTCCTTCTGGCACCCCCAAGATGCGAATGTTGGCACGCTTGAAGTTGTCCCAGAGGCTCCTTACACTATCCTCATTTTTTTGGATTCTTTTTTCTTTTTGCTGTTCTGATTGGGTGTTTTTTTGCTTCCTTATATTCCATATCAATGGTTTGCTTCTTGGCTTTACCTACTCTACTATTGAATCTGTGTAAATTATTCTTTATTTCAGTTAGTGCCTCCTTCATTTCTGACTGTGCATCCTTCATTTCTGACTGGTCCTTTTTTATGCTCTTGAGGCCCTCACTAAGTTCACTGAGGTTCTCACTAAGTCCATTGAGCATCCTTATAAGCAGTGTTTTGAACTCAACATCTGTTAGGTTGTTTATCTCCATTTCGCTTAGTTCTTTTCCTGGAGTTTTGTTCTGTTCTTTCATTTGGGACCTGTTTCTTTGTCTCCTCATTTTGGCTGCCTCCCTGTGTTTGTTTCTATGTATTACTTAGTGAGAGGTATGGGGCTGGCTGAGACCAGATGCTGCTTGTTTGAAAGAATTTAGGAAAAGCTGAAGCAGGATCCAAGACAGGCCAATCTTATGGTAAAGCAACTGGCAACAGCTTGGGTGGGCCTGAAAGTTGGGTGGGGAGGGGCCTCAGGGAATCACTAGGGCGGGGCCAACAGTGTGAGCCAGGTTGCTGGAGTCCCAGATATGGCGGTGTCTGCTGGCCTGGGGAAGGGCTCACCAAAAGAATAAAGGCCTCTGATAGCATGTCTGTCCAGGAGAAAGCTGCCTCCCCAGCCCTCGCTCCAATGCCAAACAGCTCAGTTCTTTCCCATATGTCTCTGGTGCCTTTCAAGCTGCCTCCCACACGCTGGAGCCTGGAGGGTGGGAGTCCGAGTAAGTCCGTGCGCGGGCCCTTTAAGAAGAGCTGCCGGGGGCTCCAGCCGCCTCAGCCTCAGTTCCCGCTGGTTTTTCCAGCCAGAAGTGATGGGGACTTCTCTTCCTGGCACTGGAACCCTGAGCTGGGCGCCTGGTGTGGGACAGGGATCCCTCAGTCCTCAGGGAGGACCTTCCCAGCCGAGGTATCCTCCTGATTTTTATCCACCACACGCGGGTGTGGGACAAGCCCGTCCGCTTCCGCCCCTCCTACCAGTCTCCATGTGGCTGCTTCTTTAATTTCGTAGTTGTAGGACTTCCATTCAGCTTGATTTCAGGTGGATTTGAATGATGGTTGTTCTATAGTTTAGTTGTCACTTTGATGTGGTTGTGGGAGGACGCGATACCGCGTTTACTTACGCCGCCATCTTGACCGGAAGTCTGGTCACTTCTTTTAAAGCCCCATCTCCAAATATAGTCACGCCTGGCAGTATTGGGGGTTAGGACTTCAACATAGGAATTGGGGAGAACACAATTAAGCCCATAACAGTATTTTGATGTTATTTAAACCCTTCTTCCCATAAAACCCATTCTAGTGTCGAGACTTCCAGCCCTTCTTTTAGTATCTCAGTGTTGTTCTGCATTTTTTTCCCCGTAGCTGTCTTTCCCCTCCACCCACACCTTGTCCTCTCACCTGTACTAGTTAAGATGTCTTCTGACTGATCCCCATGTCTCCATCTGGCCCTCTCTCCAGACCATCTCCCGCACAACGTTCAGAGTGATCTAAAACACAAGTCTCAGTGTGATGGTCCTCTTTGACCTCCTTCCGTGTTTTCCTGTTTCCCCAGAGATCAAGTCTAAATGCCTTAGGATGGTCTTTTGTGTTCTAACCCCACACTTACTTTCCATATTCCGCCCAGAGATGTCCCCTCGATGGCAGCCACGGACTGTCGATGCTGCCCAGAGGCGTGGGGCTCCGCGCATGCCCCTTCTCTGCCAGGAGCTCTCCCCCTTTCCTCACACACCTGGGCGAAGGCAGGCTCTACAGTGCTGTCACAACTCGTCTCCACCACCTCCTGCACGGGCTCCAACAAATGCCGTTGATCATGGACTCTTTCATGCAACCATGTTGTACTTCTCACCCTGTACGCAATTCCTTACTTGCATTTCTAACTTGGATTAGAATGAGAGAAATGAGGTCAAGAACTGTGTTTAACTTTGTCTTCTAGTCTTAGCCTGCCATAATAAATGCTTAATAAATCAGAATAAATAAGGTGTTAATATTAGAGACTTGGAGACAGCTTACATTTCACATAGTGCCAGAAAAGTAACCCATTGTTCATTGCTTAGAACTTGGTTTCAGTTTCTATAAATGCCCATTCTCTCCTTAGCTTCATGCAGAGATCCCCCTGACTTCATCCAGTCAGTGGCCATTAGGGTGACTAGATGATAATGATAACTGGGTACAAAATGACCTGTGTCCTTCAGAACAAATGGAACTGAACACCCTGTGAATAGTAGGTCAGATGCATGGTCTTTGCTTGAAAGAACTTCCCTCCCCATCCCTTGCCTATTTACAAAGTGCTTTTCTCTAAGAAATATTGGGCTCTTAGCCTCCTTAAGAGGTCAAGGTTATATTTTGCTGTGCTCTCTGGTCAATGCAAGCAACCTCCTTGTGTTCCCTGTGGGTTGGATGTGAGAATGCTAGGCTTATTCGTGGATAATATATTCTTCTAATGCTACATTGTCCAATATGGTAGCCACTGGCAATAGGTAGCTATATAAATTTAAATTAATTAAAATAAAATTAAAAACTTAGTTCCTTGCTTATGCTAATCACATTTCAAGTACTCAGTAGCCACAAGTGGCCAATAGTCACTGTATTAAACAGCACAGACTATAGAACATTTTAATCATCACAGGAAGTTCTATTATTCCACATGGCGCTAAAGCTTAGGTCGTAGCTTTTAGTTGGTCATTTACTTCAGTAGATGATAATAATAATAAGTACCATTTACTATGCACACACCCTGTGTTAGAATCTAGTAAACCTCAATTTGACCATGTAGAAATAGAAGATCAGTGAACTGAGTATTTTGCCCCAAATTAGAAAGTAGCAGAGCGAGGATAACAATAAGTATATATTATTTTTTAAATTACTAATATAGTAGATGTAAAACGGTACTGCACCACCTGCATGTCTGTGATGGTGAGGTTAAAGAGTGCAAAGCTAGTCCAGCTGGTGTGGCTCAGCAGTTGAGCATCGACCCATGCACCAAGAGGTCGCCAGTTCTATTCCCAGCTAGGGCACATGCCCAGGTTGTGGGCCCAATCCCCAGAGGGGGCATGCAGAAGGCGGCCAACTGATGTTCTCTCTCATTGATGTTTCTGTCTCCCTCTCACTTCCTCTCTCTCTAAAATCAATAAAGGAAAAAAAAGAGTGCAAAGCTAGACCTGTGAAGGGGTTGTGTGTCCCACTAAGCTGGTTTCAGGTTCCTGCCCCTCCTTTCTTGGTTCCCAGTGCCTTGTGGAGGTCGAGTCTTCCATTGAGGGGCTCCCAGACTCTGGGCAACATCTCTCAGAAAAGAAGTCTGCTCAGCTGCTAAGCACAGAGAATGTGCAGTCACTTTCCAATCCTGACATCTCAGTTAGGTCCAAATCATGTTTAATTGGGACTAAGAGTAGGATAAGACTAACCAGAAGACCCTGTGCTCTGAGGCCACCCGATCTACCATTGAAAAGACATGCTGGTTGAACAAGAAAAGAACGCTGACAGACCTAAGGAGGCCACAATCTTTTTTTTTTTTTTTCATGCTTCTATGTGAGTTATAAAACACCTGACCAGAGGAGACTGGTAGACTTCTTAGAAGAATGAATAAGTATTTCTAAAGAAGGGAACAAAGAAAAGGCTTTGAAAGTGAGATTTGAAGGTGGCTGAACACGAATGAAATAAGG
The DNA here is from genome assembly GCA_030848825.1 of Tadarida brasiliensis. Lineage (NCBI taxonomy): Eukaryota > Metazoa > Chordata > Mammalia > Chiroptera > Molossidae > Tadarida > Tadarida brasiliensis. The sequence continues at coordinate 169,465,679 of CM061257.1, read as the reverse complement.
AAATGTACATAAAATATCAATCATGGGCAGGAGTTTCTATAGATGGTGACAAAGTAATGAGGGACCTTTTTGCTGATGGAGCAAAGGTGAGATTTATTCAGAAATCAATTATTTCTGTAGTCTTACTTTTTCAGTGTAGTTGGGCTCCTGAAGAAAATCAGAGTAAGGGAACTGAGGCCACAGGAACATGATTGTGGGGCTCATTAGGTGACAGATGATGACAGGTGATAGTACGTTTTCATGCAGTCAGCTCCTGAGGACAAATGACTTTGTCTGGGCGGCCCATTCTGATTGATTGGAAGTGGCTGTCTGCAGTGTGGAGAGAGAATGTGTTGATGGGTTATCCACACCTTCCAGAGGTTCAGAAAGGGAAGTGGCACAAACGTCAGGTATTTGTGACTCAGGGTCTGAGAAGAATGTCTTGGGGAGAGTTTCAATGCTCAGAATATTCAATGTACAGGGTAATTTGTTACATATTGCTGCACAACAAAATACTCCCAAACTTAAGGGCATAAACAACAAACGTTTATGATCTTCCAGTTTCCCTGGGTCAGGACTCAGAACGTGGCTTTGCTAAGTCTTCTGGTCCAAGGTGTGTCTCAGGCTGAATCAAGGTGTCACCAGGGGCCACGGTCATCTCAGTTTGACTGGGGGCAGATCCACTTCTAAGGAGACTCAACTGGGTCTTAACAGCCTCTGATTCCTGCTGACTGTTGATCAGTTAGCAGATTCTGACCTCATGGACCTCTCCACGTGGCAGCTGTCATCCATGAGAGCCAGGGACGACATACAACATGGAACCCACAGTCTCTTTGTAACCAGATTGTGGAAGTGACATCACACCATGTTTTTTCTGTATTCTTTTCATCCAAAAATAGTCATTAGGTCTAGCCAAACTCAAGGGGCAAGGGATTACATGAGGGTGTGAACCCCAGGAGGTGGAAATCACTGGAGGTCATCGAAGAGGCTGTTTATGAGGCAGGATATTGAATACGTTAAAGAAATACATTTGTTTTCTCAGTAATATACTTTAAAATGTAATAGTGCTTTGTGTAGTCCCATACTGAATATAAAAATAACACAAATGCCATAATAAAAGTGGAAGAATTATGATAGTTCCCTAAAGTTTAGTTAGGTTGTTTTTTGTGATAACATCAAAGGCATAGATGTTTGGTGTTTTTAAAAATTTATTTTCTTTTTTATTTTTCAATTATAGTTTATACTCTACATTATTCTGTATTAGTTTCAGATGCACAGCAAAGCAGCCAGAAAAACCATGTACCTACCTGGCCTCATACATGATTATCACGATATTATTGACTATATTTCCTATGCTGTAATCTACATTTCCGTGACTAGACTGTAACTACTGATTTACTGCTTAATCCCTTCCCCCTTTTCACCCAGCCCCCACCCCCTGACCCGTCTGACAACTGTCAGTCTGTTTTCTGTATCTGAGTCTGTTTCTATTTTATATGTTCATCTTATTCTTTAGATTTCACATATAAGTGAAATCATAAGGCATTTGTCCTTCTCTGTCCCACTTATTTCACTGAGCATACTACCCTCTAGGTTCATCCATGCTGTCGCAAAAGATTTCATTCTTTTCTATGGCAAAGTAGTATTCCATTGTGTATATGTGCCACAGTTTTTGTTTTTGTTTTTTTGTTAATCCTCACCTGAGGATATTTTTTCCATTGATTTTTAGATAGAGTGGAAGGGAGGGAGGGAGGGAGAGAGAGAAATATAGATGTGAGAGAGATACATCAATTGGTTGCCTCCCACATGGCCCTGGTCAGGCCTGGGGATCAAACCTGCAACCCAAGTATGTGCCCTTGACTGGGAATCAAACCCGCAACCTTTCAGTTCATAGGCCAATGCTCTAACCGCTGAGCCAAACTGGCTAGGGCTATAACACTGCTTTTTTATCCACTCATCTACTGAAGGGCACTTGGGCTGCTTCCAAATCTTGGCTATTAAAAATAACACTGCAATGAACACAGGGGTGCATCTATTCTTTCAAATTAGTATTTTGGGTTTCTTCAGATATATTCACAGAAGTAGAATCACTGGGTCATAAGGCAGTTCCATTTTTAATTTTTTGAGGAACCTTCACACTGTTTTCCATAGTGGTTGCACCAATTTGTATTCGCACCAACAGTACACTAGGGTTCTGTTATATCCACATCCTCACCAACCCTTGTTTGTTGAAAAAACTGGACAGATACATGCAAAAAAATGAAACTAGACCACCTTCTTACACCATATACAAGAATAAACTCAAAATGAATTAAAGACTTAAATGTAAGACTCAAAACCATAAAACTCCTAGAAGAAAACACAGGCAGTAAAATCTCAGACATTTCTCTTAAAAATATGTTTTTCTGATCTATGTCCTCGGGCAAGGGAAACAAAAGAAACAATAAACAAATGAGACTACATCAGACTAAAAAGTTTTTGCACAGCAAAGAAAACCATCAACAAAATGAAAAGACAACCTACTGAATGGGAGAAGATATTTGCCAATGATACATCTGATAAGGGGTTAATATCCAAAATATATGAAGAACTTATACAACTTAACACCAGAAAAACAAACAGCCCAATTGAAAAATTGGCAGAAGACCTGAATAGACACTTCTCCAAGGAGGACATACAGATGGCCAACAGACATATGAAAAGATGCTCAACATCACTAATCATCAGAGAGATGCAAATGAAAACCACAGTGAGCTACCACCTCACACCCGTCAGAATGGCTGCCATCAGGAGCATGGATGTTCTGACGAGGCGTGTGAGAGCCCGGCAGCAGCTCTGGAGCATGGATCTCTCTGCTCCGACGCCTGGGTGTCCGTGCTGGCACACATGGAGGGTGTTGAGCCAGAGGGAAGCACAAAGACACGGAAATTTTTGGAGGAGGGGGACAAAGGGCAATTGGGGAAGTGGAAAAGGTTCTGGATTACTGGGGAAATAACCAAAAGAAAATTCAAACCTATTTTGAACATGATCTTAGGGGCAGTCCTACCATTCCCTACTAGACAGGAAAGTATCCCCAAATTCTCTCTCTCACCTCAATCCTCTCATCCCAACCCTTACTGTGACTGAAGCATTGAGACCTAAAGAGAAGATGAGGCAGCAGGGAGCTCGTTCTGTTGACACCTTAGCAAGAACACTTCAGAGGAATGCCAGGGCATCCTTCACCCTCTGGCCTCGCCCAAGCGGGGGTTTGTGGGCTCAGGCTGACCAAGAATCTGAGATTCTGTGATGCCCTTCTGCACCAAGAACACATTCAGCTAAATAATCAGATCTTGAGTCTGTCAGCTAAGAGTCTGATGGTGAGTTTATAGCACACAGTTGATTCCTAAGGCCAGGAGGCAGAGAGGAGAGGGACTGGATGCCACCGAGCCCCAAGCCGTTCGGCATGAAGCAAAGGCCCTCCGTTTCCTGTCCTCATCTCAGGCTGCTCTGCGTCAGATGTTTCCCCAAAGCAGTTTGCAGGGTCCAGATCGCAGAGAGGAAACTATTTGGAGCAGAGTGGCGTTGTTTGTTACTGGACAGAGCTCTAGCAAGGCCTGGTCTTTTAGTTCATTTATTTGAATACGATGGCAGCTTATGGACTGATATGTAGCCTTTATTCAGACAGCAGAGCCTACAGGATCCTTATTTTTGCAGAAGCACTCCGTCCTGGTCAGGCCCAGTTCACATGTGGATTCCAGAATACATGCTCTGAACCACAGGAAACAGAACGGTCCGTATGTCTCCTTCTCTGATAGCTTCTCACTACTCCGAGGTAGATGCATATGTAGTGACTCTCCATCTCACAGATTCAGGTGCCTCTTCCCATCCCCTTTGAGGCTTGCAGCGATCTCCGAAAGAAGCAGAAAAGGGATGCCCTGTGGCCCTCACCAGAGACTTGTTGAATTGAAGTGGCCGAAGCAGCCGGAAGTTGGCAGAGGAGAAGCCAAAATGAATTGACTTTGTTCTTGATCCATTCCGGCAGACCTGGACTCTTACTTCATCTCGACCGCTGTGTGCACTGGGGTAGATGATGTATATACTTTGAGCCTCACTAGTTTTCTCACCTGTAAGATGCACGTGAGGTTATTGTTAGTATTGCACGAGGTTCTGTTTATAACAGAGCTGGCGTATGACAAGCACTCAGCAAACGGCGGCTTCCTTCATCTTTTCCCCAGCAGCCAGCAATCGCTGGCGGTCATTACCTCTCTTCAAACCTGCACCCTATTCTGCTCCTCTCCATCCCTTCCACCCCTGTATGCCTTTCAGGACAGTAACAGTTCCCATTTGCCTAGTAGAGGCTCAAATGTAGAAATTGAATGGAAGAGAGTGCCCACAGGCTGCATAGCTCTGTTAGAAGAGAAGCCCAATTAAAAAACAAACAGAATTGGGAAAATGGACTACACATTGGATTATGAGGCAGACAAGCAGGTTACATTCACTCCAGGATTATTAATGCATCTATGACATCTCAGTGGCCTGCCAGGACTTGGCTGGGTGGAAGGGAGCCCAGACGATTTAGAGACCAGAGATCAGGTCCAGACAGGAGCTAGGGGTACAGGACAAGGACAATAGGGCCCAAGACAAACTGGGAGACTAAAAAATAAAGTTAAAGCCTAAGACCTTGGCTTATTAATATTTATTATGCTTGTGCTGTGTTTCATAGTTTATAGATGCATCTCCATGCACGGTTACATACCTCTCACAATGCTCTCTGACTTGGGCATTATTAACTTCACTTTGTAAGTAAGCCTCCTTGCAGCGAGGACTTAGCGAAAACCAGGCAGCCGGCGAGTAATCTAATGCGAGTAATCTAATCAGCACTCAAACTGGGGACTTTGAAATTGCATTTTGGTTCTTTGTCTATTAAATCATGATCACAGACTTAATCAAACTGTCTAGGGCAATGGAAGTCTGGTTGAAGGACAGGAAAGGGACTTTGTACTCCAGCAACCAACTAGAACTTGACAGTGGGGGGAAACCGTGTGGGCCGGGGCATGTTTATTTGCCTCTTCCCCAGAACGAGATCTAGCTTCAAAGAATGAGAAAGATCCCACCTTTGTTTGGAGTGAATGGACGAGCTTGATTATGGGGTACGAGTGGGACTGAAAGGATGTGGAACTGTGTTTCTGATTGTGTGAGTCAGTCTTGGTGGGTGAGTCAGGTAGGACAGAAAAAAGACTTTTTTCCATTAACGTCCAACTTCCAAAAGCAGGACTGAGAGGGTAGGGTTAGGTCAGTAATCCATCGGGGGGATTATATAGTGCCTGGGTTTTAAGTAGCATCTTAATTATAAAAAACAAAAACACATTAACTCGTTTTCTTTTTCTAAATCATGGTTGTAACTTTGGAGACTTTGATGATATGTCTGTAAAGATCAGAGCATTCCATTGTTATAAGGAGACATCGACCACTGAATGTTGTGTATTCATAAAGGGCTTCAATAAGATAATAGAAGCATGAACAAAACACCATTATCAATCGTGTGCTTGTTATGTGCACTTACTATTTCAGGGGTTTTATATTTACCAACTCATTTAATCTCGAACAATGCACAAAGAAATTATTATTTCTATTTCACAACTGAACAAAAATTTGAGGCAGGAAGTCAATGAAATTTGCCCAAGGCCACATGGCTCGATTCAGAGATAAGATTCCTACCTGTCCAGTCTGATTTCAGAGCTTGGTCCTCTTCACCGGTCTGCTATAATGGATTTCATAGGAAAACTGAAGTAGCAAAATCAATCAATGCATAAGACAGACTTTAAAAACATCCCAGTGCTTTAACCGTGATTGCATAAAAACCTGCAGCAAAATACGTTAGTGCCAGTGGAGGTTTTATCTCTGAATGTGGACCTTGTCCTGTGAACTCTCCAGAGTCATGGAGCCGACAGCCTTCTGGCTCTGTCTCCTCTCCGCGCCTCAAAGGCTCCAGTGAGGTTTGCTGCTATTGAAACTAACATTTTCTTCGTAGGGTCAGCGACTTGAATGGTAGGTTAACGCTTCAAAGGGGAATACAGTGAAGCAACAAGTTCTCTCTCTAAGCTCTAAATATACTAGGACCTTTATTAAAACATCCATTTGTCAACTTAAATTGCAGACACTTGAGAAGGTTAAGTGCCATCTAAAAACAAGATTTGTAAGAGGGAAAAAAAAAACAAAAACCTCAGCTAGTATTTAGATGGGTTTTAGGCATTCTAGCCCCATCTATCTGTGATCCTGGCCCAGATGCAGCTGGTTCCGCAAGCTTTCTCCTGCTTTGCTAGTAGTTACCATTAGCTGTTCGGGGGCCTTTTATGTCTTCCTTCTCTGGAGCAGTCTCTCCATAAAACGTCTGACATCGCATGTGGTAGAAAGAGACAGCATCTGCTTCCATGATTGCCTGGGTGAGCAAGTCCTACATGTTAATTGCTTGTTCATAAAAAAGCAGAGATCGGAAGTAGGACATAGGACAATTCCGTAGGTTTAATGCAAACAGGACCAACTGGTATGGTGTCAAGAGTGACAGTTTAGCGTCCCTAAATTGTGCATCTGTATGCAAACGTTGCCTGCCTTTATAGCACAGACCCTGTTCTTTCTGGAAAATGAGCAGGTGGTGTTGCATTGTCCTTGTGTTTCTGCAGTAGTCAACCCGGGTTTTAGTTCATGACATGTCACCTAAAGAAAAAGAAATGGGATGTTGTTAAAGGAAGTATCAGCTTCAGAGGGGCAAGCATATGGTTAACTGACACACAGAGTGTTATCGGAGAAAGACATGGGTGGTCTTTCTCTGTTGCTAGTGTGGGAGTGGAGTTCTTGGGGTACCACTGGAATAAGCATTTCTGGAGGCCCCTTGGGAGGATGAAATATGGTAGAAAGCTTTGTTTTCATGAAATTACATTCCTACATTTCCAAAGTCCCATTTCCCTTAGTCCTGTTATAGGAGTGTAGCTGGGGTTTCAGAAGAGCTAAAAGCAAAGCCAGTGTCGGTTTCCGTTCCAAGTTGCAACAGGGTCCAGTTCAGCATCAGGCTAGTTGCAATCCATTAGTCCATTTCATTGGGGGTCCACAAGGCCGTGGGCCACACAAGAAATGCAGGGGAGCGTGACTCAAGCAACAACAGTCCCAAAGGTCCTGAAAGCACAGGAGAGTGAACCCCTTTGTTCAGGGGGTTAAGTATCCCACATCTTCCTGTGCTTGCAGTAGCCACGCCCATTCTGGCCAATGACCTCCATTCCCAGGTGTGATTGACAGCAAGCACCTTTGCTAGTCTCCCCAATTTTATTGAGCATGCGTCTATCTTCCTTTTGCTCCTTTTCTGTTATTGATAACTAGGTTAATTACAGTGGTATCATTGGGAGCACAGGAAATGATTAACCCTTTGACTCAGCTGGAGAGGAACAGTGAGTCCGACTAGCCTCTCCTTTCTGTCAGATCCTTTCTGAGGGTCCATAGGTAAATGAGTGATTCATGTTGAATTGTTGCTGTGTTCTTGTCAGGCTGAGGCTTGGAGGATGAAGTTGCCCCCTAAAAATTGGCAGTGAGGCAAAATCTGAACAAGCACAGTGGACATTTGACTTATGGCTGGAGGACATCCCCTGGTCTATTTCTTCTGAGGCTGGGGTTCACTCAACAAAGTGAAGATACTGGAGTACTGAAAAACAGGGATCCTGACATCAAGGAGTTTCCAGCAAAGAAGAGACTGTTGCCGAGCACTCTTAAGTTAAAGTACAGGTATGCCTCCGAGATTCTGTGGGTTCAGCCCCAGATTACCACAGTAAAGTGAGCATTGCAATAAAGCAAGCTGTAATCTTTTTGCTGCTGGAGGGTCTTGCTTTCAGTTTGTAAAGATTGCATCATCGGTGATGCGCAGTAGAGCACGGAGCAGTAGAATGGGGTGTGCTGCAGCTGGCCAGAGAAGGAGCGGAGGCACTCACTTGTAAGACAATTTAAACCAGCCTGTTACTCCATTGCATAGAAAGTTGGCCTTTCCTTTTTATCTACTTTGCCATCGAGTGGCTTGGCCTAAAAACTAAAACTAGAAATTAAACTGGGACTACATTGGTGTAACACGCTGAGTTTAAATTTAAGACCCTGGGCCAACTAAGCTCCATCCTCCATTCATTGGATGTGGGCACCTCCTCTGTGCAAGACCTTGTTCTAGGCACACAGAGGAACTGGACATAGTCCCCACCTTCAGTGATCTAACAGCCAACAGAGGGAGGCAGATGGAACTGCAGGGAGTACTACGGAAACACATGATGGACCTTTCCAGATTAAATGAGGTGTATGATGTCTTAGAAGATGAGGATTGTGACAGAGACAGGCAGTCTAGGCTGGAACAGCATGTGCAAAGGCTCAGAGGTAAGAGAAAAGCATGGCACTTCAGCTAATAGCTCCAGAGGGCTGAAGGTTACCATTAGGGTGAGAGCTAGTGGGGGAGAGGGAGGATCCAAGGCTATGGAGGGGAGGGCAAGAGTCAGAGGAGGAAGAACTTGAACTCTCTCCACAAAATCTGAGTTATGGGCAAACCACGGAGAGATTTAAGCACTGGAGTGGGGTGCTTAAATTCGTCTTCTGGGGATATCACTCTGTCAGGAGCATGGAGGGTTGATGGAGAGGAGTGAAACAGAAGGCCAAGCTCAGTAAGGAAGCTATTGTGATTCTAGGGGCCTAAACTAAGGCAAGGGCAATGAGAATGGGGAGGAGAGGGAAAGTAAAGGAAATTCTAATTGGATATGTGTGAGAGAGGAGCTGGGGATGCCTTTCAGGCTTCTGCCATGGGTATGTGGGTGAATGACGATACCTGTCACCCATGCAGGGAGTAGAGAAGGAACAGGGCTGGGAAAGGAAGATAATGAGATGAGTTTGGAATGAACTGTCTCACAGTGTGTTGGGGACATCCAAATGGAGAAGACCAAGCAACCTTCATTGTTAACATAGGGATCTGGTGCTCCGAAAGAGAGACTGAGGAGTCATCAGTGAAGGAGCTGTGAGTTGAAACCAGTCATTTGGATGGAGTCACTAGGTAAATAGTCTGAACAGAGCAGAGGCCTGAGGACAGAGGCTGAGTGAGACTGAATGACAGGTGAGAAGATGAGAAGACAGCTGGGACATCAGTGCACTGCCTTAGAAGACAGAAGAGAAGACCATTTCCATAAAAATGAAGGGATACGCAGTGTCCATTGCCCCACAGAGAGGTCAAGAAAGACTGGCTCAGAAAATGTCCTCAGATATGACAAATAGGAGGTTGCTGGTGACCTAAAGTGAAAGCAGCCGGCTGCAGGAGTAGAGATATCATTGAACAAATGGATAAGGCTTTGTCACATTGTCACAAGGAACAGACCCCAGGATCCTGGTCTCTGGATATTGGTTCTAGACAAAAGTATTAGGCAAAACAGCCTACCTTGTTATACCAAAGAACAGCAAGGATACTTTATTACCTCTTTATTTGCACATAATGCCATGCTAAACAGAGTAGAGGGAGAATTAAACACAGTTTATGCCTTCATGGAACATGAGTCTCAAGACTCTAAAGTTGGGTAAATTGACCAAAAATAATCTTTTTTTTATGGCTATTTTCATAGACTGTGTTCTCACATAATTCCAACCACAAGATACTTTAAAAATCCCAGAGAAGAAAGTTCTATATTCTATTTGTAAATAACTGTAATCCAATCTTGATTATTTTTTTTATCTTTATTGTTGAGAGTATCAATCTTGATTATTTATGGTAGTATTTAACCCTCACTTTCAATAAGTCCTTTCTCCTATCTCATTTCAATCTTTTCAGATATATTTTTAGGGCTATCCTGTCTCGTTCTCACCTCAGTGGATAACAGATGGTTACAATCTTCCATATATCAATCCTTCCCATACTTTCAGGTGAATAATAAATTTTCATTCTACTTGGAATTCCAAAGGCTAAATAACTCTGATCTTGCAGAATACCAAGAGGATTAACTAGTTGATGGACACTGACTGTAGGCAGAGCAGGCAAGCACATGACAAAGAAAGTGTTTAATCAGAAAGAGAAGTGTGCAAAATAGTATTAACATCTTTCAGTTGGTTTTATGTATCTTTTGGTGCTTTGCATCAAATTCCTTGACATTTGTATGGATGAACTCCCAAGAGGTTTGGATTCAATGACTTGAGGTCCTCCTCTAAACATTCTGATTCCATATGAACCGTTTTTCCTTCCCTTGTCTTGGTTTGGAGGTTTATTTGCACAGGAAATCCTAATAATGGCAACACAGGAGGAGTGAGATCATGAGCACTCTCTTAGGATTTTGCTGGTAGAAATGGATACTGTTTTGGGCTGTTGCTGGTGTGGTCTGCTTTGTCCTGTTTTAGTGGGTCAAGGTTGAATCAGAAATCATCAGAGCTACAATTAGTGCCCTCCAGGATAAAATAGGGGCCTTTCTGTATCATTGATCTGCTTTATAGTAAAGGAGTGAGTGTTGATGCTTAATTCTAAATTGACTTAGGGATTTGCAACCTAAAATTATTATAAGAAGACTCTCAGTTCCTGGGACCATAAATATTGCACAGGGAGCAGAATTTTGCTTCTGTTTGACACACGGATAGCTACCTATAAATGAGCTATGATTTCAAAAGTTTGAAATATATATTCTATGTCATGCAAATTATGTAGCATGTGTGATACCCACCATATATTTCCCCACATTTTTTGAAAGAAGATTAAAATTGTTCTTTCTCTATTTCCAGGCAGAAAATATGTGTCTAAGAAAAAGTAAGATGGATTAGCTTTGGAACATTGTTTGGATATTCTGACTTCCTGGCAGAAGTCAGAATATCTAAACAGGAAATGTTATTGAAGAGAAAGCAAGAAACCTTGATTCTCTTCCAAAACCTACCACTGCGAATAGTTCTCTTATACATTTTGAAGATCAATTAACGCCAACTGTAAAGCACTTACGTTTCTGTAGGGAATATAAAGAGTGTTATCCATTCAAAATAGTTTTATTTGCCCTCTTTCGAAGTTACCAGAAAGTCATTCACGCTTGTCAAGGAGGGGTTGGGAGTGGCTGGGGAAGGGAGAGGAAGGAACCTCAAGTATCATGGCATAGATAGTGCCAGGTACACTGAGAACATGCCACAAGTACCTGCTGGCTGGTTGGCTAGTTTTCTCTTTTAAACTTCTCAGCCCATTGTTTATGCTCCCCTAGTTTTGGAGAAGTCTGTGAGATATTGGTTTCTCCTGCTTATTCACTTATAGCTGACAGATCATCTTCCCAGTCCCTGTACTCAGGGAAAGAAGTCTTGTGAGGCCACATTATAAAGGCCTAGAGAGAAAGAGGAAAAAGGAGTCAGGCTATGTTCTAGACTCCAGAACATAGAATCTAGAGGAATGCACCTCGTGAGGGACCTGCACACGGTATAGCCTTTGGTGAATGGAGGGTCTTGGGTCAACAGTGGCCTAGCTTTTGGACCCTTGAGTAAAAGGAAATGAGGCCATACCTGATCTTTTCCCTACTGTTTTCCTTTTATTACATCTAAAACTCGTGTTTGTTGTGATTCCATACCTGTACAGAAGATCTGCCAGCCTCCTCTGATTTCCCCAGCTCTCACCTCTGGCCGAGTCCGTAGAGGAGTTCCCTGTCAGCACAGTACATCGGTCACCAGGGGAGGCCATAATTACCTGCACCCAGAACCCCTCCCCAGAGAGTCCCATTCACTTGGACTGGGGTAGGGCCCAGCCATCAGTCTATCTTTCAAGTACTCCAGAAGATTCTCATGTTCTCATGGGGCTGGGCCCCCCTACTTTACAGCAGAGCCAGGATTATTTTTTTCCCTGTAAACTCATCGAAGTGAGAGGATTTCAGAGAAAAATATAGAATACAAATGAATTAGTTCTTCCTTTGCTTTCTCTCCAAAACAAGCAGGGCTTTGTGTCCTAGAGGTCTGGATCTTCTTTTTATCCTGCAGTGGAACTGAGACTTTCATTTCCCAAAGTCTCTTGGAGGTGAAAATTTGAGTGGTCCCAGTGGGGAATGGGCCTTGAGGCTTGGACAGGGTGAGGCTAAGTGGCCAAACCTTGTTTAGTGGATGGAGGAAGGGTGAGGGCTTCATGGGTAACAGAGACACAACCCTGCCCATATACTTTACCTGGGAGATGGTAGGTCTTTGAGGGCCACGGTGCTGGAGACCTGGGTGCTGGACCTGAAGCATGGGGACCTTGGGGTCCACAGTCTCTTTGGCTAAGAATGTTAAGGAAGTCATGGATACCTGCCATCACACAGACCTGGACAGTGGGCATCTTGGCAGCTATCTTGATGCACTAGTGACCAACTTCTTTTCTCCAAATTTCATGGAATATGTAAATCTCCTGGAATTATTATGTAGCCATAGGGAGGGTAAAGCTTCCCCAAACGTGACTGAGATTGAAATGATTGCAAGTAAGGATTCAGAGGCAGACATTGCTGTATGGAAGTTTGGGGTTTTTTATCATCGGAAGGACCTGGAGTACATTCTAGTCTCTGTAACAAAGGGAATCAAGCAAGCAGGCTTAAATGAATTGAATAACCCCATCTCATATGCTTTTAATTTTATTGGGTTTTTATTAGCTTTTGGTTTGGCCAAGAGCTCTGAGGACTTTCACTGCGGGAGGGCATTTGCATTTCCTTCATCTGTTCATAGATGTAGTGGTTGCTCATGAATTTTTTAAGGCAAGGCTTAGGGGTAGGAGTGTGGCGCGGTTGGGGAAGGGAGCAGAAAGCCTGGCCCAGGGGCTGGAAGTCGTGTTCTCACTTGAGAGAACATTGAGAAAGAGTTGAATGTTTATCTTATATTTAAGAAAGAGGAAGCTGCCCCTTCCATTAAAGCCTTCCCGCTGGAGCACCCCCACGCCCACCCCCTACCAACGGGGTTAGAAATGGAAAAGCTGCATCACTGGGGTGGGGGGGGGGGTGAGTGTCAGTCACAGGAGCTGCTGAAACCCTTTCTGCACAAAAGGAGCTTTAGTATAGTGGGAAGAACTTTGCTTTTGGAGTCACACCGAACTGGATTTAAATCGCCACTTTGATGTATTTCTGTATTCTCAGGACCTCGCAGTGCATGGTGTATAAAAGGCACTTAATGAATACTTCATAGATTAATGAATAACGGACGGACTGAAGAAATAGCCATCTGACTCCTTGCAGTCACTGAACATTATCTGAGCCCAGCCCAAGTGGCTTTACCTGTAGAATGGTGTTTGGGCAGATTTTTTGTTTTTGTTTTGTGTGTTTTAAGGAATTTATGTTGGATTTATGTTTTAAGTCTCATTTCAGTTTTGTTTTGTTTTTATCTTTTATCTTTCAGTCAAGCTGTTATATCTTTTTTTTTTTTTTCCTTCTTCTTAAGTATTGGACAATTGTACTTCCAATGTCCTGACTTTTTTTTTTTTTTACAGTAGCTACAAAAGTCAAAAGGCAAGTAGTAAGGGAGTTGAGTGGACTTTGATTTCTGTTTTAATTTCGGTCCTTCCATGTTATTAAGGGAGTCTTAATGGCTAGCCATTGTATCAATATGAGACCGCTCTAAAATTTTTTTCTTCTCAGTTTAGAAGTTTTTTCAATTCAAAGGATCCATCTTCTAGCCATTGAGGAGTATGATCTATCCAACTTAATAGCGACTCAAACCATGAAACCTTTTACAGACACAAAGAGTCATCCCATAAGAATGCAAAGGATGTAGCCCTCCTAAGATCCAAAAGTTCATTCCCTGAGTTAGCCTAAGAAAGATGAGAGGATGTTTTTTCAACAGCTGTTTCAAAACACACGGAATCATAGATGAATGAATTATTGCCGCCCACAATAACATGGATGGGTCGAGAACATCAAACCACATCTTCCCTGGAGTTGCATTTGCCTAAGCAACTACTTTCACCAATATTTTCTCCTGCTAATCTAAATTTAGAAAGAGACAAACAATTTTTATCTTTTTTTTTTTTTTTTTACCAGCCAGACCCACAGATAGAAATCTTTGTACGGTGAAGAAGGTAAGAAAAGCTCGCCTGTTTGCCTGCTCGATGGTCAGACACCCAGCTCTCTTAGCTGCAGCTGTCTTAGGAAAAGCAGTTTTCCAGCTGGGAAGTTTCCTGGCTGGCTCACCAGAACTGCCAGGGAGAGGAAGAATTCATTGTTACTAGCCCTACAGGTGGACTAACAATAAAATGATAACATTGACACAAGACTAGATTAACAGGAGAGAAACCAATTTAATATATGCACATGGGAAAATCATAATAAGATACTGACATCATAAAATGAGGCTCAAAGAAATTATCGAATCAGGCACCCTTTAGTACATTTTAGGCAAAGAAACAATACATTTTTTTTCTTTATTGATTTTAGAGAGAGAGGAAGGGAGAGGGAGAGAGAGATAGAAACATCGATGAGAGAGAACATCGACTGGCCGTCTCCTGCATGCCCCCCACCAGGGATCAGGACCACAATCTGGGCATGTGCCCTGACCAGGAATCAAACCAGCAACCTCTTGGTGCATGGGTTGACGCTCAACCACTGAGCCACACCAGTCCAGCAAAACAATGCATTTTAAAGAAACTGACAGGACAAAAATAGTTGGTGCTTATTAGGAAGGAACCTATGCAAGGTTTGGGCTGGGGAAGTAAATTAGTAAAGGCATTACAGATTTGTTCTGACAGGCTTTTTGACTCTGCATCTTTTAACTCTGGTGATAAGGTTGTCTCTCAGCCCTTAGGAGCCGGGAGGGCGCCGGGCACGTGGGAGATTTGTTTCCTGCATGTAGAGGAACAGAGGAGAGTCAGAGTGCTCCTCCAGCTCCTGCAGCTTCTCAAGTGATTTAATTCCAAATAATCACTGTGACATTGTGGGATATCTTGGAGCAGCCTGCCCTGGGCACCAACAGTGGGCATACTGACAACTAACTTGATGAGATTTATGAGGATTTTATGAAATATAAAGTGGTTAAACCGGTGCCTGGTACAATCTTTTTGCATTTGAGTTGCCTGCTGGCCGGGCAGACGACGTCCCTTGTGCTGTTCATTCATTGGGTCCTGATAGGAAGAGCCCGCTGAATTGCAGTCCTCCAGTGCGGGAAGTTACTGCACATAATAGCCGACTTGACCCCCGATGAGAGTGAGAACTAAACCCTGAGCCCCGCCAGGGGGATGTGTTGAGGAGTAGTCCTGTCCGCAGAAGCAGGCTTAGGTTGGCTTTCGAGGGTCCTCTGTCTCTCCATGAGGTGACTCCTGGCCGTGTCTGGTTTTGATTCCTGAATTTTGGGTACTCTTGGTCTACAGCTTTTCACTTAGATTTGACCCACCATTTCTCTCCACCTTCATTCTTTTCAATCGACAGGCATTTGTGACATGTTTGCCATCTGGTAGGCTTTAGGGATACAGGACAAAAAAATCCTTGCCTTCTAAGCAAAATAATTCTGGTTAAAGTGGGTTTAGACAAGAAATCCAAGAGTTGCAATATAGAGGGGGAAGTCCTCTAATAGAAACATATACACGGGAGCCTTCCTGGGACAGAAAAGGTGTCAGGGAGGAAGGCGAAGTAGCTCCAACATCCCTCCCTGCATTCTTGTCTCTGTCTTAGATTCTTCTGGTCCTCGACCACATCATCATCTCTGCAAACCGTAAGCCAGTCTGAGTCCATGTGTTCAACAAGATAGTCATCCACTTGGGATGGGAGCTCCCAGAGGGCAGACCCCTAGCCTGTCTTGTTCACCACCACACCCCAGGCCATGAGACAGACTCTGACACGTCAGTGGGCACGCAGATATTTCTTAAATGAATGTATGGCTTCGCTCTGAATGGAGGTGGAAGACATGAATGATTTCTTAAAGAAATGAGTCCTGGACAGTTCCTGTGGCTTTATGTACCATTAAATTATACCTCAGAGGGGAGGGGAATGGGGGTGAGGGGTGGGTGCGAAGAGATAAACCAAAGAACATATATGACTATATGCATAACCAATGGACACAGACAATAGTGTGGAGAAGGCAGGAGGGGGACGGAAGTGGGGAGGAGGGGTCAATAGGGGAAAAAGGGAAGACATCTGTAATACAGTCAACAATAAAGATTTAAAAATAGCCCAGCCGGTGTGGCTCAGTGGTTGAGCGTTGACCCATGTACCAGTTCAATTCCTGGCCGGGGCACATGCCCAGGTTGTGGGCCCAATCCCAAGTGTTGGGGGGGCATGCAGGAGGCAGCCAATTTGATGTTCTCTGTCATCAATGTTTCTATCTCTCTCTCCCTCTCCCTTCCTCTCTATAAAAATCAACAAAGAAAAAAAAATTTTTTTAAAGATTAAAAAAAATTTTAGGGGAAAAAAATGAAAAACAAAATTAATAAATAAATAAAAATAGGACTATCTGACAGAAACACACAAAGTAGTTCTCCACTACAATAGAAATGCTAAAAACTTGATCTCAATTCTGGTCTTAAGGGACCAAATTATAAACAATAGTTTTTAAGAGATTTAAAAAAAAAAAAAAACACACAGAAGCTTTTATTAAAAACTGTTTTGCTTTAAAGTGGCAGCCAGTTATTAAAAATACATTTTAAAAAGCGAATTTTATTATGACAAAACGTGGCTGATAGGTAGAGTCATGACCCCCATCCTAAACCCTGGAGCCTGTGAATATGTTCCTTTACATGGCAAAAGGGATTGGCAGATGGGAACCAGGCCAAGGACCTCGAGACGGGGAGATTGTCCTGGATTATCCACGGGGGCCCAATGGGATCGCATGAGTCCTTAAAAAAATAATAAAAATACTGCTTTTGCCTTTAAGTGATCTGTTTTCCAAGACTTACCCATCTAAATGTCAGCCCATAAAATGCATTACAATCCACTGACTTCATCCAGCGTCCTTTTTGAGAAAGGCACGGTGTTCTGTAACTATTAGATTTTGTGTGGAAATTGCTGGGTGCTTTGTCCTGGCTCTCAGGTTTTGCATCTGTCAGTAAATTGGGGTGATTATGCGCAGACACACAGAGTATCTGAGTGTGTCCTACATGTTGGGTATTTTCGTTTTGTTTACTTTTTCTACAAATCTTCAAGGAGAAAATTCCAGAAAGGACCCTGTCTGAGGGACTGCCTTATGTAAATAAAAAGACCCACAATCCTTACTTGCTTCTCCAGAGAGAAGGGCAGACGGGTGACGAGGCTCACTCTCCTGAGCATATGTGTTGTCACAAGATCAGGCGAAAAGTGGGTGGGCTGTCACCGGTGAATTGCATGGCCGAGGGAAGGAGTTTCACATCAACTTAGAAGCCAAAGGTCTTGGAACCAATGGTGAAAACAAAGGAAACTGACTTAAAAATAAAGCATAGATCGAATAACATAAAAATACAGGTATCATTGTGCAGTTCGCCGAGGTCTCTCAGTAGTGCCACAGTCGAATCAGAATTGGATGCTCTCTGTGTCTTGCTGGGGTCACAGGGCTTAGACTGCATCACGATGGAGACACGGGGCAGGCTCATCAGCATTTATAATACAAAACTGGGAAGTTGAAGGTCCTGGTCAAATCTCCTTTACAAAATTAGGTTCAGAGCAGTGTTAGAGCCATCGACCTAAATTTCCCTGTACTGAGTTTATTATCAACCCTTGCTGCCGCTGAGGTGAGACATGGAACATTATGATTTGCTTAGTATTCTGGTTTTTTACCCCACTATTCCTCAGCCTGGCTGATATGCCTAAAGGAGAAAGAAACCAAAGGGTTATATGCATGCTCTAGGCGTGGGTCCCTGACCTGCTGTGTTCTTATTGGGTGAGAGAGAAGAATTCAAAATGCCAACATTACGATTTTGTGGAAAACCTTTTTAAAAAAAAGTTTTTTTTCTTTATTGATTTTAGAGAGAGAGGAAGGGAGAGGGAGGGAGAGATAGAAACATCGATGAGAGAACGTCGATCGGCCGCCTCCTGCATGCCCCCACTGGGGATCGGGCCCACAACCTGGGCATGTGCCCTGACCGGGAATTGAACCGGCGACCTCTTGATGCATGGGTCAATGCTCAACCACTGAGCCACCCCAGCCGGGCATGGAAAACCTTTTTGCAGGAGCTGGAAGAAATGGATTATTTTTTTAAAGAAAGAAACTTTATGGGACCTGAAATTCCCTTGGTACCAATCAAATCACTATTTTTCCACCTAGGAGAAAGAAGATTTTGACAAATTGACCATTACTTCCAGGAGGACAGGTCGTAGGCCACTGCATTCGTCCATGGCAGGTAGCGGCAGGTTCTATATGGCGGAGAAGTCATTGCTTGTGTAAATCCTAGTGCCTGCGTGTGTCTTTGATCAGTTTAGGGAACATGCTTATCCCTTAGCTCTCTTCCCTGCAAGTTCCAAGGAGACCCAGCCATGGGAGAGGCTGAGTAGATTTTATAATCAAGGGGGAAAGTTATAGAGAGGGACTAGAACACGCATTCGGCTGCTGGAGCAGAAAGGGTCCTGTAGGCTGCGGGTGCCTGTTTTGTTTGTCTGTCCCCGACAGAAGCAAACAATTCCAGCTGAGACTGAAAACTGGTCACCTCCCATAAAGGAATAAAAGAGTATAATGAATTCATAAGTTACTGTGGGCATTGTATTTAACAGGGAACAAAATGACTATTCTGTCATTCTGTGACTCTTTGAGCGCCTACCAGGTGGCAGGCATTGGGGATATAGTGGTGAGCAAAACAGTATCTGTGAGGGTTACGTTCTAATGAAGAAGGACAGAGATAGGAAACAAATAAGTATATAGTCTTAGGTGGCAAGTGTTAGTTGGGGAAAAAAAGGCAAGGGAGGAAGTACAGAGTGGGAATGGGGTTATAACATTATATGGGTGATCAGGGAAGGCCTCTTTCATAAGGGGACACTGAGCAGACCCCTAAAGGAAGTGAGGGAGGGAGCCCTGTAGGTATCTGGCAGAAGAGCATTCTGGGCAAAGGGTTTGAAGAAGGGCCATGCTTCAGAGATTTGAGCTCCTAGAAGGAGGCCAATGCAGCTGGAACTAAGCAAGCAAAAGAATGATAGAAGAGAGATTGTGGAAGGTGGGCACGTTTTTAGGTCCTCTTGGACCACAGTAAGAATTCTGCCTTTTTCCTGAGTAAGAGAGGGAGCCACTGGAGAGTTCTGAGTAGTGGAGAGATACGATTTCAGTTAGGTTTTAAAAGCCTCCCTCTGGGTACGCTGTAGAGAAGAAACATGAGTGGGAAACAAGTTCAGAGGTAATTGTAATAATCGTGACAAGAGGTGGTGGGTGGCATGAGCCAGGTGCTGGTGGTAAGGGATACAAGGTGATCCAATTGGATGAATTTTGAGGGTAGATTGGGAGGATTTGTTGTGGATGTGAAGTGAGAATAAAAAGGGGTCATATATGACTCTAAGATGTTTAAAATTTAAAAAAAAAAATTTTTTTTTCCTGAACAACCTGAAGAATGGAGTTGTCACGTCTTAAGCTAGAGAAAACTACAGGAAGAACATACTTGGGAGAGAGGATCTGGAGTCCGATGTTGGACCTATTACACTTGAGATGTCTATTAGACACCCACGTGGGGATGTTACATAAGCAACTGGTGATAATGAGTCTGGAGTTCAGAGAAGTTTGAGCAAATTTGAAAATTAGGCAAAAGATACAACTTTGGGAGTGATTAGTATACACGTTTTTCAAAGCTATGAAATCAAACGAGATCACGAGGGGGGCATTGCAGGTAAAGAAGAGAAGCCTGAGGAATAACCCTGGAGCATGATTCCAGCACTGGAGAGGGGAAGGGAAGGATGAGCCAGCCTAGGCCTCTGAGCAGGAGGGAAAAGCAAAAGAAAGTGTACCCTACCTGCCAAATGAGGAAAGCATGTAAAGAAGAAATGGATGATAAACGATGTCCACTTTGTCTCTTGGAATTCTGAAATTTCTATTTTACTGAATTTTGCACCACAAATAGTAAAGAACTAGAAATGGGAGCTATCCCTAGTTCTTGACAGATTCAAACACAATACGGATTTCTAGAGATGTCCCAGGGACACGATATAATGTCAGTCCCTGAGAACTGGACATTGGACTCTTTCAGCCTCTTTCTTCCTCTATAACCTTTGGCTTCATAATTTTTTTAATTAGACTGAGAATATTTGTATATCTCATGGGCCATTGTGGAAGCAAACAGGGTATCAGATCCCTTCGTATAATCCTGACCATTTCCATGTTGGCATTCCAGATACTATGAGGCAGAAGATGTGAAAAGGGGTCTTTATCATGCAATCTGATGCATAAGCATTTTTGTTCATTGGATTAGTTGCTTTCAAAATATATAGTTCTGTCATTAAATTCACAAATATGCATGCTTTTCTACTCTGTACCAGGGACTATCCCGGGCGCTGAGAATTCACAGAGAAATGAGAGGTTCCTGAATCTAAGGAAGCAAATAGTCAAAATGATTGATAGTCAGAACACAGTAGACCACCAGTGTCATTAATCCTGGTCAGAAATTGTGGATAGTCTCATCATCCCAAAAGCCCACTTATTTTTTAAGAGATGCGTTTGGGTAGAGCCTTCGAATGAGCTCTCTCACCTGTGTCTTTGCTATGTGCTAAACACATTTTAGTATCCCTTCCCTGAAATCATGCCTGATGTTCACGAGGAGTGGCTAAGACACATCTTCCTTTTTCAAGCAATAAATGGCGATGGCTGTTCCTCTGCAGTGATATCTGCACGTAAATGTGGGGCATGAAATCTGCTGGCCTGCACTCCGGTCCACGTGCTCACTGCTCACAGGCTTCCTGGTCCCAGTGATGTGCAGATCTAACTATAGGGCTGTCATCAGCTGCCGAGTGATCTACCTTAAATAGGGCTGTCAGCCATTTTGTTTTGCTCCAAAAAGTTCTTTGCAAATGACGCAGAGAGAAGAGGGAGAACCAAGGTGCCCCCCGCCGTCAAGTCAGAGACGGCAAACATGATCATTCTGGCCCTTGGGCTGTGAACCAGGGTGTAAGAAAAAAGCAACAGGGATAGAATAGGCAAGCTCCATTCATTTTCAAGTTAAACGGTCAACAGCTAGAGGAGGACTATAGACACAACTTGACTTTGTCAGAGCTGACCTGTGATGATAATATGAAATCTAAGCAGAGAGAGCCAAAGGCTGTATAGTCTTATCCAGGGACAATCACTCAACACCATCACAAGCTGAATCTATAACAGGAAAAGCTGGTGCTTGCATATTGAATAGCTTGGAGGGATGCTGACATACGATATACCTTGGATGTTAATCATTTTCCCACTCTGCTACAGTTTGGGGAGGATGTTCACTCCTTGCAGTGTTGCCGTCATGGGGCACAGAAAAATGTTGTTGTCTGGGATGTTTAGCTCCCTGGCTGTTCTCTCTGGCATTGTGCGCTGTGATTGGGTTACTTTGCAGTGTTGTATGGACATGTGAGAGGGCTGGGAGCTATCTATTTTTATCGGCACCATCACCATGCCTTAGAGTCAGGAAGACATGAATTCAGACTTATTGCGAAGGTCAGTCTCTTGGGGTAAGAGAGCCAGTTTGGCACCGTGGTAGAGAGGACTGGCTTCTGATTGAGAACGTCCTAGGTTCAAGGTCAGGATCTATTACTGACATGCTGTGCGGCACTAGGCAAGCTAATTAACCTCTCTGTGCCTCAACCCCTTATCTCCATTTTGAGAGTGTATATGTTAGTACCTACCTCATAAGGTGATTGTAAGGGTTACACTGAAATGCTGTAATATGGTGGCAGATTATGACTTCATTAAATATCCAGTCATTAAAATTGCCCAATTCCTCTGAGCTTTGGGTCCCTCATTCTTAAAATGGTTGTGTTGTTGCGAATATTAAATGAAATAATCTAGTGGGAAATCTCAGCAGAGTGAATAGAATGAATAGTTGATATTATTATCAATAACAATAATTAAGCAACAGACTAAACATGTTTGAAATAGACCCCAAAGCCTCATTATTGCTTATTCTTCATTCCTTTTTTTTTTTATGTCACTATCTGTTCTTTGTTTTTTATTCAGTTCTGACACATCAATGACACAGTGACCCTCTCTATAATAACTATTGTTATATGGCTGAGAGTGGAGAAATCTCTTCTTTTAATCTGATTCCATGTCCCAGTCAGTCAGCATGTGTTTACCAAGCACATTATCTTCCTAGCTTGGCCGGGGAGGCAGTTTTCTGTTCTAACAGAGTTTATAATTAACTGGGATTACAAGGTGAAGATACACCCATTCGATAAATTACAACTGAGTTGCAATGTACATACCACGCTCGTGAGTATCCTGACAGGTGTCCATGTGAACCAGATGTGGACCCTGCCTTCCAGGGTTCCAGAGGCAGCTGAGGAGTGGGAGAGTGTGGATACAGGCTGCCTGGACTGCATGCCAGGCTCTACCCCTTGCCAGCATGAGATCTTGGACAAGTTTCTTAACTGCTCTGTGCAAGGGTTCCTGGTCTGTCCAGTGGAGATAGCAATGCTACCTACATAATAGTACAGATCTGAAGCTTCGATGGGTGGTTGTACATACACTGCAGCGCCTGTCAGACAGTCAGAGGTCAGTCAGTGTTAGCCGATTCAAAGGATGTAATAAGTGGGGGTAAGGCATGCATGTAAAGGACCACAACGCAAGAGTCTGGTGACATTACTACAAAAGTTCAGAGGGAAGGGAGATTACTTGGGTTTCATAAAAGAATGTGGGATTTGAGCTAAGCCTGGGAGGCTAGGTTAATATATGAACGTGGAAAAGAGGGCAGATCAGGGCAGCTTTAAAATTAGAGACAGCATGAGAAGGAGCATGGAGGTAGAGAAGACCAAGGAGCCCTTTAGGGAAGAAGTTTGGAAAGTGAAGATCTCCGGATGCTAGTTTAAGAAATTTGTGTTTGGTATGTGGATAGTGGAGAGTGTGCCATTATGGAAGTTTGGCAGGAAAATGATAAGGTGAGAGCTTACGCCTCTGGTAACAAACCAGAGGAAAATAATCTGGTGGTGTAATAGCCTTGTCTTGGTCCCTAGACCCCCGAGTCTCTCCTTCCTCTGGCCCATTTGCTGTAGGATGAGGCGGGGAAGACTCAGACAGGAGATGCTGTTTGAGCCTGGATTGCCAAGAGGTTGGATGTGTCATTAACAAACATAGGAGCATAAAAGCAGACTAAGGAAGCCTTTCAGTGCATTGGGACACACTGAGGTTTTCATAAGTCCATGGTTGTAGTTAGGAATAAGTGAAGGTTTGGAAACTTGGAATACCACCAGGTTTGAGGTACAGACAACATAACTCCTGAGAATAAAACTGGAAGCCTGGAGAATGGATGAGACTGTTAAGGGCAAATGACAAGGACCTGCTCTTGGGCGATCCCCGTGTTTACAGGTGGCAGGAGAAAGAGGACATGGGAGGCTCCATCAGAAGGGTCGGAAAACCAGGAGAACACAGAGTTTTAAAAAGGAGTGGACGGGTTTGCAAGAGGGAGCACTTTATGGAGACTGGCCAAGACTAACTTGGGGGACAGTAAGGTAATAGGAATGAAGGAGAGAGAAGGCTAGGGGTGGAGGGGAGAACTCAACTGGGGGAGGGGGCGCACTTTCAAATTCCTGCAGGGACCTTTGACTTCCTTGGTAGAAAGCAGAAAAACCTTTGTGATCTTACAGATATTGTTTCCTGGGGACTTGAGGGATTTGTACCCCTCCCCCTCAGGATGGTGGCCAGGTCTGGAAAGTCTTACCTTTACTGATTATTGTGCCCTCTGGCCTAACATGCTCTTCTCTTTACTTTGTTTCTTTCTCTTGTAGATGGGAGGAGTGGTTATTTGATATTGACTGAGTTGAATCTACTGTGAGTCCTTCCAAAAAAGGGAAAATTTTATGGTCTTGTTCCAGTGAAATCAGAGTTCAAACAAGCTAAAAATGTATTACAAAAAACAAACAAAAAAACATAAACTTTTAGTGGAGCAAAACCCCAGAGTTGTATTATTTTGTCTATCAAAAAATCTACCATTCTTCAGGAAAAGTCAAGATCTGTATTATTTCACTCATATGTGAGATATAAAACAGAAAGTAACAGCCTGGCTGGTGTGGCCCAGTGGATTGAGCATCATCCCATGGACTGAGAGGTCCTGGTTCGATTCCCGGTCAGGGCACACGCTCGGGTTTCGGGGTCGATCCCCAGTAGGGGGTGTGCAGGAGGCAGTTGATTGGTGTATCTCTCTCACATCAATGTTTCTCTCTCTCCCTTCCTGTCCAAAAAAAAAAAAAAAAAATCAATTAAAACATATTTAAATAAATAAATAAAATAAAACAGAAAGCAACAAATAAACAAAAACTCATAGACATGGACAACAGTATGGTGGTTACCAGAGGTAAAGGGAGGGCTAGGAGGAGTAAGTGGGGTGGAGAAGGGCCATCAGCTGGCCTTTCTGCCATCAGCTCCATTATTACACTGTTTACAGATCTTGTCTTATAAACCCTGGTGTACTCTGCAGTGTCCTGGCAGAGTGCTTTGTCATTGGAAAGTGGTCAATAAATGTGTTGAATACATACCAAAACTTTTATCAGATTTTCTGATTGTCATTGGGTGTCAGATAAGTGGTGACTAGGCTGTGGATAAATTGCCAAAGAAGATGTGGAGATGGGCTGTCACCTACCTCAAAGCATGAGAGTGTTTGCCCCTGGGTAAAGTGGTAACCGTCTGTGTTTGGCACTGGCGGATGGTGGGAGAACACAAGCGTCTGGGGTGATACCAAATGTGGGAGAATTTGCAACCTCCAACTAAAGGGGCTTCCTTGGAAATGGTATTCTCTGGAATTCCCAGGCTTGCTTTGAAGCGAAGGGAGAAAGGAAAGTAGACCCCAGAAGAGGAAGTATACAATGGTACAAGGAGGAGTCAACTCGGCAGGGCGGGTAACTGGAGAGGCTGTGTTCTGTGCTTTACCAGGGAGTGAGAGAAGTAAGGAGATGGGTTGAATTAACTGCGCCTCATGATTCCAAATGGAACTCGGGGGCAAAGATGTCGGCGTCATGCATGCAAAGGCTCCAGATGTCTGTCTACTGAAGGTTTGTGGAGCTGCTGTCTGGAGCGAAGGTGGGTACAGGCTGCCACACCAGGTGGTGTCTGTAGCCAGGTCAGCACTGAGCATACAGTTCCAGACAGCAGGTGGGAAAAAGTGAAAGTGTTTGGAGAGGGTAAATCTGGCTCCGAGTCCCACACCCATGTGTGTGTCACCCTGAGCGACGACCTAGGAAAGCACTTGAGCTGGACTCTCTTCACCAATGGTTATTGAGCCAGGGTAAGTTCGTGTATTGGATTAGCTGATTGGCAGCCTAGGTTATGAGGAGCTGAGTTATACGACAGGTAAATTTCAGAAGACAAATAGAGACTGGAGGCAGCTAGAGCAAGGTCAAGCCAAGGTATTTTGGGCTCCTTTGGGTGGAAAGGGCGTGGGAAATGAGATCAGGGAAAGAGATTATCTATGACAAATACTAAAGGGAACACTTTTCTGACTCTCACCAGGTCATGAAAGTCTGCTTCCTGATCACACTCCCATGATTTCCAAATGCCTGTTTTTTACTGTGAATTGTGTGTAGATGGTAGATATTTAATTTTTCTCAACAGGGGGCCCTCTTGACATTTTGGACAGAAAAATTATATTTTTGAAGACTGCCTCTTGCAATACAGACCATTGAACTCGCACAGCCCCTGCTTTGCAATGCACGTGGCACCCCTCGATCACTTTGACACTGAGAGTCCTCCCCACTGCCCATGCCCTTAGGAGGGTGGTGTAGACTCCGGTCACTCTAAGATCTGGGGGAGACTCCACCTGAGGAAAAACTTCATTCTCTTCCGAGGTGTCACTGAGCCCACGTTTTGAAAGCGGCGATGCCCGGGCTTTTCTTCTGTCTCAATTCAAATGAAGACCATGAATTCTGACTTCACTCTAAGCAGAGGCTCTTGAATGTATTACTGACTCAATGTAATGACGAGCAGTGACATTTCAGCGCTAGTAAAAATGTGGGACTTTTTTCTTCCTCTCAATCTTCTTTCCACACGTCCGTGATCGGTGGCTTCTCGCATGTCCCCACGGCCCCTGACCAGCAGACACCTCTGTTGGAATCTGGTGCTGTGGAATCTCTTCATCTTCCCACCAGGTACAAGGATGGTATTTGTGTATGTGACTAGGTACAGTGCAGACACCGTTTAAGAAAACCTTGTTTCTATTGAATCTGCCTGGACAAACATTAATGCCAGGGGGTTAGGGGGTGGAAGAGGGGTCGGGAGAGTGAAGCTAAGGAGGAAGGTCCAACCAAATCTTCTCTGGTTACTCCTTTAACTTAACCACGCCTGACATCTTTCTGAGGTTTGGAGTCCAGCATCAAGTAGTGGTGGATAAAGGGCATGGGTGATGGATTGGAGGAGCAAGAGTGGAGGTATTGGTGAGGAAGCGTCTTCCTCTCAGCCTCGGGCAGGGCTGTACAAGAGAAAAGCGTGTTAGTGTCCATGGAGGTCGGCCTAGTTTCTGACCATCAGTAAGAGGAATACCATTCAAAAAAAAAAGGTCTCGCCCTGGCCGGTTTGGCTCAGCGGTTGGAGTGTTGGGCTGCGGTCCAGAGAGACCCGGGTTCGGTTCCCACTAAGGGCACGTACCTCGGTTGCAGTTTGTCCCCGGACCTGGTTGGGTCATGCGGGTGGCAGCCACTCGATGTATCTCTCTCACATCAATGTTTCTCTCTCTCTCTTCCTCTCTCTCCCTCCCACTCTATCTGAACAAAAAGTGGAAAAATGTCCTCGGGTGAGGATAAAAAAAATAAATAAATTAAAAAAAAAAAAAAAAAAAGGTCTCTGAAATGTTAAGAGGCTGTTTTTGAGAATTATGTGTGGGAGGGAGGCCCCTTCCTTGGGAATTCAGAATGATTCCTCTACTTGACCTTCAGTTCCTTCTTTCAACCTTCCTCTCCCATATGCCTGAAACATCTCCTGCTACCCTCCTGGTTCCTTCTGTCATATCTGGCAAATGTGTCACCCACTACATGCACCCCCTCCCCCGACAAAACGGGGCTCTTGCCTCCTCCAGTCCCTGACACACAGCAGACTTTCCCTCCACGAATCCCACTTCCTTCTGACCTCCGCTGTGTTCTCTGTCCCCTCAATCTCATCTCATTGTCTTATTTCATATTTGGAGAGGTCGCTTAGAATTGCTGTCATGCTCACATAAGTGTTGAAAGTATCTGCTCACCTGGGTTGTGTGCACTGCTTACCTCTCAGAAGTGAGGTCCATGCTGTATATGTGTGTAGTGTGTCCACTCCATGTACTTGCTCCCCGTGACCCCACACCAGAGTCTACATCAGGGGAGGTACTCAGTCATGCCATGTGAACGAAAGTCTCCTTTGTCTGTTTAACATTCAGAAGCATGTGCCTCTCAGTGTACCTGACCAAGATACAGCAAGGTGCGTGGGGCCTGGGTCCGCATGGAGAGGCGGTCCCGGCCACTCACGTGTGTGTCTGTTCCCCGGCAGGAAGATGAAGTGGTTCTCCAGTGCATCGCGAACGTCCACAAGGAGCAGAGGAAGTTCTGCCTGGCAGCCGAGGGCCTCGGGAATCGCCTGTGCTTCCTGGAACCCACGTCAGAAGCCAAGGTGAGATAGACTCCTGCCCGGCGCCTCCCCCCTCGGCCTCCCAAGCAGGCATGCAGGGGATGGGGCTGCTTGGAGAGGGTGATGAGGATGGTGAAGAAATTTGAAAGGACAGATTTATTTGTTTTTATTTTTTTAAGTTTCAAGTGTACAACGTTATGATTCAACATTTGTATATACCACGAAGTGATCAACCCTGAAATTAAAGCCTCGTTACTATCCATCACCATGCATTTGACCCCCTTCACATCTTTCGTCCACCCCCAGCCCCTTTCCCTCTGGTAACCACCAATCTTTTCTCTGTATCTATGAGTTTGTTGTTGTTCTGTTTGTTCTTTTTTTTTTTTTTTTTTAATGACACATTTATTTTTAAAATGGGAAGCAGGTCAGATGTAAAACATAACTGCCCCCAGCCCAGGAAGCGTTTCAGTAGGAACCTAGCGTGTTGTGAAGACTTAGAGGTGTCTTGTCTGTGTGTGTTCATCAGGACACAGGGGAGGCCTTGAGGTCACTGTCCACCTTCATGGAGGAGGTTCTTCTAATGCTCCCAGAACACCTCTTCTCGTTGTTCATTCCTAGAAATCTGAGCGTGTGTTCTTAGCTGCCAGCTGTCATTTATGGCCACGCAGGTGGTTGGGCCTGTTTCGCAGCAGACACACCACTTCGAGTTGGGACTGTGCGGAGGGTGTTGTAACTGTCTGCCTGTTGTGACCAGGGGCGGAGAGGAACTTCTGCTCTGGTCCCTGCCTCTTGATGGCATGTAATGTCATGTCTCTTCTGCCAAACGTTTCTTTCTTCATTTGCGGACTGTTTCTGCTATTTATGATCATATGTTGAGCGGAGCTGTGTGCTTGGCGTTCTCGGAGTGCTGGCAGTCCTGGCAAAATGTTTGCATCCACTGGGGTTCTCCAGAGAACAGAACCCACAGAATCTCTCCCTCTCTCTAGGCAGACAGGTGGGCGAGTCGGTGGGTGGGTGGGTGGATAGTAGATATGGATTTATTTTAGGAAATTGGCTCATGCAGTTATGGGACTGTCAAGTCTGGGTTCTGTTAGGTCAGATCCGCTGGGAGCTCAGGCAGGACTTAACGCTGTCTTAGGGCAGAATTTTCTTCTTTTAGTTTTTATTATTAAGGCCTTCTGATTGGGTGAGGCCCACCCAGGCTATCAAGGACAATCACCTTTAACGTCAACTGATTATAGATCTTAATCACATCTACAAAATGTCTTCACATCAAAACCTGGATTGGTGTTTGGTTAAGCA
This sequence comes from Tadarida brasiliensis, assembly GCA_030848825.1. Taxonomy (NCBI): domain Eukaryota; kingdom Metazoa; phylum Chordata; class Mammalia; order Chiroptera; family Molossidae; genus Tadarida; species Tadarida brasiliensis. Next base: position 169,436,816 of record CM061257.1, on the reverse strand, counting down.
ACTGAGTGCTGTAGCCTAGCCACGTTGACAGGGCGAACCACCACAGCCATCACGCTCAGTATTTCTCTCAGAACCTGTTCTTCTCATCAGTCAGGAAGGGGTTCCACTTTCCAATAGGACCAGCTGACTGGCCTGTCATCCCTCCACAGGAGCACACACAACACAAACACACGAGTCGGGCCCAATCCAGCCGAGCACCGCCGTGGCCACACCCCCAGAGGCCCTGCTCCCCGTGTCGCCCCTCACGGAGGCCACTGGTCCATGCGTACCAGGAAGACAGTCACATTCAAATCGATGGCAGAGCAAAGAGATAAGGAAGATTTTTATGTTAGACTTGATTTCCCTGAGGCCTTTTCTCATTTGCTTTTGTTCCCAGCTCGATATTTTTCTTTCCATTCCCAGTCGTCTGGAATAATAGGAGGATGATCAGATTAGATGTCAAGAAGATAATTCTCAGCCATTAGCTAGGTATGTGGCCCTGGACACGTCGCTCAGCCTTGTTTTCCGTTTTCACACCTGCCAGAATAAGGTGCTGTCTGGTGTCAGCCTGAAAGAGAAACCAGTCCTAGTCATTCCTTGAGTAGGGCACGGGACAGATTGAGGGACAGGCTCTGGAGCCAGAATGGCACCGTGTGAACCCGTCTCCACCACGCAGCAGGGGAGCCAGGACCCTGGGCAAGGTGCCTCACTTTTCTGAGCGTAGTGTCCTCTTCTGCTTAACGGGAATGTAGTAGCAACTACCTAATAAGGTTGTTATTAGGATTAAATAAGTTAATAAATGTGAAGTGCATAGCACATGAAAGTTGCTTAGTACATTGTAAACTCTATATAACCATTGGCTATTGTGATTTGATCTTACCTAAACCAGACAACCTAAAACAAGTTAAAAACAACTATGTAGCCCAGGCCGGTTTGGCTCAGAGGTAGAGCGTCAGCCCGAGGACCAATGAGTCGCGGGTTCGATTCCGGCCAAGAGCATGTACCTTGGTTGCCGTTTGTCCCCGACCCTGGTCAGGGTCATGTGGGAGGCAACCTGTCAATGTGTCTCTCTCATGTTAATGTTTCTCTATCTCCCTCTCTCTCTCCCTTTCTCTCTCCCTCTCTTTCTCTCTCTCTCTTTCTTCCTCTCCCCTCTTCCCTCCTTCCCTCTCCCTCCCACTCTATCTGAAGATAAATGGAAAAATATCCTCTGGTGAGGATTAAAAACAAAACAAAACAACTATATATCATAACCTAGAAATGCTTTGTATCCCCCAGGTATAAAAATAATGCTTCATGGTTATTAAAAAATTCCACGGATGTGGTTTTGTTGGTGTACTTTTGCTTCCTGGAGTAAATGTAATGGTGTCAAGAGCATGCACAGTATTGAACTGCTTTATTAAAAGGATATACATACCTATCATTATGGTTGGCATGACCACCATCATTTCATGAGTATATGCCTCTTTTATACATAGTAATGAGGAAAGTGCATCATGAGAGCTTCTCACAGAGAAACAAGGTCAAGTTCATAGAAAGGCTAGAGTAGGTATTCAGAAATCCCTGTCACCATTCCTGGGAGCAGCCTGCTAGATGAACCCATTTTCTGTGGCTTCAGTCTTCCCTGTGGTCAGCTCCAGCTGTGCACACACCTCTTCTGGCATGTCCCTTCCCTTTTCACTAGATACTTCACCTAATTCTCTGCCATCCAATTTCAGCGCTAGCTGGGCCATTGGTAGGTTCTTGGAAGCTAACGTAAGATCACTTTATGCAATGAAGTGAGAAGGTGTATTCCCAAGCCTGGCACGGGGCGTGAGGCACAGACGTTAAACACCATGCTTGTCAGAGCCAACCAGTGACCTTGGACTTTCCTAGTCAAGGGTTTTTAAAGCTAGCTGAAACTCAGAGGGATAAAATTGAGATGCACTCTGAGGAGAAGACAGACCTCAGAGAAAGAAGAGATGAGATAAGTTTGTCAAAGTATATTTTTCATGTACAAGCCCTGAGAAAAGGAGGTCCTATTGAAGCAAGGAGTGAGAGGGTAGAAAAGTGAGAAGCAAAAGTATGTGTATTAACACTTGCTGTCGACGTGGAGACTGTTCAGCACGTTGGAGAGCTCTCGCCCACCATTCTTTGAAGGTCTCTGGACACTGCAGATATTAATCGATGGAAGCACCATCATTCAGTGTCCCTTTCAACAAAGCACAGCTCCGGGAGCTAAAAGACATCTTGTTTTGTAGGAAAGACTCAGAATTATAACCAGAGACCAGGAAACATGGAGAAAAAATATTGCTTCTTCTTATTTTAGTTATAATAGCAGCAAATGTTTATTTACTGTCATTTTTAAGTAGAACGTTTGTTCCCAGGAACTAGGATTTACTGTTTTTCCTCTGGCCTTTAGTGTGTGTGTGTGTGTGTGTGTGTGTGTGTGTGTGTGTGTGTGTGATCTGTTTTGTATCTGCAGTGTCCACCAAGAGGTCTTGTTTGGTTCACCTTAACATGCAGACTCAAAAGACTATCATAGATCACTTGGCACCAGTCTGCTCCGTGGGACAGGAGCCTGCTGAGAAGTGTCAGGCACTCTTGTAAGAATCATTGCAGTAGTACAGGGGTTGACTTCTGAATCTCCTCCTCCTCACCCCCACAGGTAACAGTTCAGATGCAAAGAGACGAGGTCTGTATCAGGCAGGCATAATAGTCACCATGGCTTAAAAGCCTCATGTACCACAGGAGCTAATGTATGTTGTAACAACCCCACAGTCATAGCTTTGGGGCTCCTGACAAAGGACCACACCAGCTGCAAGAATTTTCACACTTGGGGAACCACAAAGATAGGGCTCCCTAGAAGGTGTTGGTAGTCCTCCCATCCACATGCAGGATACCAATCGGGAGTCATTTTTACTGTGAGCAATGTCCCCTAGCAACTTAATTAACATATCAGTTTTATCAGGTTGTCCCAAGAACAGAACTGGACAGCTAACTGAAGGTCAAATTCTCATGCAGAAGGAGAAAAGAATTTCATCAGCCTTATCCCACAGTGATCTTCATTGATGACAATTATTTAACTACTCTAGTCTTGTCAGATGTTTAGGGAACACCAAAACCTTTCCAAATCCTTATTTCTGCCATCTTTAATTATAGATCATCATTAAAAAGTAGGAAAAATATGGGAACTTTTTATTTAAAATCAGTTTCAAAAGACCAAAATTTATTTGTTAGTTTCACTGATTTCAATGATGATGAAACTGAAACTGATGAAGTGAAACCACCGTCCTTGGTGATCTTGAAAAGCCAGTAGCAGCATGAAGTCTTTGGCTCTGGGTGTCTCAGAATGAAGTTCCACCTTTCTGTTGGGGAACACTTTGCCTGTCTTCCTGATTATGATTTATTCAAAAGAAAAGTTCTGCTTCAAGTCCAATTTTCAAAGTGAAAACTTTCAGGAGGAGTTTTATTCCTGTTGTTTTCACCTCCTCTTTTGAAAGTGAAGAACAGTCTGCTGTGGTTTCTGAGAAGCTGTGTAGGCTCTCAAGACCCAGGATTAAATCTCTGTGATGCTGCCAACATCATTATGTAGGTGACATAAATTCAGATACAATTCTAGGCTAAAAATAACTTATTTTCTATTATTTTGATCTCTCGCTCCAAAATAGATTTGCTGTCTACTCCTAAAAAGCAAAGCCTGTGCAAATTTGCAGTGCAGAGGCTTGGCCTGGGGTTGGACACTCTTTGAATTTGCAATTGATATTTTAGTGTGTATTATTTTCTATGGACTTGAGGTTTTCTGAAAGGCCAAACTAGTATAAAACATTTTACAAAAGTCTCCCTTGTCGTGTAATATAAAGAGGCAAGTTGAAACTTTGAACTTTTTTTTTTTTTTTTTTTACATTTGTCAGGCATCTTGTGCTATATACCGTGTTCTGCTGTGGCTGCTTACATGTTCTCATGTAATCTTTACAGCCCCATAGAGCAAACCTGTTCTCATTCACAGAGAAGAAAGATACAAGAACTTAGACATTTAAGTGATTTTGTGAAGATTATTCATTCCAAACTCGGATCTCTGTCTGATTTATATAATACTCAGCAATAAAAGTATCATGGATCCAAATTAAGGATCTTCTGTAGTTAGATTTTAAGATTACCTGGGCAGATCTTCATTTCCCCTCCCACAACGTTCCTGCATCTGTCCTCTGACTGCTTGGTGTGCCAAAGTTAGAAATATGTATTTTGCTGAAATCAAACACACCTCTAAAATGCAAATGTTCTGAGAGAGCACATGAAGCAGTGTTAAAATTGCATAGCTAATTTTTAAGGTATGAAAGAAATTATGTTTTCTAGAAAATAAGTTTATGAAGGGATGGGCAGATTACTAAATGCCTGTGTATTTAAATGAAAACTCAGCTATCAGTTCCTCTGTAAGTAATAAGTTGTTTACTCTGGAAGATTTTTATCTTTATCTTTGATTTTCAAAAGTTGGAATGATGTATTTGAGGGTAATCTTCTTTGTATTTATCCTGACTGGATGTTGCTGAACTTTATGGATCGCTTGTTTTTTTGGTATTTCTTTTTATCAAGTTTGGAACTTTGGGGGCCATTATTTCTTAAAAGATTTTGTCTGCCACATTTACATTATTCTTTTTTTAAGGCAAATTATTTATATATTGAACTGTTTTATATTGTTCCATAGGTCACTAAAACTGTTCATATTTTCCTAAACTACTTTTCTCTCTGTCCTTCAGTTTGAATAATTCCTATTGACTTATTTTTGTGTTTACTGATTCTTTATTTAATGTAAATGTGCTATTAACTTTCTCCAGTGGATCAGATGTTACATTTTTAAATTATAAAATTTCCAGTAATTTATTCCTAAGGTTTTACATGTTCTCCTCAAATTCTTGTTTCCATTATTTCCATTTTTCCTGATAAGTTTATTAACATATTTATAATAGGTTTTGGGTTGTTTGTGGGTCTGCTTTAATGACTCGTTTTTCTCTTGATTATTAATCACATTTTCCTATTAATTTGACTATCTAGTGATTGTATACCGAACCTTGTAGGTAATATTTTATAGTTATTCTGGTTTCTTTTATCTTCCCCTAAAGAGTATTGTTTTTCCTGGAAGTTAGTTAAATTACTGGTGGAAGCTCCTTGATCTTGTGGAGGTTTAGTTTGTTTTATTTTTGTCTTTAATTCTAAGGTATCATCATTGGTCTGGGGCTGTAGCCTTCTTGGGTTTTAATGAAAATCCTGAAGCATTTCCTAACCCCCTCTAGATAGTGAGACTTGAACACCAAAGTATGACATTTCAGAACTGGTAGCTGCTGAAACTTTTACTCATTTTTAGCATTGCAGCTGTTTCTTTCCATCAGATACCTAGAATGTTACCTGTACAGTTGATGAGTTGACCAAAAATTGAGGAATTTGTATGCTGGTTTTGGAGTTTTATTATCTATTGTGATTCCCTTCTTTCCAGCATTCTCCTCTTTAATTTCCAGACATTTTGACAGCCCCAAACTCAAACCTCTGACTGCATGGCAGGTGTTTGTTTGTTTGTTTGTTTGTTTAATTGGATTTATCTCCCAAGGGCTCCATGAACCGCAAGCACCCTCGGGGAAAAATTTTATTAAATGTGGATGCCACCTAAGCTAGCTTCCCATCTTTCAAGAGTCATGTTTCCTCCGGTTCAGGTTGCTCCCCAATGCCTTCAAACAGTTATATTTAAAATGTTGTCTGGAGGTGATAACTGTTATTGTCAGGAGAGTTATTGTATTGTTCATCATTACCTGAACCATCATCACCTGAACCAGAACCTCATCAGTGTTTGCTACTCTTTAAAGGAGCTGAATGTTAAGAAGAGAAAATGGTGTTGAAGCAGAATTTAGGTTATAAAGAGGAGTTTCCATGATGAGAGAGAGAAGTATGTTTCTAGGCAGAGAGGAAGGAGATATTGAGGTTGTAAAAGAGAGAGGGAACGGACATGACACTGTTAGTGAGGGGATTAAATTGAGTACAGTTTTGGCATATGCAAAAGTAAAGAGAGGCGGTAAAGAGCCAGATTTTGATGTAGCAAGGATGGGAGCTGAACAGGAGCAAGGGCTTATTGTCTAAGGAAAACATGAACTTGTGGAAGCTGTATAGGTTCCTCATATGTAAAACGATGATGAACAGACTGGGATCAAATTTAATTTAGGTATGGTTAATGGAATGCATAGGATGCCAAAGGAATTAAGGTGGGAGGAGTAAAGTATGACTCTAGAGTTATGGGTTTTAGCTGCCTATAGATGGTATATTATTTAGTAAAATAGTCTATATTGAGGAAGACATATAATAAGTTAGAACACAGGGTGGTGATGATGTTTATAAATTGAATTTTGGACATACTACATTCAAGAGGAAGTTTTGATAGGCATTTGGATATATGAATCAGGAGTTTGGAAGAGAGGTTGAGATAGAGGTGTTGTTAGCTTGAGGGTAGTAAACCCAGCTATGAGAGTGAGTGGGAGAAAAATGTGGATTAAAAAGAGAGGAGGGCCTGGAAGATGTTAACATTTAAAAATGAGGGAAGGAAGCAAAACACAAAGAATGAGGAAGAGAATCCCAAGAGACAAAAGGGAAAATAGGCATGTGTAATGTCGTAGAAGCCACAGAAACCAAGGAGAGTGTCCAGAAGGAGCATAATCAACAGGGTCAAGTGCCACTTGGAGGTCAAGTCATAGGATGGAATGTGTCTATCAGAGGTAGTGACAGGGAGGCCAATGGCAGCCTTAGTGAGAGCCCTTGCAATGGGGTTATGAGGGCAAAAGCCAATTTAGTAGAGCTGAAGAGTAAGAGGAAAGCGAGAGAATAAAGACAAACATTGCAGACATCTCTGAAAGAAAGAGAGGGATAGCTGGAGAGGATCTGAAGATGGAAGAATCTTTGTAATAGGAAAGACTTAGGCACGTTTAAATGCTGATGGGAGAAGGAGATACAGGTGAGGGAAGGGATGGTTTAGTGTGAAAACTGCCGACACAGTGGGAAGGACTGGTATTAAGAACAGAGATAAAGAACTGACCTGAAGTAAAGGAAGAACTCATGCTCCATTTAACAAGAAGGAAGAAGGAACGGTGTGGATCTGCAGGTGCTGTGCAGATCTTCGGGGAAGAGGAGCAGGATTGCTGAGCAGGGAGGGCCCAGCATCGAGGCCAGCTGAGGGTGGTAACCATGGATTTTTAGTTCTGCCAACTTTCTGCAGCAGCCCTCAGCCGTCCCAGCAGTCATGAAGAAAGTGGATAGTTCAATTCAGCCAGGGTCAACGTGTTGCCAGGTGAGTGTAATAAACAACAAAGGGGTAAGAGAGTTTTGGAGATTTGACCATGAAATCTTGGAATTTAAGCCGAATAAGGAGAGGACTAAAGATAGGAGGGGACTGGTATTGCAAAGGTCTGAGGGATATAAATGATGATAGGAATAATTGAGTGAGCAAACAAGCAAGGTGGAAGATGAATGGATGGGTAGACAGTGGAGTGTGTCATCAGAGGTTTCAGAGTAGAACATTTTGGCTGAAAACAGGCCCCAGGGGTATGAGCATGATAGAGGGTAGCTGAACTGGATGTAGAATATCCATTGATAAAGAGGAAGTAAAATAACTGAGAGGCCATAATATGTGGTAGATTATTCATATAGCACATTACCTTCCTGGGGCTCCTGTAACAACTCCCCACAAACTAGGTGGCTTAAAGAACAGAAATGTATTCCCTTACAGTTCTGCAGAATAGAAGCAGAACCGGAAATAAAGCTGGCCGAGCTATGCTCCTTCCAAAGCCTCTGTGGGAGGATGTCTCCTTGTCCATTCATTCCAGTTGCTGGTTGCCCCAGGTGTTCTGTGGCTCGTGGCAGCACAACCCCAATCTCTGCCTGTCTTCACCTGGCCGTTTTGTCTGTGTGTGTCTGTGCTCACATGGTGGTTTCCTTTTCCTATAAGGACATCAGTCGTATTCAGTTAGGCTCCACCTTAATGAACTCATCTTAACTTGATTACATCTGTAAAGACCTTTTTTCCAAATAAGGTCAGATTCCATGGTTACCAGGGTTGGGACTTCAACACATATTTTGAGGGGACACAATTCAATAAGGAACTGTGTGAATGTTCAGTCACCAAGAGCAGGAATGAAAAGGAGCCACAGGTTTCCATGAAGATGGGAAGGTCACAGAAATGAAGAGCCAAAAACAGTGGGTGTGGGAGCTGATGTTGCCAAGTACAGGAAACTTAAGGAAGGGGAGTTAATTTGTGGAAGAGGAATGATCCAGAAATAGTCCTGGGTGGGAGAAGGACTCAGACACTATCTCCAACCCCAAGACACCTGAGGTATGAGAGAATGAGCATCCTGCAGTTGGGAGACCCCCAAGGGAAGTGGGGTCCTTTGGGACGAGCCAGATTTTGTCTGTTCAGGCAATTTTCAGGGAGAAGGCAGGGGGTGGAAGAGGGAGTGTGTTGATCAGGAGTAGGTGTTCCAGCAGATTTGAAAGGTGGGAGGGGAAGAGTCAGGAGATTGGAGGGTGAAAATATTAGGAAATGAGAATACAGAAGAGGAAATAGAATACAGCAGAGAATGTACACACTGTCCGTTGTCTAAGGAAAACAAAGGTACCTGCCTTGGTGGGTTTAGTCCTGCAGTCTACGGAGGACGGGCCATGCAGAGACACCCAGGAAATGGAGGCTGGGCAGCCATTCTTTTCCTCTTAGCTGCCGGAGCACCTGTTTACAAGTTCAAGCCTTGTTGCCCAATATGTGGAGGGTAAACAAGGGGCTGGGAGGGTTCTGTACAGTCCTGCATGCACGGTGGGCTGGCTTCTGGTGGTGTCCTTGGGGACCAGGGTCGGCTCTCTACATTGAGCAGCTACTCTACATTGAGTTACTATCCAGCTTGGGCCAGGGGCTATTTATTGTTTTGTGCAAACAGGACAAAAAGACTCACTTCGTGTTCATCTATATGTGAATTCATCAAGCTGAAGGATGGTGTACAATCCCAACTATGGCTCCATCTTCCAGTTCTTCCCAAACAGCAGCTGAACTCGTTTTGTTTTTTACTTCTGGGAGTTTTATTCCTATTTCTATATCCACATTGAGCCCCATGCTCCAATATTACTTACAGTCCAGAGATGAGAAGGGAAACAAATCCAAAGAAATAGCCTAAAAGTCAGGTGCGACACATGTCAAGTTTATTAATGCTTCTGTCGTTTGCTGGATCCGAGGACCTTGTTTAAAAGAAAAACAATCAAGTTCAACCTTTTAACCCCTGAGATCCCCCCTCATCTATATTGTCCTCCTTCCTACTTGAGTTGTTAATACTGTCATAACTCCTCTGCATGAGGCAATGCCAGCCCTCCCCTTTTAATTCAAAGTCAGCCTGTACCTTCGTGTGGGGATCTTCACAAAGAATTGATTTGGTTGTCAAGTTACACCATCGCTCTGCTGTCCATTTGTCCTTTACTTTCAGGTATTACACACACACACACACACACACACACACACACACACACACACACTCCTCTGCCAGGCTTAGTACTTTGCTCTTCAGACCCAATAGCGACTATTTTGGTCTCGATTAGCAGTATGTTTTCTTCCTCCTGAACTTATTAATCAGATCACAGAGATTTGCCTTTTTTCTTTTTCTGTGATGAGGAGAATGTCTCTTTTGCAGTGGTTGCTTCTCCTATGGAGGAAAAATGTTGCATCGCTGCCTTTGTGTTAGAACTTGAGTCTTAAGAACCCAAGCCAAGGCACAGGGATCTTTTTTTCCACCCCCGCTCCATGGGTATTTTAAAACTTGGGGCTGAAACGTAAATCACAGTTATGACTTTTATGTGATCTTTTGAAGTTATGTAGATGGTCATAATTCCCAGATCAAACTATTGTTTATAAAGAACAGTGGGTAGTGATTCAAGAGGTCTGGTTTTGCTGTCCCTGCAACTTGCTATAACGTGTTATGCTAAATAACATCCCGGGTCTGATTGCCTGTCTGCCACGTAAGAAGTGTTTTATAAAGGAGATGTTTAAAATTGTTTCAGAAATTAAAATTTTCAGACATTTAAATTGACAACTTTATTTCTCTTTTTCAGTAGTTTATTCAGTCTTTTTTTTTTTTCCTTTTTAAATAGCGACTTGAACAAACTATATGAACTGGAATATTTTCTGAATCACTTGCAAACAATATCTTGTTTGTTCTTAATTTCCTGACACACAGCAAATAGGTGATTTGTAATCATTTTAAACACTGTGGAGAATTATCTTGTTCTTCTTTATCCTGTTCAAATCCCTTCAGAGAATGATGACAAAGTGTTCCTAATGCAGTCATTCCAGGATTTGGCTGCTTTCTCCATGACGATGTTTTCAAATCATTTTTCTTCCAGTCCACTTACACTCAGCTCAGCTTGACCCAAAGCCGGTAGAAGATGAGGACAACTGGGGGAAGAAAGCTATTTGGAAGCCTCTCTTGAACAGCTGTTCTTCAGCGATGGCGTGGTTGACAAAGTCTTTAAAAAACCTTGACCAAATGATCCATTTCTGATTGGAGTTCTTTCATCAGGGATTTTTGCCTCGAGCCCTACTTGAGGTCTTCCCTGTACATCTCAAGATATTTCTACTTCAAAATAGAACAGATTAGCCCGTCTTCTGGGTGGTTCAGGTGCCTCACTGCCTCGGAGCACAGAGGGTGGACTAATTGATCTCTACCCCACCTCTGGCATTCCCAAGAGCAGTCCCTTGAGATTTGAAATGTGAATTATTACCCTGATTAGCTGTGGAATCTAGGTTCAAACAATTTCACTTCTTTTACCTAAAGATGAGGAGAGTTTTTAGAATTTAATGCAGGCGCTGACACTGAGGAGTGCAGAAGGTCTAATATGATCCTGCGGCAAAACCTCTAGCAAACAGCTGAAGGGTATTACTTTTTGGTGAAAAATACAGCCAAGAAAGATGAGAACTTTTTGATCGTCATAAAAAGTGTCCACAAGCTCCTCTGATCACCTTTCAAGTTGAAAATTTAGTGCTAGGGTTTTGATCATTACCTAATTACCCAGGTGAATTATGTCAAGAATGCTTTATCCTTAACGATCATAAGCCTGGCCAGCATCAGGGAATTTGGCATAGAATTCACCCAGAAGGGCAGCGGTTCTCAAATTTGAGCGGGCATATTCTTCAATCCCCATCCTTGTCTTGGGTGGGGCCCGAAATCAGCTTTTATTTATTTATCTATTTATTTATTTATTCATTCATTCATTCATTCATTCATTCATTCATTCATTTTTGAAACCAACTCCTGCATGATTCTTATATAGGTGATCCTCAGACCACACTTTCAGAAATTGTGGCAGGGCTGACTTTGCAGTCATCAGCTTTACACAGCTGTTTCCTTGTCTAAGTATTGACAAAGTAGCCAACCAACTTGGGTGTGCGGAAGTGATCACAAAATGAAGCAAAGCTACGACCTTGATTTCATTAGCGTCATCATGTTCCCTTACCTACAGCCTGCCATGGAAAGTTTTCAGTATCTATAGTAATGAATGAACCTGCTTCTTTCCCAAAATGTGGAAGGTTAATAGGAAGCCAAGCATGGCTTTCTCTCCATCTTGTCAACTGAGAACATAAGGACAGATGCCACTGGAGAGCAACTGGCTAATTTGAAGCATTAATCTTCTTAGGGTCTGACAGACTTTGCTAAGGTCACCATGAGCGAGGACTTACCTTTTTGAGGTGTGACAGTGCTCCCTTAGTTTCTATCGATATGTCCATTCTCTTTTATGGCACCAAGTTAACCACTATGTACTGGAGGTAACTCCTGATTTTCTAGGAGGGGATGAGAAAGAAAAGGTCATAATCTGTCTCCATTGTGGATGGGGACCCTCAGTAACCTGGGTTTCCTAGCAGAGCTGAGGAACAGAACTCAAATGAAGGCCCAGCCATGGGAACTTGAATGGTTGGGCAGAGGCAGTATCTGACATGGCATTTCCTGCCCAGCTTCACCAGATGCTCAGTGATGGGTTGGGTTCAAGTAGGAAGAGACTGAGTCTCCTAATGCTTTTCTTGTGTGGATCAGAGCTAGCTCATGCCCCCAGTGACTTCAGTGGGGAAGGTTTGGAGAGGATGAGATGCAACAGATCTCCGCAGGTCAATGAGCATTTTGAATAGTGTCCATCCTCCATACTTAGAATGCTTCCTGGTCAGGGTGACGCTATTGAAGAAGATACAGCCTAACATGGTGACAGGTCTCTCTATTACCACTCCACTGAAGCAGTGCTTATGATTAAGTGAACATTTTTAACTCATGCAGCTACTGACTGCAGTGCTAAATCCCTGCTTTAGGTACATGTTTTAAAATACCTGTGATGAGAACTACATGCCCCCCTTGCAAATGGGGGCATGTAGTACTAATCCTTGCATGTAGTGCTAATCCTTGCATGTAGGCTAATCCTTGCATGTAGTGCTAATCCTTGCATGTAGGCTAATCCTTGCATGTAGTGCTAATTCTTGCAAATGTAAATATGCAGTGGTGGGAGTTTAGCTCAGATACTATGAGGCAATTGGAGGGGGCAGGGTCTAGTTTTCATGAGGGTATAGGAAGACTTTTTCCATATTAGAGAAAAATATTTATAACTGTTATTTATTTCCACAAAGACTTTTAAAACTGCAAACTTAATGAAAATCTATTCATATATTCCTGCCAAACTTTTTTTTTTTAATCCAGAACTTAGTTTATGGTGATTTGCTTATTTCTGTTGAAGCAAACATTGCATGTAGGTGGCAAAAACTAAAAACTGCATTGCCACACTAGAATTCAGATTCAGTCTGAGAATGGGAAGGAAGCATTGGGGGGAAATGTCACACCACTTGGAAGCCAAGCTGTGGTCCTTGCCCTCTGTTGTTCTGAGCTGTGTGCCCACTGAGCCCATGAGCCCTCTGGAGCTGGTGCTGCAGCCGAGGACCCAGAACCCTAGAGGGTCTTCCAAATAAGTGAAGCTGATGACAGTCGCACCTCCGGGGACAGCACTGCCTTGGGGCAACCAGTGTCTCTCTGTCAGCCTTCAGTTCCAGCTTGGCGTCCTCTCAGCCCTCGTGGGTGTCTCATCACACTTTCCTCAATCTTCCCCTTCTAGTTGTGCAATGAAAAGGCCAAGAGACACATTCTCCTGGTCCGCAGCTGCCACATACCACCGCCTGGTAATGGAGAAAAGCCTCGTCATGGTTTCTAAATTCTTTAACAGCCACATCATGCGTCCAAAGGGAGGAGAGTGCGGGCAAAATAGACAGAAATACGTGGGAGGTGCAGGCTGGTCAGAGTGCTCGCCGCCAAAACTAAAGTAAACCAGGTCCAGGACTATGGCCTACATGGGGAGTTGAGACGAGGCTTTCCTACCAGCCTTCCCCGCTCAGCTTTGACCTCATCTCTTAATATTTCTGCCTGATCATCACACCTCCTTCTAACTCCACCATCTGGACCCTGGACCCTTCCTCCAGCAGATGCTGTACCCCTACCTTATGCGTGGAACGTAGAACGTGCTGGTTTCATCTCCTTTCTGACATGCTGCTTTTACTCTTTCCAGATCCCGGCTCTTTTTCTGATATGCAAGCTCTTCAGAATAACAGCTCTGGTTTCCCAGATCACTGCCCATTGAAAACTGGGGATTTCAGGGTCCCAGCACTTATCCGCAGAGTCTGGTGTGCTGCTCATTAAGCTGGAGTTTTACTGATGGCCACATTTTTAGGATCATATAAACAGTCATTGTTACTGTTTTCTCTGCCCATAAACAATAGGTAGTCTCTGCTGCCCCTCCGTACAACTTGTTTTTCCAGATGCAAGTGTTCCAAGTTTCCACCTTTCGGCACCTTTGTCATTGAACAAGCTGACCATGCCAGGCAGGGAGAAAACCTTGGCTCGGTCAAGAACCACATCAGCCACCCAGCCTGTCAGGGACGCATTCCCCTAGCTGCCCCGCGTTTTGTCTCATTGTTTGGCTGCCCCTTCTTCCTCATTTGAAAGAACACAAGCTTCGCAGCACTAATTTTAGCCAGGCTCTTGGTAACATTTTTCTTAA